>CM052650.1:27977407-28091406 GCA_028533165.1 Leontopithecus rosalia | reverse complement strand
AATATATATACTATATATAATATATATAATATATAATATATATAATATATATATAATATTATATATATAATATATATGTATATAAATCCAAGGCCTTGATCTGTCACCCAGGCTGGAGTACAGTGGCCTACTCATGTCTCACTGCAGCCTCTACCTCTTGAGTTCAAGAGATGCGCCCACCTCAGCCTTCCAAGTTGCTAGGACTACTAGCTAATTTTTGTAGAGACAGGGTTTCACCATGTTGCCCAGGCTGGTCTCAAACTCCATGGCTCAGGCTATCCTCTTGCTTTGGCCTCCCAAAGTGCTGGGGTTACAGAAGTGAGTCACCATGATTGCGATGCTTCATTTTTAACATCGCATTTCAGGAAAACATTGCCAGATAAGAGGATATTAGAAGAAAATATTCAGGATAACGGGACTGGAAATCTTCGTATAAAGAAGAATTGAAGAAATTGGGGCTGGCTAGCACTAACTAAGAAAATAAAAACAAAAGAAGATTCAGGGGCTAAAGAAAGTGTGCTAAGTGCTAAGGCTCTTATTTTCATGATAATTCATACATCATGTAATGTTGCATCGATAATTAATAGAAACTTTTTAAGGAGAAACTGACAGGAACATAAAAGTTGAAGGGGACATAGAAGGCTATAGAGGATATAGTTAACATAATTAATGAATAAATCCAATAGACATATATTAAAGCATATCCTGAAGAAAAGTGCATTTTCTTTGTTAGAGTGAATAGGAATTTTTAAAACTTCAGCAGAATAGAAACTTCAAAGACTGAAACTAAAAATTACTTGAAATATGAAAAACTAGAGACTCGGAAATCTGAGTACTAAAAACACAAACTGCCCCTAATGATGCTTTGGTGTCAAAGAATGCAATCAATCCTAAATTGCCATATATTTGATAAGCAATAATGATTAGACCATTCAAAGCTAAACCTTTGGAAGTTAACTAAAGCAACACTCATAGGGATATTTATAGATTAAAAATTTACGATACTGAATGACAAATAATTTAGCTAATTGAATTATCTACTTATCCAGAACAGTTATAAAAATAATCAACCAAGGGGCCAAGATGGCCAAATAGAAGCAGCTCCCAGTGAGACCAATGCAGAAGGTGGGTGATTTCTGCATTTCCAACTGATGTACCCAGTTCATCTCATTGAGACTGCCTGGGCAGTGGTTGCAACCCACAGAGAGTGAACAGAAGCAGGGTGAGGCATTGCTTCACCCACGCAGTGTTTGGAACAGGGCAACTTCTCTCTTCCTGCCAAGGGAAGCAGTGAGGGACTGTGCAACCTACCAGGGGTACTATGCTTTTCCCATGGATTTTTGCAATCTTTGGCCTATGCCACCAGGGCTCTGGGTCTTAAGCACAAAACTGGGTGGCTCTTCAGGCAGGCACTGAGATGCACGAGTTTCCACATACTCCAGCAGTGCCTGAAAATCCAGTGAAACAGGAGATCCACCTACTCCTGTGGAAAGGGGGCTGAAGCCAGGGAGCCAAGTGGTCTCGCTCAGGGGGTTCCACTACCACGGAGCCCAGCGAACTAAGAACCATTGGCTTGAAATCCCCATTGCCAGAACAGCATTCTGGAGTCTTCCTGGGGCAACCGAGTTTGGTGGGCACCTACCGTTTCCATGGCTTTAGTAGGTTGTTTTCCTCTGACAGTGCTAAGAAGACTGGGTGATTTGGGCTGGGTAGAATTCCCCATTGTGAGGTTGCGGCCAGGCTGCTTTTCTAGATCCCACCTCACTGGGCAGGGCACCCCTGCAGGAAGCCCACCAGTTCCAGTCAGGGGCTAACAGACAGAACTCTCACCTCCCTGGGACAGAACACTATGGTCCCATGTTCAGTAGACTTAATTTTTCCTGCCTGTCAGCTCTGAAAAGTTCAGCTGATCCCAACAAGGAGTATTTCCCACAGAACAGCACACCAGCTCTGCTAAGGGACATATGCCTCCTCAAGATGGTCCTGGACCCCCTGCCACCTGTCTGGGTGAGACCTCCCATTATGGGTCAGCAGACATCTCATACCAGAGAGCTCCATCTGGAATCAGGTTGGTGCCCCTCTGGGATGAAGCTTCCAGAGGAAGGATCAGACAGCAATCTTTGCTGTTCTGCAACCTCTATTGGTGATACCCAAGTAAACAGGGTCTGAAGTTGGCCAAAAGCCAACTGCAGCAGACCTGCAGAAGAGGGGCCTGACTGGTGGAAGAAAAATAAACAGAAAGCAACAACAACATCAACAGCAGCATCAACAAAAAAGACTCCATAAAACCCCATGCAAAATCATCAGCCTCAAAGGTAGATAAATCCCCAAAGATGAGGAAAAACCAAAGCAAAAATCCCAAAAGCCAGAATGGGTCTTCTCCAAATGATTGCAACAAGTCTCCAGCAAGGGCACAGAATAGGGCTGAAGCTGACATGGATGAACTGATAGAAGTAGGTTTTAGAAAGTGGGTAAAAATGAATTTAGCTGAGTTAAAGGATTATGTTTTAACTTAATGCAGAGAAACTAGGAACCAGGATAAAAGATTACAAGCACTGTTAACTAGAATATCCAGTAGAGAGGAATATAAATGACCTAAAGGAGCTGAAAAACAGAGCATAAGAACTTTGTTATGCAAACACAAACATCAATAGCTGAATTGACCAAGCAGAAGAGAGAATATCAGAGTTTGAGGACAATCTTGCTGAAATAAAGCAGACCGACAAGATTAGAGAAAAAAGAATTAAAAGAAACAAAACCTCTGAGAATTATGAAACTATGTAAAAAGATCGAACCTATGACTGATTGGAGAACCTGAAAGAGATAATGGAACCAAGTTGGATGTCATCCAGGATTATTTCTTCAACCTAGCAAGACAGGCCAATATTCAAATTCAGGAAATCCAGAGAATCCCAATAAGATACTTCATGAAAAGATCTACCCCAAGATACATAATCTTCTTGTTCTCTGAGGTTGAAATGAGGGAAAAAATGTGAAGGGCAGCAAGAGAGAAAGGCCAGATCACCTACCAAAGGAAGCACATCAGACTAATAGCAGGCCTTTCAGTGGAAACCTTGCAATCTAGAATAGATTGGGGACCAATTGTCAACATTTTTAAAGAAAAGAAGTTCCAACCCAGAATTTCATATCTGGCCAAACTCAGGTTAATAAGCAAAGAATAAATAAGATCTTTTTCAGACAAGCAAATGCTGAGGAATTTTGTCACCACCAGGCCTGTCTTCTAAGAGCACCTGAAGAAAGCACAAAACATGGATAGGAAAAACTGTTGCCAGCCACTACAGAAACACGTTGAAGTACCCAGACCAATAACATTATGAAGCAAATACATTAACAAGTCTGCAGAATTTCCCAGCCAGCATCATGGTGACAGAATCACATTCACTCACAATATTAACCTTCAATGTAAATGGGCTAAATGCCCCTATTAGAAGATACAGAATGGCAAGCTGGATACAAAGACAAGAAACATTGGTGTGCTGTATTCAAGAGACACATCTCATGTTCAAAGACACACATAAACTCAAAATAAAGGGATGGAGGAAAATTTACCAAGGAAATGGAAAACAAAATAAAAGCAAGTGTTGCAATCTTAGTTTCTGACAAAATAGACTTTAAATGAACAATGGTCAAAAAAGACAGAGAAGGACATTACATAATGTTAAATGGTTTAAATGGTTCAGTTCAATAAGAAGAGCTAACTATCCTAAATACATATGTACCCAATACAGCAGCATGCAAATTTATAAAACAAGTTCTTAGAGATCTACAAAGAGACTTAGACACTCACACAATAGTAGTGGAAGGCTTTAGTATTCCACTGTCTGTATGAGACAGATCATTGAGACAGAAAATACCATCAGAGAATACTATTAACACCTTTATGCAAACAAACTTGCAAATCTAGAAGACATAGATAAATTCCTGGACACATACACCCTCCCAAGACTGAACCAGAAAGAACTTGAATCCCTGAATAGACCAATAACAAGTCTGAAATTGAAGCAGTAATTAATAGCCTATCAACCAAAAAAATTCCAGGTCCAGATGGATTCATAGATGAATTCTACCAGAGGTACAAAGAGAAGCTGGTACCATTTATTCTGAAACTATTCCAAACAATTGTAAAGGAGAGGCTCCTCCCTAATTCGTTTTATGAGGCCACCATCATTCTAATGCCAAAACCTGGCAGAGATATAACAAAAAAAGAAAACTTCAGGCCAATATCCCTGATGAACAACAATGCAAAAATCCTCAATAAACTACTGTCAAACCGAATTTAGCAGCACATCAAAAAGCTTATCCACCACGATCAAGTCATCTTCATCCCTGGGATGCAAGACTGGCTCAACATATGCAAATTCATAAACATAATCTATCACATAAATAGAAATAAAAACAAAAACCACATGATAATATCAATAGATGTAGAAAATGCCTTCAGAAAAATTCATCATTCCTTCATGTTAAAAACTCTCAATAAACCATGTATTGAAGAAGCATACCTCAATGTAAGAGCCATTTATGACAAATCCACAGCCAATATCATACTGACTGGGCAAAAGCTGAAGGCATTCCCCTTGAAAACTGGCACAAGACAAGGATGCCCTCTCTCATCACTCTTATTCAACCTAGTGTTAGAACTTCTGACTAGGGCAATCAGACAAGAGAAAGAAATAAAGGTTATTCAAATAAGAATAGGGGAAGTCATATGGTCTTTATTTGCAGATAACATGATACTATATCTAGAAAACCCTATCATCTCAGCCCAAAAATTTCTTAAGCTGATAAGCAACATTAGCAAAGTCTCAGGACACAAAATCAATGTGCAGAAATGACAAACATTCCTATATACCAATAGCAGACAAGCAGAAACCCAAATCATGAATGAACTCTCATTCACAATTACCATAAAGAGAATAAAATACCTAGGAATACAGCTAACAAGGGAAGTGAAAGAATTCTTTAAGGAGCACTATAAACCCCTTCTTAAGAAAATCAGAGAGGACACATGCAGATGGAAAACATTCCATGCTCATGGATAGGGAAAATCAAAATGGCCATACTGCCCACATGACCATATTGCCAAAAGCAATATATAGATTCAGTGCTATATCCATTAAACTACCATTGATATCCTTCACAGAATTAGGACAAACTATTTTAAAATTCATACGGAACTAAAAAAGAACTTCCATAGCCAAGATAGTCCTAAGGAAAAAGAACAAAGCTGGAGGCATTATGCTACCAGACTTCAAACTATAGCCCAAGGCCACAGTAACCAAAACAGCATGATACAGGTACAAAAACAGTCACACAAACCAATAGAATAGAATAGAATAGAATAGAATAGAATAGAATAGAATAGAATAGAATAGAGAACTCAGAAATAGAACCACACATCTAAAACTATCTGATCTTCAACAAACCTGACAGAGACAAGCAATGGGGAAAGACTTCCTATTCAATAAATGGTGCTGGGGAAACTGGCTAGCCAAATGCAGAAAACTGAAACTGGATCCTTTCCTTACATGTTAAGCAAAAATTAATTCAAGGTGTACTAAAGACATAAATTTAAACCCAAAACTATAAAAACCACATAAGTAAATCTAGGCAATATTATTCAGGACATAGGCATGGGCAAAGATTTTATGATGAAATCACCAAAAGCACTGTTAACAAAAGCAAACATTGACAAATGGGATCTAATTAAACTAAAGAACTTCTGCACAGCAATTAAACTATCATCAAAGTGAACAGACAGCCTACAGGCTGGGAGAAAATTTTTGCAAGGTATCCATCTGGCAAGGTGTAATATCCAGAAACTGCAAGCAACCAAAGCAAATTTACAAGAAAAGAATAACTTCATTTAAAAAGTGGGCAAAGGATATGAGCAGAAAGTTTTCAAAAAAAGGCACACATGTGGTCAAAAAAAATGTTAAAAATAGCTCAACATCACTGATCATTAGAGGAATGAAAATCAAAACCACAATGAGATACCATCTCATGCCAATCAGAATAGTGATTATTAAAAAGTCGGGAAACAACAGATGCTGGTGAAGTTGTGGAGAAATAGAAATGCTTTTACACTGTTGGTAGAAATGTAAATTAGTTCAACCATTGTGGAATACAGTGTGGCAATTCCTCAAAGATTTAGAACCAGAAATACCATTTGACCCAGCAATCCCATTATTGGATGTATACCCAAAGGATTATAAATCATTTCATTAAAAAGATACATGCATATGTATGTTCATCACAGTGCTGTTCACAATAGCAATGATACGGAATCAACTGAAATGCCCATCAATGATAGAAAATATGGCACGCATACACCATGAAATACTATGCAGCCATAAAATAAGGAACAAGATCATGTTCTTTGCGAGGATATGGATGAAGCTGGAAGCCATTCTCATCAGCAAACTAATGCAGGAACAGAAAACCAAGCACCACATGTTCTCATGTATAAGTGGCAGCTAATCAATGAGAACACCTGGACACAGGGAGAGGAGCAACACTTACTGGCTCCTACTGTGGGAGGGGTGGGTGAGAGAGCATTAGGGAAAAGAACCAATGCATGCTGGGCTTAATATCTGGATGATGGGTTGATAGGTGCAGCAAACCACCATGGCACATGTATACCTATGTAACAAGCCTGCACATCCTGCACATTTACCCTGGAACTAAATAAAAAAAGAAAAACGACCAACCAAACAAACCAAAAGGAACCTAAAGAAAAAGTATAGTGTGGATAAAAACGAATGGTAATAAATAAAAAAAAAATCAATAAGCCTAGTATTGGTTCTTTGAAAATGAAAGAAAAAAAATAACTAAATCTATCAAGAAAAAACAAAGGGGAAAAGTGACATCAAATTATATATGAAAAAGATAATAAGATAATACATAGATGAACTTTATAAAATATTGGAGAATATATAATATTTGATATGAAATATAAATTTCCTATGGACTCCAGAAATGCTGGAAAAGCAATGACCAAATATCCTGGAAGAAAATGAGAGCATAAAATGTGCCAAGTTCTCTGACCACATGTCGATTCTTTCAAATCTTTTACAAATTCCACACTCCCTTGCTACTTTAACTGTTTCAGAGTTGAGAAAGGGGGGTGGATTACAGATTATTTTTACAAAGAAAGTATTAGATTGTATGAACTTCCAAAGTAACTTGTAAATGAAAACTACCATGCACTAGCCTTATTTTTGAAGCTTAGTGTAAAAATTCTTAAAAATATTAACAAATAGAAATATGCAATACATTAAAAGAAAAAATAATCATGTAAGATTATTTTTTAATGTATCCATTATTTGTTAATGTATCCATTAACAAAATATAGGGTTTTTAAAATTAGAAATCTACTTTTCTATTGTATAAACAAAATTGATCAGAAGTAAAATAACGTTAAAAGTTTTTATAGCTACTTAAAAGGCAGTTGATAAAAATTAGTATTCATTTCTGACAAAAACTGTTTCAGAAATATGTATTAATGTATACATATACAGCCAAAGCCACAGTCATGCTTAAACGTGGATTACAAGGTCGTTACCATTACAGTCAACAACGCCCAATACTTCCACTATTTTAAAGTGCTTTCTGACAGTTCTTAATTAACAATGCAGTTAATTAAGAGAAAGACATAATTGGTATAAACATTGGAAGAAAACAATCTAATTTCTTATTATATGTCAGTGATGCAGTATTGTACCTGGAAAATATAAGAAAGTCAATAGAAAAACTGGAAACAACAGAAGAATTCAATGAGAGCTTTTCATAAGGTAAAATACAAAAAAGCAATAGCGTTTTTATATATTATAAACATATAGAATATACTGGCTAAGTCTCTGCCCTGAAAGTGTTCAAGCAGAGAGAAGGCAACCGTGTGTCAGTGATTTTGTGCAAGGACCACCTACCTGGGTAGGACTGCCATTATTCCGGGTGAGTTTTCTGAATATCTTCTTGGACATGGGGCCTTGTCCCATTGTTCTGACTTGCTGCATGTACATATGTTATTTGGTTCCTGTCTCTTCCCTCTTATTGATTTGAACTTGCCTTGATCCTTCCAAATAGACCATACCAAACTGAGTTTTTCAATCATGTGGATTTTTGTCTTCTAATTAGATCTTCAGCATGTACTCAAAATTTGGAACACAATGGGCATTAAATAAATACTTACACAATGATGACATTTGCCCTGATTTTCCACTTAATTCTGATTTACATACTGGTTTCATCTTTCAGAATGAGGGCTTTGTAGAGTTTGCTATGCATAATTATTTCCCAATTTCTGTTCCAATGTTGAGGATTAGAGTTCTCCTATTCATCCTGTCCATACAAACCAAAAATATATATGTGAAACATTCAAGGGTTTGGAACTATCCAAACTGTAAAAAATAGGTTTTTATTTGTATGTATATATTCCATTATTTTTTCTGAAAAATTGGTCCATAAATTTCATTTTAATTATGCTGTATATAGTTTTCCTGTGCTTTGCTGGGTCTTGCTGATCCTAGACCCATGCCTTTCAATACTCACACTTGAGTGACAGAATTTGTGTTCCTGGAGATGCTACATTTGACATTTTCACCGTCATTATCAATGATTCATGTGAATGATTACCACTCATACTTAGCACTACATGGGGCAAAGTGTATGGGCTATTTTTTTTGTGTCCACAGTGTAATACATGGTGTCTGGCATATGTTACAAGCTAAAATATTTTTTCATGACTTAATGCCTGGGTTAATCAATGAATAAATTCTATCAGTACAGTTTACTTAACATGATCTTCTAGAACACACTCAGCAGTATAGACGCAATGAAAAAGAATGATTTAATTGCATAGAGAATGTCTGACAGTATGAGCTTTCACATGGCTATTTTACGGCTAACGAGACTTGCGTAACTATAATCAGAAATAGCCAAAAAAAAGGAGATGAGGTCAACAGTGTAGAATGCTTTAGCCTTGATTTCTAGGAAGCAATTGCTGCCATCATGTATCTCTACGTGCCAAGCATATGTTTGAGTTTTAACCTAATTATCTTTTCACTCTTTCATTTTTTATTTATTTTTGCTGCTGTGGTATATGCCTCAGGGAAAATGTATCTTGCGAATTATTTTAGTCTTAATACTTAAAAATCAATAATGTATGTGTGCCATGTATTAAAAGATTAAGGATAGTTAGCATCAACACAGTCTCTGAAGTTGGACTCTGTAGGATGCATCAACTACCAAGAAGAAACTTCCTGTAGCCTTTCTTGGAGATGGGAGACTGAGCAGGGAATGTAGGAAACTATATTTCTTCTGTTCATATAGTTATGAGAGCAAAACTGATCATAAGATTAAATATATATTTTAATTTTTATCTTTCTAAATTTAGATATATCATGTATTCTTAAATGCAAACTAATTATGCCTCAGCAAAATGCTCCTCAGTGACATAGTATTTTGCTCCTCATGACTCAGGTTAGAGAAATTGGTGGAGATCCACAAAGTCTAGTTAAGCACAGTCACTAGTTATTTTAATGAAGTTAAGTGTTTCCTAATCGCTAAGGTTACACAATTTCTGATAAAAAAATCATTACATGAATTCATGACATATTATGTAGTGAGAAAAATAAAAGTTAATTTTTGGTAGTTTGGATACCCTGGTTTCTCAATTATGAATACAGTTAAACAAAAAAGAATTCTTTCTTTAAGTATATTTAGAAAGGTGATAAAATGAGCCTTATTGTTTATGACATTAGGGTGGCATTTTTCCTACACATGTTTGTAAATTAATTATTTTATAATATTTATACTCATTTAACTCATGATTTTTAAAGTCCAATTCAATTTTTAAAAAATTTACTTAAGTCCAATTTTACTTTGCAAACCACCTCAATTAAACAGTCATTTATTGATGCTCTGAAATATTATAGTAGTCTGTGATGAAATGAGGAAATGCTGAATAGTTAGTTCTGTTCTTTATCAGAAACAATCATCTCATTTATAAGGCAGACAAACAAACAATGTCATAAAAACATTTTTTATGTATCTTTCCTTTCTATTCCCTAAAAACTCTCTTTTACTCTATTCCCTTTATGTCCCAACTTTTTCCTCTCATGAGACTCAGCTTATTCTCCATCAACGTTAAGGGTGCTTCTTATTATAAATAAGAAATGTTGGTAGCAATCAAGGAAGTCTATTTACATACAGTGATAAACAGTGATATGAGATCATTATTTAAATTGCTAGATGTAGTGATATTATTGTCGTTATGTAAGAAGGTATCTTCATTCTTATAGATGTATATTGAAGAACTATAGGGAAAAGTCAAAATTTTTAACTGACTTTATGTGCTACAGAAGAAAAAAAAAGTGAAGTATTTACTCCAATGTACTATTAATTATTAAATCTACATGATGAATGTATGTAATTTCTTTATGTCTATATATTTGAAATAATAAAATTTAGGAAATAAAAATTTCCTAACCAAAATTTATAATAAAAATAAAATAATAAAAGTTTAAGGAAATGGGCCCATGAAAAGGTGCAAAAGCATACATTGCCCTTTGAGTGTCAGCTAGAAAGCATTCTTGGCTATGGCTCATGTCTGTAATCCCAGAACTTTGGGAAGCTGAGGCAGGCAGATCACCTGAGGTTAGGAGTTCGAGACAAGCCTGGCAATCATGGTGAAACTCCATCTCTACTAAAAATAAAAAATTAGCTGTGTGTGGTGGCATGCACCTGTAGTCCCAGCTACTTGGAAGGCTGAGGCAGGAGAATCACTTGAACCCAGGAGGCAGAGGTTGCAGTGAGCCAAGCCGAGATTGCACCACTGCATTCCAGCTTGGGTGATAGAGTGAGACTCCATCTAAAAAAAAAAAAAAAAGCATTCTTACAATAAGCGTGGCTGTTTTTAACCCATTATGCTCTTATACTTATATTTTATTTTCCTTCCAAATTGCCTAATACATTGCTTCTAAGTTGCTTAAAGACAGAGATCCAGTATTTTCTAAACTTTAGGAATAAGCCTTGCCTTCAGCATACTTGCATTTCTTTAAAAATTTTGCATTATATATGAATTGTAAATCAGACAATATAAATAAAAGTGGTTTAAACAATGTATCATTATCTGCCTGATCTTTATTCTAGAGTGGCTCCATCTTGAACATAGCCATAGCTAAGATGGCCGATGAGGTCAAGCCTTTCTCTAAGTGTGGAGAATGGAAATGAGACAAGGGATCACAACAGCCAGTATCATGGATTGCTATCTTAAGGAGCCTTCCCCAAGATACTCTTCAACAACTTTCCCATGAATCTCTATGGGCATGACTACTTTGGAGGGAAGCTGGGGATTCAGTCTTTTAGCGGGACAAGTTGCCATCTTGAATACAATTTATTTTATGTTTCTAAGAAGGAAAAGAGAGGACAGTAAGGTAGTCAACTTATATTCTCTATACAAGTTTGGTTGATGATAAATTATGCTTTTGCAAAAGTTAAATTTGAGTTGGAGTACTTAATATTGACCTTTGTGAAAGATATAAATATATTTCCCATGCAAAGACAGTACCTGTAAAAGTTACCGATATTTTTTTTTTCTCGAGACGGAGTTTCAATATTGTTACCCAGGCTGGAGTGCAATGGCGAGATCTCGGCTCACCGCAACCTCCGCCTCCTGGGTTCAGGCAATTCTCCTGCTTCAGCCTCCTGAGTAGCTGGGATTATAGGCACACACCACCATGCCCAGCTAATTTTTTTGTACTTTTAGTAGAGACGGGGTTTCACCATGTTGACCAGGATGGTCTTGATCTCTTGACCTCGTAATCCACCTGCCTCGGCCTCCCAAAGTGCTGGGATTACAGGCTTGACCCACTGCCCCGGGCCAAGTTACCCATATTTTAAGAAAGTTAAATAATCTTTAGCTTACGGAGAAAACTGGTGCTAATTTAAAAAGATATTCATCATTTTATTCTTAATTAGCTTTATAATATAGTAGATATGCCATTTTTTCCTCTGTTCTGTTATTATTATTGGGCCATAGAACCCATAATCTAGCATAATAATTAAATGTAGAAAGAAAGCTTAAAAAAGAAAAACCAACTTTTATGCTATACAATATATTAACTTTCAAATGGTCCAGTCAGCCATAAGAATTATTTTATTTTTGCCTGTGTTGCTACTGTGTAATCTGAAATGGTTTCTTAGCTGAATGATTTTTATTCTATGAATTAAAGAAACTTCACTGACAAGGTTTATCATTATTCTAATATTATTATAGTTTCAACTATGTTATCAAAGTTAATGGTTTATTACCCCTCCCTGTTACTCTTTCCCTTTCTTCACTTGTCTTCTCTCTGTGACTGCCTTTCTGTAGTTCTCATCACCATCAACAGGATTGCGTTTTTTTTGTGATCTGTCTGTGGCTGAAGAAGTTGGAAAACTTGGAACCAGAATTTTACATATTGAACAAGACAGGAAAGAGTGAAATGAGAGTGAAAAAAAATAACTTCATTATCATTAGGAGAGTGATGTTGATGTTTTAGGTACTCACATATATCTGTGGCAAGTGAATGAATAAATAAAAAGATACACTTCAGGCAGAAAAGCACAAAGTCTTACCCTACTGAAACAGAAAGCTAAGTCTTAAGCCTCACATGCTTCTTATAAAGCACCCTTTTTATTATCCTTTAGCCCAGTGGTTCTCAAACTGGCTACACATTGAAACTATCTAACGGAGCGTTTTAAATTTATCAAAATTCTCATACCTGAGCCCTATCTTTGAAGAGCCTGATTTTATCTATCTGGTGTGGAGTCCTAGTCTCTCTAGATGATCATTCTGTATCTCCATAGTTGAGAATCATTTTTAAGCTTGTTTTTCTTTTTCTTCTTTTTAATTTTATTTATTTATTTTTTGAGACAGAGTTTTGCTCTGTTGCCCAGGCTGGAGTGCAATGGCATGATTGTGGCTCACTGCAATTTCTCGCTCCTGGGTTCAAGCGATTATCTGGTCTCAGCCTCGCGAGTAGCTGAGATTCCAGGCATCTGCCACCAAGCTCAGCTAATTTCTGTATGTTTAGTAGAGACAGGGTTTTACCATGTTGACCAGGCTGGTCTTGAACTCCTGACCTCAATTGATCCACCAGCATCAGCCTCGCAAAGAGCTGGGATTACAGGCATGTGCTACTGCGCCCAGCCCCAGTTGTTTTTTTTTAAAAAGGTACAAATGGATTTGACTTTTGGAACTTTGCACTTCTTTGGTCTTCCAGTTAATTGTGATACAGTTCTTTCAAGAAATAAACTGATAAAACATTTCTTGATTTTCAATTTAATTAGATACAGAAGAATAAACTTTGATGTTTAACTCTTCTTTGGATTGTCAGCTAATTTAACCCTCTACTCTGAGCTAGATATCTGTTATACAGCTACATCAGCTGCTCGTGGCAGACTGTTTATTCCACAAAGTAGAAAAATTATTGCATGATGTGCAGGACTTCTTGCTTTGATTGTTTACTGCAAGGTAATTTATAGGGCTTCAAATTAGAAACAATTCTAATCTTTGAAGCTGGTTTGTGATGTCCCAGATCAGCAAAATTTCCAGTAAGTTTTACATTCAGACATCGATTTTTTCAGAATTTATTAATGCCCTTTTCCTTCTGAATATGAATTTTAACAAGTAGAATATTTACGTAAGAAATGGGGAGCTCAGAGTGCTTTTGAAAATCCCAAAATTCCACTCCAAAATTCAGTGTTTTTGAAATGGTTGAACAATTAACCAATATTCCAGATTGGTCTTTCAGGAATGATGTCTCTGAAAATATCACTGCCTCTTTTGGGATTGACTGGAAGTCACAGAAGTTGGAATGAAAATTTCATAAACAGAAAAAATTCATGGGGATAAAATGTATAGAATTACCAAGTAAATTTATTTACATCTGGAAGGCAAGTATATCAGTGAGGAAGATGAAATTGAAAAAGAGAAAAAAGTGGATCTCCAGCCTTAATATTTATTAATTTATCTTACTCAGATTGACAGTATAAATTGTCCTGAAATCACCAGGTAATTAGGAACCTTCTGCATGGCCCTGAAATGGCAGTCTTGATACTGCATAATTAATAATGTGCTCTTCAAAGTATTAGAGATAATCCCTTGATTGAATGCTTGTTTCATTACATTACTAAATAAAATGAAACAATAATTAGAACAATGTGCAAGGTAAGGGAAGTCCATATCATTATGTGTTTGTGTGTAGAGAAACAGAAGAACTAATCAAATGAAATGTGAAATTATTATGGATAATTGCAGGCATATGGAGATGATCAGCTTGCTTGCAATCAGAATTTTGTAAAGGGACAATACACGTGCTTATCTTTCCTTGATGAAGCCATGTACATTTTGGTTTATAACTGAGCTCTAACATCTAGAATTACAGCAAAGTCTTTATTCTTTTTTCGGGGCCTTTGTAAGGTGCCTCTTACGAAATTGAACATTTCATTTTTAAAATCTATTCTCAATTTCCCTTGTGAAAATTAATTTTTCTTTCCTTAACACTCTCAGAATATCTTCTTTATACCACTTCAGACACCCCCGTTTTAATAGGCTTCTTTCATCCTTATGCCATATCCTTCTACTTCCTTATAACTGCCTTACATCTTATTCTCTGAAGTCTCTCACTACAGCTAATAATATGTATGCTTGTATTGATGAATGCATGAATTGATTCAATCAAATGAAAGACATCATTAAACATCAAAAATAATGAAAATAAGACTATATATCCTTGGTCCTAAGGATAATAATTCAAAATGAAGCCAATCCTTTACCTTGCCTTAAAATAAAAATAAATACTTCTATTAGCCTTAGTAAGCACTCATGAGTTATGTAAAAGGCACTATCAGAAAATTCAATGTACACTGAATAAAGAGCTAATACTTGTGACTTCATAATAGAAAGTCATATTAATTACTAATCACCTATTACAGCTCCAGTTCCAAATTCGCAACTGCTGGTGTGGAATTTAAGTCACTTAGGGAAAAAATGTTTATTTGTTAAGCGGCAACTCTTTGTGCGGAACAATGCTGCATATTATGGGACTTAAGAGAAGAGGGTCTACATAAGAGACCATGCAAGTTGTGCATTGGCTAACTGTCAGAAGGGAAAGAAGGATTTATTTATGCACAGAATGATGTGAATTGTACTTCATGGAAAGTGCCTCAAAGTAGACACATGTATTAGCATTTCTGCTTTTCTATCATCTCGCATATCAACATACGAAAAGAACATTTCCAGTTTTCCTGGGAGTTCAGCAGTCTCCACAGTTAAGGAAACTAAGAAATACTTTTTTAAAAGAGCTGGTAGACAGATTTTGGCATGATTTACTAGTAATAGGCCAAACCATGACCTCTAACTCTCCTCTTCCCTACCTCCCATCCCTACCACACATAGGCTTTATAAGCAGATGTCTAGGGTTTGGAGGCAGAGAAATGTTAGCCTGATCGTAAGCATGGTAGCATTGTTTTCGTCTTCCCTCTAAGTGAGAGGGAACTCAATAAAACTACCTGGAAAGAGTGGTGGTACTTGCTAAAAATGAAAATAGTATGTTTCCTGATAAGATATTTACTGTTTAGACCTACCCTGGTGCACCATAATAATACTTGGTTAAAGAGCCTTTCAGAGTTTGGAGTGCCTCCAACCCTGAAATAAATCTAAAGTTAGGAATTTTTTATAGCAAGGCAAGATGAAAGAGCAAAGTGGAATATGATGGATCCTCTCAAATTAGTGAGGCAAGACTCAAGAGAATGCTGTATGTAACAGGGTTTAGCAATCTTGACATTCGCCAAAGAAGAATAATTTCTAGAGAGGAAGGGCCAGGTAACAAGAGGACTCTGTTGGAATAAACTACTTGGGATAGAAACTGAGATGGAGTATGTGGAAAGAGATCCCATAAGGATTGGATTATCCATTTTAAAAGGCTACACCACATGGCAATCCACATAGGGTGCCTCTCTATAACTCAAATTTATTAGTTTCCCAGAACTACTGTGTGAATTCCCACACACAGAGGCTTGAAACAGCAGAAATATGTTCTTTTACAGTTCTGGAGGCCAAAAGTCCAAACTCAAAGTATAGGCCAGGGCCATGCTGTCAATAGAAGCTCTGGAAGAGATTCTGTTCCCTGCCCTTGCTAGTTTCCGAGGGCTGACAGCATTCCTGGACTTTTGACAACATTGCTCCCATCTCTGCTTCCATGTTTCACAATGCTACCTCCTCTTTAGTCTGTCACATGTTCGTAAATAAGAGAATGAAGAGACTATGTATTACAGTCAGGGTATTCAAGGTTCTGTCACAGTGACAAACTATCTTAAAATATTAGTAGATTAAAACTACTTAGGTTCATTTCTTGTTCTTTCAACACACCCATTTATGGTAGATAATGAGTTCTTCTTCATCTTGTATCTCTTTAGGTACACAAGCTATTGGAAATTTCAGTTTGTGGCAGAATGAAAGATTATGAGGCATTGCATTTTGCTTCTTAACAAATTTCAGCTGGTAGTGACACACACATTTTATCAGCCAAAGCAAATTCTATGCCTACACTCAACTTCAGAAAGGAGTGAAAGTGTAAACTATTATATGCCAACTATGTAACTGAAAGAAGTAAACAAAAAATATTGGTGAGTAGCACTAACAGACACCACACCGTGATTGGCTTGAATGTTCATGAAAGATCTCACACAGAATTTGAATAGGCATCTTTCTCTGATTTCAACCCAAGATTCCCAGGCTTGAAAACTTGGAGTTGAGAAGCACATTACGCTAACAAAAGGCTTCATTCAGGCTGCATTTATTCATGTTCAGTGTTGCTTTATGGCTAATCAAGTGGTCTCCTTGTGTCTAATATATACTTTTGAATGCATTTACTAATAGTTTTTTCCAAAAACTCTATTTGGTTACTTTCAAGATTAAGAATAATAATTTTCAATTGTCTTTTATATCAATTGCTTAGTCTGTGTCCAAGAGGATCTGTATATTGACTATTTAAGACATCTAAACTTAATAATGCTTTATTTTTTACACATCCAACAAATTGGTTTCCTTATTTTGGCAAAAAAAAAACCATGTTAGTAAATAGCACCATGTTCATTGTTACTTTATTTTTTGAAGTAATTATATTTGTCTACAAAGATCAATAACAAGGATGATGCCAGTCCAAGGTTGGAAAGGCAGTTCTGAGGCAGCTGTTCTTGCAGTGTTTTTCATGGAAGTTTCTGATGGTTTCTGTGCAATGATATGATTTTTCCAGTCTTTTTGTTATTAGGCATACACGGATAAGAACCATCTCTTCATCGCCTTCTCTGGCTCTATTTTTCAGGGCTCTTCTTTTTTTAAACATGAGTGGCTCCACTTGATTCTGGCAACTTTCACACAAAAGAGAATGATAGTATAGGGGAGAAGGATGGTGATGTCAGCATCTGTCTTCTATGAAGAACAAAAGATTTATCAGAAATCCCAAATGGCAGACTTTCCCTTATATGGGTGACCCCTATATGGGTTACTTTTTTTTCCTTTTTTTTAAATCATACTTTAAGTTCTGGAGTACATGTGCAGATCATGCAGAATTGTTACATAGGTATACACATGCCATGCTGGTTTGCTGCCTCCATCCCCCTGTCAGCTACATTAGATGTTTTTCCTAATGTTATCCCGCCCCAATCTCCCCACCTGCTGCTCTCCCTTCCCTAGTTCCCCCACCCCCCAGCAGACCCCAGTGTGTGATGTTCTCCTCCTGTGTCCATGTGTTCTCACTGTTCAACACCCACTTATGAGCGAGAACATGCACAAACATGGTTTTCTGTTCTTGTATCAGTTTGCTGAGAATTATGATTTCCAGCTTCATCCATGGCCCTACAAAGAACATGAACTCATTCTTTTGGGTGTGTGTGTGTTTATTCTTTTTTTCTTTAATACATATTTTATTGCACTTTAAGTTCTGGAGTATATGTGCAGATCATGCAGGATTGTTGCATAGGTACACACATGGCAATGTGGTTTGCTGCCTCCATCCCCCATCACCTATATCTGGCATTTCTCCTCATGTTATCCCTCCCCAACCTCCCTAACCCCACCGTCCCTCCCCTATCCCCCCCAGCAGACCCCAGTGTGTAATGCTCCCCTCGCTGTTTCCATGTGTTCTCATTTTTCAACACCCACCTATGAGTGAGAACATGTGGTGTTTGCTTTTCTGTTCTTGTGTCAGTTTGCTGAGAGTGATGGTTTTGAGATTCATCCAAGTCCCTTCAACAGCATGAACTCATTGTTTTTCATGAATGCATAGTATTCTATGGTATAAATGTGCCACATTTTCTTTATCCAGTCTATCATTCATGGGCATTTGGGTTGGTTCCAAGTCTTTGCTATGGTGAACAGTGCCACAATGAACAGATGTGTGCATGTGTCTTTATAATAGAATGATTTATAATCCTTTGAGTATATACCCAGTAATGGGATTGCTGGGTCAAATGGTATTTCTATTTCTAGATCCTTGAGGAATCACCACACTGTCTTCCACAATGATTGAACTAACTTACACTCCCACCGACAGTATAATAGCATTCCTGTTTCTCCACATCCTCTCTAGTATCTGTCTTCAGATTTTTTATGATTGCCATTCTCACTGGTGTGAAATGGTATCTTAATGTGGTTTTGATTTGCATTTCTCTAATGACCAGTGATGATGAGCATTTTTTCATATGTTTGTTGGCTGCATAAATGTCTTCTTTTGAAAAGTGTCCATATCCTTTGCCCACTTTTTGATGGGGTTGTTCATTTTTTTCTTGTAAATCTGTTTTAGTTCTCTGTAGATTCTGGATCTTAGCCCTTTGACAGATGAGTAGATTGCAAAAAATTTTTCTCATTCTACTGGTAGCCAGTTCACTCTAATGATTGTTTCTTTTGCTGTACAGAAGCTCTTAATTTTAATTAGATCTCATTTGTCTATTTTGGCTTTTGTTGCCAATGCTGTTGGTATTTTAGTCATGAACTCCTTGCCTAAGCCTATGTCCTGAATGATTATGCCTAGGTTTTCTTCGAGGATTTTTATGGTATTAGGACTTATGTTTAAATCTTTAATACATCTGGAGTTAATATTTGTATAAGGTATAAGGAAGGAGTCTGGTTTCAGCTATCTGTACATGACTAGGCAGTTTTCCCAACACCATTTGTTAAACAGGGAATTCTTTTTCCATTGCTTGTTTTTGTCAGGTTTGTCCAAGATCAAATGGTTGTAGATATGTGGCATTACTTCTGAGGCCTCTGTTCTGTTCAATTGGTTTATATCTCTGTTTTGGTATCAGTACCATGCTGTTTTGATTACTGTAGGCTTGCAATGTTCTCCAGCTGGAGTACCCATTTTTCCTCGTCAAAGTGATTCCTTTCATACCTCACTTTATCCAGGAAATAATTTCT
The DNA here is from genome assembly GCA_028533165.1 of Leontopithecus rosalia. Classification (NCBI taxonomy): domain Eukaryota; kingdom Metazoa; phylum Chordata; class Mammalia; order Primates; family Cebidae; genus Leontopithecus; species Leontopithecus rosalia. The sequence goes on along the minus strand of CM052650.1, from coordinate 28,071,923 downwards.
ATGCTACCTCAATATAGATCCTCTTTAAATTGTGTAAACAACAATAACGACAATAAAAAAAACAAAAGAAAAAGAACTTTAATATATCAATGTTACCTTTGACATAAGTATTTATATTTTTGTTTGATGAAGGAGAAAACTGAAGTTTAGAATCTGAGAAAATTCCTCCAAATTATAGAGGTCATATGGCATATAGCTGGGATTAAGTTCCAGGTCTATGTAGTGTTCAAACTTTGTTCAAACGTTATATCATCTCCTAAATTCTTTCAAGATGTATAGTCTCATTTTACCTAAATGTGGATTCTTATTTTCCTCTAAATCACTTCTATATGAATGTCTTCTTTTCCAGCTGATGATAAGCATTTCTCATCCAGGGATCTTTGTTTTGTTTTTGTGTACCCCCACACCATTGAGCACTGTGGATCTAAATGAACACCAAACAAATGAGAAAACCAAATATTACTTTCCTGTGTCTATTATAGCAGGGGAATTTACCACCATCACTTGTGTTTTGGCAGCGACTCTAAGGCAGCTAAAGAAGTGGAAAGTTTTATGGTAGAAAAAATGGGAAGGCTTTGGATGTGCCTTGATTGGAGGCTATTGGCCTGGGGAAGTTGGAGGAAGCTAACTAGCAGGAAGACATCTTACGTAATTGATAAAGAGTGCATATTTGGCTTTTTCTGGTTTGTCCTAAGGTGGAATTGGGGGAAAAATTAAAGAAGGTGTCAGTTATTAAGACCTGGTCATGTAGGGATGATTAGTACAGAAGTTATTGCTTAGCTTCCTGGTTGGTCACTAAAGATAGCAGTCTGGCTTACTGTAAGACTGACTTATAGCAGGATAGAGTACTGAGTTGTTTATCATAGGAAAGGGGTCAGTTTCCTGGGCATGGTGCAGCAGATTGTGTTTCTGAGTTCTATTATTAACATTATAAGTATTTAGCCACTGTGTTGAAAAACTGAGAGGCTATCAGAAAACATTCAATAATTTTAATTTGGCTATGCCATAGGAAAGGTGAAGTGGCTTGATTCCATCCCTGAATTGTGATGATCTGGCCATATTTTTGATACATTATGTATGATTTCTTCGCTACAGGACCGTTTTCCACTTCTTCAATGTCAGAATAGGGATGGAAGAAAATCTCTAGTTTAAAAAGTGTGGCTATTGTTTTAAATGACTTTGAGGTTGAACTACCTGAATTCCAATCTTTATCCTAAATCTTACATGCTGTATGAGCTGGAATTTCTTACAAAATATCTTTAAACCTTCATGTCTTCATGAGTATTTTAGAAAGTATGATATTTATGACCTCACAGGAAAACTGAAGAAAAATTAGAATTTATTCATGCCAGTTCCAATAACTAATTATTGAATTCCTTCATACATCATTTAAAGTAAAAGCATTTCTAAACTATGAATCAATTGAAAAATCGTGAAATTTTTAAATTTCCTATGATTAATCCTTTTATTCTTCTTTGAAAATGTCACATATTAAATTACTTCTTCATTTTCTTTTAGGTATAGGTTATTTAGGTGTTGCTGGTACCTTAAACACTTGTTTATTTATGTATTCTTTATTAGTTTTTTGGTGGGTAAATTTTGCTATATTCTTTATAGTGATTTTCACATGTGTTTAAATAAACAGATGCTGATCCATGTATTTCTACTTATTCTTGGAAGATTAATTAATTTTTAAGTGACAGATTGTTTTACACATTTGTGAGGTACATTGTAATGCTTTGATGTATGCATACATTGTGGAATAATTAAATCAAGCTGATTAACAGAGCCATCATTTCACCTCCTAATTTGTGTGTGTGTGTGTGTGTGTGTGTAGTAAGAATATTTAAAATTTCTCTTAGCAACGGTAAAACATACAACACAACTCATTATTATTAACTCTGGTTACCATGTTGTTCAATAGATTTTGAAATATACAACACATTACTATCAATTACGGTAACCATGCTGTACAATAGATCACTAAAACTAATTTTTTTCTATTTGAAATGCTGTACCTTTTGAGCAACATCTCACCTTTCCCAAGTTACCCCCACATAAAGCCCCCAGCCTTTGCTAACCACCGTTCTACTCCCTGCTTCTACAAATTCAACATTTTCAGATTCCTCATATAATTGAGATCAGGCAGTATTTGTCTTTCTGTGTCAGGCTTATTTAACTTGGTGTAATGTCGTCTGGATTCATCCATGTTGTCACAAATGAAGGAATTTCCTTCATTTTTAAGGTTGAATAGTATTCAACTATGTGTACACACACACACACACATGCACACACACGCACGCATGCACACATATATATTGGCCACTCATCCACTGGTGGACATTTAGGTTGCTTTCGTATCTTAGCTATTATGAATAATAATGAAATGTACATGGGAGTACAAATATCACTTTGGCAAACTGATTTCAATTATTTTAGGTATATGCCTACAAGTAGAATTGTTATATCATACAGTAATTCTATTTTTAGTTTTTTTGGGGAAACTCCTTATTATTTTCCAAAGTGGTTGTCCTAATTTAAAAATTACTAACATTTGTTACCTTTCATCTTTTTGATAATAGCCATTCTAACAGATGTAAAGTGATATTTCATTGTAATTTTAATTTAATTTGTGCTGAGCATTTCCGAATAGATCTGCTAGCCGTTTTCATATCTTCTCTTGAGAAATGTCTGTCTAGATTCTCTGCCCATTTTAAGATCAGGTTATCTGTTTTCTGGCTATTAAATTTAGCTTTTTCCAATTTTTGGACATCAGTTCCTTATCATCAGATGTATGGTTTGCAAATATTTTCTCAGTTCAGAGAGTGTCTCTACTTTGTTAACTGTTTCCTTTGCTGCTTAAGCACATACTTAGAGTCCCTAAACTGTATCCCATATCTAGTAGGGATTAAAATAAATCTCATATGTAAAATGATTAGCAATAAATTGCTCTTAATATTATTATGATGAATTGTATTATTTTGAGAGGTTTTGTGTAATATTATAATGATGAACAGCGAGTATGTTTCTGAATGCAATTTGTAGAAATACATCTATTGTGTTGCAGTAGAGTTTGATTTTCTGAAGTGTGTGTGTGTTTTTTTAAAAAAATACTCTAAGGTTAGCAGGCTAAAGAAAGTTACTGTTTAAGTTGTAAAAGTGGTAGAAAGATCACTTTTAAAATCAAAAGAACTTTTAGAGGTAGCAAAGAATAGAAAAGAACTCATGACATTCTTAAGGGTCAAGTCTATCTTGAACCTCATTTTTAAAAATGTAAATTTATTTTTCCATTTAGCTTGGAGACCTGAACATTTTAGTAAAATACAGAAGGGTTATTTCATAAATGTAGAATAATAAGGCATAACATTGACGTGCAAAGTGACTAAAATGCACATTATCCTGCCTTAAAAGTAACTAACTGTAGGACAAATAGGAAAGTTATAATTTCAGAATGGCCAAATGCATGCACTTTTAAAGTAGTTTATTTCAAGAAGAAATTTATTTTTCTATAATGTTTTCTCAGAAACAGGAGAAAAATAATTTTAATTCAAGTTTTCAGGACAAATGTATGGTGTATTTTCTTTTTGTGTGTTCTTTATTTTCACCAAGCCTTTTTGTTTTAATACTTCTATTTAAATAAATACATTCATTTCATTAAGTTTTATGCTAATTTTTTATTCAATCATTCATTCACTTTTGGATAAATAATATTGATCATTAGTGATTGGGCTAAGTAAGCACTTGAGATAAATTTGGTGTTAAATATGGTGGTCGTGGCGCCTAACCTCCCAGAGAATAATTTAAACAGAAACTTAGAATGTAACATGAGTGGGATTTTGATTGAAGAAGTCCCATGTGCTATAATACATCATAAGAGAGGATCCTAATACTAACATGAATGTATGTATGTGGAGATAAAGGAAAAGGGGAAGGTGTGGCATACTTCCTGGAGTTGCATTTAAAGAGATTTAAAACAATGAGGATATCTGATCCCTGGAGAAATAGTGTTCCAGATTCAAGGAGGAGAAAGAAAAGGCATAAAGGCAAATGAGAGCAAAGAGGTAAATAGTAAGAAGAATGGAATTTAGAAGTTTATTAAGGATCAGTTTACACAAGGCTATGTAGGACAGTTAGTAAGCTTTGGACTTTATTCTAAGGTCAAGGGGCAGCTTTTAATATGCTTTTGTTAAAATCTTTCAATTAAATGTTAAATTGATTTTTAAAATGGTATAATCCACAAATTATTTCAAGATTTTGATGGTAGTTTTAGGAATTTGGTGTTTGTTTTGTTTCTGCCTCTTAAAATATTATTTAAAAGCACATGGCATACACATGGTTTATAAAATTTTGAGTGAAGAGTTCACTTAATCTTTAAGGGAGATTTTTTCCATTTTCTTGTTTTGAAAATAGAAAAAATCTGAATTATTTCTAATTTTAGGTCTTTAGGAGTTGTAAGGAATAATTTGCTGTAGATGCTAAAAACTGCTAGGCTATTTCAGGTCAAATTATTGACATGTACTCCAAAATATGTGCTAGCTGTTAATACAAATTCTGATGCTATAGTTCCAACAGTAATAGGTAAAATTAGTTCAATATTTCATATAATCTGTTTTATGCCCTCAACAATCTAGAAGGTAAGGCTAGCCTTAGTCAGGGTTGTAGTAGTCTATTACTTATCTAATTTGATTTAGGCATGAGAGAACTTACAAACTTTAAAATATCTTTTATTGCACTGTTGTGCGAACTGAAATATCTTCTCTTTGTGCCCAACTTTTGAAGGTTAAATGCAAGTATCTTGCCTGTGCACAAAAATGTAATACAGTAGGTATGCCACTGTCCTAGGATACCTCTACTTATAACGTAAAGGGTGGTGTCAGTTGAAGGCATAAAATCTGAAGTAATATGGGAATCTTAAAAGTTTACAAAGAAATTGTGAGGCCAGATTTGGAATGTAATATACCATAATTATATTTGAACATAACTCTCAAAGATATCTTTGTTTTATATATTTTAAAGTAAAATTCAATTTATTTATTTATATTTTCATTGACACATTGTAATTGTACATATTTACAGGATATAATTTGAAGTTTTGATATGTATATATGTTGTATAGTAATATTATCAAGGTATCTAGTATATTAATCACCTTGTGCATTTATAATTTGTTGGTGATGAAACCACAAAAACCACTCTTCTAGGTATTTCATAATATACAGTATCTTTGAAAGCCTAAAAAGCTGGTTTTCTAGTTATTTTGTAATATACAATACCGTATTGTTAACCATAGTCACCCTACTGTGCAATAGAACACCAGAACTTATTTCTCCTATCTAGTTGTAACTTTGTACCTGTTGACCAAGCTCTCCCTTTTCTCCCCCTCTCCTCCCACCGCCCATCCCTAATTTCTGGTAACGACTGTTTTATTCTGCTTCTATTTTACCAAGCTTTTTTTTTTTTTAGATTTCACATGTGAGTGAAACAATACAGTGCTTGTCTTTCTGTATCTGGCTTATTTCATTTAACATTACGTCCCCCAGATTCATTCATGTTATTACAAATGATAGATTTTCTATTTTTAAAGACTGTGTATTAGTCTATTTTTATGCCGCTATGAAGAAATACCTGAGGCTGAGTAATGTATAAAGGAAAGTGGTTTAAAGAGTTTGGCATGGCTGGGGAGGCTTCAGGAACTTACAATTATGGTGGAAAGGGAAGCAAACACATCTTTCTTTACATGATGGAAAGAAGGATAATGAGTGCCAAGCAAAGGGGGAAAAGCCCCTTATAAAACCATCAGATCACATGAGAACTTACAATCATGAGAACAGAAGCATGGGGGCAACCATGCCCATGATTCAATTACCTCCCACCTGGACCCTCCCACAACACATGGTGATTATGAGAACCCCAACTCAAGATGAGATTCGTATAGGGAAACAGCCAAACTATATAATTCCACCCAACCACTCCAAAATCTCATGTCCTCACATTTCAAAACACAAGCATGCCTTTTTAACGGTCACCCAAAGTCTAAACTCATTCCAGCATTAACTCAAAATTCCAAGTCTAAGGACTCATTTAAGACAAGGTGAGTCTTTCTGCATATGAGCCTGCAAAATCAAAAGCAAGTTAGTTACTTCCCAGATACAATGGGTGTGCAGGCATTGGGCAAATACACCTGGTTCAAATGGAAGAAATTGGCCAAAACAAAGGGGCTAAGTCTCCACACTAGTCCAAAATCCAACAGGGCAGTCACCAAACTTTAAAGTTTCAAAATGATCTCCTTTGACTCCATGTCTCACATCCAAGTCACGCTGTCACAAGACATGGGCTCCCATGGCCTGGGGCAGCTCAACCCCTGTGGCTTTTCTGGATACAGACCTTCTCCTAACTGTTTTCACAGACTGGTGTTGAGTGTCTGTGTTCTTTCCAGGCACACAGTGCAAGCTGTCAATGGATCTACCATTCTGGAGTCTGAAGAAATGTGACTCTCCTCTCAGAGTTCCACTAGTCAACGCCCCAGTAGGGACTCCATGTGGGGGCTCCAACCCCACATTTCCCTTTTGTTCTGCCGTAGCAGAGGTTCTCCGTGAAGTCTCTGCCCCTGCAGCAAACTTCTGCCTGGACATCCAAGTGTTTCCATACATCCTCTGAAATTCAGTTCTTGACCTCTGTGCACCCACAGGCTCAATACCATATGTAAGCTGCTAAGGCTGGACTTTTCACCCTCTGAAGTAATGGTGCCCAAGCTGTACCTTGGTCCTTTTTACTCACAGCAGGAGCTGAAGCAGTTGGGATGTAGGGCACCATGTGTCAAGGCTGCACAAAGCAGAGGAGCCTTGGGGTGGACACAGGAAACCATTTTTTCTTCCTAAGCCTCCAGGTGTGTGATGAGAGGAGCTTCAGTAAAGGTCTCTGAAATACCCTAAAGCCATTTTCCCAATTGTCTTGGTGATTAATATTTAGCTCCTCATTACTTATACAAATTTATGCAGCAGGCTTGAATTTCTTCCCATAAAAGGAGTTTTTCTTTTTTGTCTCATTGTCAGGATGAAAACTTCAACATTTTATACTTTGCTTCCACTTGAATGATTTGCCACCTAGACATTTCTTCTGCCAGATACCCTAAATCATTTCTCTCAAGTTCAAAGTTCCACAGATCTCTAAAGCATGGGTAAAATACTACCAGTTTCTTCACTAGCACATAGCAAGAATCACCTTTATTACAATTCCCAACAAGTTCCTCATCTCCATCTGAGGCCACCCCAACCTAGACTTCATTGTCCATATCACTATCAACATTCTGGTCCAAGCCATTCAACAATTCTCTAAGAAGTTCCAAACGTTCCCACATTTTCCTGTCTTCTTCTGAGCCTTCAAAACTGTTCCAACCTCTTCCTGCTACCCAGTTCCAAAGTCACCTCCACATTTTCAGGTATCTTATAGTAGCTCCCCACTCTACCAGTACCAATTTACTGTATTAGTTGCTCTTACATTGCTATAAATACTTGAGACTGCATAATTTATATAACAAAAAGGGTGTTTAATTTACTCATCATTCAGCATGACTAGGGAGGGCTCAGGAAACCTATAATCATGATGGAAAGGGGAAGCGAACACATCATTCTTTACATGTTGGCAGGAAGAAGATGCTAAACAAACAGGAAAAAAAAATCTTATAAAACCATTAGACCTGGTGAGAACTCATTTGTTATCATGAGAACAGCAGAATGGGGGTAACCACCACCATGATTCAATTACCTCCTATTGGGTCCCTCCATAACACATGGAGATTATGGGAACTACAATTCAAAATGACATTTGGGTGGGGACACAGCCAAACCATGTCAGGCTGTATAGTATTCTATTGCATGTGTGTGTGCCATTTTTTAATATCTACTCTTCTATTGGTGAACATTTAGATTGCTTTCATACCATTGTTATTGTGAGTAATGCTAAATGTATATGGAAATCTAGATATCTCTTCAACATACTAATTTTAATTTCTTTAGATACATAGTCAGAAATCACATTGCTTAATCATATGATAGTTCTATTTTTAATTATTTTGAAAACCTTTTATGTCAATTTTATATTGACTGTGCTAATTTATAATCCCACCAACAATGTTTAAATGTTTTCTTTTCTCGACATCCCTTGCAACACTTAATTTTGTTCATCTTTTTGATAATAGTCATTCTAACAGATGTGAAGTAATATCTCACTGTGATTTTAATTTGCATTTTCTGAATAATTAGAGATGTTGAGCATTTTTTCCATATATCTGTTAGCCTCTTGTATGTCTTCTTTTGAGAAATGTATATTAAGATCTTTTGCTAATTTTTAAATTAGATTATCTGAGTTTTTGCAGTAGAGTAGTTCAAGTTGCATATATATTCTGGATATTGACTATTTGTCAGAGGTATAGTTTACAAATGTTTTCTCTCATTCTGTAGGTTGTCTCTTCGTTCTCTTAATAACTTCCTTTGCTGTTAAGAAAGCTTTTTATTTTGATGTAATCCCATTTGCCTAGTTTTACTTTGTCGCCTGTGCTTTTGAGGTCTTATTAAAAAAATCATTGCTTAGCCCAATGTCATGGTGTTATCTGATGTTTTCTTCCAGTAGTTTTTATGCCTTTATGTCTTATAGTTGTCTTTAATCTACCTTGAATTGAATTTTATGGTGAAAGATAAGGGTTCAGTCTTAATTTTTTTGCATATGGATATCTAATTTTCCCAGCTCAATTTTTTGAAGAGGATATTGTTTCTCCAGTGTATGTTATTGGTACCTCTGTTTAAAATCAGTTGGCTAGAATTATGTGGATTTATTTTTGGGCTCTCTTTTCTGTTCTATTGACCTGTGTATATGTTTTTCTTCCAGTATCACACTATTTTGTTTGCTGTATATTTGTAGTGTAGTTTGAAGTTAGGCAGGGTAATACCTTGAGCTCTGTTCCTTTTGCTCAAGGCTGCTTTAGATAGTTGATATCTTTAGTTCCATATGTATTTTAGGATTGATTTTCTTCTTTTGTGAAGAATGCCATCAGTATTTTGACAGAGACTGCATTAAATCTGTAGATAGTTTTGGGTAGTATGTTTATTTTGACAATATCAACTTTTTCAATCTGTAAACACAGGCCATCTTTTGATTTGTTTGTGTTCTCTCAAATTTATTTCACTAATGTTTTATAGTTTCCTTGTAGAGGTCTTTAAGCTCTGTTTATTCCTATGTATCTTTTTTGGAGCTATTTAAACTGAAATAGTTTTCTTGATTTCTTTTTTGGTAGCTCACTCTTAGTGTGTACAAATGCTACTAAATTCTGCATGTTGATTTTGTATTCTGCAACTTTATGGAATTTATTATTTTGAACAGTATTTTGGTAGAGACCTTAAGGTTTTCCTTATGTAACATCGTGATAACTTCAAACCGGGACAATTTGTGTTTTTCTTTTCCAGTTTAGATGCCTTTGTTTCTTTCTCTTTCCTAATTGCTCTAGCTAGGACTTCCAGTGCTATGTTGAATAAGAGGTGAAAGTGGGCATTCTTGTCTTGTTCTTCATCTTAGATAAAAAGTTCTCAGCTTTTCCCTATGCACTGTAATGTTAGCTGTGGGGTAGTAATATATGGGTTTCGTTTTGTTGCTGTACCTTCCTTCTATACTTAATTCATTGAGAGTTTTTAATCAAAAAGGGATATTAAATGTTGTCAATGTTTTTCTGCATCTATTGAGATGATCATATGCTTTTGTCTTTCTGTTAATGAGGTATATCACATTTATTGATTTCCATATGCTGAAACATCTTTGCTTTCCTAGCATGTCTCCTATTTGATCATAATAAATGATCTTTTAAATGTGCTGGTGAATTTGATTTGCTAGTGTCTTCTTGAAGATTTTTGCATGTATGTTCATAAGAAATATTGGCCTGTAATTTTCTTTTTGGTTGTGCCCCTGTCACAACAAAAAGTTTTGAAATCAGGGTAATGCTGGCCTACTAAAATGAGTTTGGAAGTATGCTCTTCTCTTCACTTTTCTGGAATAGTTTGAGGAAAAGTGCTTTCAGTTCTTTGTATGTGTGAAGAGAGCAGGTGCTAGCCTTTTCTAAAAAAATCAATTTAAATGCTACGATTATGTTAAAATTCTGTGCTATGTAATTTAAGAAGAAAAATGCAACTAAGTAAAGAGTCCAGGGTTTATTAAATATGGGAAGACTAGTTTTTGGATACTATTTCAGGAGGAGATCTTCAGAATGTTACTTTGAAAAATAAAATTCTAGAAAATAGACCATAAAGCGAAAACTTTGAAGGGCTATTCGACAGGAAAGAACATTACCCCTGAGCATTTTTACATCTTCTGATAGAATTTTACACACACACACACACACACACACACACACACACACTCACACAAAGCTAAATGAAAAGGTTCAGAAAGAAGAGAGGGGAAGGTGAGGGAAATTAACTTTTTACCTAAAAACTCTGAATCAAAGCATAAATTTGAATGGAATTACCAGAATACTTATTATTTAATCTGAATATACTGCAGGTGTTCCATAATTTTTTAGCAACTTTCACTTGAGGAAAGGCCTATATCATTGATGAGTTTATGAACTTTTCAGTATTTTTACTTTTTTGGGGAAAATATGTCTATATCTGTATCTCAATTTTTTACAGTTATACAACCAGTTGCTTTGAATAAAAATATGACAACATTCAGAACATAATTTTTTAAAACCTAATTGACACTGCTTTACTTTTCAACTTTAATACTAACCAGTGAAACACTGTGGTAAAATTAAATTATAAATAACTTGCTTATAATTAGAATTTAAGAAATTAGGATGCCTGTTTTTACTTGGCAGTAGTTTAACAACACAGTGAATATCCATACTACTAAAGTAGGGAGAAAATTGAAACTGCTACGAATGTTTTATTAAATGCCAAGGAAGTACATGCATAGCCTAAAGAGGGTTGGGATATCTCCAATACACTACCCTTGAGAGTAGTTCAACTGAACAGCTAGCTGGTTGTCAAGAACAAAGGGCAGAGTCTTTTGGATCAGTGGGAGAAGAATGAGAATAATATTTGATTTATGGATACAATTTAGAGAGCACATCTTTCTAAAAACAGAACTATGACAATGAGAAATATTTACTAGTGGAAACATTGCTAGTGGAGGAGGTCGAAAACAGAGGAAGGGCACGCAAGGTAAACTGTCTACAGAGGGTAACTGCCTACTACAAATTTTTGTTGTTGTTGTTCCACGTAAGTATTTATTTACTTAGGAATAACACCCTAGTATTTCTCTTTGGGTAGATTGAAGTTAATATGATTAATCTTTTCCAACCTGCTTTCAATTACATGTACTATTTCCTTCTTCTACATGCTCATTCATTTTATCATTTTTCATTGCTAAATATGAATGGAAGACCTATTGCAGATGTAATAGGAGCATAAATAGGAATCACTTTTTCTCTAGACAAATCTTAATCGCATAGTGTTGCCAAGTAATTCTCCAGGTTGTAGAATCATTACTTATTCAGAACACCAAGACTGAACCAGTTTTCTGGTGTATCTACAAAATAAATAAACATGAATTATTTGAATTACAGGATCCTGAATATAGTCTAAGGATGGCATTCCATTATATTTAGAAAGTGACTTAAGTAAGAGAAAATTTCCAGTGTCATAAAAATAACTTTTTCTATTTGTTCACAAGTTTCTGGCTTCATTGCCAATGTACAAAGTTCATGTCAAAGATCTTAATTGATTAGGATAATAAAAGATTGATTGATCAATCAACTCATGTTTTTAGTACTTATAAATGCTACTTGTGAGCTTATATTCTTAATTAATATACTTATTTAAAATTAAAACATAGAGGAGGTCAAGAGTCTATCACTTTTAGACAAGTTACCTACAATCAGCCATGCTTTTTTTGTAGCTAGGTAAAGACTATTTTCAGTCTTGATCTATGATAATCCTTGGCTTCATTTGAAACCGGTGACTCCTTTCCAAGTGGAACACTTCTCTCCATCGCCTCCCATAGAAAAACATACATTTTGACCTACTACTGTATATGTGTCGGGGTCTCCTCTTTTCCATCTGTGCCATAAAACTCAGTGGTTCTTCGAGGTTCTATTTTGAGTCTTGTTCTGACACTTTGCTATGCATTCTCTCTATTAATTTTCTATGCATTCTCTCTATGAAGCTGAACCTACTCCAGCTGCTTTTCTTCAGATGACACGTATGTACAGTCATGACTCACATATATTCATGCTGAACCTGGCTCCAGAGTATGTATATTCAATTTATCATTAAACATCTTCAGTAAAAACATCTTATAATCACCTCAAACCTAACTTATGCCAAACCAAACCCATTGTCTTTCTATCCTTCAGCCCCTAGTCCTCCATTATTCTCCATCTTAATGACATCGCTGACTTTTCAAAGCCTTGAGGGTCTCACTTGATTTCTTTATTCTGTCCTCCCACATGCAACCAATACATCTATTTATTATTCTTTCTCGAATATGTCCTCTTCTTTCTTTTCTCACCTATTCAAAATCATGATTCAGGCCACATATTCTCTCCCGGATTTTTATGTTTACCTCTTCAGTGGATTGTAGTTTTGACCTTTCAATTTATTTCTCCCAATACATATTCAGTAATCTTTCTAAAATGTAAGTGATCATTTCCTTTGCTTTAAACATGCCATCAACTCTGTTTGTTATCTCTGACATGGCATTAAGGACTTTCATGATTTGGCACCTGCTTATAGCAAGAGCTTCATCTGCTCTTCCTCTCTCTCCCACTCTAGGTCCAGCTAAAGTGAAAATTTTGAAGTCTCATTAACAAGGACACACTATTTGGCTTCCTGGACTTTGTATATGATCTCTTTCTCTAACTGAAACTCCCATCATTCCATTTATCCCCATTCTTACTGAATTTTGAGTTTTTGGTTTGAAGTGTAACTCCTCTAGGAACTTATATTGCTTCTCTTAGTGGTTTTATGGAATCCAGGAAGTGCTGTAGAACCTTATTATTATCTCTGTTAGTAACTATCACACCATTTGGAAAATGCCTTTTGATTCATTTTTTTTCCTACTGTGAACTTCTGGAGGGCAAGCACTCTTTCTTCTTCATGGTGGTAATTCCAGCACCAAAAATATCTCTAAGATACTATGGGTATAATAAATGTTTGTTACATAATGTAGCTACTGTGATTCATTATTACAGAACTACACACAGCAATTCATGTTAACCCAGATGAAACTTACATGAACTGTTAAAAGAAAAACTTCAGCTAAATTAAATTTAAAGCAGTTTAGTCGAGCAATGAACAATTCACAAATTAGGCAGTCTCCTGAGCCAGAGTAGGTTCAGAGAGACTCCAGTGCAGCCAAGTGGTGGAAGAAGATTTATGGACAGAAAAAGGAAAGTGTTGTACAGAAAACAGAAGTGAGGGAGAAAAACGGCTGGATTGGTTACAGCTCAGTGTTTGCTTTATTTAAACATTTGATTGGCCAAAACTCTGTGATTGGCACAACTGTGGGCTATGGTCTGTTTACACTTCCACTTGTTATAATTCATGATGTACAGAGAAACATTTAGGCTGAACTTCAAATAATGTAAGGAGGCAGGTTTAGGCTTAACTTGATTTAACAGAATATTAGAGGCAAGACTTTGCATCCTTGAGGCCTAAGTAATGCTGTGCCAGCGAGTATAGATATGTGAGCAAAATATGAGATAGATTTAGTCCCTATTCTCTACATCTCCCCAGGGTAGAGTGTGGCAAATATCCCAGAGCACAACTGGTACAACCAGCCACACATTTCAGACCTTCTATTGTCCAGAACTAGTTGAAGTCATGAGGATATCAGTGCACAGCTGGCATAAAATGCAGACTTAATGAGATGATAGAGCAACTAAGGTTAGCTAAAGGATCAACCTATTTTGAAACTGACACTGAGCAGGTTTGTTATACATTTTACTCATTTTCTAAGTGATCTGAGTTACTTCTTATTGTCATTTCAGGTTACCTTTGGTGTTTCCTCTATCAGATCTTCCTAATGAGAAATAATCTGAAATTCAACTCTACTAAGATATATATGACCAAGAATCTCATTTGTTTTAAAATGCTGCTGCTCCATCAATATTCCTCTTGATGGAATGTATCCTCTACCTTCCTAGGATTATGTAGTGTTAGAAACTGTGAAAGAGATGGTATTAAAACAAAATAATATCTTTATGACATTTTTGAAACAGTGCATTATGTTAGTTTCCAAGGACTTCTTTAACACCATCCCACAAACTGGGTGGCTTAAAACAATAGAACTTTACTCTCTTACAGTTTGCAGGCCAGAAGTCCAAAATCAACTGTCAGTAGGTCATGTTAGGGGACAAAGTTTTCTTACCTCTTCCAGCTTCTGGAAGTTGCTGGTAATTATTTGTTTGTGGGCTGCATAACACTCAACCCTACCTCAGTCACCACAGGTCCTTTTTTCCTCTGTCTGAGTCTTGTGTTTTCACTTGATGTTTTTATAAGGACACCAGTCATTGTATTTACAGTATGCCCTAATCCAGTATTGGGTGTGACCTTACCTTAACTTGATTACTTCTGAAAAGACTCTATTTTTAAATTCCTTCAGTTTCACAAATACAAGGCAGGGTTAAGGATTTGAACATATCCTTTTGGAGGACGCAAGTTAACCCACAACAACCACATGTACCACAGCATATTCTATCAATCAATAAGATTCACACTGAAATCAGATTCCTCCTTCTAAAAATGAAATATTTGTATTGGAGGACAATGGGTCTAGAATAATATGATTCTTTTACTCCACAATATACTTTGCTTCATTTCTCAGCAGACTTCCCCACTTATAATGATATATATCCGTAAAAAATAGTCTCTTTTCTCTCTGAGTAATCTCTCCTTGTCCTCTTTTTGGCTTCTCATCACAGCTTTTCTCTCCTTCATAATTTCTAGTCTCCTCTTTCATTAGAACCTGAAATATGTAGTTGTTTTCACTCACTGTTCCCATTTTCTTTTAAACCAATTTGAATCAGGTTGTTGCCTCCTACAACTGTAGTTGATGGTCTTGTCTCAAGGTTATGAATGACCTTTATTTTGTTATTTCCAATTCTCTATCCTCACTGTCTACTTCCTCTTAGAAAGATTCATCATAATTAATTGCATGTCTTGTTTTATTTCCTACCTCAATGGGCACTCTTTAAAATCTCTTTTGCTGTTTTACTCCTGGCCTTTAATGTTCGAGGGTTTACACATTGGTCTTTTTGTCTCTTATCTAATTTACTCACATGGTAGGTTTTCTTTCTCCAGATTTATGGCTTTAAATACCAGTTATATGCTGATAACTCTCAAACGTGTATAACCAACTCAGACGTCCCTTCTGAACCACAGACTTGTTTATTCAACTGTTTACTTGATATTTTCACTTGGATATGTGTTAAATGTCTCAAGCACAGTATTTCTGAACTCTCAGATTGTACCTATTCTTCTCTCTCACTTTCCCTCTCCTTAAAATAAGAATCCAGAAATCAGCCTGTTCTCGCTGCATTTATCCATGGTCTAACTTATGCCAAGTTTTTACAATTGGTCAAGTCAAAGTATTTAGAGTTGTTGAAGACTCTTCTATTTCTCTCACAACACACATACTGTCTGATAGGCAACTCTGTTTAATTTACATTCAAAGCACATCTCAAATCTGACCCTGTCTCTCCTTGCTATCACCCTGGTTGGGCCATCAATGCCACTCTCCCAGAGTACTTCAGCATTCTCCTAACTGAAGCCTCTCTTCTCTTACTCCTTAGTTTGTTCACAGCAAACTAAGGATAATTCACAGTATGCAGAATTATCATTTAAAAGCAAACATAACAATCTCACTCCTCTGCACAAAACCCTCAAAGTTCTGTTTGTTTTGCTGAGAGTAAAATCCAAGGGCTTTGCAGTGGCAGACAAGATGGTAGCCAGCTTCTCACCTTCCTGTTTTCCTGTTCTCAGCTCATACTTCTCTTTGCTATGCTAGTTTGGCTGTAGCTGCACTTAGGGTCTTTACATAGGGTCTTTGTATAATATATACACATATATTCCTGATAGGTATAGCTCAGGCTCACACTTCCTTCAAGTCTGTGCTCACAATTCACCTTTTCAAATAGATGTACATCTTATTTAAAATATGAACCATTCCTTATTCCCTGTCCTTGTCATCCTGATCTTTTAATATTTTTCCATATTGTCTCTTGCCTTCCAATATGCTACATTATTTATTAATTTATGGTTTTGATTTAATATTATCTGGTGGAAGGTTAGTTCCAAGAGAAAGAAATCTATGTTTGTTTTATTTAGTTGTGTACTCCAAGTACCTAAATTAGTGTTTAGCACATAGTAGATGCTCAATTTCACATTTTTTCAATGAATAATTAAGTAAATGATAATGTAGTTTAGTAGTAGTTTCACAGTGTATGCCTGGGATAATAATATTTGTTCATTTTACATTTACTAATGAATAAGACTGCAGAGAAAAATGTCATCGCAATAATCTATGATAATAAACCACTGTGGTTGATAGAATTTTTCTATGTACCTAGAGATTCTTTTACATTATTCAATTTGATATTCTTCTACACTAAATGCATCTAAAAATAAGACAATTGAGGTTTTGCAAGATTAAGTGACATTATCATGTTTAACCAGCTTGTACAGTAGTAGAACTCAGAGTCAACAACAGATCTGTGTAGACTGAAATTCTACTTTAACCATTCTGCTGTACTTCCACTTTCACAAACACTCAGGGAGCAGGAAGGAAGATTCTCTTTTTCCTTATACATATATGCACTCTCATATGTTGCTGACGGGCATTTATATGTGCACAGGCAGCTGCTGCTCATCCAGTCATGAATTTCTTAGTCTAGAATTGCTAAAACTATCACTGATATTGTTATTGCGTTTTTTTCCTATTGTCATCGGCTTCTTTTTTAAAGCAATCTGTGACACAATGAGAGAAGCTTCTAGGAAATAGCTTTGCAACTCAAGAATGGCACTTCAGAACTAAGTAATTTAATATTTCACAGAGAAATGTACTGAATGCATCAATTTCCTCAAGGCTTTGGTTGGACTCACAGAAGTGACAATGTCCTACTCTGTAATAGGTCTTGTGCTTTCTTTACAATAGGTGTTTTATGGAGGTGGCCACGAAATCATTTTGACATTCACCTAAAAGAGGATTCACTATCTGTGCCTTATTTATCTGTTGCCTTTTTGGCTGTTTTAATCACTCTCATTATTGTTACTTGAAGCTGGCTTTGTTAACTAAATAATTTTCTGTAGGTTGGGATGGTATTACTTTCTGAAATAAATAATTTCCTTACACATAAATGGTTGCAGTCTTACTTCTTATGACTTTGGACTCTGATTCAGTTTCATATTCCATTAACAGACTTTATTTTAGATGTGTCTACATGGCTTAAAATTCTTGGATGGAAAGGAAAAACCTTATATTAATCTAATACAATTCCATAAAACCAAACACCCACAAAATAATGTAGAAATTCCCTGCAGTAGGACCAGAATTAATAAGAAATATTCAGGAATTGATACTGACCCTATGATTTTATTTCAGATGTTTACATTCTGAAGTCCTCAGATTTAAAAAAAAATCATTTTACCTGACGACATATGTTAATTATAGGTTTCAAAAATAAAGAGAAATTGATAGCTCAGGTAGAGCATTGACCTGTTTGAAGGATATCTGCTTAAGGAATAAAGGTTCAAAAAATACAGGGAAAATGTGGAACATATACACCATGGAATACTATGCAGCCATAAAAAATGATGAGTTCGTGTCCTTCGTAGGGACATGGATGAACCTGGAAACCATCATTCTCAGCAAACTGACACAAGAACAGATCAAACACCACATGTCCTCACTCATAGGTGGGTGTTGAACAATGAGAACACATGGACACAGAGTGGGGAGCATCACACACTGGGGTCTGTCAGGGAGAAATAGGGGAGGGACAGCAGGGGGTGGGGAGTTGGGGAGAG
Organism: Leontopithecus rosalia; assembly: GCA_028533165.1. NCBI lineage: Eukaryota > Metazoa > Chordata > Mammalia > Primates > Cebidae > Leontopithecus > Leontopithecus rosalia. Next base: position 28,053,852 of record CM052650.1, on the reverse strand, counting down.
ATAGCATGGGGAGAAATGCCAGATATAGGTGATGGGGAAGAAGGCAGCAAATCACACTGCCATGTGTGTACCTACGCAACAATCATGCATGTTCTTCACATGTACCTCAAAAACCTAAAAGGCAATCAATAAATAAATAAATACACAATTGCTTTCCATAATGGAACTGTTTGCCAATAACTTTTATGACGGTGATTGAGAAACCTTTATATTAAGTTTAATCATCCAAATCTGAACCTGAATGTACATACCAGTGTCAAATGAAACACAAGAACTGAGGTGGAAGACTTAGATAAATGATGTTTTTTTCAAGTAAGCCAAAAGTTTGGAAGTCATTAAAATATTTTTATCAACTAAGGTTCATGTATGAAGACCTGTGACTTTTAATAAATAAAATAATATGACATTTAAAATTTATAATGAAATTGTGCCTACTGCCCAGGAAACTTGAGTCTCTTATGCATACAATGTTTGGGCTCTGCTATCTGAAGACATTGCAGATATAATTACTTTATACATACAGAATTTATTCCTTAATTAAGGATGCTGTTATATAGAGTAAAGTTATATGGTTAGTAAAGAGTAATTTGTGTTGAATACCTCTATCTGTCTATTGACTCATATCCCACCCACAACAATAAAAATAAGAAATAAACACTAAAATTATACATATTTAAAGAACAATCTGAAAACTGTAGATCCCTACATATTTGTTACCTTTCTTAATGCCAAAGCTTCCTCACATAAATAAGTAGCTTTCAATGAACATAACTATTTTATTTACTAGGATTTTTCAATTATTTATTATACCATTAAACATAAGGATTGCTGACTGGAAATATTCAATTATTATGCTTAACCTACACACACCTGCATTTACGAAAGTCTTAAGGCTTCTGTCTAGTTTCTCTGTCGTCAAAAAAAGGGGGGGTTAAGAGACATTTCTGGATGCTTTAAATCCAGATATCAGTGTAAAATTTATGATAGTTTTTAATAGAAATTTTTTTAATTAAACACAAAGTTATTAGCTGGATGTAAAGTAATTTGAAAATTGAGTTGTGATCACTACTAAGGAATGAAAGAAGGCAGATGAGTTGGCATAATCTTCTTGTAAATATCTTAGTAGCTGAACCTCATAGTAGTAGAAAAAATGATACTTGCTAGAAGGTTAGTGCTCATCTGTGAAATGCTTTTAGCAGGATGTTTCTGGTTTTCTTGTAGTAAAGAATTGCATATTGCAAGAATTTTTGAGTCATAGCTTCCTAGAAAATGTCATACAAATCAGCAGTCCCACCCTTTTTGGCACCAGGGACTGGTTTTGTGAAAGACAGTTTTTCCACACACCAGAATATGGGGGATGTTTTCAGGATGATCAAGTGCATTACATTTATCATTAGATTCTCATAGGGTGTATACAACCTAGATCCCTCACATGCACAGTTCACAATAGGGCCATGCTCTTATGAGGATCTAATGCTGTTTCTGATCTGGCAGTAGGTGGAGCTCAGGTGGTAATTATCACCTGTCACTTACCCTCTGTTGTGAGGTCCAGTTCCTAACAGGCCATGGACCAGAACTGGGGGTTTAGATCCCAGATATAAGCCATAGAACTATCTGGGACTATAAAATGGAGATGTTTCATAAACCAAACTTTCCCTACTGTCTGAGGTATCCTGTCAGCCCCATAGGGAACCTCTTATATTACTCTGGCAGAGAGGAAATGCCAATGCTGATCCAAAAGTCATGGAGAGCCACACAAAATGCTCCTCATCCCTCCCTAATTTATTCATGAAACTTGATTGCTTATATCTTTGAAATTACTGGTAATTATTGCTACTGAGTAAGAACTGTGATTTGTGTGAGTCTGACTTTCAACAATGTGATGCTAAACATTAGATAATGAATCTTCAGCATCCATTTCTTCATTCAGTACTAGTACATGTCTTCTATTACAGATCCATGGTATTTTTAAACATAATGCTAAAGTTATAAGAATTCCAAGAAAGAATTATATAATACAGTACATAATAGGTTTGATAGACCTAGTGCCTTCTGTTCTTACCATGTATTTAAGTGGCCAATGCCTCATAATTAATAAAAACATGTTTCTTGGGTAGAATTGAGATATATTATAAAGAGATTTAACTTCTACACAAAATTAGGATATTATTTTGATGATCATTTAATATTTTATAATAGAATAGTGATTTGAATAAGTTAAAGGTCTGAGAAATTGTTCCTTGTAATACAATTACAATTTATTTTTAGATATTTTAATTACATTTTCTATCTGTATAATTTTATATGTTGAAATCCTCTAAAAAAGAACTGAAACCCCAAAATTTTAATTTCCAACTCACTGAACATTTTGGTACATCCTCTTACAGGTTTCTGCTAGTTTATTTGTTGGACCCATGGCTAAGCAGAGTGATATGAGCACCTAAATGACAAATAAAGAGTCTTACAATTCTTTTTCAAAATTGCAGTGAACTCTACAACACAAGGAAGAAAGAAAAAGGCCCAAGTAATATAACTTCAGTTTTCCCACAATAAGGAAACATTTAACTACAGACTGCACGTTAGTCTATTTCATGCTGCTGATAAAGACCTACCAAAGACTGGGAAGCAAATCAGGTTTACATGGACTTAAACAGTTCCACGTGACTGGAGAGGTCTCTGAATCACGGTGGGAGGTGAAAAGTACATCTTACATGGCACTGGCAAGAGAAAAATGAGGAGGAAGCAAAAGCAGAAACCCCTGATAAACCCATTAGATATTGTGAGACTTATTCACTATCATGAGAATAGCATGGGAAAGACTGGCCTCCATGATTCAATTACCTCCCCTGGGTTCCTCCCTCAACACATGGAAATTCTGAGAGAGACAATTCAAGTTGAGATTTGGGTGGGGACATAGAACCAAATTATATCATTCTGCTCCTGGCCCCTCCAAGTCTCATGTCCTCACATTTGAAAATCAATCATGCCTTCCCAAAAGTCCCCCAAAGTCTTAACTCATTTCAGCATTAACCCAAAAGTCCAGAGTCAAGTTTCTTCTGAGATATAGCAAGTCTCTTCTGCCTATAAACTTGTAAAATCAAAAGCAAGCTAGTTACTTCCTAGATACAATGGGATTACAGGTATTGGACAAATACAGTCATTCCAAACGAGAGAAATTGGCCCAAACAAAGGAGTTACAGGACCCAGGCAAGTCTGAAGTTTAGTGGGGCAGTCAAATTTCAAAGCTCCAAAATGATCTTTGACTCCATGTCTCACATCCAGGTCACACTGATGCAAAAGGTTGGTTCCCATGGTCTTAGGCAGCCCTGCCCCTGTGACTTGCAGGGTACAGCCTCCTTCCTGGCTGCTTTCATGGGCTGGTGTTGAGGTTCTGTGGCTTACCAGGCACATCATACAAGCTGCCAGTGGATCTACCATTCTGGGGTCTGGAGGATGGTGGCTGTCTTGTCACAGCTCCAGTAGGCAGTACCCCAGTAGGGACTCTGTGTGGGGCTTCTCACCCCATATTTCCCTTCCACATTGCCCTAGCAAAGGTTCTCCATGAGAGCTCAACCCCTGCAGTAACTTTTTGCCTGGGCATCTAGGTATTTCCATGCATTCTCTGAAATCTAGGTGGAGGTTGCCAAACCTCAATTCTTAACTTCTGTGTACCTGTAGGCCCAGCACCACATGGAAGCTGCCAAAACTTGGGGCTTCCACCCTATGAAGCTACACCCCAAGCTCTACATTGGCCCCTTTCAGACATGGCTGGAGTCGCTGGGACACATGGGACCAAGTCCCTAGCCTGCACACAGTACCAGGACCCTGGACCCAGGAAATAAAAACAATTTTTCCTACTGGGCTTCTGGCCCTGTGATGGGAGGGTCTGCTGTGAATTTCTCTCACATGGCCTGGAGACATTTTCCCTATGGTCTTGGGGATTAACATTAGGCTCCTTGCTACTTAAGCAAATTTCTGCAGCTGGCTTGAATTTCTCTTCAAAAAATGTGTTTTTCTTTACTGTATCATCAGACTGAAAATTTTCTGAACTTTTATGCTCTGTTTTCTTTTAAAATGAAATACTTTTAACAGCACCCAATTCACATTTTGAATGCTTTGCTACTGAGAAATTTCTTCTGCCAGATACCTAAATCATCTCACTCAAGTTCAAAGTTTCACAAATCGCTGGGGCAGGGACAAAATGCCACCAGTCTCTTTGCTAAAACATAAGAAGAGTTACCTTTGCTTCAGTTCCCAACGAGTTTCTCATCTCTTCCTGAGACCACCTCAGCCCGGACCTTATTGTTCATATCACTATTAGCATTTTTCTCAAAGTCATTCAACAAGGCTCTAGGAGGTTCCAAACTTTCCCACATTGTCCTGTCTTCTTGTGAACCCTCCAAACTGTTCCAATCTCTGCCTGTAACCCAGTTCCAAAGTTACTTCCACATTTTCAGGTATCTTTTCAGCAATGCCCCACTCTACTGGTACCAATATACTGTATTAATTCATTTTCATGCTGCTGATAAAGACCTACCTGAGACTGTGGAGAAACAGAGGCTTAATTGGATTTACAGTTTTATATGGGTGGGGAGGAATCAGAATCATGGTGGGAGGTGAAAAGCACTTCTTACATGGTGGCAGCAAGAGAAAAATTAGGAAGAAGCAAAAATGAAAACTCCTGATGAACCCATCAGATCTCGAGACTTATTCACTATCACAAGAATAGCATGGGAAAGGCTGGCCCCCAAGATTCAATTACCTCTCTCTGGGTCTCTCCTACCGCATGTGGGAATTCTGGGAGATAAAATTCAAGTGAAGATTTGAGTGGGGACACAGCCAAACCATATCAGACTGTATATACTAACCAAGAAATTACTAGGCATGAAATTTCATGTAGTATGGACAGTAAGAAATAGAAGTTGGGAAGGAGCATTAAAGAATACTTGTCTCACAGCTAGAATTCTAATAAACCTGATCCCTGTAATGTGTAATTTACTTTATTGAACTCTGCTGATTAGAAGAAAAGTTTTATGAACTCAGGGTCTGAGAGTTTAGACTCAAAACTATAATCAAGTTTCTTCACTGAGTAAGACATTAAGTTGGAAAAACTACATTCTTTACAACTGCTAGAAATGCATCTAGTAGTCATAAATGTAATTTCTATTATCATCACACACACTAGCTTATTGTTAAAGTAATAAACAGTATAAGATACAAGCTAGCTCCAGCTGATAAAACAATAACATTAATCAAATGTATGATTTATTTTACTAAATGACTTTTGTTTTATAATTGCTAGAGAGGTTTCTTGACAAAATACTTCATATGAGAATTTAAAGATTGAATGAAATCTTAGATCTGTGCTTCATAAAATGAGAAGAGGATAGTAAATTTGGAAGGAATACAAGTAAATTAATTTTGCCAAGAAATTTAAAAGAATAAATAGAAATATTTTATTTACTATAAATTATCAACATGATGACCAATATTATTGTTTGAATGTTTGTGTTCCTTCCAAAATTCACAGAAACTTAGTACTTTCAACACAACACTATTAAAAGGTAGTACATCTAAAAAGGGACTAACCCACAAGGGCTCCACTTTCATGGATGAGATTAGCAACCTTATACAAGGGCTGGAATGAGCTAGCTAGGACCCCATTGGCCCTTTATTCTCTTCTGCCAAGTAAGGACACAGCCTTTATCCCCTCCAGAGGACAAGTATTCAAGGTGCTATTTTGGAAACAGAGAATAGGCACAAACCTATTGTGTTGGGAAGAAACCCAGCCTGCATAACTGTGGATGATATATTTATAAATTACCCGGTCTCAGGTATTTTGTTATGGCAGAATTAATGGAATAAGACAGCTAGGCACTAAACAAATATAGACAAATATTCCTAAGTGTATTAAATAATAGCATGAACAGCTATAGATTTAACATACTTTTTTCAGAGATGTAATGAACATAGTTTATTCAGAGATGTATTTTCCTTGTTAGGAAAATAGTACTTGGATGGAAATTTTGATCATTGTAAAGATTTCAAATCTTCTTGAATTAATCCATATTTAATATATTTTTAACCATAAGCTGCATAAAAGTTTGTGGTGGTTGGATAAAGACATACTAAAGTTAATGTGGAAGTATAAATATTTTAGATGTGTTGAGGGGCACTTATGCTACTAAATATTAAAATGTATTTATAAAGTTACAATAACTTAGAGTATAATAAAGACTAAAAATTAACCAAAATCAATGAACTACAAAAAAAATCAATGTCTGAGACACACACACACATTCACAAATACATTTTCATTGAGCATAGGTTGAAGGTGGCCATTACATCAGTGGAGAAAAAGGAATTAGTTGGTAATGGAAGCCAGGAATTATAGTAAATGTTTTTTAAGAATCATATTGGGCCCATATCTCACTCCACATGCAGTTGTCAACTGCAAAGGCATTAACACTAAAATGTAAAATTTGGAGACACAGAAGTTTTGATCTAAAATATTGACGACTATTTTGTCATCTTGGAGTACAAGAGGCCTTTCTAAGGATAAAAGCATTGAAAGAAAGCACAAATAACACCAATCACAACCGAAGGGGTAACTTCAGCTTAAGGTTTTAAAAAGTAATTTCATCAGTATGCATAAATAAGCCAGAAGTTCAAACATCAAAGATAGGAAAAACTATCTGCTTACATAAGTCAAGCAGAAGTTTAAAATTCTTTCTAAATAAAATGTAATTATAGTGTAATAAGTAGCACATCCCCAATAGAAAAATGATGAAAACACACAACATATTCATAAAAAGGGAAATGCTACGTTTTATTTTTTAAAAAAGAGAATATGTGCACACTTTAAAAAATAAACTTCTGTATTTTTCTTAAATTTCTTTAATGAGAATGAAAGTTATTAGTGTAAAAATTATGAATTACAAATAAAATTTAAAATTAACGTTAATTTTGAATTATTTCATTTTGACTCAGTAAAATACATTGCTTTCTTTACCCTTGATATTCAAATTGATTTTTATTGAAGCTAATAAACCAATAAAATTCATTTGGCATGCTTTTCCTGTTAGTAGTATGTTTCATTTTAGGAAACAAACAAATACTCTTTGTAGCTGTAATAAACTTTAAAAATTTACAAAATGGCACTAGTAAGACCTTTGACAGAAAGTCTTATCTCAATCAGCACAAGCTTGCTTTATCTTTAATTGATTTAATTAAATCAGTATATCTCAATCACATTTGTATATTTATTTATTATGCTTGAAAACTTTAAATTTATAATGCTAGTTAGTTATACACACATGTTGTAGAGACAGGTATTCATCTAGAGTCTGGCTTCTCTTTAAGATACCACATTAATATTCTTAGCTATTTTGCAGGGTGAAAATAACTGTATGGATTTATACTAACTATACATGTAAGAAGTACAAGCACAGTTTAATGAGCAACATCTCTACACTGCATGCAACATATATGACTCTGTACCTTTCAAAATACAAATAAGTCATTAGTGCCTCTGTTTTCTCTCCAAGTAAATATTAGTTTGACATCAAAACAGTCAGAACAATTCTTCTCATTTGTATTATGTCTATCATTAGTGACCTTCATAATGATTAACCTCCAGAATATGCGGTTTGTAAGGTACAATTTCCCTAGTTAACAGACAAAAATAATAACTTGAGAGTTATTTTATAATAAGGTCAGAAGCAACACAATTTGTTCTAAGTCACAAGTCTCCTGGGTGGCAGAGCTAGAACTCAAGCCTCCTTATTCTTAGTTTGGTGCTTCAGTCTCTCTTAGTCTGTTTAGGCTGCTATAACTAGATAACACAAACCGTGTGTTGTGTTATCTAAACTTGGCAGTTAGGATGTTATTATATAAACTTTGGGGAAACAAAAACATTCAGATGATAGCAGAGGCTTTAGCCAATTTTAAATATAAGGTATTGGTTAATCATCTTGTCATTCAATGTTGGCCTTGATAGCAGGAAACAGAGAGAGACTGAACATTACTGAACTGCAAATTGATAATTTTTTTAAATTTTTTCTTGAATATGTTAATGTTATAGCTGACTTTGTGTCCCCATCTAAATCTCATCTGGAATTGTAATCCCCTCGTGTTGAGGGAGGAACATGTAATTGCCACGTGTGGAGGAAGGGCGGTGATTGGATCATGGGGACAGTTTCCTCCATGCTCTTCTTATGATAGTGAGTGAATTCTCATGAGATCTGATGGTTTTAAAAGAGGCAGTCTTTCCCTGTGTTCTCACTTCTGTCTCTTGCAACTTTATGAAGAAGGTGCCGGCTTTCCCTTTGTGATCCACCACAATTGTAAGTTTCCTGAGGCCTCCACAGCCAAGTGAAACTGAATCAACTACACCTCTTTTCTTTATAAATTACTCTGTCTCAAGTAATATCTTTACAGAAATGTAAAAACAAACTAATACAGCTAACATACTGACAACCATTGTCATCAGGGTTCTTTGGGTACACACAGAAGTCTTTCCATAGGTTTTTACTTATACGTTAGGGGAAAATATTTCTCACATTATTTATACTTTTATGGAGTTTTTGTTGCATACCTACTATCAGTATGCAACTGTTTAGGCACAGATAATGGTGACAAACAATTTTCTATATTTTTAGACACTAAATGTTGTCAATAATTCAGGCTTTAAACAATGAGTCACATACAAAATATTGAGTATAATTATTACTAGTGGTATTAAGGAGAAATACAGGATGTTATACAAACATATAATAAAGAGACTGGGCTAATTTTATAATAAAAACTGAAAGTTGGTTTAATATTGTCTAGAACAATGGGGTTTGGGGCTAGGGATGGTAGACGAGAGATGGGAAGAATGTTCTATGCTGAAGAAACATTTATAAAGTCCCTAAGATGGAGTTTAAGTCACTGGAGAACAGTGACTTAAAGAAGATCAGAATCCAGCATGGCTTGGAATAATGAATGAGGGGAAATTTATGACAAAATAAGCAAGCGTTGTAGTCAAGGACAATGTCACTTCACTAATTATACCCTTTGATGTGGGCAGAAAAAAATTGAACACAATTCAATCATTTGTTCAATGCAAGGGTTAGAATGAATTATTCCATGACCTAGAAGGGCACAAAGTTGACAGTTACTATGAAAGTGTTCTAAATGCACACCAAGTTCCTTAGGGATCATCTAGTTCCAAGTCAGATAGTGATTATATAGGACATTTAGGAAACAAGGATTCTGCCACAGTCAACAGGTAAGAGAAGAATATGCTAGATATCTCACTCTTGCTTTATTGCAAATGACCTTGAACTTTAGCAGTGACTGGACTTTGGATATTCCCCTAGATTAGTGTCAATCTCAAATTACCTGGAGATTATTTTTTTTAAAAAAGCAACCTAGACTTACTTTGTATGCCTGGTATTTAAAATTCTCTTCCTGGTAATATGGCTGTTACCTCGCTTGTTAGGTTATGAATTCCTTTCCCCCACACCTTAGTTTAAAGTTGAAAATAAATTGGAATTTCAGAGCAGTGCTTAATTTGAAGGGCTCTGGTCAAAAAGTCTGAATTACTTGTTGTACCTTGGCCATGCACCAGAATTTCGCCCTGTCATATAGATGTTTTCTTTTGGACATCTAATTCCCCAGATACTCAATGTGTATTACAAAGGTGAAACATTTATTATTTGAAAGGAGAATGGAAGTGAGAAATGTTTGTCAGCTCTTTTAAAGCTGTGAGAAATAGCAGTTGCTATTTCCCCCACTTGACTCTTTGTGTCATATGGGAGGGTGAAGTGACAAACCTTAAAGATATGTTATCTTGTAGCTTTTGTCTTCACTTCATTCCTCAGTTCCCTTGGGTCTTCCTCTTGTAACACACAAGACCAATAGTTTCCAAGTCATTTAATAATTTAAAGGAAATTAATATTTTAGTTAGCGGTAGATCAAACTACTAAATTGAATCTTGTCTTCTAGACTGAAGGATTGAATAAATGTCCAGAGGAACAGAGTTCAGAGTTATTGCTCTCTTGGAAAACAACGAAACGAAACCGGTAAAGCGTCTATGTAAACTGAATCCCTGGTTATGATCTCTGTAACCCAGGCTAGAGTGCAGTGCCAAGATCATGCCTTCTTTTAACCTTGAATATCTGGTCTCAAGCAATCCTCCTGCCTCAGTATCCTGAGTAGCTAGAACAGCAGGTGCATGCCACCTTGCTTGCCCAATTTAAAAAACAATTTTTTTTAATATAGAGATGGCATCTTGCTATGTTGCCCAAGCTCCTCTCAAATTCTTACTTCAAGCAATCATGCATCCTCAGCTTCCCAAACTATTGGGATTAAAGGCCTGAGCCACCAGACTACACCCTCATTTTCCTTTTTAAAAGGATCATTTATAACCATTCTTTTCCATGAAAATGTGTTTATTTAGAAGAGGAATTCATTTCTTTCTACAGTTATTCTTTTGTGATAATCAGGGATATTTGTGAGATGGTGTTAACTATACTCAAGATGTGTTATTTGTAGAGACACTTTCTTAATATATCTTGTGTCTTAATTTCTTCTTTTGTTTTCCAACTTCAGGCTACAAAAGAGTCAGTAAGGCCGGGTGCGGTGGCTCACGCCTGTAATTCCAGCACTTTGGGAGGCCGAGGCGGGTGGATCACGAGGTCAAGAGATTGAGACCATTCTGGTCAACATGGTGAAACCCCGTCTCTACTAAAGATACAAAAAATTAGCTGGGCATGGTGGCACATGCCTGTAATCCCAGCTACTCAGGAGGCTGAGGCAGGAGAATTGCCTGAACCCAGGAGGCGGAGGTTGTGGTGAGCCGAGATCGCACCATTGCACTCCAGCCTGGGTAACAAGAGTGAAACTCCGTCTCAAAAAAAAAAAAAGTCAGTAAAGCCTGACATTTCTATGTATTGCTCCAATAATCACAATGAAATTGTTTTCAAAAAGGGAATCAGTTCCAGTGGCTTTATTTGATCATTAATTTGTTCCTTTTATGGCTGTGTTTTATTGTTTACATATTGCTCTTTTTTAAAAGAATTTTCTTCTTCCTTTGTGTTGTAACTTGTTCATTTCTTTGATTCTGTCAGCCATTGTTTTTAGTCTGTTTAGTTATTGGGTTTTTCTTTTTTTAAAAAAAATTAAGCTACTTTAAATATCATAATTACAACAGTGATTCAAGAAAATATCTCTCAGTTTTGATTTTTCTTCTATGATCCATTTTATCTCCAACTGCTTTCAGTATAAGGTGATCATATATGTCAGTTTGCCTGAAATAAGTTCTGCTTATGCCTGTTTTACCCAAAAGCATCCTACTTTGGAAAAGTAGGGGAGCTAACCAAATATCTGAAAACTCTAGACTTTCAAACTTGGCTGTGAAATCTGAAGCCAATGTTAACAACTAAAACAATGTCACAAAGACCCCACTGCCACCACAACTGGGTAAATCCATTGTTCTTGATTTGCTGAAGCTGACAATAAGACACTGTTGCTAGCACCTATTAGGCTGCAGTCACTAAAAGCCTGAGTGTGTCACTAAGCACCCTTTCCAGAATGTTTTCTCTGCTATACCTGTTTCATCATGCTACCGATACAACTCCCGTATAACCACTTCTGACTGACAGAGATTAGGGACAAAGAAGGCTGGAAAAGTGAGTTTTAACTATGTGAAAGGCTTTTGAGAGCCGGGGTTCAACAATCACAATAGTTCACCATTAGAATTACCCTAAGTTCATGTTTGTTTTTATATCTAGACAAAAACATATGAAGACAAACATGAATTTAAAATAATAAAGAGTGTTTATTACCCATGAAGTTTAATTTCTTTAAAAGCAAGTTGGAAAACAGAAATAAACAAATGAAAACACTAAAATCTCAGTAATAAATAAAATGAACAAAATTCAAAATTTGAGAACTCATAAAGCCCTGCCTCTTAACAAAGAACCCAGATCTAGTTTAAATAAATACATTCAAATTTCATATTACAAAGACTTATATTCTCAGAAAAATTCATAGAAAATCATAAACTAATGGAGTTCTTTTGAGTAATTGATTACATCATGTACATAAAGATTTCTAAAATGCCCTTGCAAATTGTTCCCCATGGAAAGGAGCCCGTTGACATTGACAGTATGAATATTTTAAAGTAGACTTTCCCCTTACCTCTTGTTGACAAGGTTATTTGGCTTTTTAAATTATTTTTCCAAGTTGAATTGTTGGTGATTTTTTTTCTTTTAGCACTTTTTCTTTGTGAAACATATAGACAATGAATAAAATATTAATAATTCTAGCTAATGATTACTGAGACAGAAATTGCCAGATGCCTACCCAATATCCATTTTTTCATCTTCTCACGATCAGAAGCTAATTAGTATTTGAGATGGCTGTCTACACAGCTTTACAAAATCCATTTCCCTGCCCCCCTTTCTATTAGGCTGGTCATGTGACAGAGTCTAGACTTATGGAAAATAAATGGAAGAGGGCCTTTATCCTTCATGCCCACCAGGTACTAAAGCAGAGTAACTCTGGCTTCTCATTTCAAAATTAAATAATTTCCCACCTACAAGACTAGAAAGTTAGAGAGAAGTTGATGAGAATGTGAAGAAGCAAATATACAGATGTAAATTCTGCAGAGTCAAACAGTGTCTTATACTGTTCACATAGAAGGAACTAATATTAAACGAGTAACATTTAGAGAATCACAAAGGTGTGTCTAAGCTTTTGTTGATTAATTAAATCTTACTTAAAGCTCAAGATATAAGCTGATATACTTTGCTAAGTTAAAAATATAAATCCCATATTCAAAACATTTGCTCGAAGAATGAATATTGAAAAATGAAGTGAGCTGGGCACAGTGGCTCATGCCTGTAATCCCAGCACTTTGGGAAGCCAGGTGGGTGGATTGCCTGGTGTCAGGAGTTCAATATCAGCCTGACTAAAATAGTGAAACCCCATCTCTACTAAAAATACACACACACAAAAAAAATTAGCTGGGCGTGGTGGCAGGCAACTGTGATCCCTGATACTCGGGAGGCTGAGGCAGAATCGCTTGAACCCGGGCATCAGAAGTTACAGTAAACCAAGATCACACAATTGCACTCCAGCTTAGGCAAGAGTGAGACTCCATCTCAAAAAAAAAAAAGAAAAGAAAAAAAGGAAAAAAGAAGCTAACACTGCACTATATATTTTTGCATCTCCTTTATAACAAATATTGGCAGCAACCATTTGAGATGTCTAAACAGTAATGGCTTGGGGAATTTGCCAGGAGTTCTCAATATCAATTGTAGCTTTAATCTGGCTTAAACCATGAATTATTTTTCAGGTGTCAGCAGTTTCTAAATTATTGCTCCATTAAGATTGTAAAGTTAATCCCACAGACATACTTTTACAAGCAATAAATATGCTGTCCTGTGCATCATTTAAGACATTACCAGAAGCATTTTCTATTGATACAGTAGCAGAGAAAATATTTCATCAATATAAAGCAATATCTTCCTAACATCTCTGGAAAATGTTTAGAAACAAAGAGAGCATATTGTTTATTGCTAGAATGCACTTTCATGGTGCTATATAAATCGTTTTCTCTGCAAACACAGTCAGTATTGCTACAGAATAAAAATTGTTATTTTCTTAACTAAATTTGAATAATTCTACTGCCAAAGCATATACTTTGCTCCTGTCTTACTTTTACATGCTGCTGTAAAGGTACATTAGAATTTAATTTCCTTTTTAAAGAAATATATTTTGATGATAACAATTTCATCAAAATCTAGATGAACTATGAAATTTTAATGTCTGAGTAGTCTTTTACTATATTAATGTTCAATTTGTGCTTATAAATATGCCATTAAATTTATATACAGTTCTTAATAGTAGTGTTTACTGCTTCTGAAGAATTATGAAACATAAAATAGTGAGTGTTGATAACTTTCATATAATGGGTAATGTACTATATAACTATATTTCATTATTTTAGAATCTGAATATAAAAACAGGGCTTTGAAGAATATATAAAAGCTTGATAAAGTTTATTTTATATTATTTATTTTGGAATCACATTCTGTACATATATATTAGGTTAAGCTTGCTAACTTAGTTGTTAGAATTCTTTCTAGTTTGTTTATTGCCTGTTTGTTTAATTAATGTACCAACTTCTGAGAGAGATGTGCCAAAAATTTAAAATTTAACAAATGTGTAAATTTCTCCTTGTAGATCTGTTAATATTTGCTTTATACATTTTGCTATTTTAACATTAGCTTCATATCATTTAAAAATTGCTACATTTTTCTAATAAATTAAACATTTTTATCTTCAGTAGTAGCTTCTTCTTTAATTCTAACTTACAGACTGATACTGACATAGGTTTACCAGCTTCTTTATAGTCTTTTGCCTGCAGTACTATTTTGAGCTATTTTATTTGAATATTCCTGTGAGTATACTTTTCCTGAGTTTTTTTGTTTGTAGTATCTAGCTTTAGTATAGCTTACCCAAGAAGAAATACAAAATCTGAATATATCTAGTATCTATATCTAAAGCTACATATATAGTTGGAATTGCTAACAAATCTTCTTACAAAGAAAACTCTAGGCATGATGCTTTCACAGATAAACTCTGTCAAAACTTTGAGGAATAAGTAATGTCAATCTTGCAAAAGCCTCTCAAAAAATTTAGGAGAAAGGAATGTTTTCCTATTAATCTTATAAAGCCTATATAATGATACCAAAATCTTATGAAAATACAAGTCATTATTCTTCAGCAACATAAATGAAAGAAATGCTCAAATACAAAAGAATAAATACATCATCAGCAAGTGGGGTTCATCTGAGAAAGACAGTTATTTCAATATTTATAAGTAAAGTAATGTGATTTACCATCTGAGTATACTTTTATGTCAGTAGAGGCAGACAAATTATTTGACAACATTCAACACCCTTTCATGATAAAATACCTCAGCTAAATAAAAATTGGTGGGAACTTTCTGAGTGTATTAAAGGGCATCTTCTGTGGACTGAGCTGTGTCCCTTCCACCTGCCACAGTTCATATGTTGAAACCCTACCTCTCAATATGACTATATATATTTTTTGAAACAAGGTTTTAAAGGAGATAATTAATGTTAAATGGGATTGTAAGGATTCTAGCTTAATCTAATAGGGCTTGTGTCCTTATAAGAATAAGAACTGACATCAGCAAACTCTCTCTCCCTCTGTCTATACACAGAGAAAAAGCCATGTGAGGATATGAAGAGATGATGGCCATCTTCAAGCCAGGCAGAGACTTTACCAGAAACCAATTATGATGGGACCTTGATCTTGGACTTCAAACCTCCAGGATTATGAAGAAACAAATGACTGTTTTTTAGCTACTTAGCCACTGTGGTGTTTGGTTAATGCAGCCCAAGCTGAATAATACAACATCAGTGAAAGCCTGCAGATATCATCATACTAAGTGGTGATGTATTGAATGTTTGCTCTCTAAAATCAGAAAAGAGGCAGCATATTCATGCTTACACTTTTGTTTAACATCAGATTAGATGACATAGTCAGTACAATATGAAAAGAGAAAAAAGTATAAAAGGTTGTCTTTACTTGTAGTTGATGTATGAGTGTCCATAGAAAATAAGTAATCTCCTACAATACTAGAATTAAATTGCTAGAACTAATAAGTGAATTTAGGAAGACTGCAGGATGCAAAGTCAATATACACAATTCAATTTTATTTTTATGATAGCAAGAAACAATTGGGAAAAGAAATTTAAATAAACGATACAGTTTGCAACAGAATCAAAAACTTCTACACTGCAAAAATACAACCTACTGCCAAAACTAAAGAAAGCCTATGTAAGTGGATACATACACTGCATGCCCCAGTATTGTCGAGTTGTCAGTTTTCCTCACATTATATATAGATCAAAAAGTCCAATCAAAATCCCAGAAACTTTTTTTGTAAAAATGAACAAATTCGTTTTAAAATACATATGGAAATGCAAAGATCTAGAAGAGCCTAACCATTTTATATTAAAAAATGTATTTTGAGGACTTATACATTTTTTAAGTTTTTTTTTAAGTTTCCTAATAAAGCCACATTATCAAGAAAAAGTGGTATTTGTGTAAAGATAGACAAATAGGCCTCTACATCTGAATAGAAAGTCCAGACATAGAACCGTATATATACAGTTAAGTTGATTTTTTACAAAGTCACTGGGGTTAAAGATGAAAGAACAGTCTTTTCAACAAATGCTTGCTAAATTGGCTAAACATACATGAAATAAGATTAACTTCAAATCATAGTTCACCCTAAACACAATTAATTTCCAAAAGATCATAGAATTACACATAAAAGCTAAGCTTATAAAATTTATGGATTAAACCTAACAGAAAATCCTTGCAATCTTGGGATAAACTAAGATTTCTTAGTATGAAAAAAAAAGAAAAAAATAGTAAAAACACTAACATAGCCATAAATGATAAAAACATATAGATGGGCTTCCAGTCTGTAGAAATGTGATTCCTGCCAGCTGTATTCTTGCACTACACATGGCTGAAACATTTTCTTCATGTGGAGAAACTTGGAAGACTCAAATTCATATCTTCCTGATGGTACATACCGGAGACATGGAAATACCAAGTAGAAGAGGGCGGTTCCCCGGCAAAAGTCTATCGTCAAGCCTGGAAACCCACAGCCCTAAATAGGAACAGGACTCCCTGTTTTCATGCCCAAAAGTTGCTTTTTGGCCTGCCACACCCCCTATACTGTGCCCATATAAACCCCACACTCCAGGCTCCATGAGGGATGAACAGAATAAGCAAAAGAATGGCAGGATAGTCAGGCAGACAGAAGAGGAGTGTCTGAACATGGAGAAGAATTAAGGTGGGAGCAGTCAGAGAGAAGATCTGCTACTGGACAGCCAAACTGCAGGGAAAGATTATGTGCCTAACTTCATCCCCTTTCCAGCTCCCCATCCATGTTACTGACAGCCACCTCCGCCACTGAATAAAACCCTTGCATTCACCATCTTTCAAGTCTGTGAGCAGCGTAATTCCTCCTGGACACTGATCAAGGATCTGGGTACCAAGAGAGCACTGCAATGAGCTGGTTAACACTTAACATAAATGCAGACCACTTGGGTTCACAGGCATCCACCCCTAGATGCTACTGTGGTGCCAGAGCCCAAAAAGCACTCACCCTGGATCCTGCATCTGCCCATCTGCATGTTCCCACTCCTTTAAGGGGACTGAGTACACCTGGTGACGGGAGTCACACTCCTGCCACACATCCTGTGAGGCGGGCCAGGGAAGTCTCCCATTTCACTGATTCTGGTCTCAGATCCATTCATACTGTACCTGTATTCTCAGCTTACTCCTCTGTGTGCCTATTCCTCTTCAGAGCCACAGAGATGCTGTCAGGTTTCTGAGCACTGCTAATTCTTTTTATTCTTATTATATCTTAGTGTTTGAAGTAAAAGAGAAATAATAATGTATGAGCTTACAAAGCCATCTTGACTGGAAGTCTCAGTAGTATTTTTAGACAAGTTCCATGACAAAAACCTAAATGAAACAGGAAGAAAGCACATTCTTTTCTGTGGACAGAAGCACAACAGTGACCAGGAGCAGTGGCTCACACCTGTAATCCCTGCATTTTGGGAGGTCGAGGAGGGCAGATCACCTGAGGTGGGCACGGTGGCTCATGCCTGTAATCCCAGCCCTTTGGGAAGCCAAGACGGGTGGATCACCTGAGCTCAGGAGTTCAAGGCCAGCCTGATTAACATGGTGAAACCCCATCTTTACAAAAGATACAAAAATTGGCCAGGCATGGTGGTGGGCGCCTGTAATCCCAGCTACTCTGGAGGGTAAGGCAGGGAGAATTGCTTGAACCGGGAGGCAGAGGTTGCAGTGAGTCAGATCTCACCATTGCACTCTAGCCTGGGCAGCAGAACAAGACTCTGTTTCAAAAACAAAAACAAAAAACAAAACAAAAAAACACAAAAGCTATTTGTGGCACAATGGCATGGGTCTTGGGTGAACCACAGAAGCAGTGAGGTGAGGCCTGTAGTCCTTGGGCTACTTAGAAATGGCTAGATCAAGGGAGACATGAGGAGGAGCAAAACAAATTTGTTAACTTTGTAAATTGGTCCAGGGCTGCCTTTGGCCTTTTGGTCATTTAAGGCACTTTACATAACTCAGTAGGTTGGATAACATCCCCATCAGCTGTCCTAACTTCAAATACGCAGAATGAAAGCACAAATTATAAGGTTAAAAACAAGTGGTAGTAACCACCCCAAACTGGTGAATTCTCAAGCAGCACTTCATATAAATCATGTTTAGTTACCCGAAACTTATACTTCTTAATTTTAAAGTGTTTGACTTAGCTCTAAAGCAGAATTTCTTTCATGCCATTAAAGTGTAATCAACGGAATGATTTTTGAAAAAACATGAAAAAATACATATGTTCTCCCACTTCAAGTCAACATGCTATTTCTGAACTCTGTCAGCCCAAAACCAGTAGAAAGAAAAAAATCTCTTAAGTTTTCTGTGATCATAGGTTTAGAGAAGAATGCTTCTAAACAACTACATTTTTGAAGTAGGCTAAAAATATTTCTAGTTAGTTACAATGAAATTTACATATCATGGTGAAGACAAATGTTACCAAATCACAAACTCATGCTTTGTGTTTTTTAAAAAGCAGGTAATGAACCATATTTATACTTGGCAGGACTGAGAGCAAATTATACTCATTTGTTTCCCTTATTATTTTTATTCAAGCTAAAAATAATGATTAAAATGAGCTACAAAGGCAAGCTTGAAGAGCTTGAAAGCGAAAGCTTTGCTAATGTTGTTTGTGGTTCTAGAGTGTTCCTATATATATGTCTCAGTAGTAAAATTTTTCTTGGTGTTGGGGTGGTTCAATACCATTCCCAGAATACCTTTGTATAAACTTGGGTATGAATATTAGAAGCCCTTAAGACAAAAGGCCTAAAAGATTATACTTAAAGGTCAAAGAAAACTTGATTATACTATCTCTGTGTGTGTTTTTATATGCACCATTGCATGGTACTAAATATCCTCTTCCTTTAACTTTTATAAGACGGGGTGTATTTATTTCCTGTTGTTAGGTCAAAAAATTACCACCAATTGTTAGTGGCTTAAAAACTGCAAATTTGTTATCTTACATTTCTGGAGTCAGAGGTCTAGCATGACTCAGTCAGGTTACATTCCTTCTGGGAGTTCTAGGAGAGATTCAATTTCCTTGCTTTTTCTAGCTTCTAGGAGGCACCCACATTTTTTGGCTCATGCTTCCACAGCTTTCCAAACTCTTTTTTTTTAAGTAACTACACCTTCATCTTTCATTCTGACCAGTAAGCCTCCCTACTGTAAGGAAACCTGTGATTTCACTGGATTCATCCAGATAATCCAGGACAATCTTCCCATCTCAAGATTCTTAACTAATTATATCTACAATGCCCCTTTTGCCATAGGATATAATATCTTTACAGATTTCTGGCATTTGGCCATGGACATCTTTCTGGGGCCGTTTTTCTGTCACATAGAGGATTTAATATTAGAATATTTTAAACTTTTTTAAGAAAACATAAAAATTATGTTATTTTTGACAAAAACAATGAAGTATAGATATATGTCAATAAAATAAAGGAAAATCAAAAATATCCTCTTATTTGACTCCCTAGAAATAACTGCCATTGATGTATTTTAGGGTAGATGCATGCCCACAGTAATCAAATTAATGAAAGTAAGATTATCACGACAATTTTTCAATTTTTATACTTCATTGTAATGTATTAATTTGACTTAATAATGGGTACATCTAACTTTATGTTAATAAGTATTTGCCTCTAGGATTTTTATCAATGGAATAATAAGTATTCCTTTGCATGTCTCTATAGCCATCCCCCTTTTTGTTTTTAAGACAGAGTGTCACTCTTGTTACCCAGGCTGGAATGCAATGGCACAATCTCAGCTCACCACAGTCTTCCCCTCCTAGGTTCAAGCAATTCTCCTGCCTGAGCCTCCCAAGTAGCTGGGATTACAGGCATGTACCACCATATATGGCTACTTTTTTGTATTCTTAGTAGAGATGGGGTTTCACCATGTTGGCCAGGCTGGTTTTGAACTCCTGACCTCAGGTGATCCACCCTCCTTAGCTGCCCAAAGTGCTGGGATTACAGGCGTGAGCCCCTGCACCTAGCCAGTGTGTCTCTATACTTATTAATCCAGTGGATTAATTCTAAAGTTTTGAATTTTGCACATATTCATATCACTTTCTTAGGCTAAATATCTAAACAAAATTACTGGGACAAAGGTACAACATTCTATTACAAACTTATCTGTAGATACAACCAAATAATCATTCGCTATCAATATTTAAAGTGGCTGTTTTCCTAAACCTTCCGGCATATCAGGAGTACAATTTTATTTTGTCCTAATCAATTTGTTAGGAAATTATCTCTCACTATGATTTTAACCTTGTCACAATATGACACAAATTTTAACAAGTGAAAGTATCAAAAAGTTTATAACAGTGATTTTGATGTTAATTGTCTAATTCCCTTGAATAGAAGACAGAATGAAAAGAATTCCAGCCATCTGTTCTTTCACTGTGTCTTATTTCTTACATTTACTTTTTAGTCATTACAGATTCCTCAGTCCTGTTAAGAGGCAGGACAACTGACAATAAACCACACTGTGACAGTCACTATTCTCATTCCTGTAGTTTTTAATTTGTGTGTTTGAAGGAAGGTCACAGACAAACAAGTAAATATCTGAATGAATGAGGGAATTTCATATAGTGAAATGTGCTAAGAAGATGACACAGCAGAATGGTGTGGAGTACACTCTACTTGAAATGGAAATAGATTGAATTTAAAGTAGCCAGTTAGGTGGAGATCAGGACACTGAACTTCGATCAAAGGGATTACCCTAACTTAGATCTGAGGGAACTGAAATGAGGTCAGTATGGCTGGAGTATATGGACTTGAACAGGTTAACACTGAAGTTCAGCATGGTTTGATGTGAAATCTCCCAGACCATTTTGTTAAAAAATTAATTTTAATTAACTACAATGAGATATCACTGTAGGATTTTAAGCAGGAAATTATATGAGCTAATGTAGGTTCAAATCAGCTCTACCTTGGTTGATATGTAAAAAATGGTGCATATGGTTAAAAGGGAAGAAACAGAAGGACCAGTTTGAGGCCACTTCAAAGGGCTACTAGATTGGTTGAGGTCGGTAGTGGTAAAGATGGAAAAAAATGGATAGTTTGGACATATTTTG
The DNA here is from genome assembly GCA_028533165.1 of Leontopithecus rosalia. Taxonomy (NCBI): domain Eukaryota; kingdom Metazoa; phylum Chordata; class Mammalia; order Primates; family Cebidae; genus Leontopithecus; species Leontopithecus rosalia. Next base: position 28,032,542 of record CM052650.1, on the reverse strand, counting down.
GACATATTTTGGTACGCCTTTCTAGACTGTGAGTAGTACGATGATGAACAGATAGAGAATTTTGTTGCATCTTCCACATCTTTCATAGCCTCATCTCCACTCTCAGCCCGGCCTTCTGTACTCATGTGACATTCATTTTAAGGAGGGGAAACAGCTATTCCCTGATCCAGTGGCAGTCTCAGTAAGGGCTGATAAAGTGAGTTAGGACCAAATAAACACAAATTCTAAAGACAACTGTGTAAGGCCGGTTGCCTTGCCGGGAGTCAAATGGACACATTCATCACTCTACGTGCCTGATAACTGTGTCATCACCTGAGCTCATTATCTGGCTTCCCCACAAAGCTTCCCCATACCCGCCTCTGCATACCATGCCCAAGCCCACACTCAGCACTAAATTATTCATCCAACCTCCAGCCTGCTGTTAAAAAAACCTGCAAAGAATTTTTTTTAAAAGAAGCCCCACCTTTCCCTGCCCAGCAACAGCCTGCCCCATACGCCCCCTGGCAGGCCCGTGTACCCAAGGTCCCGCCCACCTACCAATGGCAGCTAGTTTCATGTACTTCCTACTTTAACTCCATGTACTTCCTGCTTCTCAACAGCCAATAGAAATGCCTTCTCTTTGTTTCCCCGCTAGTCAAACAAGGTCCACTTACTAAAAGTCCCACCCACCTACCAATGGCAGCTAGTTTCATGTACTTCCTACTTTGACTCCATGTACTTCCTACTCCTCAACAGCCAATAGAAATGCCTTCTCTTTGTTTCCCAGTAACCAATCAATTGCCTGCACACCCCATAAAACCCACACCCTGAACAGCCGGGTCTGACTTCTCTGGCCTCTCTTGGACCACTGAGGTTGCTTGGGAGTTGAATAAATTGGCTTCTCACCTTTTTTCTTTTTTTTTCTTTTTTGAGACGGAGTTTCACTCTTGTTACCCAGGCTAGAGTGCAATGACAGGATCTCAGCTCACCTCAACCTCCGCCTCCTGGGTTCAGGCAATTCTCCTGCCTCAGCCTCCTGAGAAGCTGGGATTACAGGCACACACCACGGTGTCCAGCTAATTTTTTGTATTTTTAGCAGAGACAGGGTTTCACCATGTTGACCAGGATAGTCTCGATCTTTTGACCTCGTTCGTGATCCACCCACCTTGGCCTCCCAAAGTGCTGGGATTATAGGTGTGAGCCACCATGCCCGGCCCTCACCTTTTTTTCATACCTGCCTCAGTTTCCTCATTTTACCTTGGCAATAAATCTTACAAACTGTGTTCCGTAAAACTTTTATAAGAAGACACTTGTCTTAGTCCATTTTGTGCTGCTATAACAGAATATCTAAGATTGTGTAATTTACAAATAACAGAGATCTTTATAGAGAAGTTTAGGATCAAGGGGTCAGCATCTGACAGGGGCCTTCTTGCTGAGTCATCCCATGGTGAAAAAAAGGTCAAGAGAGGGCAAGACAGAGAGAGAGAAAGAGACAGAGTACAAGAGATGACTCACAGCCTCAAGCTCTTTTGTAATTGGTATTGATCTATTCATGAGGTGGAGCCCTCATCATCTAAACACCTCTCATTAGGTCCCATATAACAACATTGTTGCATTGGGAATGAAGTTTACACATGATTTTTGGGGAAGTGTTCAAACCATAGAAACACCCTTCATTATTAGTTTTTCTATTTTAGTCTAATTGCTCTGGGTGCCAAAAATGATCACCAGGTTCCTTCTTATTGAAGCTTTGTCACCAGAGTCCTCTTGTAAAAACAAAAATAACTTATTTGGAAAGAGTAACCCATCAGCATTCTTATAGTTGAACACAAATTAGATCATAAGGATGACTGAATTTAAAGCTGAAAGGATCCTTGAAATGCATGTTCTGTGGAACGTGGGCTGTATGGAAGATCAAGGCCATTTGTTTGGGGTTAAGTGAAGGTTGCCTGGTGGAGATTGTTAGGAGGAAGGTATAAGTGGAAGTGCTAAAAATTACATTCTTTATTCAAGTCAGGAGTTTCTCCTGTTCAGCCTGCCTGCCACTGGACCTCCCTAGTTGTAAGTTTCATGCCCAAAACCCCATGTCTCTTTGCTGGCTCTGGGTCTTTTCTTTGGTCTCTGCAACATTGCACCATCCCTACTCATGTTAATAGGGGTCTAGAAGGATGGCCCACTGATAAAGATCCACAGATACAGGTTGTTGGAAAAGAAAGCACACCAGAAACTGTGCACTAAAATGGACAGATGATGTGGAACATCAACAATAACCAGCTAGTGGGGCCAGGAAATATTTTGCCTGAGGGTCACAGAGCTGACTCTGACTGTGGAAGATATATTGTAGGAAGACTCCAAGTGAGTCATGCTGTGTATAATCTCTTATTCTTGAATATGGCCAGGACCCGTATATGTGATAGATTTGATTATGTTCTATAGCCAAGATGGGGATTTTGCAGCTGTCATCAAAGTCCCCAGACCACTGACTTCAATACCTTCAAAGAAGGTAATCTTAGGTGGCCCTAACCTAATGAGACAAGCCCTTGAATTCAAAGCAGATGCTAAAGCTAGGCGTAAAGAAGCAAATTTGCCTATTGTGGAGCGAGCCAAATGGCAGAAAACTGTGGGCAGCTGCCAGTAGTTGAGGCTCTCACTTCTATAACTGCAGGGACCTGCATTCAGCCAACAACTAGTGAGCCTGGAAAAATATTCAAAGCCTCAGATGAGATTGCAGCTCTGCGTTAGTCCATTTTACCGAAGCTGATAAATACATTCCTGAGACTGGGTAATTTATAAAGAGAAAAAGAGGTTTAATGGACTCACAGTTCCATTCTCTCTCTTACAGCCACCATGTGAAGTGAGTTTAGTGGCTGTAAAAGAGAGAATGAGAACTAAGTGAAAGAAGTTTGCCTTATAAAACCATCATGTCTTGTCAGACTGACTCACCACCAACAGAACAGTATAGGGGGATCAGCCCCCGTGGCTCAATTATCTCCCTCTGGCTCCCTCCCACAACATGTGGTAATTATGGGAGCTACAATTTGAGATGCGATTTGGGTGGGGACACAGCCAAACCATATCATGCTCCCTCTCACAGCCTTATAAGATCCTGACTCGAGGACCATATTGTGCTGTATCCAGATTCCTGGCCTATGGAAACTGTGAGATAATAAATGTGTGATTTATTAAGCTGCTACATTTTTGGTAACTTGTTAAACAGCATATAAGCTAATATATAAAACAACAGATACTCAAAAATGAGCAAAAGATCTGAGCAGACACCTCACCAAAGATGATATACAGATGATAAACATTTGAAAAGATGCTCCCAACATATGCTCTCAGTGAAGTGCAAATTTAAACAACAATGAGATACCATTACACATCTATTAGAATAACGAATATCTAAAGCACTGACAATGTCAAATACTGGTGAGGATGTGCAGCAACACAAACTCTCATTCATTGCTGGTGGGAACGCAAAATGGTACAGCCAGTTTGGAGAAGTTCTGGCAGTTTCCTACAAAATTAAACATATTCTCACTGTATGATTCAGCAATTGTGCTCATTGGTATTTACCCAATGAGCTGAAAACTCATGTCCAGACAGAATTCGCATATCAATATTTATAGTAGCTTTATTCAAAACTTGAAAGCAACCAAGTTTTGTTGCCCAAACTTGAAAGTAACCAAGGCATCTTTTTCTCCTCTCTGCTCCCCTCCCCACCCCTCTTCTCCTCTGCTCTTTTGATTGTGCTTCATTCACTCTTGTTGCCAAGGCTGGAGTACAATTGCACGATCTTGGCTCACGGCAACCTCCAGCTCCCGGGCTCAAGCAATTCTGCTTCAGCCTCCTGAGAAGCTGGGATTACAGGTGCCCACCACCATGTCTGGCTAATTTTTTGTATTTTCAGTAGAGACAGGATTTCACCATGTTGACCATGGCTGGTCTCAAACTCCTGACCTCAGGTGGTCCACCAGCCTTGGCCTCCCAAAGTTCTGGTATTACAGGTGTGAGCCACTGCACCTGGTGCTGTAACCAAGATTCCTTTCAATAGGTTACTGGATAAACAAACTATGGTACATTTATATAAAGAAATATTTTTCAGTGATAGAAGTAAAATGAGCTATCAAACCAGTAAAAGACATAGCGAGAACTTAAATGTATATTTCTTTGTAAAATATGCCAACCTGAAAAGGCTGTTTACTCTTTGATTACAACTATAAGGCTTTCTCAAAATAAAAAATATAGACAGCAAAAAGGTCTGTAGTTATTCAGGATGGGAGTGCAGGAGAAGGAGGAATGAATAGGTGGAATATAGGGAATTTTGGGAACAGTGAAGCTGTTCTTTATTCTACCAGGACACTGTAATGGCAGACACAAGCCATTGTACATTGTGGGGATCGCTCCTGTGAGGGACCCTTGACAGGACCCTCACCATCTTGAGCTTGAGCCCATACACATTTCTCCTCTCCTGAAGGCTGCTGAGCTAAGGGAAAGGAGGAAGTCTGGTTGCACTGATTTTATAAACATCAATCTTTGCCTCTGACATTTGCAACAGAATGGCTGAGCTCAGGCCTTGTGGTCTCACGAGACATCGTGTGGTTAGACATTGTGTGCCTCCTAGTTCCTTCTCTGCACAATAACTGTATGACTTTATTTACCCCTGCTAACTCAATCATATTGTTTGCATATGATCCTATATGAATAGGGAAGGTTAGAATGAAATTTGGAAAGGTCCAGCTATACCTTGTTAACAATTTTACTTACTTGCTTAACTGATTTTAGAAAAACACATGTTTAGATTTATGACCCCCTTTTGCAAACTTTATTGTCCCTTTGCTGTACACCCTATGATTAAGAGTCATACTTTCGGTACCACTTCTCTTGTGATTTATGTTTTTGATTTTATTTCAAGATACAATGGAATATACGTCACTTCTTAAGCACTGAAAGGTATATAACCTATGGTTTGCACAAATAAACTTGCTGTTTGGGCACTTGCTGCTCCAGCATTGCCTCGCAGCCCTCCAGACCCCATTCTCTCTCTCTCTTTTCTTCTGCACACTCCCTCTTCCAGGTTGAGAACACTTGAGTGGGGCTCAGACTCTCCGCTGGTCGGAAGCCCCCTGGCAGATGTGCCGGACCCCCACAGTACATTACTCAAAACCCACAGAATATACAGTACAGAGTGAACGATAATTTAAACTACAAACATTGCTGAGGCTCATCAATAAAATGAACAAATGGGAACATCTGTTGTGCAACATATTTTTCAATGCTAAATGTCATCTGCATATCATCTTTGGTGAGGTGTCTGCTCAGATCTTTTATGCATTATTATTTGTTGTTTTATGTATTAGATTTGTATGCTGTTTAATGAGTTACCAAAAACTTAGCAGCTTAATACATCACACGTTTATTATTTCATAGTTTCCATTTTATTGATATAGTACATAAAATGTACATAACACCAATGCAAGATGTTAATAATAGGTGTAATTTGGCAGTGGGGAGGAGGGATGAGGCATATATGGAAACTTTGTACTTTCCACTCAATTCTTAGGTACTGCTAAAACTGTTTGAAAAATAGTCTATTAACTACAAAAGAAAAAAACCAACAAAATCAGAGTTAGGATTAGAACCCAGGTCATTCTATTTTGATATTGTTTTTCTATCACTAAATTTTGTTGAGATTAAATTTGTGTCCATAGCCTAACATGTGAGTTCACTTGAAATAAGTTGTATTATCATTTTCTCCCTATGGATACATAGGATATATATTACCAACCTTTTTACTTATGTAATTCAGATCCTTTCTACTATTTATTATGTTTGGCCAATTTCCTCCCTGGACTGAGAAAATCGAAGCAAAGTCTGTAATTTTGTTACCTTAATATTCTGCTTATATTTCTTAAGATTTCAGCTTCAATATTTTGATGCTACGTGACTTGTATACATAATATAAAAGCATTATATGATGATATTTGAACTTGAGGGAAGGCTAACTCCACTGGCTTCAACAGCTCACTAACTTTCCCTTGTACCCTGATTTTGCTCCCAGTCTTATTTTTGTAGCTTAACAAGAACTGTTCTGAGGTAGCTTAACGGAGGTGCAGTCTGATTCCAGCCACTATGATCCAGAGGCTCTCTGTTTATGACCAGACAATTTCCTAGATCGAGAATCTCTCGTTATTAAGTAGTTTTCTATAAATGTGTAGTGTTTTAGAATGAGGAATCTGTCCTGGAACCTTAGAGCCTGCATATAATTTATGTATTCAACCTTAAGTGTTAGTCCCATTCTTTTTTCATTTAGTATCATATATGTATTTTCGTTATCTTATTACATATGAATTATATCTATATTCATGCATACATGAATATAAAATACATTATATTTTATGTATATGATACATTTTTATGTGATTTACATTATGATACATGTTTATGAATATAAAATTCATATTTATGAATATAAGTGTGTATCATATTTATGAATATGACATACTTATGAAGATAAAATACACCTATATTTTATGTATATGATACATATGTGTGTGATTTTAATGTATTAATACCTATGCTGCATGTATGTGTGTGTGCATACATTTGCCTGTGAAATGAGTATATGTGTGTGTATATATATATGTATATAAATACGTATATATGTATATATGTATATATGTATGTATATACGTATGTACGTATATATATGTACATATGTATGTATATACGTATATATATGTTTAAATAAATATACAGAATCTCTTTTGATAATCTGTAAATTTTAAAATTTGATTTTGATTACAATAATTATTGCATCCATAACACTAAATCATGCATATTGGACATAATGTTTAAATAATTGCTCTCATGTTTAGTTTTAGGTTAGGAGGTTGCACACTTCTCGTTTATGAGCCTTCAGTTACTCCTGTGTTTCAGCAGAACCAGAAGGCAAGTCAGACAGCTGTTCTACTATACTCTGTTGAATCCCACTCTTTTTCCAAAAGGCAGAAGAGGTTAAAAGGAGTCTAGGGATGAACATTATTTCCTCACTTTAGGTTGAGTACATCACCCGGCAGGAGTCTGGGTCAGTGTAAAGTTTCTTCGATCAAAGGACTCTTTCTTGACAGATCATCTTTTATTTCATCTGTCTTGTATTTGGCCAGTTACTCTGTGTCAGTTTCTCAGCTTAATGATTTCTGCCTCTGATTTTCCCCTCACAGTTAGGCAGTGGTTGATAGATACAGTTTATATATTTTGACCCATGGCTTCTAATGTTGTAGAAATGGCCCCCAACTTTGGTGCTTTTCACTTCTTCCTATATTTTGTTCTGCCTTTTATTTGCTCCTCTTTTGGCCCTTTTGTTTTTTGATCTTTTCTTTTTTCCCCCCAAGTTAAAAGTTGTGATGAAGCCATTATAATTATTCTCTCTTCTGAAGTGTATTGTTTTCCCAATAGGAGTGGGGCATAGAGGACCATGAAGTACCTCTTGGTTCTTTCTAGAAGTCATTGTTTAAGTCGCTTGAATTTAGGGTTTATTTTATTATGTTGCTTTAAAAGAAAGTGGTATAGATTTATTTTAATTGGAGTTTTTTTGTGTTGTTGTTTATTTCCGTTAATCTCATGTAGAGAAGTAGGACAAATATCCATTCATCATTCCGTGGGAATGATGTGGGAAACTTCAGTGGGAAGCTTACACAGACTATGCAGTGGAAGCCCCTGGGCAAGAGAAGTTAGTGTGAGAGCAACAGCAATCCCAAAAGGCAGAAGGAAGCGAGGACTGGAAATTATTCAATTATTTATTGCGATCCAGATTCTAACATACATTTTACTACATCAGTTCTATCACTGTTTCTGTGAACGTACTGGACAAAATGGAATACTTTCTGACTCTTCCCCTGTCACCCCAAAAAAAGAAGTGGGATCTGCTTAAACATTCTTGTACTTGTGCTAACTGAACTTACTTACATTGTTTAAACACATACTTTGCTTCATACACCGTGCTAGATATTTATATTTATGTAATGGGAATTTCAACCTTGAATAATCTTTTCTGTTAAATATGATTATCTTGGTATGCATTACATGAGGGAAACATACCATGGTCCCAAATGATTTAATTTGAATGGTAGGGAAGATGAGTTCTAGCTTTGGTTCTGGGTTAATCAATTGCAATGCAAATTATGTTAGAAGGGATATGATTTTTAGAGAACCTAAAATCCCTATACTCGCATTCTCCAAATTTTGAATAATGGTGGCTTGTTAAAAGGCATAGAATTATTATTATGTGTTTGAGAATTTGTATATATTTATTTTTCAAATCTGTTTATTGTTTTATATCCAATAGAATGCAAGCTTCAAGATGACATATGTTCCACAGCACATAGGATTATACTTAAACTAACTAATAAATATCTATTTAATTTAAGTAATACAGTTAAATTAAAAATCTTATACCAAGATGCCTGAAGGTGCAATGGAAAATGTCTCCCTACACATAACTATTATAGGAATATAATTTTTATTGATGTATAATAGTTGGACACATTTTGGGGAACATGTGATATTTTAATACATGTATACAATATGTAATGACCAAATGAGGATAAATGGGGCATCAATCAAAACACAGATCTTTAATGGGCATTTAGGGTGTGACAGGCACCATGAAAAACATTGGGGGTTCAATTATGAGCGAAAAAATAACATGTGCCATTAATTTAAATATACACAGAAACAAATTTGAAGTCAAAACTGTGAGACGTGCTAAGGACTCCTTTTCCCAATTACTATTCACTGAAAAATATATATGTATATGCTTACTCGTTTATCATCTATTCTACATTGTCTCCCTGAACTATGCAGAAAGAGCTTCAATCTTTTGTGTTTACTGCTAAGCATATTCCAACATACAGAACAGATTCTGACACATATGTTCAATGAATAAGTGACAGTCAATTAAAGATTTCTTTGAGCTATTCAAGGCAATCAGCACAGGGGACTTGAGGATAGCTATGCTAAACTGAGTTCTGAAGAATGGGTAGGCATTATTTAGATGCAAAGGAGATGAAAGAGTGTGATGAAAGAGGCAAAGAGAAATGCGATGAAAAAGTCCTGTGTTAGGAATAAGCATAGTGAATATGAAGGTTTTAAAAAAGCCAGTGCAGACATCACGGGAGGAGAGAAAGCATGCCTCTGGAGAGAAAGGTGGCAATAGATCTCCAAGGCTTTTGCAGACAATGCTAATTGAATTTTTATTTTTTCTTGGAGCATTGAAAATCACTGAATAAATGTAAGCAGTGGTGTGAGATAATCAGATTTGTGCTTAAAAAGATATCTCTGTTGGTAATTGTTCATAATGAAAGTGGCACGAACATTCATAGATTATATATATATATATATATATATATATATATACACATATACATATGAATATATAAAAGGGAGGCTGTAGTATAAAGCTTAGATAATTTTAACATTTATGTCTATTAAAGGAACATGAGATAGTAAAGGAGCCAGAAAGAGCACCCAGTGAGACCGAAGAAAAAACATTAGTGTAGTGGAATAATTAAAGACAGGTCAAGAAAGAGTTTCAAGGTGGGGATGAGCCACAGTATTCAATACTTCAGAAAGGTGAGTTGAATTGTAGAATTAATCAAATATCTACTGGATATAAAGACATGGAGAATATTATTGATTTCAACAAAAGAAAATTAAGCAACTATGTATTACACACACACGCACACACAAATAATCCTACAGCTACTGGATATGAACAATAAGGCTTCTTTCTAAAATATATAACTGAGTCCAGGGGAGAAAGCAAGACTACTGCCAGGAGCCAAATTTAAGCGAGACCAGAAAACCTTAAAATCTAAATGGTCAGCATGAGTTAATGATGGTAGTTCTGTGAGATAATTTGTCTTTTACGGATTGAAAGCTTTGGGTTTTAGCAGCTCTGCTGGCTACAGGAGGCAAAGCATTGTGTCCATGAAAAGTGGTGAATTACAACTGAGGTTTTTTTGGTAAAGGCTAGACCATCAAATAAGTATGCCTACTGAGAAAGAATGAACAAAAACAAATAACAAACAAGACTCCTACTCAACAGAAAAGAGAGACCACAAGGTCTACTGCCATTGTCATATTCTGCTGTTGCTGGGAAAATAAGACTACCAAAAATCAGAAGCCAGAATTCTTCTATCTTTTATGTATATATGTAAATATGTATGTATGTATGCATGCATGTATTGGAGACAGGGCCTAGCTCTGTTGCTTAGGCTGGAGTGCAGTGGCACAATCATGACTCATTGCAGGCTTAAACTTCTGGGCTCAAGTAAGCCTCTCACTTCAACCTCCCAAAGTGCTGGGATTGCAGGTGTAAGCCACTGTGCTCAACCTCTGCGATCATTTATATAAGAAATGCAAATATTCACTCCTTTTGGAGCCTAGAAAAACCCCAGCCAAGAAATTCTTCTTAATGTGATCACAACCAACTTGGGACAATAGGTAGCATCAATACAAATCCTTTTTAGAGAACAAAACACCCCAGGTTCTCAGAATTTTGAGAAATCATGAATATCAAATATGGGCATAATAATAACTTATACCACATGTGAAGAAAGAAGCCACCATGAATTAGAGCAAAACAACAAATAGCAGTATTAAAACTTGAAGGGTGAAAGATACTGGAATGATTAGAGACAATAAAATAATTCTGTAAAATGTTTAATGTCTTAAAAGAAAAAGAGGGAGTTAAAAACATAACAAGGTAATAATAGACCACCAAAATTGAATAGGCAACTTAAATCACCTTGATACGGTTTGCATCTATGTCCCTGCCCAAATCCCATGTCAAATTGTAATCTCCAGTGTAGGAGGTGGGGCCTGGTGGGAGGTAGCTGGATCACAAGAGCAGAGTCCCCAGGAATAGGTTAGTACCATCTCCTTGGTGCTGCTCTCATGATAGTGAGTGAGTTATTCAGAGATTTGGTTGTTCAAAAGTGTCTAGCTCTGCTCCACCTCTCTTGCTCCTGCTCCTGCTGTGTAAGATATACTTGCCTCTCCTTCTTCTTCCATGACTGCAAATTTCCTGAGGCCTTCCCCAGAAACAGAATCCTCCAGGCTTCATGTACAGCCTGTGGAATCATGAGCCAATTAAACCTCTTTTATTTATAAGTTATCCAGTCTTAGGTATTTCTTCATAGCAATGTGAGAAGGGGCTAATACATGAAATTGGTACTGAGTAGTGAGGCATTGCTATAAAGACACTTGAAAATGTAGAAGCATCTCTGGAACTGGGTAATAGGCAGAGGTTAAAACAGTTTGGAGGGCTCTGAAGAAGACAGGAAGGTAAGGAAAAGTTTGAGACTTCCTAAACAGTTGTTGAATAGTTGTGACCAAAATGATGATAGTGATATGGAAAGTGAAGGAATGTATAATGCGGTCTTGTATGGAAATGAGAAACTTATTAGGAACTGGAGCAAAGGTCACTTTTGCACATCTTGGCAAAGAGTTTTTATGGATTGTGCACCCTGACCTAGGGATCTGTGGAACTTTGAGCTTGGGAGAGGTGATTTAGTGTAACCGTTGGAAGAAATTTCTAAGCAGCAAGGCATTTAAGATTTAGCCTGGGCTGGGCATGATGGCTCATGCCTGTAATCCCAGCACTTTGGGAGGCCAAGGTGGGTGGATCCCGAGATCAAGAGATCGAGACCATCCTGGCCAACATGGTGAAACCCTGTCTCTACAAAAAACACAAAAATTAGCTGGGCATGGTGCTGGGCCTCTGTAGCTCCAGCTATTTGGGAGGCTGAGGAAGGAGAATTGCTTGAACCCAGGAGGTGGAGGGTGCAATGAGCTGAGATTGTGCCACTGCACTCCAGCCTGGCACCTGACAATGGAGCAAGACTCTGTCTCAAAAAAAAAAAAAAGATTTAGCCTGACTGCTTCTAACCACCTAACTCATATGGATGAACAAATAACTTATACTTAAAAGGGAAGCAGAGTGTAAATTTTGAAATATTTGCAGCATGGCCAGGTGGTAGAAAAGAAAAGTACATCTTTGGGGAGGAATTCAAGTCAGCTGGAGAAATTTGCATAACTAAAAGGAAGTTAATGCTGATAGCCAAGACAATGGGAAAAAGGCCTCAAAGGCATTTCAGAGATCTTCATGGCAGTCTCTCCCATCACAGGCCTAGAGGCCTAGGAAGGAAAAACGGTTTCGTGGGCCAGGCCCAGGGCCCAACTGCCCTATGCAGTTCAGAACACTGAGACATTTTTCAAAAGAAGTTATACAAATGGCCAACAGGTATATAAAAAAAATACTGAACATTACTAATCACGAGATAAATATAAAACCTCAACAAGATATTCTCTTGCACCAGTCGGAATGGCTGTTATTAAAATGTCAACAGATATCAGATATTGGTGAGGATATGGAGATAAGGGTACTCTTGGCAGGTATGTAAACCAGCTGAACCTATGTGAAAAGCAGTGTAGAGATGTATCAAAAAACTAAAATGAGAGCTATCATTTGATTCAGCTGTCTCAATACTAAGGAAAGAAAAAAATATGTAAAATAATACTGGCACTCATATGTTTATTGCAGAACTATTCACAATGGGAAGATATGGAAGCAACCTATGTGTTCATTAACAGATGAATGAAAAAGAAAACTTGGTATTTTGAGATGTGGACAATGGAATACTACTCAGCCATAAAAACAACTAAAATCGTGTCTTTTGCAGCAACATGGATGGAACTAGAGGCCATTATCTTAAGTGAAACAAGTCAGACACAGACAAATATCACATGCTTTCACTTAGAAGTGGGAGTTAAATAATGTGTACATAAGGATATATAGTATGGAATGATAGACAATGAGGACTGGGAAGGGTAAGGGAGCCAGGTGGATAATAAGAAATTAATTGATGGCTACAATGTACATTATTTGGGTGATGGATACCCTAAAAACTCTGACTTCACTGCTATGCAATATGTGCATGTTACAAAATTGCAGTTGTGTCTCATAAATTTCCAAAAATAAAGAAAAAAAAATAAAAATAGGTGATTTTAGAAATGAAACAAAACTTCTAGAAATGCAAAATAAAATTATTTTGATTAAAAATCAATAAATGTGTTAAACAATAGAAATAGCAGAGGAAACAATGGTCTAAAATACATTATATATATGTAAATTTACAAAAGAACAAAGAAAGACAACATTACTGAGGAATAATCATACATATGAAGTAAAATAAGAAAGTCTAAGACATATTTAATTTGAATCTCAGAGGGAGCAATCCAGAGGGTTTGAAGAGGCAATATTTAAAGTAATAATTTAGTGGAATGTTCCAGAAAAGATGAAGGGTGTAAATGCTCAGACTGAAGAAGCATATGCAACACAGACATAATAAACAAATATAAATGGACATTCAATTAAATTTAACAAGTTTAAGAAATTTAAATTTGAAAAATTTAAGAAAGAGAAGAAAAGAAAGGAAAAGAAAAGAAAAAAAAGCAAAACTATTGACAGCTGACTTCTCAGAACAATGGAATTTAGAAAATTTTTCACAGAGTAATAAAGAGGGTAATTTAAATAATCATCAATGTGCGATTATGTAGTTTAGCTACATTTATGTAGTTAAATTTAGCCATCTTTTAAGAAAAAGGGTAGAATGATGTCATTTTTACATGAATTTTAGAAAGTTTATCAACAATTTACACTCACTATTAGAATTTCTTAAGGGTGTATATTAGAAACAAGTAAATTAAACACAGAAAAAAGACTTCAAATTGGAAATGAAGGGTAAAATAAAATGAAAAATGTAAAAACTAAACAAAATAAAACTGTTAAAATATACAACAATAATAACCTAAGATTATATTAAGGATTAAAAATTAATTTTATAGATTTGTGTTTTGCACATGGTAAACATTTATAATTATTTGCTAAGTAATTAAAAAAGAAGTTGACATGCTAACATAGAACTAAAATATTTGACAAAAAAATAAAAATGTCTGGCATTGTTGGGTACGTTAGGATTGTAATTAAAATACAGTACAGCTCTGGATTGTTTCAGGACAGTCTATGGATACTGCTTTACTTTAGAATTTTAAAATAGATTTAAATACCGACAATCATTAAAATGTATAAATAAAGCCTTTCACATAAGAAGCATATGCAATAAATGGAAACATAGTCAATTTTAAAAATGGCATATTTTATACATAGAAAAAACCCCGCCAAAATCAGTAGTAATAGAAAGCAGAGAATGAGGTGAAACAAACAACTGCAGAGACTGTAAGATTTACTTTTATGAATCAATTTATGTTTCATTCATGAGAAATTCATATAAAGCTCAAAGACCTAGGGACATTAAAAAAAAAAAATAGAAATAGAATCACCAAGCAGGCTAGAGCTGAAGTTGAGACAAAATTGAACTTAAAGCTAAAACCATTATTTGAGATAAAAAGTTTCCATTAATATGAGGAATATAGAGGAATTCTAGATTTTTGTATGTAATAACATATTCAAAGATACATAAAGAAATTAACACACGATAGAGACCTTAATAAATCTACCAGCACTTGGAGAGATTGTTTCTAACTATTAAGAGTTCTAAAACAAAACTTACTGAATGTATGGAAGATCTGAACAACGCAGTTAATAAGTTTGCTCACATAAATATATATTGAAATGGGAATGGCAAAACTGGAGAGCAGCTAATTTATTTTCCAAGCACACGTGGGATATTTATAAAAATTGACCTTGAAATAAACTGTAATACACATCTAATCAAGTTTCAAATAACTGGCAATGTAGCAAATTATACAAATCACTACAATATTATTAAATTAGAAAAAATAAAAAGAAAATTTAAATACCAAATAAATATATTCAGAAATTTTATATTATACTTCCAAACAACTAATGGGTTCACAAAGAAAATACAACAAAAATTTAAACATGAACCAAACAATAATAAAAGTATTCCATATCAAAATTGAACTAAATACTTATATATAAAAAAGAAAAAGCTAACAAGGAGGTAAGTATCCATCTTAAAAAGTTATGAAATAGAGCAAATTAAAAAAACTAAAGAAAAATAAAGGTAAAATTAATATGTAAACGTTAAATATAAAATAAAGAGGACAGAGAAAGTTAGAAATCAATACTTTAAAAGAATGGCAAACAAACAGATCTCTATCAAGATTGCTTAAGATGGCCGGCACGTTGGCGCAAGCCTCTTATCTCAGGACTTAGAGAGGCTTTTGCTGGCAGATCACCTGAGGTCAGAATGTTGAGACCAGCCTGGCCAACACGTCTCTTCTAAAAATACAAAAATTAGCTGGATTTGAGGGCAGGCGTCTGTAGTCTCAGCTACTTGGGACGCTGAGGTACAAGAATTGCTTGAACTGGGAGGCGGAGGTAGCAGTGAGTCGAGATCATACCACTGTACTCCAGCCTTGGCCACAGAGCAAAACTTCATCACAAAAACGAAAACAAACAAGAAAAGATGGCTATGGAAAAATACAAAGGATCATAACAATAGAATAGAAATTTAATTTTTTTTAAAGTTAATTTTTGATTTTTCAGACATAGTCTCATTCTTTTGCCCAGGCCGGAATGCAGTGACACAATCATGGCTCACTGCAGCCTCGACCTCTCCAGACTCAGATGATCCTCCCACCTCAGTTACTCCTGAGTAGCTGGAAATAAAGGTGCATGCCACCAAAAAAAATTGTAAAAATGGCTAATTTTTACATTTTTTGTAGAGATAGGCTTCCTCATGTTGTCAAGGCTCGACTCAAACACCTGTGGTCAAGGATCTGCCTGCCTTGGCATCCCAAGAAATTAAAAAATTATATCAAAAAATTCTAGTTACGACTTTATGTTAGAAAACATAAAATTGTTTACAAAAAGCATAGCCTACCCAAACTCATTCAATATGACAATAACTTGAAAATTTTGAATCTGCTCAGTAAATAACACCAGGTACAAAAAAGTGTTAGCAGATAATTAATCGAAATAATTAAAGCATAGATCGGCCAGGCACGGTGGCTCAAGCCTGTAATACCAGCACTTTGGGAGGCCGATGTGGGTGGATCACGAGGTCAGGAGATTGAGACCATCCTGGTCAACATGGTGAAACCCTGTCTCTACAAAAAATACAAAAGATTAGCTGGGCATGGTGGCGCGTGCCTGTAATCCCAGGTACTCAGGAGGTTGAGGCAGGAGAATTGCCTGAACCCAGTAGGCGGAGGTTGTGGTGAGCCGAGAACGCACCATTGCACTCCAGCCTGGGTAACGAGGAAAACTCTGTCTCAAAAAAAAAAAAAGCATAGATCATTTCAATTTTATACAATGTTTTTAAACAAAACAACAGGAGAGGCCAGGCCCAGTGGCTCAGGCCTGTAATCCTAATCCTAGCACTTTTGGAGGCCAAGACAGGCGGATCACGAGTTCAAGAGATCAAGACCATCCTGGCCAACATGGTAAAATTCCATATCTACTAAAAACACAAAAAATAGCTGGATGTCGTTGTGGGTTCCTGTAGTCCCAGCTATTCGGGAGGCTGAGGCAAGAGAATCCCTTGAACCCAGAGGCAGAGGTTGCAGTGAGCCAAGATCACACCACTGCCCTCCAGCCCGGCAACAGAGTGAGACTCTGTGTCAAAAAAATAAAAACAAAAACAAAAACAAAACAAAACAAACAGGAGGAACATATTTTAAATGATAAGCAAGAAGCTATGTTAAAATGACTTGAAGAATGAATGAGGAACGTGAAATTGGAATGAGAGTAGTATCTTGAGGTGGTTTGAATGAAGATTGCTTTGCAGTATGAAACACTTGAACAAATTGAAAGACCATAGTATAAAAGTTCCTTAACTTGTATGAAAGGTAAGTCCTTTATAGATTTTATACAAAGTTAAGGGACTTTTATACAAAGAAAAGGAACTTCTTATGCAAAGAAAAGAAAGAAAAATTCCCCTTATTTATGTTGTCAGATATTGTAAAATTAGAGAACCGAGACTAAAATGTTATCTATTAATAAAACACAGTTGAAGACATACTCAAAATGAATAAATGCATGTCTCTTTTAATGATATTGATGGTAGATACAATGGTGTAGGGCAGGGTAGGTTTAAACTTTTTCATATTAGTAAAATGAGGTATTTCCTATCTGCATGGCTTCTATTTTCTCCAAAAATTAGGACTTGAGGTCAGCTTGCCCTGTTTTATGACTTGCTGGTTGGGCATCAGTTGACAGCTTGGTTCCAAGTAGGGAGGAAATTAAGCTTTGGATTGGGTGCGATGGTGCATGTTTGTAATCCCAGCACTATGGGAGGCCAAGACTGGAGTATTGCTTGTGGCCAGGAGTTGGAAACCAGCCTGGACAACATAGTGAAAACTTAGCCTCCACAAAACTTAGTCTCCACAGTGAACTAGGAACACTTTTACACTGCTGGTGGGAGTGTAATTTAGTTCAACCATTGTGGAAGACAGTGTGGCCTTTCCTCAAGGACCTAGAAATAGAAATTCCATTTGACCCAGCAATCCCATTACTGGGTATATATTCAAAGGATTATAAATCGTTCTACTATAAGGACACATGCACACGAATGTTCATTGCAGCACTCTTTACAATAGCAAAGACCTGGAACTAACCCAAATGCCCATAGATGATAGACTGGACTGGGAAAATGGGGCACATATACACCGTGGAATATTATGCAGCAATCAAAAATGATGAGTTCGTGTCCTTTGTAGGGACATGGATGAACCTGGAAACCATCATTCTCAGCAAACTGACACAAAAACAGAAAATGAAATACCGCATGTTCTCACTCATAGGCGGATGATGAACAATGAGAACACATGGACACAGGGAGGGGAGCACTACACATTGGGGTCTGTTGGGGGGAATAGGGGAGGAACAGCGGGGAGTGGGGAGTTGGAGAGAGATAGCATGGAAATGCCAGATATAGGTGAAGGGGAGGAAGGCAGCAAATCACACTGCCACATGTGTACCTATGCAACTAATTTACATGTTCTTCACATGTACCCCAAAACGTAAAATGCAATAAAAAAATAAAAATAAAAATATAATCAGCATAGTGGCTCACATCTGTAGTCTTAGCTACTTGGGAGGCTGAGGCAGGAGGATCATTTGAGCCAGAAGTTCGATGCTGTGGTGAGCTATTATCACACCATTGCACTGCAACCTGGGCAACAGGGTGATACTGTCACCAAAAATAAAAGATGAAATAAAGATAAAACATAAATTAAAAAAAATCAGGCTTTGGATCTATAGTTGTATAATCATTAATAAAATATACATTATTTAAAAGATTTATAAAGCACATGTTAGTATGCATTTTTTCAGTCTTGGGCAGTTCTTTATACTAGTATGAAAATGAATTAATACTCATGTGAAGGAGTCTTATGTTATTAGAATTATTAACATTTAGAATTATTAGAATTTACTTTAAGGTATAAATGTTAGCATGATTTGAATAAGCTATTTTATTTTGGTTAGCAGAATTCAGTAGCTGTTGAAGGTATGGCAATTCTTTCGTTAGAAATATGAATAATAAGATTACATAAAAATGTGTTAATAAAAAAATTAAAGAGATTATCCCTCTTCTACATATAGAAGAACGTCATGCACTGCATGTTCAAAGTTTGTAACTTTACTTAGATCATTAACTTTTGAGGGAAACACACAACTGTTTGTGTGTAGTCAGGCACTTAGAAAAAAGACTGGAAGATTTTTAATGATGAATATTTGCATTTGAAAGAATAGAGGCTCTTTATATAAACTGAAATATTTCAGTTTCTGAATAGAGGCTCTTCAAAGAAACTGCAAATATTTCAAAAACAGTCAGGTTCCCAGCACATGGATTTTAAAACCAAGTCATTCTTCACTCTGGACCTAAATAATTGCACACTTGGGACATTATATATTTATACAGATAATGGATACAATTCAAGCAGCTGCCTACTGAAGTTAATGGAAGGCCTATCTTCTGAGAAGAGAATGTGAATATATATACACACATATATATTTATAGGTTTTCTTCCTTTTGTTCCCACTCAGTCTCTGACTAGCCTTTTTGTATAATGCATTTTCTTTCAATAATTTAAATACCTTGAGTTTGAACTTCACATTATCAATCTTAATTTCTATATAATTTTACAAATTGCTCTTTATGGGGAGTGGAAAGAGTTGAAAAATTATACATATGTATCTGAAATTGTAAATTATATCCCTCTATCTAGGGTGAAAATGCTGCAGGGTTACAAGAGTTATAGATGTTTTATTAAAGGGAACAGATTTGGGAGTCAGACAACTTACATTTTCATTCTGTTTCCACTGATTACTAAATACATGTCTTTAGGTTACTTAACTCCTCTCAGACTCAGTTTCCTTATTTCTAAAATGATATTTTTCTTGCTAAGGACTTATTGCATGTTAGGTACTCAAAAGTTAGTTTGATTTGCTTACTTTTATTTTCTCCTGAAATGTTACAGGAGTGTGTTAAAAATGCAATGCCTGATAGAAATGCATTATGAGTTTTTTTGGAAATTTTACAAAACAGTACTTATTAAAATATATGAGTCCTGATATCAAGTCTGTTTCTTCTCTTTTTTCTTTTATAAATTATACTTTGAGTTCTGTGATACACATGCAGAATGTGCAGGTTTGTTACACAGGTACACACGTGCCGTGCTGGTTTGCTGCACCATCAACTTGTCATCCACATTAAGTATTTCTCCTAATGCTATCCCTACCTTAGCCCCAACCCCCGACATCTCCCAGCATATGATGTTCCCCTCCCAGTATCAAACTCCTACTTATGAGTTAGAACACGTGATTTTGGTTTTCTGTTCTTGTGTTAGTTTGCTGAGAAGGATAGTTTCCAGCTTCATCCATGTCCCTGCAAAGGATATGAAGTCATTTTTTATGGATGCACAGTATTCCATGGTGTTTATGTGCCACATTTTCATTATCCAGTCTATCATTGATGGGCATTTGGGTTGGTTTCAAGTCTTTGCTATTGTGAACAGTACTGCAATAAACATACATGTGCATGTGTGTTTATAGTAGAATGATTTATAATCCTTTAGCTATATATGCAGTACATGCAGTAATAGGATGGCTGGGTCAAATGGTGATTCTGGTTCTACATCATTGAGGAATTGTCACACTGTCTTCTACAATGGTTGAATTTACACTCCCACCAACAGTGTAAAAGTGTTCCTATTTCTCCATATTCACTCCAGCATCTGTTTCCTGATTTTTTAATGATTGCCATTCTAACTGGTGTGAGATGACATCTCACTGTGGTTTTGATTTGCATTTCTCTAATGACCAGTAATGATGATTTTTTTTTCATGTTTGTTGGCTGCATAAATGTCTTCTTTTGAGAAGTGTCTGTTCATCTCCTTTGCCGACTTTTTGATACGGTTGTTTTTTTCTTGTAAATGTGTTTAAGTTCCTTATAGATTGTGCAATACTAGCCCTTTGTCAGATGAATAGATTGCAAAAATTTTCTCCCATTCTGTCAGTCACCTGTTCACTCTGATAATAATTTCTTTTGTTGTGTAGAAGCTTTTTAGTTCAATTAGATCCTATTTGTCAATTTCCCTTTTATTGCTACTGCTTTTGGTGTTTCAGTCATGAAGTCTCTGTCCATGCCTATGTCCTGAAAGGTGTTGCCTAAGTTTTCTTTTAGAGTTTTTACGGTTTTAGGCTTTACATTTAAGTCTTTAATCCATGTTGAGTTAATTTTTGTATAAGTTGTAAGAAAGGGGTCCAGTTTCAGTTTTCTGCAAATGGCTAGCAAGTTTTCCCAACAACACTTATTAAATAGAGAATCCTTTCCACACTGCTTACTTTTGTCAGGTCTGTCAAAGATCAGATGATTGTAGATGTGTCATGTTATTTCTGAGGCCTCTTTTCTGATCCATTGGTTTATATATCTGTTTTGGTAACAGTACTATGCCGTTTTGGTTACTGTAGCCTTGTAGTATAGTTTGAAGTCAGTGATGCCTCCTGCTTTGTTTCTTTTGCTTAGGATGATATTGCCTATATGAGCTGTTTTTTGGTTCTATATAAAATTTAAAGTAGTTTTTTTCCCTAATTTGTGAAGAAAGTCAATGGTAGCTTGATGGGGATAGCATTGAATCTATAAATTACTTTGGGCAGTGTGGCCATTTTCACAATGTTGAGTCTTTCTATCTATGACTATGGAATGCTTTTCCATCTGCTTGTGTCCTCTCTTATTTTCTGGAGTGGTGGTTTGTAGTTCTCCTTAAAGAGGTCATTCACATCCCTTTTAAGTTGTATTCCTAGATATTTTATTCTCTTTGTAGCAATTGTGAATGAGAGTTCACTCATTATTTGTCTTTCTCTTTGTCTATTATCAGTATATAAAAATGCTTGTGATTTTTGAACATTAATTTTGTATCCTGAGACTTTGCTTAAGTTGCTTATCAGCTTAAGATTTTGGGACAGAGACAATGGGTGTTTCTAAATAGAGGTTTGCCATAGTGTTACCCACAGAGAATTATCAGCCAGCCTTACTCACCTTACAAGTGCACACTTAAAGATATGTTTACTTTTTGCTATAGAAGCAGCTCTAATGTATGATATCTTATACATATAACTAAGCAAGTTTGAATAGATTTAGTTAGGACAATTGAATCTTTAAGCAAACGAGAACTCTTCTAGCCCCTTTTGAAATGCTGGGCTCCAGAGGGGGATTGTCTCATAAATACCATCTCTCTTCTCAATCAAGGTTCTGAACAATTTGAGAAATAAAAGAGAGAATAAGGAGTCCTAAACGTCACCTTTATGATTGACAAAGTTAGGTAACAGTACACAACTTTGTGTAAGAGATAGATGAGCCTACTGTATGAATTTTAGATATAGGAAAATTTTCTCATTTAATTTTATGCAATGCTGATCTGGGACAGGCTCTTGCTGTGGTAGTGGGAGAGTGATGGTGGGAGAACATGTGTTCCCGGCTGCAACAAGAGAAGAAAAGTTAGAGATTTTAAGTGGGCGGAGAAAGGCCTAGGAAAAGAAATCTGTCATCATGGAAATCAAGAAGAGAATAAAGCAGACTTACTCCCTTCTAACAGTAAGACGATTATGTTTGCACCCAGACCCAAATTCTTATTTACACTTGGAGAGTTCTAAATGTCTACAGGTGTGAAAAGGGCTACAAATACAAATAATTCAACTTTTCTTTAAAAAACTTCAAGTTCTGCAACACAGAAATGTATATTGGAAATGTATATTGTCAAATACATTTCCAATTCACAGTGAATTTCTCAAGATGGTATTCCAGTAACTGAGGAAGGGATAATGCAAAAAGAAATGATCCAAGGATGTTTGGATCACTATTTCTTTATCATTGTCTAAAGCTGTTTGTCAGACATTGTGTTAGATGCTATTACTAATTCAATCTGTAGAACAACTCTCTGACTTAAGTAGTATAAATTCAATTTTATAAATGAGGAGAATGAGGCTTTACTAAGGGTTAAGCAATCTGATACCATTTTTATGTAAGAAACAGCACAAACAAGACATGAGTCTGATTAACTCCAAATCTTTACCACATTCCACTTCACTGTGGTATCTCATTAACATTATACCCATTTAAAAATCCTGATTTCAAGCAACAGAAACGGATGATGGTTATCATAAATAGAATAGAACAAAAGAAAATAAGTGGCTTATGAAATAAATAGCTGCATAGAGAATTAGACTTGCAAGTCTTGCAAGACTCTAAGTAGCTCCATCGGGCTAAGAGCAGGAAGGACAACGAACATCTTTTAGCACAAAGGTAGACCAGATAGACCAAATCACTGCACTGGTCACTACGACCACAGCACGTAGCTATCACAAGTTGTCCTCCACACAGCACTGCCACAATAGTCTTGCATAACTAAAGGGAAAGATTCATATTATGGGAAAAATCGAAGATGTCCACTGCATCGATTTTAACAGTTAGCGGGCATCTAGCTGTTTTCTGTCTCCAAAGTTCATCATCTTTATTTTGTAGTCTCAGACTACATATTGAAATCTGTGAATTCTGACAACCTCATTCAGAGCCAGTCATAGAGAAGACCATATTCTACTTGGAAAATGACTTTCTTAAAGGTATTTGGTATGTTAAAACAGAAATATTCTCCCATAGTTATAATTGGGAATTAAACTTATTTATTAAAATTGAAATGATATATTAACTATAAATTAGTATTTTAAACTAAAACAAAACCATAATTTCAAAGCCAATTGCATTCAGAAGAATAGCTATAGATTAGATTTACATAGCGTAGAAAAGATAGGAAAGTTTAAAAGTAAGGTAAAAGTTTTTTTTTTTTTTTTTTTTTTTTTGCCCTCCTACTCAGGGGAGTTTAAGAGGAATGATAAATTACATCACATAGGGTACAATTGCATCTAGATAAAATCATATATATACATGATTCTTGTATATGTAGGTGTATATATATGAAATACAGTGTTCAGGGGTTGAGAAGTAGAGAAAACCAAAACAATACAGGTAGGAGGATGAGCAAGCTGACCTAGCAGATCATAGATCAAATGGAACTTAATCTTTATCCAACAATTCCAGACCCAGGATCCCCAAGAGGGCGTTAGGTCAGGATGAGGAGTTGAGGAAGTTAAAATAGGAAGACAAAAGGGAAAAAAAGAATCCTGTGTTTCTTCTCCCCTCCATGCATCTGGATGCTGATTCTCACTTCTTAGAGCAAAAGTCAGAAGACTTATTTTTAGAAAGAATGTCCATCGTGAATGCAAAGGTTTAAATTAATTTATGCACACATATACCAGATGACAGACTGTCTTCTTTCTTCTCACATTTGTTTCTTACATTTGCTTCCAAGTTGAACATATTGACTTCTACCCTCCAGACAAGAAGCTAGAATGTTTCTGTTGTTGGAAACCTGAACATATTAAGAAAAAAGATTAAAGACTTTGCTATCTGGTGTACCCCAATAACCTACCTTTTTGAGCCATGCTATATGTAAGCTCAAATTCGACAACTCTCACTCATTCAAAGCTTCCAAATTACAACTAGCTCCACAACCTTTATCATTAACATCAATCTAACAGAGAAGTAGTACAAATTTAAGGTAACGTTAGCACACAAATAAGCAAACAAAGAATCCAAAAAGCAACTTGAAGTAAAGAGAAATACAAAAAAAGAAACTAAAAGAAAAATTTTTTTTTTTTGTTTTTTTTTGTTTTTTTTTTTGAGACGGAGTTTCGCTCTTGTTACCCAGGCTGGAGTGCAATGGCGCAATCTCGGCTCACCGCAACCTCCGCCTCCTGGGTTCATTCAGGCAATTCTCCCGCCTCAGCCTCCCGAGTAGCTGGGATTACAGGCACGCGCCACCGGGCCCAGCTAATTTTTTTTTATCTTTAGTAGAGACGGGGTTTCACTATGTTGACCAGGATGGTCTCGATCTGTTGACCTCGTGATCCACCCGCCTCGGCCTCCCAAAGTGCTGGGATTACAGGCTTGAGCCACGAAAAATTATTGTTATTAATACTGTCGGAAAGAAATGTGAGAATATTACATATATAAAGTAATATAGGATGTGTCAAAAATACACACCATAGGAATTTTAAAAATGTTGCTTGGAGGTTAAAAACAATAGTAATAGTGAAATATCTGTTGGAACATACAGAATCTGTGGGAGATAATGAACAGAATCATTCACAAAAGGAAATGAATGAAATATATGCCTTCTGGGAGGTATTTCCCAGAAGGTGCAGCATTTGAATAAAACCCCTAGAGAATAAAAAATGGAAAGAAATAATTCATTCATTAAATAATTCAAGAAAATTTCTCAGTTTGTAGGTTAAAAGGTGTCATCAAAGGTCCTGTCTATCAGATGAAATATTACCCCATTAAATTTCATAATATCAAGTATAAAGAAATATTCTAAAATATTTTAAGGTAAGAGAAAATAAAACAAACAAATTACAGATTACATGTAATGGAGTAGAACTGGGTGACTTCATGTTTATTGACACCAACACTAGGCACCAAGAGACAATGTAGCAACATCTTCAAAATTGTGAACAAAAGTGATTTCTTTCTTAAAATTTTATGCCAAGCTACAGTATCATTCATAAGGAAGACTGGAAAAAACCCACATTTCTTAGACATGCAATTAAAAAAAATGACCTTCCACATGCCCTTTTTCAGAAAGATATAGAAGAGCACAAAATACAATGAATTAATTCAGATTGTTACACTTAACATCGGGACTGATGACAGAACAATGTTCTCTATTTAGTGTCATTCATTGTCCTCTGCATCTAGCTGGTAAGGAGGGAGAAAAAGATGAAGCAAGACTGCATACTCCTTAAAAGCACTGCCCCAGAAGAGACATAAAACTTATTTTCACATTTTGTTGGTGAGACCTAATCGCGTGACCACTAGACTAAAAAGGTTCTTGGACATATAGTCTCAGGTTGGGCATCTACTTACAACTAACATGGCTATATTATGAATGGGAAATTAAATACTTAGATAGACACCTGTTTATCTGTTACATAGCAAAAATTGGGAAAATGTGACATTTAATTAAGTAGGTAGACACAATAAAATTATATGCAGCCATTAAAAAGAGAAGCTTACTACAAACCAGATATGATCTGATTACTAGGCTAAATTCACTGAAAGAAGTGCAAAGTGTAAAAACTTGCATAATGCAAACGTTCATGTAAAAAAGAGAAAACATACATACTTTATATACATAAAGTGTTTATGGAAACACAATAAGACTGTATTCCATACGTATATTTAAATTAATCCAGGTGTTACTGTTTTTTTTTCTGGAATTGTTAAGTTCTATTTACTTTTTAAGTTTTCTTTTTACACTAGAATTCAATTGGAAGTCTAAGTGTTCCATTAACTGTGTTCTCCTTGAAACACTGTAATGTCTCTTAGAATAAAGAAGAATAAAGAATGTGTTTATTTATAAGTAATTCCAATTTTTTAGACTCAACAAATTACCCAAATAAAGTAATGGTAGTTAAAGAGGATACTATGTGCTTAAGGGACATGAAACACATTAAAAAATCTCTCTTACCACGTATAATATGTTCTCCAGGGATGGCAGTTTTATCTCAAACTGTCTCCTTCATTCTATATTTCCAAGATCTATTTCTTGTAGCTTACATATGGCCTCTTGTTTCTCTCCTTTTCCATATGTATTATTCAGAATTCTTTAGAGAAAGAACCAATAGGAAATTACATATATGTTAAAAATGCATATATATAAAATAAGATACTGGCTTAGGCAATTATGGAGCCAAAGGAGCCCCACCATCTGCCATTTGCAAGCTGGAGATGCAGGAAGGCCAATAGTATAGTCCTAATGCCTAAGGGACAGAGGGCTGATGATATAGACTCCAATCCAGGTCTGAAGATCTCAGAACCAGGACTGCTAAGAGCAGGATCATAGCAGTGCTCCAGATCAAGCAGGCTGAGGAGAGCAATTCTGAACTTTTTTTCACTTTTGTTGTATTCAGGCCCTCAACAAGTTGAAAGATGCCCACTCACATTGAGGAGGACCATCTGCTTTACTCACTCCATATCCATTATTCAAGTGCTAATCTCTTCTAGAAACACCCTCACAGAAACACCAAGAAATAATGTCTGATCAGCTATATGGATACATTTTAGCCCAATGAAGTCAAGTTCACCACTTGTGAACTTGGCATCCATACATATACCCTTAAACCACACTTAAAATCCAAATAGACACTAACAAGGTCATAATTCCACTTAAAATAATATGACTACCCTGCTTACAACAAAAAAATGCACTAACCCTTTTCCAAGAATAGGAAGTAAAAGTTTTTGAGTGACGTTTCCTCTTCTTGATATCCTGTAACAAATACTATGCTGTAAAATAATAACCACTATAATAAAAAATACTTAAATATAAATAAATAAAAATACTTAAGTTAATACATTTTATGTTACAAAAGCAACGAGAGAAAATAAAAAAAAGATATTCTCTCACACACACAAAGTCTTCATTACAAATGAAGAAATAAATGCTGATGACAGTTACAGTCTGTTTATTTTTAACTGGTCATGATATTGTAGCTAGTACTTATAACTATCTTATCTCACTACTCATTCTATAGTTCCTTTGCCTTCAGAAATCACCTCACGCAGTTGCAGTTTGCTACCTTTCGGACTCTCTATATTCTGGAATCAACAGCCAAAGAAGGGAATCACTGGGAAGGCTGAAGCAATTGATCCTTATTATCAAGAAAAAATTGAACTACTACTCCACAGCAGAGGTAAGGAGGAGTATTTACGGAATACAGGACATTCCTTGGGGCATCTTTTAGTGAAAACATGCCCTGTGGTTAAGGACAATGGAAAACTACATGGACCCAATACAAGTAGAACTTCTAAAAACACGGACCTCTGGTTAAATTGAGCGATTGTTGTGTCCTCTGATAGGAGATCTCCTCTTAGCTCTTTAGTGTAGCACAGCATAGGTTGTTGAAATAGAAAGCAACAATTTTGCTAGTGAGACACTAAAGGCAATAGTGAGTGGTGCCACAAAGTAAGAGTGAGTAGTACCAATTTCATTACCACTCCTTGATTCCTGAATCTGTGACTCCTAGCTACTGGAGAAACAGCAACCTATATTGGATATTGATTCAGAGCATATACAACTTTTTGGAGAACCTTACTCCAACCCTGCCAGGTATTGCCATTTAGCTAGGGCTGTAACTGAATCTTTCAAAGGCCATATGACCACTTATCAAGGCAGCTGTTTCAGGAAGGTAAGGAACATGGTAAGACCAATGAATGGATGAGCCTGGCTCCATTGTGCATTTCTTTTCCTGTGACACGAGTTTCTTAATCAGAAACCATGCTGTGTAGAATATCAGGATGGTGGATTAAGCATTCTGTAGGTTCACAGGTAGTATCTTTTTTGGCAGAAGCTCACCATGCAGAGAATCCAAGTTTGTATGCAGAGTACGCATCTATTCTGATATAAACAAAACACTGTTCCTTCTGTGATGGAAATCTAACATAATCTACTTGCCACCAGGTAACTAGCTGAGGAATGGTACTGTATTTAGGGATAAATGATGGTCTCTGCAGCTGACAGATTGGGCACTCAGCAATGGCCATAGACACCTAGGTCTTTTTTTTTTCACAGTGTGTAGTGTTCATATTTTATTTTAAATTTTTATTGCATTTTAGGTTTTGGGGTACATGTGCAGAACATGCAAGATAGTTGCATAGGTACACACGTGACACCTAGGTCTTAATGAGTGGGACTGAATGTTGCTGAGTCCATGCTTTTAACTTCCATCCCTGCCATTATGACTCCTTTGTGCATTAGTCTTTGGGCAATAATGGGAGGAGCTGAGAAAATGACGTTGCTTATATCCATAGAATAAATCACCTTTTCAACTTCATTATTAAAATCATCCTCTGCTGAAGTCACCCTTTTCTGAGTGGCCTAAAAAAATTTTTTTTAGGCCACTCAGAAATATGTATCCACTTACCTCTCTCCAAAATTACTTTATTGTCAATTTTTGAGTAATGTTTTTTTCCAAGTCCCTAACCATTCAGCTAAATCATTGGAATAGCCCATTAGTTGGTATATAATTATATGTTTGGTGGTCATTTCTCCTCCTAAGGAAAATGAGCAACTGGGTACACTACTAAAAATTCTACTCACTAGGAGGATTTTCTTTTATAACCATCTTTCAAAGATGTCCCAGAGAGGAGCTATAGTGCTGCAGCTGTCTACTTTAAGTTGATGCCTGCATATAATGCATAACCATCTGTAAACCAGGCTCAAGTCTTCTCTTCTGTCAGTTGATTGCAGAGAACTTGCCATGAGGCTACAGGTACAAACTATAAGAGAGAAAATAGCAAAGCAAAACTAGAGGAACTAGGGGCATTTGGGCCTTTCATGTAACTTATTTGTGTCTTCAAGTTCTCCTCAGGTCCAGTCACATACCACTTCCATTTGATCAATAAATATTGCCATGCACACCCAACTTCATGATTTAGTAAGTCAAATAATACCCAATTTATGGTGAGTAGCTCAGGTTGCATAGTTACTTAGTAGCCCATGATTGAGCATTCAGTCTCTACTAAGAAGCCACTAGTAGGCCAAGAGCTATTTATTAAAAGGGAAGTGATCATCTATAGAGGATGGCAGTATCTTGGTCCAAAATCCTAAAAGCCTGCAATGTGATTCACTTACAGAGGTCTGCCCAAGGCTCCATACATTATTCCTACTTACCTATTTTAATACCTATTAAAATTATACCTATTTACCACTGACCCTTTAAGCACCACTGAATCTGCTAGATAACATGGCTCAAGAGGCAGAGTAGCCTGCACAGTAGCCTGTACCTGCTTCAGAGCCTTCCCTTGTTGTGTAACTTACTCAAAACCAGTAGTGTTCTAAGCACTTGGAGAATGATCTAGAGTAACCCACTCAAATGAGAAATGTGTTGCCTCCAAAACTGAAAGAGACCCACTAGGCATTCTGCATCTTTTTTGATTGTAGGAAGAGCTAGCAGTAATGAATCCTTCATGTTGGAAGGAATATCTAGAAATGCTTGATACCACTGGATCCCTAAAAATTTCACTGAGATATAGGTCTGTGAACTTTAGTCAGATTTTTTTCCCACACTCTGACACAGAAATGTCTTACCAGTAAGTCTGGAGTAGTTTCTAATTCTTGCCCACTAGATCCAAACAGTATAAAATCATCAATGTAATGGATCATTATGATATCTTGTGAAAATGAAAAGCAATAAAAATTCCTGCACACTTTATTGTATAATTGCTTTATATTGTCTGTGGGTTATGTGATTGAGCATGTTTTTCTGGTAGCAGATATCAATCTTTTGTTTCCATGTTTAGCACTCCCTTAAAGACCTCTTGTAAGGCTTATCTGGTGGCAACAAATTTGCTTAGTGTTTGCTTGTCTGAGAAAGATTTTATTTCTCCTTTATATATGAAGCTTAGTTTGGCTGGATGTGAAATGCTTGGAGGGAATTTCATTTCTTTGAGGATGTTGGTAAGAGGTCCCCTGTCTTTTCTGACTTCTAAGGTTTCTGCTGAGAAGCTAGCTGCTGGTCTTGATGAAACTCCCTTTGAAAGTGACCTGACCTTTCTCTCTAGCTGTCTTTAATATTTATTCATTTGCATTGACCTTGGTGAATCTTATTACTGCATGCATTGAGAATGGCCATCTTATATAGTATCTTACAGGGGTTCTTTATATTCCTTGAACTTGCATATCCACTTCTCTAGCAAGATTGGAAAATTTTCATGGACTGTAACCTCAAATATGTTTTCCAGTGTGCTTGCTCTCTTTCTCTTTCAGGAATGCTGATGAGTCATAGATATGATCTCTTTACATAATCCCATATTTCTCAAAGATTTCATTTATTCTATTTTTTATTCTTATTTTTGTCTGATTGACTTGATTAAAATAACCGGTATTTGAGCTCTAGGATTATTTCCTCACCTTGGTTGACTCTGCTGTTATACTTCCAATTGTATTAGAATATTCTTGTAGAGAATGTTTCAATTTCAGAAGCTCTGTTCAGTTCTTTCTTCTAATGGATATTTTGACTTTAGCCAGAGCAATCAGGCAAGAGAAAGAAATATAAGGTATCCTTACAGAAAAACAAGAATTCAAACTATTTCTGTTGCTAATGATGTGATTCCATATGGAGAAAAAACTAAAGACTCTGTGCAATGCAAATTATGCATTTATTGCTATTCCTATCAAACTACCAACATCATTACTCACATAATTAGAAAACCCTAGAATAGTGTTTTAGAATGAAATGCATCTGCAACTAAAAAAGAGCCCAAATAGCCAAAGCAATCCTAGGTAAAAAAAAATAAAACAACAACAACAAAATACAAACAAAGAAACAAAGCTTGAGACATCACACTACCTGACCTCAAACTATATTATTAGGCTATGCAACTAAACCAGCATGGTACTAGTACAAAAACAGACACATAGACCAATGAAATAGAAGAGAAAACTCAGAAATAAAGCCACAAAATCTTTTATATGGCCAACAGGAACAAGCAATGGGGAAAAGACTTCCTATTCAATAAATAGTGCTGGATAACTGGCTAACCATATACAAAAGAATGAAAGTGGATTCTTAATTTTCACCATATACAAAAATCAACTCAAACTGAATTACAGACTTAAAACATAATACCTCATGCTATAAACATCTTAGAAAAAAAATCTCTAAAGTACTCTTCTTGACATTGACCTTAGCAAATAATTTTTGTCAAAGCCCCCACAAGCAATTGTCACATAAATAATGTGACCCCATCTCTACTAAAAAGACAAAAAATTAGCTGGGCATGGTGGCACACACCTGTAGTCCCAGCTACTCGGGAGGCTGAGGCAGAAGAATTGCCTGAACCCAGGAGGCGGAGGTTGCAGTGAGCTGAGATCGCGCCACTGCACTCCAGCCTGGGTAACAACAGCGAAACTCTGTCTCAAGAAAACAAAACAAAACAAAAACAAAAACAATAACTGTATTTAAAAAATTGGCAAAGTATATGTATTAGCCCATTTTCATGCTGCTGATAAAGACATACTGGAGACCAGGCAATATAAAAAAGGAAAGAGCTTTATTAGACTTACAGTTCCACATAGCTGGGTTTATAACACTAGCTTTCATGAGTCTCTAGCGGTTTACAAACTGAAAACTGAAGATCTTCTATCTTCCACCATCCCATCTTCCAGTCTTGCTTGCTGTACCCTCTCCCTCAAGTATTAATCCTGGAAGCAATCCTGCATACTAATTTGTTTTGGACTTTGTTTCCCAAGGAACTCAAAATGCAACACTGTAAAACTCAGATGATTCCATAAAAGTTGAACTATACCAACCTATATTTTTTGTTTTCAGAATTAAAGTTTTCTCCATCCTTCATTAGAAATGATTTTGTAGCAAGTGTTTTGCTAGGTAATGAAATAGAGGAAGCTATGGTCTCTATTCGTAAAATATTGGATATTTTAAAATGTCATTTGTCAGTCTAAGACTACAGATACAATTCAGTCTTCTTAGTACTCTTGGGTGAGTCTCATTGACCACAAAGGCTAATGCACAGCACTGTTCCTTTTCACTGCTGGATTTAGGCACCTTTTCAGCCTGTATAATTTTTCTGGTTCCCTAATTTCACAATTATGAGTCCTATTTCATACTTATTGCTAATGTCACATTGACTGTTTCTTAAATTTAATTTAAAAATTTTGGTTAATTCTTACTCTCAAGTTTTAGAGATGTACAAAGACATTAGTAGTAAAGTAAAAAAGATCCCTGAATTTGGAAGTTAGAAATAATGGAATTATTTATTCACCAATTAGTTATCACTTTCCTAAAGGCTGTTAATCTATAAAGTGACAATTATGTGAAACACATTGCTGTGGGAAATGACATGTAGAATATTTTTGTTAAGAAGGCATGTACAAAGTACAAATCATGGTGGGAAGGACAATAGTGAGTATATTAGCCTCTGAGTTCCTAAGAATTTTGTTCGTAATAGGTTCTGATGAGCAATAGCATAGTGACAACATCTGTGAAGAGAGCCTGGATCAATTCAACCTTAGCCACTCTTATGGCCAAGAAGCCCAGTGCCAAGAGGAGCTGCAGCTAAACCAATGAGGTGGGGCAGACACTGTCAGCCAAGTGGCAGCTGGAGCATTTGCACTGCTGCTATGACAAGGAGAGGAGTTACCCAGGGACCCCTGTAAGTGAAGGATCTGCCACTGACACTCGTATCCAAGTCTACTGTGGAAAGTTGGATTCAGATTATATAAATATATTAACTATTCAACAAATATTTAGTGAGATCCTACAATGTGCAGGCACTCAGTTAAGGTGGAAGTTATACACTGATAACAAAACAACAAATGGGAGCTTGTCATAATGAGATTTCCTCCTCATGGGCAAACTACTTATTTTTCTGTTCTTTCCCCTCCATGAATTGGGTGGGTCTATTAATCCCACATAAATAGGATAAATAATGTTGGATAATTTCTCTGCAGAGGCCGGGTGGCATACTGACTGACTAAAGAGAAGCAGGTTTTTGTGTCAGAATGTTTCCCTTTTCCAATTTCTAAAATGTTCCTTTTTATTCGGAGATAGCAGCATTAATGGCAAGAAGGTCATAATATGTAAAAGTAACAACAGTTTTTCTAACTACGCTCATCCCAGCTGAGATTCCAAAGTCTATTACTTTTTCTTTTACCTCTTACTAAGAATCAGTTAAACTTATGTAGAACGTCTATTTGTGTACCTTTAAATCAAATGTACTTAGGAAGCAGTGAATATGACAATCAATATATTTTATTATTCTGAATCTGATTCCCCTGGATTTGATGACTATAATGTGTGGGTTACTCATTAAAAAATGAGAATCTTTTAATATCATTCTTCCTGAAATAATCACATCTCTTTGCAACTGTTTTTGTTAATTTCTAATTATTTAAACATTTATTCTCTTTACTTACTACTCCCTTTTGGAAATTGAGGGTATGTCCTGTGCATGCAACTGCATTTCTAGCCTACCTCTTGACCCAAGAACACATTCTTCTCAAATTTCTTCAGCAGCAGTTTAGAAAAGAGGTTTTATTGTTTTTGTACTAGCCATAGACACACTGTTTTTCTTCTTTCTCTATTATCTTGCCAGAAAAACAAAATTTAACAAAATGAAAACAAAATACTGCCCACTGGATATTCTAGGAACTTTTAGAATAGAGAATTTAGTTGGGTCTTACATCAATCTATGACAAGATGCACATTTATGCTGAGAGCTCAATTGTTGTAAAGAGCTCCAGAGAGGAGTTACTCAAAAATGCTTGTAAGTAGTATTACTTACTGCTGAGGTAGTTTCTAAGGTACAGCCCTATGATAGTTTGCAAAACCAGAAAGCAATTCTCTAGCTCAGCCATTCTGTGATTGGAGCCAGGAACCTTAAAATTAGAAGGCACTTTATTTTCCTGGCCATGACACTGATCAGTTACAATACAAATTTTCTCAGAAATGTATGTAGCAATGGCAGCAGGGCTCCGCCTGTTTGTCATTTTACTGAGTGGTGGACTTACAGCCATAGCCTGTCAACTGGAACTGAAGTCTGGACAGCTTTTCCCAGACAGCAGGGGCTCCTGCTGGAGGGGTAAGGAAAATTCTGGGGTGATACCAGGAAACAATTTCTGAGTGAGGTGGATTGGGTGGCCTGTTATGAAATGAATATTGATATTTCCTCAAAATTCTTATGTTAAAACCTAAATCCTCAGTGTGACAGGATTTGTAGGTGGGGAATTTGGGAGGTAATTAATTGATGAGGGTACAGCCCCCATAGACGGAATTAGTGCCCTTATAATAAGAGATATGAGACAGATGCTTGCTCTTTTATCTCCCCATATGAGGATATAATGAAAAGACAAATTAGGAAGCAGCCCTCATGAGATACCACATTTGCTGGCATTTTGATTTTGGACTTCTTCTCAGATTTCAGAATTGTGAGATATGAACATTTCTTGTTTAAACCACCCAGTTTATGTCATAGTTATAATATTAGCCCAAACTGACTGATACACAGCCCAAGTAGACAAATACAATGTACATGTGTGTATATATATATATATATATACACATTTGTACACACAAATGTACATATTCATAAAAAACATGTATATACACATATATATCTAGAATTTTCAAATGCTCAAAATGTTATACATCAAAGTTCATCAGCAAGAAGTAAATCCCTTTTCCCCACATTTATCCATTCTACTTCCTTATCTGGAGACATGACCAATCTTGCCTTTTCTATGTTCTTTCAGCTATTTTGAGGTAGACTTTTGATTTTATGTTTTTGTTGTTTTTTTACACTGTAATATTAAGTGATGTCAATCAGTATTTTCAGAGAAATACCAAATTCCAAAGAAGAGATTCATTAGAAAATCCTTTAGAGTAACATGGATGAAAACAATAAATTTATTTTTGCAACTAAATAAAGGTTACATGAGTCACTGTGTTATACTTACAGAAGAATATTAAACCTATCATTCAATGAAGTTTAATAACATATATTTCGAATCAGGTTAAAGGAAATTGCAGTGAAGTTAAATGCCAACATCCATTTGGAGCAAATTCCCTGATAGGTGAGAAGAACTTTTCTCAAGTCCCAAGGGAGGAAGAAGTCCAAACTGGCTTGTCTCTGGGAGATGAGTCGAATGTATGTTTTGTAGTGAAAGGGCAGTAAAGTCACCTATGCTTAGTTGTAGTGTTTAATCGGAGAGAAACCCAACATACTGAAGTTTTTATTCACAAAAATATTCCATTGTACTTTGGTCCAGATATCTATTCTTCTCAGGAACCACCTGGCAAGGCTCATGTAATTAATTGATAAATAACATTATATTTTTTAGAATAAATCCCCAATAGTATAGGTTAATTTTACTATTCCCTTCCCCTAATTAACAAATTCTTTAAAACAAACCTAAGTTATTCCATTGGGGTTGGAGAGAGGCAAAATAGAAACAGCATGGGTACCCAAAGTGGTGGGATAGGAGATTCTGCTCATCTTCAGATAATAGAAGCTTCAGTTAACTTAATGTCAAATATTGTGCCAGTTGCTGGATATGATACTTGCCAATCTTGACAATCTTTCCAGTCCATTTAACAAAGAGACATTTATTAAACAAATTACAATATAGTAATTATGATTACAATAAGCTGAGGTAAAGAAGGAGGAACAGGGTAAAGTGGTACATTGTGAACCATAGGATCAGGGTCCTAGGCCAGGATTAGAAAAATGCTCTTCTCCTGGTCCACAAATATTCTCTCTGTTCACCTGAGAGTTGATGGGAAGCAGGATCTGAGAGACAGCAACTCCAGGATTGGTTTTATGACCTAAGTAATGTGGTGAGAATTCATGAATAAAAAAGAAAAGCACTCCTCCTATTTGTTTGTAAACAGATTAATTGGTCTTGGAACCCGGTAGTCAGTTTCCTATGAATATAAAAATGAGTGTAGTAGAGATTTTGATTTTTATAGATATTTGACTTATTAGTGTAATCAAAATCTTCCATGAGTGTGACAAATTGTTTATAACACTGTAGTAACAACCAACTTAAAACTGTGAATATAATGCAATTAATAAAAGGCAGGTCAATGAAGTGAACAAACCCCAGGAGAAGATCACATTCACACTGGGTTCCAGTCATGGCTGTGCTAACTTGAACAGCTGTGGATTCTGAACAAGTTCCTTAATCCTTCTGTGTCTGAATTCCTCCATCTGTGAGAATGGCATGCTCACACCTGTCCGTATCTAATTTGGTAATCTTAAGTGGCTCCTACAGTCTGATGAAGTCAATTTCCTCGCCCTAGGATGTGGTACGTGAAGTTGTTTGGTTTGGTATTTTAAGGTTTAACAGTTTGAATATTTTAACACTTTAATTTAAAAAGTTTAAAAATATATTATACTTGTTCTCATTTTACTAGGGTATTAAACGTTCAATTAATCACTAAATTGATTGGTTTAAGACTACCTCTTCATTTGTACTCAAAACTCTCACTTTCAGGACAGGAACTGTAAACTCATTATAGATTTTTTTACAGATCAATTGGACACATCAATATAATAAGCAGAACCTTTCACTAAAATAGATAATTATAATTCACAGCACTTAAAATCAATTAAGTTAAATATATGTATCTTATTTTTAATGAATATACCTATATATGTATGCATGTAGATTTATATATGTAAATATATTAATATTGATGAATACTTACATAAACACATGTAAATACATATATATATAATTTCCAATCACACAAAACTTTATACATGAACAATTAGTATCTCCAGATTAATTTAAAACATATCTGAGTTATCATAATATCCATTTTCTAGTTACTTGTTAAAAAAGCAAAAGCAAAACCAAAAGACCCTCACCTTAACCCAGCTGTCTAAGATTGACCTGTCATATTTGTGAATAAATAGCTGTGTGTTGATTGCTGTGTAGGAATAACTTAAGAATATTACTTACATAACAGAAGTTACAAAATCAGAATTTTGTTTTACAATGACTGTAAATAAAAAAATACCACATTCATAGAACATTGTAGTTTTCAAGAAAACTGACAGAAACCCTGAAATAAGTATTCCTTTACTTTTGCTCAAAACTAGAGTAGCACAATAACCTAACAATAAGCCAAGTTATGTCCTAATTTGCTTCAGCTTTCATGATTTATTGGTAGAAAATCTTCTTGGAATCTTGGTAATCATTAGGTTTGATTTTATAGACTTTCAGATGCCATCTAATTAAGAAAGTTTTGCTTTGGAAGGGAAAGAATATATACACTCACTCACTATCTATCTATCTATCTATCTATCTATCTATCTATCTATCTAGATAGATAGATAGATATAGATATAGTCATACCCCAGTAATTCTTGCATATTTATCAGTGACAAATTTGAAAGTGCAGACTGAGGTTTCTCTCAACCTAATGTCTGTGTATTACATAAACACCTTTTGGAAAGGCCATGCAAATTGTGATTTGTCCCAAGAAAAGAATATTTAAGAATGCAAATATTCAGAGAAGAGATGGAATCATTTGCCTTTATTATACTTAGAAAAAGTAGTAGAGTAGAAGATATTCAAATGTTATGGTACAGATTCAACATAGAAAACACATGGAAAATAAGAATAAAACCAATACTTCATTTCTTTAGGTGTGAGAAGAAAATGTTGCTTTAAACAAAACATTTCAAGATTATTGTATACAATTTTTTATAATGTGTTGATAAATGTCTGAATAAAATACCATGGACAATTTCAGATGCATTCTGCAAAGACTCTCATTTATTTAGCATATAAGCTAGGACCTGGAAATAATTTAGTGTTTAAAAAAAAAGATCAAGCAATTACTATCCCCTAGAATTTTAGAATTTTCTGCCTA
Organism: Leontopithecus rosalia; assembly: GCA_028533165.1. Classification (NCBI taxonomy): domain Eukaryota; kingdom Metazoa; phylum Chordata; class Mammalia; order Primates; family Cebidae; genus Leontopithecus; species Leontopithecus rosalia. Next base: position 27,994,489 of record CM052650.1, on the reverse strand, counting down.
ATAAAACATAAATAAGACATGTGGACACACTTAATAGAATGACTAAATTCAAAATATTGACAAGAGCAAATGCTGAAGATGGTATGGGACAATACAAATGCTCCTTTATTGCTGGTAGGAATGCAAAAGGATGGAGCCAATTTGGAAGACAGTTTGATGATTTCTTACAGACGTAAGCATTCACTTATCATAAGATCCACCGATTGCACTCCCTGGCATTTTACCCAGATGAGTAAACACTTACATCCATGCAAAGACCTGTACATATTTGTTTATAGCACCTTTATTCATAATTTCGACAAGTTAGAAGCAATCAAGATGCTGTCATTGGGTTACTAGATTAACAAAGTGTGGAACATCCATATAATGAAGTATTATTCAAACACAAAAATGAGTTTTCAAGTCGTAAGAAGACATAGAAATGCCATAAATCATATTGCTTAGTGAAAATAGCCAATCTTCGAAGGTTACAAATTGTGATTTCAACTACATAACATTCTAGAAGAGGCTAAACTATAAAGACAGTAAAAATGTCAGTGGTTACTAGAATTCTAGGGAGAGGGAGAGAAGAGTGAATAATAAGCAGGACATAGGTGATTTTTAAGGCAGTGAAACTATTCTGTGTGATATTATTATAATGGATATTAGTATACATTTATCAAAACACATAAAATGTACAACAAAATCCTAATACAAAATGTGGACTTCATTTAGAAATAATGTATGATTTATTGGCTTACCAATTGTAACAAACATGCCACACAAATCCAAGACGTTATTAATGTAAGAAACTGTTTTGGGCAAGAGCAGGTACATAAACCTTTTGCTCAATTTTTACATAAAATTAAAACTGCTATTAAAAAAGCTCTATTAAATAAAAGTACGATAAATCTTACAGTATTATCTCTAGTTTCATGCATAGCTGACCACTTCCATAATAAAACGTTTTTAAACATGTAATGAAATAAAACAAATACCATCTGTGTGACATAAGATCGATTTTTCTTCCCTAACCCGCTGTGACATACACCAAGTTAGTGCCGCTGTTGTCCTTGAAGGAGTGAGGACTTACTCTAGAGCCTTGTTCTCCTTGTTGGCTTTGAAGAAGCAAGCTATCATGAATTCTACAACCACAACCAAATGAATTTTGACAACGACGTGCCTGAGCTTGGACGTGCACCTTTTCCAGTCAAGCCTCCAAATGAGAATGGAATCCTGGATGATATACTTAGTTGAAGTATTGAAGAGTGTGCAAGTAACTGTGCAAGGACCTTTGACACACAGAAACTGAGATAATAAATGTGTGCTGTTTTGAGTCACTTAAAAAAATCATACAGGATAAGAGGGGATGAACAATTAAGGGTCCTATTAGTGAATTTCATTCACCCTGTGAAACTGATACAATTTGCCAGTCGGGAGTATCCTTCTTAGTTATTCATTCACAGACGGGCCTTTGCTAGTTATCTAAATTAGAATGACTTCATTATTTTTTTTAAGGCAGGAAGAGAAGAAGGCAGGAAGGGAGGAAAGGAGGAAGGGAGGAAGGAAGGAAGGGAGAAAGGGAGGGAGGGAGGGAAGGGAAGGGAGGGAATCAAGCAATGAGAGAGACATTGCTGACCTGGATCTAGAGGTCTACAAGTTGATTTCTATCTTTTTTTCTTTTTTTGAGAGAAGGAAAGAAAAAAAGGAGTGAAGGAGAGGAATAAAGAGGAAGAAAAAGAGGGAGAGAGAATGGAAATGTTGCTTTATTCTAAAAAAAATGGGTATTAACAAGGGCCAATCAATGTTTTATTTAAACCTATAAGTAGGTGTGATGTGGTATTGACAAGAATGTATATATTGTGTATTTAACGTGGAGAGCTCTGTAAATATTTATTAAGTTTACTTGTTCCAGAGCTGAGTTTGAGTCCTTGATATCCTTATTAATTTTCTGTCTCATTGAGTCTAAGTCTCTATGTATCTGGGTGTTAGGATCGTTAGCTCTTGTTGCATTGATCCTTTTACCACTATATCTTTGTTGCTTTAAAATCTATTTTATCAGATACGAGAATTCCAACTCCTGCTTTTTATTTATTTATTTATTTATTTATTTATTTATTTATTTATTTATGCTCTCCATTTGGTTGGTAAATCTTTCTCCATCCCTTTGTTTTGAGTCTTTGTGTATCCTCGCATGTGAAATGGGTCTGGATGTAACATGCCGTTGGGTTTTGGCTGTGTTTTTTGATTGGGGGATTTAGTCTATTTAAATTTAGGATTACTGCCATTTGATGTTAACTGGCTGTTTTATCCATTCGTTGATGTAAATTCTTCTTTAGGTAGGTTGATGCTCTTTACTTTTTGGTATATTTTTAGAAAGGCTAATACTGGTTGTTCCTTTCTATGCCTAATGCTTCTTTCAGAAGCTCTTGTAAAGCAGGCCTGGTGCTGACAAAATCTCTGAGTACTTTCTTGTTCATAAAAGATTTTATTTTTCCTTCAGTTGTGAAGCTTAGTTTGGCAGGATGTAAAATTCTGGGCTGAAAGTTCTGTTCTTTAAGGATGTTGAATATTGGCCCCCACTCTCTTCTGGCTTGTAGGGTTTCTGCTGAGAGATCTGCTCTAAGTCTGACAGGCTTCCCTTTGTAGGTAACCTGACCTTTCTCTCTGGTTGCCCTTAGTCTTTTCTCCTTTGTTTCAACCCTGGTGAATCTAATGATCATGTGCCTTGGGGTTGCTCTTCTTGAGGAATATCTTTGTGGTGTTCTCTGTATTACCTGGGGTTGAATATTGTCCTGTTTTGCTAGTTTGGGAAAATTTTCCTGAATAATATCCTGAAGAATATTTTCCAGCTTGGATTCATTCTCTTTGTTGCATTCAGGTACACCTATCAATCGTAAATTTGGTCTTTTCACATAGTCCCACATTTCTTGGAGACTTTGCTCATTCCTTTTTATCTTTTTTAATGTTTTGTTGTAGTTACAAACCAGTCTGTCTATCAGTTTACCAACCTTCTTTCATTCTCATGGTTCTTAGAAGGAACCAATGCTGCCCAGACCCTGATCTCAGACTTCAAACCTGTAGAACTGTGACCATAAATTTCTGTTGTTTATGTCACCCAGTTTGGAGGTTTATTTTTGTGGATATGTGTAAGTGTTTTTGTTGTTATGGTAGCCTTAGGAAAGTAAAATACTGGGTTGGGTGACAATTTTATCCAAGAGTAACAACTTGCATACATCAAATGCATAATATCTCCTGGCTTCTATATGAGTGGGTGATTGGAATTATTATCTTATTAAATCCCTGTAATCGCAAAGTAGGTCATTACACTTCTCCTCATTTTAGAGATCAAGGACACTAAGCAACTCAAGAGTTACTGGTGCAGGACCTCACAACTGGTAAATGTGGGGTTCCAGAATCTGTACTGTTTTTGACAGCTTTATTAAGATAATTTACATACCATATTACTAACCAATGTAAAAAATATAATTTAGTAGTTTTTAGTATATCTAGAGAGTTGGGCAACCATCTGTGTAAGAATAAAATTTTTGAACAATTTTTATCCTCACAAAAACTGTACCCCTTAATAGTTATATCAAATTTCTTTCCATTTCCAATCCTTACCTGGAAACCACTCATCCACTTTCTATCTCCATATATTTGACTGTTTTGAACATTCCAGATATTGGGATATTATAATATCAGAATATGTGCCTGTCGTGTATGGCTTTATTCACTTAACATGACGTTTTCATGATTCATGCCTGTAGTAGCATGTATCAATGTCATCTTTTTTATTATAGAACTATATTTCATGCTGTAGATATAAATGATTTTACTTATCAGTTGATTAATGTTTAGATATTTTCTACTTTTTGGTTAATATGAAAAAAATTATGTATATTGATGTACAAGTTTTTGTGTGGATATATTTCTTTATTTCTTGCAGGTTTGTATTAGAAGTAGAATTGCTCATTCATATGGTAAGTTTGTTTAACCTTGTAAGGAGCTGCAAAATGATTTTCCAAAATTGCTGTACAATGTTTTCCTACTAATAATGTTTGAGGATTCCAATTTCTCTATATTCTTTCCAAGGCTTTTTATTGTCTTTTTTTAAAAAAAAACTTAACATTCGGCCGGGCGCGGTGGCTCACGCCTGTAATCCCAGCACTTTGGGAGGCCGAGGCGGGTGGATCACGAGGTCAACAGATCGAGACCATCCTGGTCAACATGGTGAAACCCCGTCTCTACTAAAAATACAAAAAATTAGCTGGGCATGGTGGGGCATGCCTGTAATCCCAGCTACTCGGGAGGCTGAGGCAGGAGAATTGCCTGAACCCAGGAGGCGGAGGTTGCGGTGAGCCGAGATCGCGCCATTGCACTCCAGCCTGGGTAACAAGAGCGAAACTCCATCTCAAAAAAAAAAAAAAAAAAACCTTAACATTCACTTAAGTATGAAGTAGTATCTTGTTGTTTTAAGTTTCATTTCTGTAAAGGCTAATAACGTTTAGAATATTGTCACATGCTTATTGGACAATTGTTCACCTTCTTTGGGTAAATCTTTTCAGATATTTTGCCCAGTTAAAAAATTCAGTGTTTTCATCTTATTATTGAGTTTAATCTCATATATTTGTGTAAGTGTATTTTCACACTGCTATAAAAAACTTCCTGAGGCTGGGCAATTTGTAAAGAAAAGAGTTTAATTGACTCACAGTTCTGCATGGCTAGGAAGGCCTCAAGAGAATTACAATCATGGTGGAAGTGGAAATAGGCACCTCTTATATGGTGGCAGATGAGAGAGAGCTTGTGAAGAAGAAACTGTCAAACACTTATAAAACCATCAGATCTTGTGAGTACTTACTATCACAGCAACATCATGTGGGAAATTGTCCCTATGATCCAATTGCCTCACACCAGGTCTCTTTCTCAATATGTGGGGATTACAGGGATTACAATTTCAGATGAGATTTGGATGCGGAAACAGAACCAAACCATATTTTTCTGCCCCGGACCCTCCCAAATTGCACATCGTATTTCAAAACCAATCATGCCTTCCCAACGGTGCCCTGAAGACTTAACTCATTTCAGCGTTAACTCAAAAGTCCAAAGTTCAAAGTCTCATCTGAGACCAGACAAATTCATTTTGCCTAGGAGACTGTAAAATCAAAATCAATTTAGTTAATTCCAAGATACAATGGGAGTACAGGCATTGGATTAATGTTCCCATTCCAAGTATGAGAAATTGACTGAAATGAAGAGGATATAGGCCCGATGGATGCAATCCCAAAATCCAGTGAGGCAAGTCATTAAATCTTAAAGCTCCCAAATCATCTCCTTTGACTGTGTCTCATATCCAGCAGTATTATTTTCAGATATATGATTTTAAAATGATTTATATTGTTCTGTGTGTTGCCTTTCCTTATCATGGTTGTATCATTGGTCATAAAAAATTTAATTTTGATGGAGTCTAATGTATGTATTTCTCTCTTTTGTTGCTTGTGCTTTTAATGTCATAACTGAGAAGGCTTTCTTTATATACATATACACATATATCTATATATATGTATACACACATTATTGCACTTTAGGTTCTGGAGTACATGTGCAAAACATGCAGGATTGTTGAATAGGTACATATATGCAATGTGGTTTGCCACCTCCATCTTCCTATCACCTATATCTGGCATTTCTCCCCATGTTATCCCTCCCCAACCTCCCTACCCCTCACTGTCCCTCCCATAGTACCACTCAACAGACCTCAGTGTGTGATGCTCCCCTCCCTGTGTCCATGTGTCCTCATTGTTCAACACCTACCTATGAGTGAGAATATGCAGCATTTTATTTTCTGTTTTTGTGTCAGTTTGATGAGAATGATGGTTTCCAGGTTCATCCATGTCCCTACAAAGGACACAAACTCATCATTTTTCATGGCTGCATAGTATTCCATAGTGTATATGTGCCACGTTTTCCTTGTCCAGTCTATTATCTGTGGGCATTTGTGTTGGTTCCATGTCTTTGCTATCATAAACAGTGCTACAAGGAACATACCTGTGCATGTGTCTTTATAATAGAATGATTTATAATCCTTTGGATATATACCCAGTAATGGGATTGCTGGGTCAAATAATATTTCTATTTCTAGGTCCTTGAGGAATCACCACACTGTTTTCCACAATGGCTAAACTAATTTACCCTCCCACCAACAGTGTAAAAGTGTTCCTATTTTTCTCCATCCTCTCCAGCATGTGTCAACTCCAGATTTTTTAATGATCACCATTCTAACTGGAATGAGAGGGTATGGTTTTGATTTGCATTTCTCTAATGACCAGTGATGATGAGCATTTTTTCATGTGTTTGTTGGCCTCATAAATGTCTTCTTTTGAAAAGCGTCTGTTCATGTCCTTCACCCACTTTTGAATAAGTTGGTTTGTTTTTATCTTATGAATCTGTTTTAGTTCTTTGTAGATTCTGGATATTAGCCCTTTGTCCGATGAGTAGATTGCAAACATTTTTTCCCATTCTGTTGGTTGCTGGTTCACTCTAATAACTGTTTCTTTTGCTGTACAGAAGCTGTGGAGTTTAATTAGATCTCATTTGTCTATTTTGGCTTTTGTTGCCAATGCTTTTGGTGTTTTGGTCGTGAAGTCCTTGCCTATGTTCTGAATAGTTTTGCCTAGATTTTCTTCTAGGATTTTTATGGTGTTAGGTCTTATGTTTAAGTTTTCAATCCACGTGGAGTTAATTTTAGTGTAAGGTGTCAGGAAGGGGTTCAGTTTCTGCTTTCTGCATGTGGCTAACCAGTTATCTGAACACCATTTATTAAACAGGCAATCCTTTTTCCATTGCTTGTTTTTGTCAGGTTTGCAAAGATCAGGTGGTTGTAGATGTGTGACGTTGCCTCTGAGGCCTCTGTTCTTTTCCATTGGTCTGTATCTCTCTTTTATTTGATGGGATATTATTGTCATTCCTCTTTTTAATTTTTAAAGCAGTATTTCTGTTAGTTACTTTAACACAATTATATTTGCTGATTTGAAGTCTTTGCTGATAAGTATATACCTGGGTCCTCTTAAATTTAGGTAGTTTCTGTTGCATGATTTAGGTAGTTTCCCTTGCTTATGGTTTATTCATTTCTTTTACACCGCCACCTTTGTAATTTTGTTTAAAAATGGACATTTGAGATATTATAATAACTCTGGATATTGGTTCCCCCACTGGGGCTTCAATTTGTTTGTTGCTTGTTCATGTTCTTGTCTTTTGTTTCATGATTTGGCTAGAATTTTTCAGTGCAGTCTATTTCCCCACAAGTGTGAAGCTTCTGAAATTACTTTTCAAAAAGCACTTCTAGTCAGCCTAACCTCCTCTCTTCACCCTCACTCCAAGAAAGTGAGAGATTTCAGACTAGCTCTCCTTGATTTTCTCTTTCCTCTGTTTATCTACTACTTTTGTGGCTTGTCAGTCTTAATTGATATTATACAGTAATTAATAGCTGATTTCTTTATTGTTTTTGGCAATAAACTGGGGGCATATGTTGCTCCACAATGTGATCCAATTAGTCAGGGGCTTTTGCAGGAGTGAACTTTGAGGCCCGTCTTTGATGCTTTCTCTGACCACAGAAGGTTTCTCTTTAACTATCTCTTTTCTCGCTTCTATTAAACTTCTTTTTTGGCTACTGTTTTTACTTCTTACTATCTTGGAGCCAACAATCTCATCTTAATTGTTCACCGTCCAAATATCCACTGTTTTTGAGAGATCTTTTAGGCTGAAACTTTCCATTCTCTAGTCCAAATGAAGTCAGTCCCCTTGGGAAGAGCTATAGTGTTTGTTCTTACTACTCGTTTCTTTCCCTGGACAGACTCTCTGTGCCCCTTTTCTAGACCTGGAGAACTGAACAAAGGCCTGCCTTTCTTGAGTGACATTGGTCACTTCAGGCTGGGAGTGGAGGAGAAGAATTCCCATCTTCTTGGCCTCCCTGCCTAAAGTGTAACTTCCACCGCAGTAAGCTGAGGCAGATGGTGGAGGAAATGACTAACAGCTCAAATACTGCGAACTGTCATTATTCCTACAGACATTAGTAGATTTCTAAGATAAATGTTTCTTTCTTTGCTGTATGCCCTTAGGATGGTTACCAGAGACTTTAAGTGGTTGATTTTTATAATTATTCTGAGTAGTGGTTGATTTGCTGGGGAGCAGGTTCATGGCATACTTCACAACATCATGCTGAAGCATTTCATCTATTTAGGTACATGTGATACGCTTTATTAAAGAGTAAAATATGGATGTTGCCATGTCTGTAATTTTCTTTGAATTACTTTAGTAAATAAAGTAAAATATTATGTGCATTACTTAAGTTAAAACTGAGTCCCCATTAAGAAGGAGCCATCAAGGGGTTGCCAATGGACATCGTATTAGAAAGGCACCAGTCCAACAGCAGCTACTAAGAATCCTCCTGCTATGCATATATCCAACAGCTACTAACACTTCACTATTTTGCATGGTAAATATCACATAATTTGGTTGTGCTTTCATTATATTATGGTGTTAAAATTAAAGTTGGTAATTGTCATCTATCTAACCCTTCTTTGATAGTTATTTATAAAAACTAAGCGCTATCATGAATAAATAGGTTTAGGTCAGTTTGCAACAATGGCAAATGAAGACAATAATTAATTCATTAATTTATTCAATAAGCCTGTCTGCAGGCCTCTGAATACATCATGATATAAAATAATTCCCTTTGATTACAAAATAAAATAAATACACCCCAAGCTGAAAATAAAACTTATTTTTGTTGTATTTTAGGTAAACAATAAAGAAATATCCTTCAGCAAACCAATTAATTCATTCTGATCATTCTATGCTGCAGTGTAAAAAGTTTTATAACCCCTTGTGTAATTATATACTGTATTCAATTTATAGTAAGTTCTTAATTATCCTTGAATAGCCTGGCTTTCCATTCTTCGATGTTATGACAGATTATTGAGCACAAAGCACTTGTGCTGAAAATATAATCTTATTCAATAATCAATTAACCAGTAAGTATATTAAATGCCCAACATAGTGGCAATAAAGAAAGCTTATAATCTAGCTTGGAATATAAAATTAATATATTTTATCATTGCAATCATCAAATACTTATTAAATATTAAATGTACAGACTCCAGTGCAAAGAACTTTGCATACAAAAGGTATAGTTTATTGTAGATATAAGTCTTATAAACTGACATTCACAATTCAAAAAGCAAAAAGATATTACATACAGTAAATTTTCCATATATCTGTTCATTTTGTATGGTACTATCCTCCACTAAATATAATGTCAATAATTTTATTGAATTTCATCACTTTATCTCCAGTTTTTGGAAAAATACCATGATGCATCATGTTCATTAAATTAACAATTATTTAATAAAGAAGTGAACAAATATTCTCTTTCTTTCTCTCTGTCTTTATTACATGTATATATGTATACACATACTTTTTATGCACTCCTTAGGCCTCGTGCAGTTGTATTTATAAATTGTCTTTTTAGTAGTGAGCAATTACTGCAAACTTAGTTAAGTGTTTATGTGTGTTTGAGCAGAAAAAGCTATTAATCCCTATAGATCTTTCCATGCTAACAAGTATACACATATAGTGACTTTTTGCATTTTTACTGGTATTCTTTAAGAAGTTTAGCATTAAATACTCCAAGACCTACTGCATTGATATTTTGAGGGATTTATTACTATATTAGATAAATAACATGGGAATAATGTGTTCCACTGTCAAAAGATAAAATTATCTTTGGGCAATATTATCTTATTATAGGATTTCCAACATGTCCCACGATCCATCCTACCCTGTCCCAATCACATTAAACTCAGCAGACTTTTAAAGAAACAGTAGCTTGTTTTTTATTAATGGGGAATTGTTTTATATTCTTAAACATTCTGCTGGTATGATAAACCCAGAATGAAGCTTAGGAAGCTGAGGATACAGTGTCCTTCATTTTCACAGAACCTTTTAGGGACCTCAAAGAAGGACATGCAAAGTGTTTATAGAGTCATACTATTTTTCACAATTTCCAAAAGTAAAATACTTCAATTAGTTCAAAGCCTAGCCTATTTTTATTATAGCTTTTCTTTCTGCAACAGCAGCATTTTTGAGAGTATGTGAATGGGAACCGAGTTAAGCATACTGTAGTTTGTGTTTAGTAGGATACATATTTCTGTGCCTCCATAGTGACTTCAGGTATATAATTAAATTATTGTTGCCCATCTGAGTGAAAGTGTGACATCTGGAATTATCCTACAGTTTATTACATCAGCTCAGTAAGTATCTGAACACAGAGATATAGAAGACACAAGGTCTAAAAAGCATGAAGCCAAAATATCACCTTTGGAAAACTCTTCTAAATGTTACAGCTCATTTATTAAAGTTGCAAGAGTTTCCCCTGAAATTCCTCTTATTAGCAATAGGTTGCAAAGCTGAAATTTCTAAACTATGAGCAATAACAAGAAATATTTCTACTACCATGTGGAAAGAGTTATTCTCTAATTTTCTCTAAGAAACATAAAATAATACAAGTTATTGTTATTTAAAAAGGTAAGATATGTAAAAAAAATATGTAAAAAATATGCAGGCACAAATACAGTTGTGCGTGGCAGTAAATTGTTAAAATTAATATGGTATCTTTCTAGACTTATCTAATGTTTGTGATAGTTTATAGCTTACTAAATTGTATATCATGCTGTTAATTTTTTTCACTCTAGATCAATATTCTTTTAGATAATTGTAATTATATATATATATTTTAAAGAACCAACTAAATTTAAAAAATAAATTTTAGAGCATGCAAACTTATGATTTTTTCACTGGTAAACCAAACTATTGTAGTTTTGGAAGAGATTACTAATTGTTTAAACAGAAAAATATAAAGAACATAACAGGTTAAAATACATTTTTTTCTGTAATATATATATATTCTCAAAAAAATGCTCATCATATTTTAGAAGTCCATTTTGTTTTACAGGATGAAGATAAGCCTAACTTCTATGCAAGACTAAAGCTTGTTTGATTATAATATCATTATAGGCAAAGAAAAGAAAATATAAAAAGAATACAATTTATCCATTGATTTTTGTTGATATACTTTTGCAAGCATAAAATAATATTAAAGGTTATGTGAAAATATAATTATGCATTAATGTCTTAATCCTAGTGATTAGGCATCTCATGCATATTTTCCTGTATAATTCTCTCCTTAAATATATACATTTATCATGTTTATAATACTGTGGTCATTTTGCAATTTAAAATAACTCCTTCTCTAAAAAGAGAAGTTCAAGCAAATTAGAAAGAAATCAGTAGCTAATTTTACATATTTTGTTAAATATTCAACTTTCTGTTAGAAATTTTGTTAACATACTATCATTTATCTTCTTTTTAAACATAAACCATTTTTTTTAAATTCAAAGATTGCCTTACCAATCCTTTTTCACTCTATAAAGGGAAAACTGGAATTTTTATGGTTAGATTTTATCTTTTGAAATAAAGGAAAATCATAACATTTGACTTGTTCAACAATTCAGGGTATTTAATCAATTCATCACAGATGAATTAGTTCTTACATGAAGATCTTAACATTTGTCTCTGTTTTACATCATATGGTTTATAAAAGCATGAGTTCTGCTTGATGGATTTCTCTCTTTACCACTCATATCCCATTATTCACCAGTAGCTGCTGTAAGCAGTATTTAGTAAGTGCTAGACAAGGATCCATGTACTTTGCATATATTAATTACTTGCTTTCTGTAATAACTCTATGAAGTAAATACTTACACGAGTCCCAATATACTGATACATAGATTACTGTGGAAAGTTTTACAGTTTGTACATATCATGGTCAAGATCTGAACACAGATGGAATGGCTTATGGGTCCAGGAACTTAACTATAGTGCTCTGACTTTTAGATATTATGGATGTTCCTCTCAAACATCTCTACAATCCAATCACCTCTTGCTATCGTTATTGTTAAGGTCTAGGTTTACCACAAATTCTTTTTCAAATACAATTCTTCTAAAGCTTCCTTATTCAGCTGAAGCTGCTATAACTAAATATGGTAGATTGGGTCCCTTAAGCAACGGATATTTATTGACCAAAGTTCTGGCGGCTGGGAAGTCCAGTATCAAGGCACCAGAAGATTTAGGTTTTGGTGAGGACCCTCTTTTGTGTTTATAGGAGGCCACCATTTTGCTGTGTCCTCACATGATGGAGAGAAATTAACTTCTGGTCTGTCTTCCTCTTCTTAACAAGACATGAACCCCATTATGATCACCTCATCTCATGACCACGTCTAAATTTAATTATGTCCAAAGCACCCCACCTGCAAAGACAATTGGATTGGAGGTTAGGACTTAAACATATAAATTTTGGGGGGGACACAAACATTCCACTCATAACGCCCTCTAACTGGGTTCTCTTCACCTACTCTTTCTTTCCTTCAAACTATTCCCTATACAGGGTCAAATTATGTTTAAATAAATTAATCATAACATTTCACTATTTTTACTAAAATTTAGAATAAAGTCAAGAATTCAAGAATCCCTAGCATGTTTGCAAGTCACTGCATAGCCTGGCCCTTGTACTCCCTCAGTCTCATCTCCAGCTTTCTCCCTGCTTTCTCTTCTCAGCTCACCTGGGACCATATCATAGTTATGGTAAGTAGTCTGTTCATTATTTATAGGTCTTGCTCTAGGTGCTTACTGTATGTATATTTTAACCACATACCCTAGCTAGGAGTTGAGCATGATTACTTACAGATATTGGACTGGAGATTAGGAGATGGTTCACTTGACTATGTTTCTATAGACTTTAAATTGTTTCTTGAAACAGACTATTCCTTCTCTGGAGAATTTTTTTCTCCATGTGCTATTCATATCTCCTGGACCATATTTTCCTGAACCAGTCTCACAAAGTAACTAAGTTGACTCTCCTTTTATGTCTCCTGGAAATATTTTACACTTGCCTGGTGAAGTTGCTGTTTGTCTCTCCCTTTAATTTAGGCTCCTCCTAGGAAGGGCCTAGGTCTGTGTTTCTCACCATAGTTTTCCTGACATTTAGCACAAAATGTGTTAGATGCTCAAAAAAAATTGGTCAAATTATGAACTGAACAGGTTAATAAAAAAGTATATTAAACTCTGTAATTAACATACACATTTCTCATTTGTTTTTTTTTTCAGAGAAACACCAATTCCCATTTTAATGGTAAGTAAAGATGGTAATGAAGAAAAAAGTGTTGATGTCAATGGTCAGATATTTATATCACCTGAAAGAATATATTTCAATATTATTAACAAGACATTAACTGCTTGTGTTTTTTTAAAACAATGTCACAAAACAATTAAAATGAATGTAAAGCCCTAAATAGCCAAGGCAATCATGATAAAAAAGACAACAAAGGCAGAAGCCTTATACAATCTGATTTCAAACTATACTACAAAGCTATAGTAATTAAAAGAGCAGGGTGCTGGCATACAAATAGATTCAAAGAATAGAAAGCCCCAAAATGAATTCATGTATGTATGATCAATTGATTTTTGACAAATGTGCCAAGAATACATCATGGACAAAGAATAGTGTGTTCAATAAATTGTGTGGGAAAACCTGGATATCCACATACAGAAGAATGAAATTGGACTCATCTCACACCAAATACAAAAATAAACTCAAACTGAATTCAAGATTTAAATGTAGGACCAGGAAGCATAAGCTGTTAAGAGAAAACAAAGGAAAGAAAACTACATGCCATTGGTAAAAGCAATGATTATTTGGATTTGATCCCCAAAATGTAGACAACAAAAACAAAAATAGACAAAGGGGAATATTTTAAACTAAAAAGCTTCTCTGAAATGAAAAAAAAATATTTTCTAGCCAAGTGTCTGTAAAGGGTTAATGTTCAAAATATATAAGGAACTCAAACAACTCAATAGCAACAAAACTGATAACCCAATTAAAAATTGGGCAAGGTTTCTGAATAGACATTTCACCAGAGAAGACAAATGGCCAACACATATATAAAAAATGCTCAGCACCACTAATTAACTCAGGAAAATGCAAATTAAAACCACACTGAGACATCACTTTGCCTGTCAGAATGGCTATTATCAAAAAGACAAATGAAAACAAGTGTTGGCAAGGATGTGGAAAAGAAGAACACTTGTACACTCTTGGTGTGATTTTAAATTCATACAACTTTTATGGAAGATTGTATGAAAGTTCCTCAAAATCTAAAACTCAGATTACCATGTGATCCAGCAGTCCCCTCTTCAGGGTATTTACCCAAATTACATAAAATCAATGTGTCAAAGAGATGCCTGTACTCTCATGTTCATTGCAGCACTATGGATGATAGCCAAGTTATAGAATTAATCTAGGTGTCTATCAATGGATTAATGGATAAATAAATATGGTACGTATACACAATGGGATACTATTCAGCCTTTAAAAAAAGAAATTCTGTCATTTGTGACAACATGGATGGGATTAGAGAACTTTACGCCAAGTGAAATGAGCCAGACACAGGAAGACAAATATCTTATAATCTTACTTATATGTTAAGTCGAAAAGAGTCAAACTCATAGAAGCAGAGAGTAAAAGGATGGTTACAGAGGCTAGCAGGGAACATGACGGTCAAAATCCAGTTAGACAGAAGGAGTAAAAATTTTTTGAAATCTATTACACAGCTTGATGAGTACAGTTAATAATAGCATATTTTACATTTCAAAATTCCTTAGGAAGCATATTTCAAATGGACTTACCACAAAAAATGCTAAACATTTGAGGTGACGGATGTATTAGTTAGCTGATTTAATTAGTTCACATTGTATTCATAAATCAGAACATCATTTTTTACCTTGATTTAGTTTTATTCTTCTTATTAGAAGCATGCCATTTTGTGAGATATGAAAAGCTCCCTGGTGAATCTGAAAAGACAAAAACGTCAAGTATTCAGCTACTTGCCAATGATAATCAAATGTTTTACCGTTGATTTGTTCTTATATTCAGTATGGCTGTCACATTTTGTTATTCTTTTAATAAGCATTGAACGGTATAAAGTTATCTTGTGGAAGGAATCTTGGAATACCAAATGGATTGTCCTTTAAAACCAAGGAGAGGCATTTCCACAGGTGATAGAATTTATAACAATACTTCAGTTTGTCACGCAGAACCAGATTTGTGCCCATAAATTAAAGAAAGGCAGGTAAAACCGAATTATTAAGTTTCAGTCCACATTATAATGTTTATACATTAAAAACATTATTTTAATTACCTCTTTTTGTGTAAAAATCAGATTATAATCCTCACTGAAACAATTACAGATTCTTTTCACCCACTCTGATGGATAAGACATGTTCACATTCAGAACACTTCTTAAGTTAAAGAAGCTTTACAGCAAAAGAAAAAAAAAAGTCAAGTGAATACTGTGAGTCATAGTGCTTTTGAGATATGTGTGCTCAAAACTTTTAAAATAAGATACTTACAGATTCTTTTCAAATAATAAAAGCCTGTTCATAGTGAAGTGTTTCAGAAATGTGTGTTCTATTAATTAAAGATTGCATTTTATTTAAAAATTACTTAAATTAAGAATTTTTTCAAGCACCAGCAATGATCCTTGTTCTAAATAACTTGATTAAAATGCTTCAATATGTTTGACTGTTTTATGATTTTTTTTTAATGTTTTTGTCTTTGATGAAAGGCCTCTTGCTGTTACAAGTATGATAGTGGTATTCAGCTTAAGTAAAACTGTTTTACTGGCTTCATCCAAATTCTCATTTGGAACATGGGGGTATTCAAAATATCCGGAGTGCCAAGATGTAAAGTAATTTCAAATTACTTGACACTATTTCCAGTAGTTTTTTTTTTTTTTTTTGGCCTTTATATACCATAGCTAAACAGTAAGTTTTGGGAGTGGTAGATAAAAATGGAAGCAATCCCTTTGAATTCCGGCACTAGACAAGGATGCCCTCTTTCACCACTCCTATTTAATATAGTACTGGAAGTTCTAACCAGAGCAATCAGGCAAGAAAAAGAAATAAAGGTGAAAGAAAAGGTGGAAGCCAAATTGTCTCTATTTGCAGACAACATGATAGTATACCTAGAAGACCCCATCGCCTCAGCCCCAAAACACCTGAAACTGATAAGAAACTTCAGCAAAGTCTCAAGATACAAAATCAATATGCAAAAATCACAATTCCTATACACCAATAACAGACTGAAAGAGAGCCAAATCAAGGACAAATTGCCATTCACAATTGCTACAAAAAGAATAAAATACCTAGGAATACAACTCACAAGGAATGTAAGGGACCTCTTCAAGGGAAACTACAAACCACTGCTTAACTAAATAAGAGAGGACACAAAAAGATGGAGAAACACTCCATGTTCATGGTTAGGAAGAATCATTGTGAAAATGGCTATACTGCCTAAAGTAATTTACACAATCAACACTATTCCCATCAAGCTACCATTGACTTTCTTTACAGAACTGGAAAAAACCACTATGAACTTCATATGAAACCCAAAGAGAGCCTGCATAGCCAAGTCAATCCTAAGTGAAAAGAACACAGCAGGAGGCATCACACTACCAGACTTCAAACTATACTACAAGGCTACAGTAATCAAAACAGCATGGTACTGGTACCAAAACAGAGATATAGACCAATGGAATAGAACAGAGGCATCGGAGGCAACACAACATATCTACAACCATACAATCTTCGATAAACCTGACAAAAACAAGCAAAGGGGAAAGGATTCCCTGTTTAATAAAGGGTGTTGGGAAAACTGGCTAGCCATGGGCAGAAAGCAGAAACTGGACCCCTTCCTGACACCTTACACTAAAAATTAACTCCAGATGCATTAAAGACTTAAACATAAGACCTGGCACCATAAAAACCCTAGAAGAAAATCTAGGCAAAACCATTCAGGACATAGGAGTAGGCAAGAACTTCATGACCAAAACACCAAAAGCATTGGCAACAAAAGCCAAAATAGACAAATGGGACCTAATCAAACTCCACAGCTTCTGCACGGCAAAAGAAACAGTCACTAGAGTGAATCGG
>CM052650.1:27918588-27976907 GCA_028533165.1 Leontopithecus rosalia | reverse complement strand
CTTGATCTGGCTCTCTTTCAGTCTGTTATTGGTGTATAGGAATGCTTGTGATTTTTGCAAAATGTTTATATCCTGAGACTTTGCTGAAGTTGCTTATCAGTTTCAGGAGTTTTTGGGCTGAGACGATAGGGTCTTCTAGATATACTATCATGTCATCTGCAAATAGAGACAATTTGGCTTCCTTTTTTCCTATTCGAATACCCTTTATTTCTTAGAAAAAGTTCTAAAGTATTTTAAAAGATAGTCCAAATCATTAGTCATCACGGATATAAAAATTACAGAAAACAATATCACTTACTTCCTTTTACATTAGAAACATAAAGGTTCATAGTGCCAAATGTTGTGAAGATGAAGGGATATGCCAACTCTTTTCAAATAGCAAAGCAATTTTAGAATGAAGATATATTATGTATCTATTACATGTATATTATATATATAATGTGTGTATACACATATCCATTTTACAAGAATGCATAAAAATGAAAGATGCATATTAAACAGAAAAACCATTGCCTTTAAGAAGTTGGAGAATGAGGATGGAATATTTTATGTAGTTTATTCATATAGGGCTTATTATATGCTAGACCATAGATTTTGGTTTAGCTTATCAGGATAGAGAAATTAAACTTCAAATGCACTTATATGATTTTCACATAACTCTCAGTTTAAATAACAATTAAAATTACTCAGTGATGCAAGTTTATCACCATAATATCGAAATTTTTCTCCCACATAAGCATTAAGTAATTGGTGCTGGGTTAGGCAGAGAGATTAAGAAAGGGCGGAGTTTCCACCTCTCTGTAACCTTGACCAGGAGATCTTGAATACAAATTACTGAGGGGGACATGCAGAGAGAAATGATCTGGAAATGATCCTTCATTTATTAGTTTTTAGCAAAATGTCTTAAATTGATAGATGTTATTTTATCTCTAATGTCTAAAATTTCTTCAAGGTATGTTTGAAGTTAGTGCTGGTTACAGTAGAAGCACAAACCCCGAACAATAGAGTTCTTTTAAAAAAATACATTTGGGAAATCCCATTAAATCTCTAATATAAATGGAAATTTACATTGGATGTTAATTGTATAAAAATCTTAATTGTCCTTAGACACTGAACGTGTTAGGGCCTGTTCAACATTGCATTTCTTTTGTTTTGGTTTGGTTTTGGTTTTGTTTTGAAATGGAGTCTCACTCTGTTGCCCAGGGTAAAGTACAGTAGAGTGATCTCAGCTCACTGCAACCTCTGTCTTCCCGGCTCAAGCGATTCTCGTGCCTCAGCCTCCCGAGTAGCTGGGACTACAGGCACCTGCCACTACACCCAGATAATTTTTATATTTTTAGTAGAGATGGGTTTTCACCATATTGGCCAGGCTGGTCTTGAACTCCTGACCTCAGTGATCTGTCAGCTTCGGCCTCCCAAAGTGCTGGGATTATAGGCGTGAGCCACTGCGCCCGGCTGCCATTGTGTTTCTTAAATGTTGGTTCATAAAACAATACCTCCCCTTTTTATTGTATTTCATTTTACTTGAAAATGGCATCAATATTCATCAATGAATCTAGAGAAATAAGGGTTTGAGAAAGGACTACCCTAGGTCTTTGAACTCAGTGCTGTTCCATCTCAATGAATTGAGTTAGATCAACTCAGTTGCAAAGATTTCACTTATCTCTCTCAACACAGAGGCTTCCTGACTCCTGTCACTTCACCGAAAATATCGGATAATATTTTAAATTATTATATTTATTGTTTTCTTTTCTCATTTCCTTGTCAGTGACTGTTCCCCTTGTCAGATGGATGCATCTGTATTACGTCTTGAGGAATGAGGATATTTCTAAAATAGACTCTTGAATCCCTCCCCAGACACAGAAATGTTGAAAACCAAAAATTGTTTTTGTATTAAACTTTGAATGAAAATAAAAAGGCTCAAAAGGACAAAGGCAAAGCCCCCCAAAGAAGTAGGGAATGGAGTTCATGTCACAACAAAGTACTACAGTCATAAAGAGAAAGATCCAGATTATCCCAAGCCCAGGGAAGACTAGAGAGGATTACTTTACCTGAGAAAATAGAGGAAAATAATTTCATAGTGTAGTTGTTAGAACATAACATTAGTTCATTGGCTGGACCCAACATGAGAGATTTAGACTTAGGGAACCATATTCAGCTGCCTGGAGACAGCACTATGCTGTGGACTGTGCCTGCTGTAGTTGATGTTACTACTAGGAATTAGGAAAGGGACCCAGCCAATGCCTTAGGCCATCTGGGAACTTATGTGTGCACAATGAATACTGCTTGTCCCCTATTGATGTCATCATCCAGTGGTTTTTCTAACAAAAGGGTTGTCTATGTCCTACGACTTTGCTGAGGCCCAGTACAGCGTCTACATGGGTACTTCTCTTTACAATACTTAAAGCATACCTCCTTGCAAAAAAACAAAGGAGGCTATGGAAGAAAAAGAATCTGCTTCTGTGTGAAGTACATCCTTCTTATCCATTCTGTTACACTTACAATGTATGCAGAAATACACATCTTGGGAGAGGGCATTATGGGAAAATCCCTCTCCCTAATACCAAGAATATTTACACTGATTTATCTACTTCATGTCTTTTTTCTCCCAGAACTTATCCTGTTCCTCATGGTCATATGAGGAGATCCAAGATTAAAAAGCATAGGGTTTTCAGAAATAAAGGCAGTGAAATGCTATCTAAGGAAGATATCAAAAGTCCAGAGACAAAGACATGACAAAATATATTTTAACTTTTTTTAACCTCTTCCCTTTAAGTTTTCAATTTAGAGTATTGAAATTATATATTTAGTCCTGGACTTCACTCAGTATGGTGGTGTGATGAGTCAGAAGTACTGAATGGCACTAAGATTCCCCTAGAGAGGGTACAGTGTGCAACTAACATACAACTATTGCTTCAATACTAGGAATAAAAACCTAGAGAAAACCTTAAACATTTTACTTAAGGCCAAACTAAAAAAGGGGGAAAAAAAGAAGAGAAGAAATGTAAAAGAAATTTCAGAAAAGCAAAAATGAAATTGTTATAACCAGAGATAACTCTGGCTTTAAAAAAACCAGGATCTAACTGTGAACCATTTTGAGCTTCTGAAATATACTTTACTATTTCTATTGTTGCTGATGTTTCCAAAGCATCCTTTCAGTTTCAGATAGATATCAAAGATAATGGCTGCAAAGTCTACAAGGAAATAACACAATCAACACCATCTTCATGTTTGCTGATATCTGTCTACCTACAGAAAAAAACTATGGAAGACAGCTTGGTACATCTAAAATTTTTATTTTTCAGATATAAAAATAAAAGTTGTAGAAAGAAGGCAACAATATTTTACAAATCTTAAGTCAGGAAGGAGAAAAGAAATACTGGGCACCAATAGTTGGTTTTAAAATAGTAGTTGCTATGACTACTTAAATCATCACTTAAGGTGATATCCGTTCCTTTCATGAATTTTTAAGAAGTTCTGTTGCCCTAACAACAGTACTTACACTGTTGGTGAGTTAAACTGATTTGTTTTTGTTTACAAGATCTTTCTATATGTTCTTACAATCATGAATAAAATTATGTAAAATATGTAGATTAAAAGGGATTTGAAATAGTGCCTATATTTTAGATCAAACAGCAACATTATGATGGACACATTAATTTCCATTTTCCAGTAGAAAAACAAATTGATGTATTTTTTTTAAATTGGAGCATCTGAAAGACACATCAAAGAGTTACTGAATTTTTTTTGGTACAAAAACAAGAAAATAATTCTTGCATTGGAATTAATGTATTTCTAATTACATTTTGTTTAAATTTCAGATCAATAGTATGACACAGGTTTTTAAAAGCAACACACATTTTTAAAAACTTTACCTACCTTATGCATTTTATCCTTTTGTCTAGTGTAGACTTTAAACTATCAACCAAGAAAAAATACCTTGCATATTAAATATGGTGCTAGAAGATTGTATTACTCATTAAAATAAACACTTCTATATGTAGTCACTGAATACGTATACACATTCATTTACATCTGCTGATATATCTATGTATCTTTTCATAGTTATTAACTAGTCCCACACAAAAACAATAATAAACTTGCAGTTTTAACTATAAATTGATATGACTGTTTAAGAGAACAATTTATCAATATGCATAATATTAATTTTAAAAGCAATTCTAATATTAGGAGTTGGTTACCCCCTAGAAAATATTTATCATGGTGTTATTTATGTACAGAAAGCCTCTGACAATAGATTAATTGCAAATCAATTAAGGATTGGTTAAATAAATTACATATATCTGTATATTACATAATAAAACCTTTTTTACTACTATTTCATTATTAATTAAAATATATCAATTATATACAGTTTAATAGAAAAAGCAGTTTAATTTAAAAGTGTTTAGAGTGTTTTTACATTAATATTTTAAAAGGGACTGTGTATATTCATGGAAATTTTTCAATTAAAAATGCAAATAGTTCAGTAATTTAGTTTTAGATAGTGGGGTATACGAATTTAAATTTATATTATATCATATTTCTA
This sequence comes from Leontopithecus rosalia, assembly GCA_028533165.1. Taxonomy (NCBI): domain Eukaryota; kingdom Metazoa; phylum Chordata; class Mammalia; order Primates; family Cebidae; genus Leontopithecus; species Leontopithecus rosalia. The sequence continues at coordinate 27,972,358 of CM052650.1, read as the reverse complement.
TATTATTCTCACTGAGAAAATTTTATCTTATAGTCAGAATAAAGGTAAATTACTTGTTTTTAAAAACACAATTAGATATACTAGTTGCTAAAACTTTTTCTTGGCAAATTTGTATAAATTATAATGTTTTGTTGACAGTATTTATAATTCAAAAAATAAAATAAAAACCAAACAGTTATTTTCATATATCATGAGACTATCAAAATTTATGTCATAAACCTGTTCATTATAAATATTAAGTCAAATAATAGAAAACAAACCTATCATTTGCTGAGAAGGATTTATTAAAGGATTAATTTTTTAAAAAATAGCCATAAACTTCAATCTAATAGGACAAGAAAAAATGCTATCAACAGAATAGCAATATCACTATAAACTGCTCTGTAGGAGAGGATCAGAAAGCATTTTGATGAATTCAGTCTGAACTACTTTGAGACGATTGTTTAGTTTCTTTCCTATTGGTGTTTGTTTAGACCTCACTTTATTTTGCATTGAGTATTTACAATTAGAAAACAAATATGAACTCCCTTGGGGTATTATAGATGGGGGACATGTAGGCTTATGTATTATCAAACAAAACACAGTTTTTAACCCACCTTTTTCTTCCACTGAATTCTAATTCTCTCAAGATCAAGAACCTCTTCAATTACTTCTTTGTCACTCCAGATCTAACACAGTGCTAGACGTACAGTACATATGCTCTATCTGCTCTGAGTAACAGGTAAGTGAATAGATACGTATACAAATAAATATTTGTGAAATGTCAAAACTTTGAACCTTGAAACACTGTGGCAGAAATGACAGATGGAGATGAGGATATCTGTAGCTTAGAGAAGCTTTTATCTTTTAATAATTAAATCAAATTTGCTTCTTGAAATCATCCCTTGATTATCTGCATCAAGGGCATTCTTTTCTATTGTTCACCATCCAGTCTGGGACACAACCAATAATGAAAATTGGAAATGACTTGGAAAAGAATCAAAGGAATGGCATGAAATTAATTAAATGCACTTATAATGGGAATTGGAGAAAAGAAAGAAGAGGAATTAAGAGACTTTGAAAAAGAGAAAGCTGTAGGGTAGTTAATTAATGGTCTTTATGGGTTCAAACACTAGAATTAGGAAAATAGTTCTTTGTGCAGAGTAGAAAATAGTATTGGTAATTTTAATTAAAATGCCATTTTTCAGAGGTATGAAAATGTTAGCATTCTATAATAATAGATGGTGGTGAACTTGAGGATTAATAAAACAAAGGTATTCAAAGACATTATTAGTATCTACTTCGTTTTTCTCTCCTTCCATCTTGTGTTGCAGAGGCTTTTAAAACAACTGCCAAGTATTGGTTTCTGTGTTGAGGAATTAAAAAAAAAATGTCTGGATTTGACATCTCTATATGTCCAGGATTGTGTTATCTAACAAAGAAAGTCAGAAATGGATTTTTAATATCATAATTTTGTGATTAATTCATGAAACATTGTTTTGGTATAAAAAAGAAAATGATAATAACTACCAATTACTGAGATATTTAAATATATTTAATTGACAAAGATTGCATACTTTGTATAATGATTATCACAATCAAATTAATTAACCCATCCATTACCACCTATGCTGTATGTTAAACACGCAGAACTTGTTCATTTTATACACTGAAAGTGTGTAATCTCTGATCAAACTTCCCCTTCTCTCCCAGCCACTACCCTCTGACAACCACCTTTCTACTCTGTTTCTATGAGTTCAACTAGTTTGTATTCCACATATAAGTGAGATTATACTATTTGTCCTTCAGTGTCTGGCTTATTTCACCTAGCATAATGTCCTCAGGTTCATCCCTTTTGTCACAAATGGCAGAAATTTTTAGTTTTTAACAGCTGAATAGTGTTTCATTATACATATATTCTACACATAAGACACTTTTATCTTGGTTATTATGAATAATACTGCATTGAACATGGGGCTGCAGATATCTATCCTAGGTATCCATGTCTATAGTCCTTTGGATATATGTCCAAAAGTGAGATTGCTGGTTCGTATGATAGTTCTATTTTTCATATTTGAGGAACTGCTATATGACTTTTCAGAATGGCTATACTAATTTATACTCCCCAAAATAGTGTTTAAGTGTTTCCATTTCTCTACACCCTCTTCAACACTTGCTATATTTTATCTTTTTGATAATAGGCATCCTAATAGGTGTGAGGTGACACCTTACTGCAGTTTTGATTTGCATTTTTCCGATGATCAGTGACGTTGAGCACATTTTCATATGCTGGTTGGTCATTTGTATGTCTTCTTTTGAGAAATGTCTATTTGGATTATTTTCCCGTGTGTGGTCTTCCTTTGTTTTGATATTGAGTTGTGTGAGTTCCTTATAGATTTTAAATATTAACCTGTTATCAAATATATTATTTGCAAATATTTTCTCCCATTCTATGGTTACCTTTTTATTTTATTGATTGTTTTCTTCGCTGATCATTGAGTTCTTATCGCCTGGCACCATAAAGACAGTACAGATTTTTCTATTTCTTAGCTGTGTAACCTTGGCTAAATTATTTAACTTATCTGTGCCTGGATTTTCACATCTGTAAAATGAGAATCAAAACTGTATCTATTCCTGGGGCAATACATACAAAGTTCTTAGAATGTTGCTTGGCACGAGACAACAATCTGTATTTGCTAGTGATTTTACTACTATGTCTCAGGCTTCACCCTAAGTCCATTGCATATTTAATCTCATGTACTTTCATCTACTCATTTTACAGATCAAGGAATCAAAGCTGAAGCTAGTTAAGTGATTTGGACAAAGTCACACCATCACTGGAATAGAGATAGGGTCTGAATTCAGATCATAGACTGCCAAATTCAAACGTCAGCATTTTGTGTTTCATAACTATACTTTATAAAAACAATAAGCCCCCACCCTTTTCTTTTAAACTCAGTAAGTTTTTGATCAATAGCATAAAATTTTTTACCGTATTCTAAAATTAAATAATATATTCACTATATATGATGTTCTTAATTACTCTGAAAGAAGCATGGAATTATGACTGGGTATAACACTCCAGTAAATATCAAACCCCTTCACGTTATATCTATAGTTTAAGGCTTTACTAGATAAGCTTTCATTTATTTTAGAGGTTCTAGAAAAATGAATTTTTAAAAGAATGTTATTTTCTGAAATGATTTCATCTGCTTTCCTAGGGAACACACTAGCTCACATACATCCTATCAATTTCAAAATCCACCTATCAGTTGATCACAATAACCTCAATATCTAATTTCTCTTATAATTGACGAAGTTAAACCTCTGACATGCTGTTGACTGTCGCTTATCCAATGAGGTGTAGTAGATCAAAGTTATACCATCAGATATGGCATATCAATTAAATTTTATTCAACAGTTTTGAGTTTACTGAGAAAAAATATTTCCATCCCTGCTGGTGTTTTGAAAAGGAAAAATGATAAGGAACAGATATTGAGAAGGCCCTTCATTGAAAACCTTTTGCTATTGCAAAGTGTACATCATTTGAGTTCAATTTGAAAGCTAAAATCTGCAAACCAAAATTTCTCTGAGATTAGCTAAACGTGAACCAGTCAAAGACACATGACTGGAATTATTTCTAGAGTCAATTGTTTAAGACTCTAATCTGGGTGAATGCAGAGATATTCAACTTTTATTCTTTCTCATGGGTCATCTTCTGTTATCCCTGTTAATTTCAGTTAGGCACATAGGTTTACGGTGAATACAATCAATCAATGTGATTGAGCTACATTGTATTTGGGTTCTGTAGACCGCTTCAATGATATGATTTATATAAGTAATATACGTAAACAATATGATCATGTTTAAATTAAAGGTTTTTCACAGAAACAGTTTGGGAAGATATTGTTATGTATGTGTTTTTTATGTTTTTTTTTTAACCTAAATTATTCCTGATAACAATGTATGCACTTTAAGCAGTGGCACCAGAAACTCAGAATATAATATTTATTGATTGACTTACAGAAAGAGTGACAGACTAATTTGTCCTTCACTTCACCAGCCATAACTAAGACTTGAGCTGTACACAAATACATTTTATTTTGTATCTTGTTTTTTTCTCCAATTAATGACCTGTCATAGGAATTATCACCTAATAACGTATAGAACTATATCTAAGTTTTGTTTTTGAGATGGAATCTCACTCTGTCACCTGGGCTGGAGTGCAGTGGCTCGATCTCGACTCACTGCAACCTCTGCCTCCCCAGTGCAAGCAATTCTCCTGCCTCAGCCACTTGAGTAGCCAGGATTACAGGCACGCACCACCACAGCAAACTTTTGTATTTTTAGTGAAGACAGGGTTTCACAGTGTTGGTCAGGCTGGTTTCAAACTCCTGACCTTTTATTCTCCTTCCTTAGCCTCACAAAGTGCTGGGATCACAGGCGCAAGCCACTGTGCCTGACCAATACCTAATTATTTTTAAATTGTAATAGTTTGTCTATTTGAATTTAACATTTTAATCCAAACCATCATTTATTAATGGATACTTAGTATTTTTTGTTTATTGCAAATAATGTGTCAACAAAACTTTGGATCATATATCATTATAGAAAATATTAGCACTTTTGCTCAGACCTATTTGCACAATTTTTTTGAACGGACTTTAACTCCCTTAGCACGTTTGCAATTCAAATGAGCTGATTTGGGTGTAGCTTGCTTCTTTCCACCTTAGAGTCTATGAAAGAAAACTCTGAAGTAGAAACATAGGCAGGAAAAATAAGACTATAAGCACATGCTTTAAAGAATGCTGTGCATTGCTGAAGGGTTATTACAAAGGAAGAAGGCTACTTTATTATTTTACTTATATCTCCTTCATGTTAGCACATTTGTCTATGATATAAAGCAAAATAAGGTGTACATGAAAATGCACAAGTAACATTTTTTAAATAATAAAGAGCATAAAATACACAAATGCATAAACTACATGAGTTACGGCAAGCATGTTAATATCCTGAGAAACAACTATTGCTCTCTGTGGCTCTAGCATGGCATGATAAAAACCAAATGAATATGTACTTTGAATCAAATCTTAAGACTCTCCAGGTTTCTGTTTTTATACAGAAATAAAATGAGATAATAATGCTAGTGCAAACAACTGTAACTGACAGATTAGTCACTTGATAAATATTTGTTCATTATGTTTATTAATTATTATAAATAATAATAAAATTTAGTTATTTTTTAAGAAAAAATGAAAGAGAGAAAGAAAGAACGAAAAGGAATGAAGAAGAGGAAGATAAGAATATGCTTTTCCATTTCTGAAAGGAAGGGTTAGAAAACTGTTACAGAAAATTACACACAGTTGAGGTTGATGAACTGTACTGAAAAATTAATGAAAATCAACTCTAAGTGGAATCTTCTGCTTAGAAAATATACTGTCCTTTATCTTCTAACTTTCTCACTAACCCCAATCTTAAATCTTCACTCTTATATGTCTGTGTCACATGTACTGACAAATTAGAAGACAAATTCAAGAATTAGAATTCTCCATCTTTCCATCACCAAATCTGTAGTGCAGATTTTATATGTATCCAGCTTTTTTCTCTTTCTTCATCCCACAAAATCCTTCTTCCTATGAAAGACCAATGCATTTATTTGAACCCGAAAGTCTTGTTAGTACTTAAAGTGACTCTAAGAACCAGCAGCAATGACATGACCTGAGAGATAATTCTACTTGGATTGGAAAGCTGGTTCATACCACTCTTACATAAACATAATTCATGTACTGTGAGCTGCTACTGACTGCTGTGGGGATTTTGCAGAATAAACATACAGGACCACAGCCCTTGAAGTTGCTGGACTTTTAGAACAAGTAACGAAAAGAAATTGAGCAGAAGAAAGCCTTCCATGAGTGACTTATGGCCTGGCTTCTTTATACTTTAAATTAAACAATTGTATTTGATAATTTCCGATATCACAACCTTTATATTTTTCTGATCTGGAGCTCTAACACCACCTAAAATAATGTCTTGTGCATAGTGACCATTATGCAATTGTAGATGAAACTATAAGACAAAACTTCCATGAAAAACAATCTTTGAGTTGTACCTATCAATGTAGAAAAAAGAGTGTTATTAGGGTGAACTATTTATTCTCTTTCTCCACTGATGTCTCTCACCTGATAAAGAGATAATAAAAATTTTTTCAATATTTCACCAACCTATATTTTTATAGGTCACGAAGGGAAAAGTAATGATTTTTTTTTCTAATTGCTGGAAAACTGACACATTCTTGGCTGTCTTTCTCTTCTAGTTTGGTTTATAAGGGAAAGGTCAGTATTCACACATTGACAGGCTGTATTGACTTTAATACTTTCTGCTTCAGCTCCATTTTCTGCTGGACCTGCCTGAGTCCAAGCACTATGAATGCTTTCAAATTCAGTGAAAAGCACATGAGGCGGGTATTATTTCAGCAGGAGAGATTTTTTCTGCTTTATCTGAATAGGTAAAATGAGATTGACTCTTGGATTCCTGGTTGTATTCAGGAATAAGAGATAAGAGACTAAGCAGTTGTCTTCCATCCAAACATTTCCAAAGAGCTCTACATATTGACTATTAATCAGATGCTATTAATCCGACTGATATTTTGATTATGTGGCTCTGTATTTGAACTTTACAAGTGTTAGATCCTTGAAGAGAGGATATCCAAAACTTTCAACTTTTTTTTTAAGATCTGAGGCCTCAATTTGGAATCACAGCTAGGAGACATATTCACTATATTTCCACAAATAGGGCCATTGGGAAAAGTCAAGATGCTGTAGTGAGTTCTCTTTCTAACTTGAAAATAAAGAGATTTCTTCTCTTTTGATTACAGAAAAGGACTATCAGAAGGGCATTGCTTGAAAGACTATTTTCCCTCAATTCTTCTATTTTATTGTCTCTTCTCTGAAGACATGTAACAAGCCAAGTTCTATGAGCACTTATGCAATCAGAATGGAAAGATAATATTATGCAACCAATATCTATTCTCAAGCTACGTCTCTGTACTCTGATTTCATTCACTTCACTGATAAGTTTTAACATTAAATCGGCTTCTAAAATGCAACAGAAATAAATTAAATGCCAGGAATAACAATGTATTAAAGAATCAAAGATAAAATCCTAGACTAGGGTGTTTTTATAGTACAGCATGAGTTCTGATGACCCAAAAAGAATATTTAATATGAAGAATATTATTAGGGAAGTGTCTATAGGCAAATGCATAATATTCAGGGTTAGATGGGATTATCAATGAAACACCATATCCCTTATGTTCATATTACAACAAAGAACTTCCTCTTTAATGATAGAAAAATCACAAGGATCCTTTGTAATGGGCACAATGAGAAAAACAAGTGTTATTGAATATGCATGTAATTTTGTAGTGACAGAGTTATAGGCACTTAGCCAAGTCTAAATGATAGCAAGCCTCCCAGTATTTCCACATCCAGTTACGCCATCAAGTAAGGCTGACTTATTAAAAAAGAACCTCAGGCAGAGAGAAAAAATGCTTAAATGAGAAAGTGAAGGTCAATAAAGTAAATTGAAATAATGTCTCCTTAATATCATTATGTAAAGGAGAACCCCAGAAACTTACACTTAAAAAGTTGTGTATATGAAGAGCTCCAACAGAATAAATCATGTAAATACCCAGAAACAGTTTCAATGATTAGCTGTGACACAATGCCTTTAATAAACAAACCATATAATTTCAAATTTGTAACAATTGGTGAAGGCCTTGTTGTCCAACAGACATCTGAGCTACACAGGATGACAGGATTTAAAGCAAGCAAGGGAATTGCTATAATAAAGTCCCATCATTTGGCATACAGTAAAAGTAAACATGAAGAGAATTTATTAGAAATTCTATACTCCCAGTCTATGCACAGCAGAGAGCAAAAACCCAATCTAGGAATAGGCAGATTGTCCCTACCATGGATTAAAATGGAAAACCTTAACAAAAAGTAATGAGAGCACTAACAATAGCAGAAAAAAATAATGTGACGTGTTGCATAGAAATAAGCATTGGAAAACGACCCCACACATGTTGAACAAGTTTCGTAAGCTAATACTACAAGCAAAAATTATGTGAACGTCAGCAAAATAATATGGCTTGTATGCTGGTTGCATATAACGTTGCAAGTAAAATAGATCCTATACATCTATGCTATCTTGTATGTATATCATGATCATTTTCAGGAAGATCCTACAGATTTGGGGATATTGAAGAGTTTGACAAGAAATAAATAGGAACTGAGACGTCACAATGAAAGAAAGACTAAAGCTGGCAGACACCAAAACGATCATCCACAAGTTTGTGCCCCAGCTTGCAGACATTGTTTCTTGGCTTGGCTGCATGGCATGATGGCAGAGACAAGCTTTCTCACATTGGACAGTCTGGATATTATGGTGTAGTTTTTCTCAATGATAGCAGTCCTAAGTATGGGATTTGGGTTTCTGAGGGGGTAACTGCTAGTGTGAGAGGAAACTGGAGTTTCAGCAAGAAATAAATCAGTTCATCAAAGTATTATTTAGCTGAAGACATTCACCCTCCAAGAGGAATATGCATTAGTTATTTTGCATACAGCATTTATTCTTATGTCTCCCCATTCACCTCATTTTTTTAACGTTCTTTCAATTCAAACGTTTTAGGAGGAAGTTACTCATCTGTCAATGTATGTGATATTGATCAGGCTGTGAATCAGACACCAGCCATGAATCCTTCATCAAGGTATGAAAATCCGCTATAATCTCACATGCAGAATTTTAGTCCCTACAATAGCTCTCCTGATTTTATTATTATTATTATTTCAGAGGGAGTCTCACTCTGTCACCAGGCAGTCTTGGCTCACTGCAACCTCTGCCTCCCAGGTTCAAGTGATCCTCAGCCTCCAGAGTAGCTGGGACTACAGATGCGTGCCACCAAAGCCAGCTAATTTTTGTATTTTTAGTAGAGATACAGTTTCACCATGTTGGCCAGGATGGTCTCAATCTCTTGATCTTGTGACCCACTTGCCTCAGCCTCCCAAAGTGCTGGGATTACAGACGTGAACCATCATGCCAAGCCTCCTAATTTAAAATCTCCATTCTAAATCACTCTCTATATATAGTGATCATCCCTCAAAAGCAGTATGGAGTCTTACTGAAAACTGGCTTGGATGTAAAGACTGACAATCCTACCCCCCAACCCCATATCCTTGTCCCCAGCAACACACCTGAAGGCTATGAATAGTTTTATGAGTCACATAATGAAACTTTCTAGGGGAAGCAGGGGAATTCCAAAGTAGATCTGAATATAGTTTGAGAGAGCAGGTTTGAGGTTTTTATTGTGGTCAGGTTTTCTTATCAGCCTTTTTAAAGGTGGAACAGAGGGGTAAAAAAAGGGAAGTATGAGGCTTAAAAGTTATCAACAGGAAGAGAGATCCAAGATGGCCAATTACTAGCAGCTCAGGATTGTAGCTCCCAGTGAAAGCACAGAGAACAAGAGGACGCCACACTTTCAGATAAATTTTTGTTGCTCACGGACCAGGAGATTCCCAGCAGAGGAGCCCCAAGGGTCGCCAGCATGACTCCTGTGGCCGGTGTGGCAGTTTTGCTGGTGCCTCAGCATGGTGGTTCTCCATGCAGAGTAAACGGGACCAGGTCCCCTTTCGGTTGACGTTTGGAGCTCCGGGAAGGCAGAGTCACCCATTCAGCTGATTGAAAAATGGACTCAAGAGGGAAGCCAGAAAAGATATTCCTGGGCAGAAAAGCACCATGAATCTTAATGCTGCCATTTTAGCTGGCACACTGGGTTGCTCAGATTCCAGTGTTGGGAATCAACAAGTTGGACATCCACTCAGAGACCTAATTTGAAAGTCAGTAATTAAAAAGATGGATAAATTTACAATGATGGGAAGAAACCAGTGTAAAAAGGCTGAGAATACCCCAAATCAGAATGACTCTTCCTCTACAGGGGATCACAGTTCCTCATCAACAGGGGAACAAGGCCTGATGGAGAATGAGTGTGTTCCAATAACAGAAGTAGGCTTCAGAAGGTGGATAATAAGAACTTCTGTCAGTTAAAAGAACATGTTCTAGCCCAACATAAAGAAACTAAGGACCTTGAAAAAAGGTTTGACGAAATCCTAATGAGAATAGACAATTTAAAGAGGAATATAAGTGAATTAATGCAACTGAAGAATACAATACGAGAACTCCGCGAAGTATGCACAGGTTTTAACAGTTGAATTGATCAAGCAGAAGAAAGGATATCAGAGGTCGAAGACCAACTTAATAAAATGAAACCAGAAGACAAGTTTAGAAAAGAAAAAGTAAAAAGGAATGAGCAAAGTCTCCAAGAAATACAGGACCATGTGAAAAGACCTAATTTATGTTTGATAGGTGTATCTTAATGTCATGAAGAGAATGAATCCAGGCTGGAAAATATTCTTCAGGTTATTATTCAGGAAAACTTTCCTAACCTAGTAATGCAGGATGATACTCAACTCCAGGTAACACAGAGAACACCGCAAAGATAAGATATTCCTCAAGTAGAGCAACCCCAAGACACATAATCATTAGATTTACCAGGGTTAAAATAAAGGTGAAAATTCTAAGGGCAGCTAGAGAGAAAGGTCAGGTTACCCATAAAGGGAAGCCTATCAGACTCACAGCACATCTCTCAGTGAAACCCTACAAACTAGAAGAGAGAGGGGGTCAATATTCAATATCCTCAAAGAAAAGAATTTTCAACGCAGAATCTCATATCCAGCCAAACTAAGCTTCATAAATGAAGGAAAAATAAAATTTTTTACTAACAAGCAAGCACTCAGAGATTTCATCACCACCAGGCCTGCTTTATAAGAGTTTCTGAAAGAAGCATTACACACAGAAAAGAACAACCATTATCAGTCATCCTAAAAACTTACCAAAAGGTAAAGAGTATCTCCATAATGAAGAATCTATATCAACTAATGGGAAAAATAGCCAGATTGTATTAAATGACAATATTAAACTCACAAATATCATTATTAATCCTAAATTTAAATGGATTAAATGCCCCAATCAAAGATACAGACGGGCAAATTGAATAAAAAGTCAAAACCCATTGGTATGCTGTATCCAGATCCAACTCATAAGCAAGGACACACAAAGACTCAAAACAAAAGGTTGGAGGAAGACTCACCAATCAAATGGAGAGAGGAAAAAAAAAACTGGAGTTGTAACTTTCGTCTCTGACAAAATAGACTTTAATGGTAACAAAGACTAAAAGAAACAAAGAAGGACATTACACAATGGTAAAAGGATCAATGCAACAACAGGAGTCAGTGATCATAAATACATATGCACCCAATATAGGAGCACCCAGATATATAAGACAAGTTCTTAATGACTTATAAAGAGACTTGGACTCCGGCACAATAATAGCTGGAGACATTGACACCACATTGTTAATATTTGATGGATCAACTTGATAGAAAATTAACAGGGATGTCTATGATTTGAACTCAGACCTGGAACAAGTAAACTCAGTGAATATTTATAGAATTCTTCACCCCAGGTCCACAGAACATACATTTTTCTCAGTATCACATTACACCTATTTTGAAAGTGACCACATAATTGGAAGTGAATCACTCTTCAGTATTTGCATAGCATTTTACAGACTTAAATGAAATATTGGTTGGCTGTTTGTTATTTTCTTCCCTTATTCCTTCCTGTCTCCGCTGTTAAGCACAATTATCGGCATAAAAGAGGTTTTTAATACCTATTTTTAGACTGCATTCCAGCCTGGGCAATAGAGCAAGACTCCTGTTTTCTCTCCCCCTTTCTCTTTCTTTCTTTCTTTCATATAAAAAAAGAAAAAAAGTTATCAGCAAACAAATGTCAAAAGAGGGAGTCAGTCTTTATTACAATTCATTTCTTATGTTTGGTGGCCTAAGTTTGCCATTTTTCATTTAATTGAAATTGAAGTTAAGTAAGCTATTATAGTGCTTTGTAAGGAAACAGTCTGAGGCAGTAAAAGAAGCGAAAATTCTGTTGAATACCGTGGGTAAGGGCCCAGTGTTATGTATTCTGAAAAGTGAAATGGTTGCTTTGGTTACTATCAGTGATATCTAGTACTCTAAATTGGATAAGGAATGCCTGGAGGAGGTCTCATATTGAAGCTTTAGGAGGCCGAGACACATGAAATGAGATCACTTTAAAGAGAGCCCCAGTCTCATACCCTTGTCCCTAAATGCCAATTATCAAAACATAGGTCAGTGACATCTATAAGCAAGGCTTAGTAGAATTCGGCAAATACAGCTCTTAGCTGAACAGTTCAGAGTACAAGCTAACCTGCACACAGCAGGGTTGGTTAGCAAGCAAAAGCAAGAAAAGAAAGATTTCTTCCTGGGTGGCAATTGTGCTTTAGAGATCCTGCTCACAGAACCAACCGTTGGTGCTGCTCTGCAGAGCAGGATGCACTCCTGCCTCAAATTTGACTTGAGTCCCAAGACTGATGCCAACACATTCAAACACCAATAAAGTATGAGAAGATTTATAACTCATGCAATGAGACTTTTTGGGAAGAGCAGGGAAGCTACAAAGTAAGTCTCAAAATGGCTTGATGGAGCACACACGTAAAAGATATTGCTTGGCTTTTAAAGTTAGGGTTAAGAAGTGGGGCATGGGCAAAAGTTCTCAGATGTGGGAAGGGGCTTGTGTGATTTGGACCTAAGAAAGGAGAGAGCACCTGGGTTGTGTAAGCAGTTTGCCTGGGTGTAAAACAGAAGGGAGGAAAAAATGGTGAGACTTTAAAATTGTCACCAGTAGAACATAAAATATTTGAGCCATACTCTTTAATACACTACCTATTTTCTGTTTATCTACTGTATCATCTATCTACCTATTTGTTTTTGTCATCATCATCTAATTTATTTATTTTATTGTTAAGTTTCCATTTTAAAATTGTGTAGATGGAAGGCATAATAAATAACCTTGGTAAATATTTTTGTTCTGGGAAGAATCATTTAATTGAATCCTTCTCATTGTGGATTTATAAGTAGTCCCCCATTTTTCTGAAAAAATAAAGTAACATGTTTGTTGTTGGTGGACTACTGAAGAATTCAATTTTTAGTAACACTTGAAATGTGACCTTTCCCTCAGAGGAAGCTACGGGACATTTGGAGACAAAGTGTTTCCTGGGAGGCATTCAATTTGAACTGATGATCTATTTCCCTTTGAGCTTTAGTGTGATCAGAACCATCATGATAGATTAAAATAGTTCTAAATAAGGGCTGTGCTCCTGGAAGAATGTGTGCTTCTGAATAATTTCTGAACATGTACGTGTAAGCAAAAGAGTACATAGGAAGTTCCTTTGACTGAATGAGTGAGATAATCTCACAAATTATAAGTGATTGTACTGTCACCAGTGAATAAATTGTTGTAACTGATGTAACTATTGAAAGTGACAACAGCTGAGGATACCAGGATGAAAGCTCTTTGCCTCTCTTCACCATATTCTAAGAATGTATTACTGTTCCAGCAGTAGACTCATCATTCCAAGAAACAGAAATTATCTGCTTGCAACTTGGAAGCAACCATGTGAGCGGCAGAAAAAGTGCAATAGAATGAAAGCCACCTAGTGAGGTTAGTGGGTCCTTCATGTTCCTTTTTAAAAATCGTATTCATTTATTTAGTTTTTAAGAGCACTTGAAAGCAAAAATGGGCATCTTGGATTGAATAATCCAAGTCGTTTTGGATAATTTATTTGCAGAAGGAGGGAAAATGTGTAGGAGATACAGAAAGAGATGCACTGGTTTTCTGCTACTCCAGACGTGTAAAACATGTATATGAGATGTCACTGTGTTTCTATATTCCAAATTTGAGGTTCCAATGATAAAGCATGTAAGTGCATGCTTTATCCTCCCTTCTGGACTGTAAATGCTATAAAGACCAGCATTTTACCAAAGTCTATAAATTGGCACTTAAAAACACTTGTCAGGAAAGTGACATTATAAATGCCAAAGTAGGATGTGAGTTCTAAGTTTGCTTTTAATTGTGAGCATTTGGATCTTGCAAATCTTAGATAATGCTTACATGCTATGCTACTTTACAGTGATCCTAGCAAAGTCTCCAAAAAATGAGCAAAGTCTCCAAAAAATATGGGACTATGTGAAAAGACCTAATTTATGTTTGATAGGTGTACCTGAATACAACAAAGAGAATAAATCCAAGCTGGAAAATACTCTTCAGGATATTATTCAGGAAAACTTTCCCAATCTAGCAAAGCAGGAAAATATTCAACCCCAGGTAATACAGAGAACACCACAAAGATATTCCTCAAGAAGAGCAACCCCAAGGCACATACTCGTTAGATTCACCAGGGTTGAAATGAAGGAGAAAATACTAAGGGCAGCCAGAGAGAAAGGCCAGGTTACCCACAAAGGGAAGCCTATTAGACTTACAGCAGATCTCTCAGCAGAAACCCTACAAGCCAGAAGAGAGTGGGGCTGATATTCAACATTCTTAAAGAACAGAACTTTCAGCCCAGAATTTCATATCTAGCCAAATTAAGCTTCACAATTGAAGGAAAAATAAAATATTTTATGAACAAGCAAGTACTCAGAGATTTTATTACCACCAGGCCTGCTTTACAAGAGCTTCTCAAAGAAGCATTATACATAGAAAGGAACAACCAGTATTAGCCTTTGTAAAAATATACCAAAAAGTAAAGAGCATCAGCATAAAGAAGAATTTACAACAACAAATGGATAAAATAGCCAGTTAACATCACATGGCAGTAACCCTAAATTTAAATTAACTAAATCCCCCAATCAAAAGATACAGCCAAAACCTAACCATATGCTTCATCCAGACCCAATTCACATCTAAAGATACACAAAGACTCAAAACAAAGGGATGGAGAAAGACTTACCAACCAAATGGAGAGCAAAAATAAAAAAATAAATAAAAAGCAGGAGTTGCAATTCTCGCATCTGATAAAATGGATTTCTTTTTTTTTCTTTTTTTTTTTGGTTGTCACTTTTTTGTATTATATGTTAAGTTCTGGGGTACATGTGCAGATCATGCAGTATTATTACATAGGTACACACACGCCATGGTGATTTGCTGCATCCATCCCTCCATCACCCACATTAGGCATTTCTCTTCATGTTATCCCTCCCCAATTCCCCCACCCCCTACTATCCTTTCCCTAGCGTCCCCCACCCCCAACATGCTCCAGTGTGTGATGTTCCCCTCCCTATGTCCATGTGTTCTCATTGTTCAACACCCACCTATGAGTGACAACATGTGATATTTGGTTTTCTGTTCTTGTGTCAGTTTGCTGAGAATGGTGGCTTCCAGCTTCATCCAAGTCCCTGCAAAGGACATGAACTCACCCTTTTTTATGGCTGCATAGTATTCCATTGTGTCTATGTGCCACATATTCTTCATCCAGTCTATCACTGATGGTCATTTGGGTTAGTTCCAAGTCCTTGCTATTGTAAATGGTGCCACAATGAACATACATGTGCATGTGATTCTATAATACAACAATTTATCGGGAGGCCAAGGCGGGTGGATCATGAGGTCAAGAGATTGAGACCATCCCGGTCAACATGGTGAAACCCCCTCTCTACTAAAAATACAAAAATTAGCCGGGCATGGTGGTGCATGCCTGCAATCCCAGCTACTCAGGAGGCTGAGGCAGGAGAACTGCCCAAACCCAGGAGGCAGAGGCTGCGGTGAGCCGAGATCATGCCACTGCACTCCAGCCTGGGCAAGAAGAGCGAAACTCCATTTCAAAAAAAAAAAAAAAAAAAAAGAACAATTTATAATCCTTTGGGTGTATACCCAGTAATGGAATTGCTGGGTCAAATGGTATTTCTATTTCTAGATCCTTGAGAAATTGCCACACTGTCTTCCACAATGGTTGAACTAATTTACACTCCCACCAACACTGTAGAAGCATTCTTATTTCCACACATCCTCTCCAGCAACAGTTGTCTCCAGATTTTTTTTTTTTTGGACATGAAGTCATGCTCTATTGCCCAGCCTGGAGTGCAGTGACACTATCTCTGCCCACGGCATCCTCTGACACCTGGGTTCAAGCGATTCCCCTGCCCCTGCCTCCTGAGCAGCTGGGACCACAGGCATGCCCCACTATGCCCGGCCAATTATTTTGCATTTAAATAGAGAAGGGGATTTCACCATGCCGGCCAGGTTGGTCTCCATCTCCTAACCCCGTGATCCACCCACCCCAGCCTCCCAAAGTGCTGGGATTACAGGCATGAGCCACCACTCCCAGCCGTCTCCAGCTTTTTGATGATCACCATTCTAACTGGCGTGAGATGGTATCTCAGTGTGGTTTGATGTACATTTCTCTAATCACTAGTGATGATGAGCATTTTTTCATATATTTGTTGGCTGCATAAATGTCTCCTTTTGAGAAGTGTCTATTTGTATCTTTGCCCATTTGATGGGGTTGTTTGTTTTTTTTCTTGTAAATTTGTTTAAGTTCTTTGTAGATTCTGGATATTAGCCCTTTTTCAGATGGGTAAATTGTAAAATTTTTTTTCCCATTCTGTTGGTTGCCGGTTGACTCTAATGACTGTTTCTTTTGCTGTGCAGAAGCTCTTAAGTTTAATTAGATCCAATTTGTCTATTTTGGCAATTGTTGCCATCGCTTTTAGTGTTTTAGTCATGAAGTCCTTGCCTATGCCTATGTCCTGAGTGGTACTGCCTAGGTTTTCTTCTAGGGTTTTTATGGTGTTAGGTCCTTTTTTTTTTAATTGCATTTTAGGTTTTGGGTTACATGTGCAGAACATGCATGATAGTTGCATAGGTACGCACATGACAGTGTGTTTTGCTGCCTTCCTCCCCTTCACCCACATTTGGCATTTCTCCCCAGGCTATCCCTCCCCAGCTGGCCCCCACCACCGTCCCTTCCCTATTCCCCCCAATAGACCCCAGTGTGTAGTACTCCCTTCCCTGTGTCCATGTATTCTCATTTTACATGGTGAAACATTGTCTCTATCAAAAATACAAAAATTAGCTGGGTGTGGTGGCATGTACCTGTAGTCCCAGCTACTTAGGAGGCTGAGGCAGGAGAATCACTTGAATCCAGGAGGCAGAGGTTGCAGTGAGCAGAGATTGCACCACTGCACTCCAGCCTGGCAACAGAGTGAGACTCCGTCTCAAAAAAAAAAATTAACCTTATCTATACCAATATGACTTTATTTTTCCCTTTGACAAAAGAGATAAAAAATATCCCATTTATTTTTCAACGATAATGGCTTTGCCTGTGCATGGGTCCTATCTTCTTTATTCTCCTTAGCAACAATGCTCCAACATAATATAATTCTTCCTGGTATTTATAATTTCTCACACTTTTGGATAGTTCTTCTCAGCAAAGAAACATATTCACACTTCTACCTTAAGAATAACAGTAGAAGTGATGTTTTAATCCCACCAGTTTCTCTAGGTATTTCCTGTGGTAGCCAATAAGACAGCTGACCAATGGTAAGATTCTCCTCATTCCAGGCATGCAGGAGTATTGCCAATACAATATAATGTATCTTTTGGGATAATTGCACCATAATTATGCAATATATTACTGTTAGGAGAAGCTGGGGAAGGGATATGGAAACTCTGTACTATTTTTTCAGCGATTTTATAAATCTAAAATTAATTCAAACCAAAAGACTTTTTTTAAAAGAAGAAAAATTAGAAAAAATGATACACCTAACTTTTGCACAGAAGCCTCTATGCACTAGCACAAGACTTTCCAATTTTCGATACTGCTGCAACAGGTAGTGCAAAAAGTAGATGTTTGCCAGCTTGGCTCCATTAGCCATGAGGATATTGAATAGAGATCCCTGCTGACTTGAGATGAAAATAATGGGATGTGAGCAGGAAATAAATATTTATTTTTAAGCTCTTAACTTTTGGGGTTGCTTTTACCAAAGCCTACCTTCTTTCATCCTGTTTAATATAAAAGTGAAGTTTTGGAATTTGGGTGCTAAATAATAAAACTCTATGTACAAAATACTGTCTCATTATCTATATGGGCAGCAAAGAGAAAGCTGTTATTTAAGGCTGAAAAGATATGATACACATTACATAGTGGCAAAACTTTTGATAAAATATTGCTAGTTGTAACTTGGAAGGCAGACCATATATCTGATGGATGTGTAGTGCTAAAGGGAAAGGCTGAAAACAGAAGGAAATAGTGTGTTTGTTACTTTTCACTACATTTAGCAAAGTATTACAAAAAAAAAAAAGACCTCAAAATACACTGCCCAGTTTTCAAGAACAAATAAAAAGAAATAAACCATATCCAGAAATGTAGAGGTTTACAATGTTAAACAGACAACTGTTTTGAGATACTAAACAGTAGGGGAAAATATAGAAAGACTTAAAAAACGAAATGTACATAAAAACTAAGATTTGCAGGTTAAAAAAATGCTAACCATTTTCAATCCATTTTATTGCCTTAGGACAAAAATATATTTTTTAAAAATGACCTTGACAGTCATACTTCAAATACTGCCTAGATGAGGTGCATCATTAAAAAAAAGCCTAATGAAGATTATGATATCCAGTGAATATTTCAAATGGGAATCATGCCTCAGGGCACATTGAATAAGAATGTTAACCTACAAAGCCTGATAAGCTCAAGGTGTTTGAGAATATTAACACATGAATTTTACTGGAATGAAACTGATAAGAAGCCAACTAAGTTTGTAAAGAGAACACACAGTCAAAGGAACAATCAGCATGGACTATAAATGACTACCGCTGTTTGACACTTACAAGGACACTTGGCCTCAACTATCTATGTATAGAAAGTAATCTGAGAACAATTTTCAGCATCTAAGGAGAGAATATTTTCTGATGTCCATTTCAGTTGTGGCTATGGAAGATAGTGCCAAAGAAGAATCGATTTCTGATGCATATTGCATTGTTCTATTTTCCAAACGGGTTTGTAGTTTATTGTTTATTGTGGTTATCTAGGTCCTATTCCTCGATTATTGATTGAGGTAAGTTTCTGGGGCGGTTGACATGTCTTTCTAAATTCATAGATCTCCAAAGCAAGAGTGGCCACAGCCATGGCTGATCTAAACACTCTCATTTATCATTTTAAGAAAAAAGATCTTTCATCTAGAAAACCCGTATTTATTTTGACGTCATGATTAAATTGGACTTAGGAGGTGATTAGGCCTCATAAATTAAGGAAGGAGAGTGAATAAAATATTTTTTTTCTGACCAGAACAAACCACAATAGTTTCTGTAGTTTTCATAAATGTTCTAATTTTTAATTTCATTCTTGGAAGTGTGTAAAATGCACTTAGATCTCTTCAAATGCAGGCATGAGTATATGATTGATTTTGGTCATGATACATGAGCAGAAGTGACATTTGTCACCTCTGGGCAGAAGCCCTTAATATTTAGTACACAGTTTTTATGTTCTTTTTCTCCCATATATAATCCTAAATTTTGAAGGTTGTGTTGACTTGGAGGAGGACAATGTGAATCAGAATCCTCTGCTGACCTGAGACGGACATGACACCTATGTGAGAAGTAACTTTAGCTGTTTTAAGCAGAGTGGTATCAGGCTTCTTTGTTATTACACCATAACTTAGCACATTTTGACTGCTCCCTTATTATCCTATGCATTTCTTTTCTCTCATACTTCCAAAAATGCAATTTATATGTGCTACTTCTAAATATTCACTGTTTTAAAAAATTCCACTGCAGTCTATTACTTCCTAAGCAATAAAATTGGTTCATGAACTTGGTCAGCAACTGATTATGGTTAAATTCAATGGAGATGTTTTTAACCCCTATCTTATTCATTGAGATGCAGCATAATTTTATTAAATGTTTTGAAATTATTTCCTTCCCTGGATTCTGGGATACCATTATGTTTTCATCCCATATTTTTCCTTAGATCCCTTATAATTTTTTCTTCCAGTTCACATCTCTTAAATTGTAGCATTCACCAAGGCTCTAAAACTCTCTCAAGT
Source organism: Leontopithecus rosalia (assembly GCA_028533165.1). Taxonomy (NCBI): domain Eukaryota; kingdom Metazoa; phylum Chordata; class Mammalia; order Primates; family Cebidae; genus Leontopithecus; species Leontopithecus rosalia. The sequence continues at coordinate 27,952,343 of CM052650.1, read as the reverse complement.
CTCCCTGCTTCTCTGATAAAAGTACTTACTTAACTTCAGTGATGTCAACAGTCAGTAATGTATGGGGGACTCTGAAATTATTATCTCTAGTCTAAATCATTTCATTGAGTTCCAGAAACTTTGGCCCACTGTCTACATTACCACTTGAATCTCAATCTCAGCATGTCCAAAAATAACTTTTATTTTTCTTCCAATATGTTCCTCATTGTAATTTTCCTTTCTTTTGGACATGAGCATTACACTTCAATCGGGTTGTCAATGCTACAAACTTAGGGTTATCCATAGCTTTTGTCTCTCCCCTTCCACACATCTAAATAATTACTAACCCCTGCTTATTCTACCCCTTTAATGTGATCAATACACATATTTCTCTCTATTCCCATTACCACTACTTTAGTCCACGCTTCGATGGTTTCTCACTTGATTTTCAGCTGCCTTACCACTCTGCTTCTATTGCCATCCAACTCATGTTTTGCCTCGCGCCCCAAATGATTGTACTAATGTAAAAGTTGGCATAAATCACTCACCCTGAATTCCTTCAAAGGCTCCTTCTTTTACAAACAGGATTAAATCCATGCTTGTTACTATGCTTATTAAAGCTCTTTCATGTCCTCTTTAATTCCTTCTCAAGATCCATCTTTTCACATTTCCCTGTGTAACACATGCTCAATGGATTGATGTGTTTATAATTCTTTAAAACTGTGCTTTACCATCCTGCTACTCTTGCATATACTTTTTCTTCTACATGGCACTTTATCTTCACCTGAAAAAATCTCATTATTAATAAATTAATCAAATAGTTTTCCTGCTGCTATTTCCCATTTTATTCTTTGCTTCCTTATTATCTCCCTTATGTGCTGTCATAAGTAATTTTTTGCCCCTTTCTCTTAATTTACTCCCAGGCTCTGACTGCACTGACCACGGTTTATAGTCCTTTGTATCCCTGGTGTCTAGGAAACCAAATAACTAATAGTAATTATTCAATGGTGGTCATTTATTAACAAATAAATATAATAGGATTCCTTGATGTGAAGACTTTCTTTGTATTTGAATCTACTCAGCTCTAAAACTAGATATTCTCCGACATGGGTAACAAAAACATAGTTATTCACATATTGGTGAATTTCTGTACTATCTGAAATTTCAATTTTGGAATAATTTTGATTTGGATTTCAAGAGACTGTTAAAAGTTAAAATATTTCTGTATACATTATTTCTCTCTGATTTTATTCTGTTAATGGGGATGCCATAGAAATTAGTCTCCCATACGTAACCTCTGGCAAGTCATTTCATCTCAGCTTTTTCCAGTATGATCCCAACTGAGAGGCTTCTCATTACTCTCTGCAATCCTATTATATCTTATTAGAATTGTCTCTGTTCAGTCAAAAGACATGACAATCTAGGTTCATAAATTTTATGAAGCTTTTTTATTTAACAGGACAGAAAAACCTTCTTAATAATTTTCTCTTCACATTTTTTGAGGAGGAATAATGTTCATCTTACTTAATTCTCTGTTCCTTCTTACATACCTCCCAGGAAGCAAATTATGGCTTACATGATAATATTTAAGACTATGAATACATTTTATTCAGTACATTTGGTTGATGGGTTACTAATAGCTGTAAATAATTTAGGTAAATTTTAAGTGATTGTCTTGTAACTGTAGTAAATATAATTCTTGGCAAACAGAAACAGCCATTTGAATTTCAGATGTGTCTACTCGCCGAACTGTTCATGCAAAATGCTCACAGAGCTTATGCCATGGTGGATTAATTAACCAAACTAAAGTATAATGTTTATACAGTCTATAGAGTAAAATGAAATGGAAATAATTCATTATAAGATTCTATGATATAAATGATCTCTATTTATAAAACATTATCTTCAAATTCCAACACATAATTAAAATAGAATGTCTTCAAATGAACTTTGTAAAACATAATTCTTAAGGAAGTTATAAAGTTTCAAAAAATTTAAAAACTGCATATATATTTAAAGTTCTTATCAAATGCCATAAACATAAAAAACAATAAAATGAAATTTTAAGAATGTAATGTTATTAATTCAGTTATAACAAATAGTGTTACTGCTTATCTTCTATTAAAATTATTCCTTTAATGTAGTTCAAAATGTAGATTATACATTCACAGTGTCCTCAACCTAGTAAGAGCATAAAAACACAAAACGCACAACTATGCATTTAATAAGTTGAATAAATTATGCAATTTGAACCAGAGTTTATTTAAAGGAGAAAATAGTCTTTATTGGGAAATATATTTTGATAATTCTTGAAAGCCATCCTGAATTTCGCTCCTAAGAAGCCCTTGGTACAGCAAATTTCAAGAATTGTCTTGAAGGGATATGTCAAAGTGCATGATACGGAGACAAATTTTTTAAAATGGAGCTTCTGTTCATGATCTAAAAGGGATGATATGGAAAAGGAAGAAAGGGATAGTGGAAGGCAATAAGCTGCATTATATGAAACCAGGATTCTTCAAAAATTCAGTGAAATATATTAAACATTCGGCTACATTATTCTTTGGGAGAAAAAAGAAGGTGCTGAGTTTCATCTAATTTTTAACTGAAATGGCATATGAACATGTTAATACTTAACAGGAAAGCAGGATCAGAAAACCTTAAGCCTCCTCATAATGAGCAGAATCAATTAGGAGACTTGATGATTTTCTCAGGTTATAGATATTAACTCTAGAGTTCCAGAGGTCAGAGATGTCCCTAAAATTATAATGACATATAAAACCAGAAAATACTGGAAAAGTAGAGAATGGAAATAGTGTTTGTCCAACTGGTGACCTTGATACGTAGGCATAAAACATATGCCTCTTGATATGAGTTTCTGGATGTAAGGTACATCAGGGTAACCTTTATTTCTTTAACTCCTAAAACAATGTTCAGCACACATTTGGAACTTGTACAGGAACAAACAAATGATAGTAAAAATAGGAAGTGATGAGATCAACAATTATATAAAGTCATCCTTCCATGTCCATGGGTTCTGCATCTGTATTCAATGAATGCAAGACCTGCAGATGTGTGACCTGAGTTTATTGCTGGCAGCGGGGGATGGGGCGGGGAGAGAGCGAGGGAGAGCCAGAGCGAGAGCCAGAGCGAGAGAGCGAGCGAGAGAGAGAGAGAGAGAGAGAGAGAGAGAGAGAGAGAGAGAGAGAGAGCGAGAGAGCGAGAGAGCGAGAGAGAGTGAGAGAGAGAATGGGAGGAGAAAGAGAAAGAGGGGGGAAGAGAGGAAGCAGGAGAGAGGAGAGGGAGCTTTATTATAAGGAGTTGGCTCACACAATTGTGAGCCAACTCCTATAATATAAGCCTACTCCTTATAATTGCCTACTAGGAGGATGGCAAGTCAGAATCTGCAGTTTTGGCCAACGGGTTCAAAATCAGGAGAGCCAATGGTGCAGATGAAATATGAACACCATCTGATTAATAATTTCCTCTTTGTCTTGGAGGCTAGACTTTTGTTCTATTTTCGCCTTCAACTTTTTGGATAAAGCTCACCCCATTATGGAGGGCAATTGTTCTTACTTAAAATTCACCAATTTAAATCTTAATCTCTTGTAAAATCACCCTCCAAGTTGATATAAAATTGTATTATTACAGTGAAAAAGATGGTGAGAGGTATGAAAAGAACATTTTCAAAGAAAAGGTTGAAAAATCTAAAATTTGCCATGATATACACACGAACACTAAAAAAGTATATGACAACTGCCCTCAAATACTTGAAGGTCTATTGAAGATGGATTTATTCATTCATAAATATTTCTTTAGGACCTACTATACGGCAAAGACTGTCTAGGTATTTGGAGTATATCAGCGAACCAAAATGAAGGAAAATTCTGTAAATTGGAGCTTATCTTTTAACAGTGTAAAGGCAGAAATTTAGGGCTCAATGTAGGAAATAAATTTCTAACTACTAATTTTCTGAATGATTAATAATATTTCCAAAATAGTGAAAAATCTTTTTAGCAGGAATGTTGAAAGCAGTTCCTGAATGACTATTAAATATATCATAGAAAGTAAGACTAAATCGTCACTCTAGTCTCTGTACATTTTATTTTAATCTGTTTCCAAATGTTTTCCTTTGCCTCAGATTTCTTTAAGAATATGTACAGAAATAAATTTAATTAACCACATATCCACCCATCTATCCATTCATTCATCTAAAGAATATATGGAAGATTTGAGTTTCACATTTTGCTGAAGATAACCTCTGATGCTTCATAAACCCTAAAAAATTAATGTGATAGGTAATCCCAAATAAACCAAGATCTAATTTCTGAAGTTCAGTTGACATCATTAACAAGAGTTTATTAATTGCAAATAAACCACGATCCATTATCTGATGTTCAGTTGACATCATTAACAAAAGCTATGAAAAAGGAAGGTTAATGCTTTCTTCTTTCTCTCTTTGTTTTCCATAAACCAGAAGAAAATAATTAGAACATATTATTTCTTATTACAAGCATTGAGTTGTATAGTACATGGAAGAAGAAGCGCTTTAGGAAGCATGTTTTATTATTTTTCCCTAGCCGCAGATGTTAGCTGTTTCACCTCAAAATGATGGTAGTCATGAATTTCTTGGAAAAGCATTTTAAAATAGAATTTGAGCAGATGAGATGAGAGATGTGTTCTTCAGAGCAAATGAAAAGAGTCATGTTTTCAGGGGAATATCATGAGCAGAAATTCTCTGGCAGTAGCCATTGAACAGATATTTCAAGTGCCTGCTGGAGAGTTGGCAGAAAAAGACTCAAAACTATAAATTAAACTATGAGAAGTGGGGTATCAAAAGGTCAAAGGTCAAAAGAAGCTGAAAATGACAAACGTTTCAGAAAGCAAGAATCTAGAGAACATTCAAGCGAATAATATGCACTTACATTTACATTTTTACAGTTTTTTGTTAAAATGTATCCTACATATAATAAAATAAATACTGTGCAACACAATTTTTTTTAATTGTACCAAAGATGAACACAACTGTGCAACCACTACTCATGCCAAAAATTAGAACACTGCCAACACCTGGAAGCCCCTGGATATTTCCATCTAAAGGTAATAGTGATCCTGAATCCTGTTGAGGAATTGCCCATTTTAGAACTTACACACACGCACACACACACACACACACACCCCAGAATGACACTATTTGCATTTTTTTATGTGTCTCTCTGTCTTCTTTCTTTCACTGCTATGTGAAAGCAGTGGAAAAGATTAGTCTTTTCTATTAGTATAATTCTATTTTATGAATATATTAAAATCAATCTACCCTTCTGTTGCTGGATACTGTAGACATTCTCAGTTTCTAACTAATAAGAATAACACTGTTATAAACCCTACTGTATGTGCCCCAATGCACATATGAGAATTTCTGATTCACAGAAGATCTTATTTCTCCTTTAAGTAAATACTGCCGTTTTTTTTTTTTTTTCAAAATGGTTAAGCCAATTGGTACTCCTATTGAAGTGTATGGGAATCTAGTTGCCTACATTTTCACTATGTCTATCTAGGTGATGTCAGATGTTTTATGTTAATCATTTTGCTCATGTGTATTTGTATCACATTGGTTTTAATTTCCATTTCTTCTGTCACTAATAAGGTTGCATATCATTTCACATGCTTATTGGATATTTGAGCATCCTCTTTTACCTGTTGAAGATATTTCTCCACTTTTTAAAACTGAGTTGTCTTTTGTTTAGTTGTCTACATGTCATTTCTAAGATACAATGAATTCTTTTTATGTTCTGGCTATGGGTCTGTCATTGGCAACTGGTCAATGTTTCCATTAATGTATGGACTGCCTTTTTACTCTCTTAGCAATATCCTCTAATATACGGAAGTCTTGGTTAAGAAATCAAATAATGCCAAAGTTAGGAAGATGTTCTCCTGTTTCATTGTTTTATCAGTAAATATGAAATTTTTTTTGTGCATGTCATGTGGATGCTTCAAATATATTTTGCCATATAGATATTCCTTAAATTTTTATTCTTGTATTTTTAATTGCCAGATTTTGAACTAAATTTCTGCTGACCCCATAAAATGAGTTGTGACTTTCCCAATTTTTTTAATAACTGAAAATACTTAAGAAAATGAATTTTTTCTGCAATATTTGAAATAATTCACAGGGGAAAATATTTGAGCCAGCAAATTTCTTTCTGGCTGAATTTTTAGTTACAGATTTAATTTTTTAAATATATGTATAGGATAATACAGATTTTCTTATTTATTCCTGTATATGTTTTATGAAGTTGTGCTTTCCAAAATCTTTGTCCATTTTGTCTAATATTTTAAATTAATTTGTAAAGTTTTTGTTTTTTTTCTTTAGTATCTTTATTCTAGCCATAGGCTCTGAAGTGCTGCTAGTTTTACATTCATATTTGTAGATTGTATTGTTGTTGTTTTTTTTTTTTGAGAGGGAGTTTCACTCCTGTTGCCTAGGTTGGAGTGCAATGGAGTGATCTCGGCTCACCACAACCTCTGTCTCCTGGGTTCAAGTGATTCTACTGCCTCAGCCTCTGAATTAATGTGGAACTGTTAATTCCATAAAATGATACTAACTACAGATACGTGGAGTGTGTGATAAGGTGGAAAAAAGGCTTTTATTGTCAAGAAGGTGTGTTCTAATATTGGCTTGGTCACGAACAGGCTCCAGGGACTAGTTTAGGATCACTATTTCAGGCCTGAAACTTCATTTTTAAATGAGAGTGTTGGATAAGGTGATTCTTATTGTTTCCCTCTGGTTAGAAAATTCTATGAAAATCATCTTATTTTAAGCCAGCTTGTTTTTCTTTAAAACAAATCACAAAGCTACATGCTTATACAGAATCCATGATGAGTATACAGTTAATCATGTTCTGGAGATGTGAGAAAGAGACTGCTGTGAACATTATCTTATTAAATATACCCTCTCCAGGTCTCTGAACATTATTGTTGGCCTTCTCAGAAATCTGTCTGGCTTTTTATATTTTGTTAGAAAAGAGTTGCCCAAAATTGAATGCATTTTTTTTTTGTAGTTCAATACAACTAAATTGGATGCAAGGGTCTATTATCTTACAGCTTCATGATATGATGCCTCTGGATATGTAAATCAAAACCACAAAAGTTTTTCCTAGTATCTTAGAAAATTTGTATATAATTTTATGCACCTTAATGTTCAACATTCCTTGGGTTTCGTTGTACACAAAATATTTTTCTATCTGCTTATAATCAAATAAACCATTTAGCATGTATTTAAACACATTTTTTGTTCTTTGCCATTCAAGTTTCTTATAAAAATGTTTGCAATATTTTTCTTCTCCATTTTGACAGCAATTGTATTAGTATTAATTGGATTTTTATAATTCTGTATTTTTACTTTTCTAAATAAATGCAAATCAAGCGTTTCAATGTGCTGCTTATTTCAGCTAAATGTTGCTTTGAGACTAGGATTATCATATTGTTTTTACATTCTAAAATGCAACAGTAGTAAAAATCAACTAAGCATAGCACTGTAGTCCTACAAGCAATGGATGGTTGTGCTGACATGCTTCTTAGAGCTCAGCAATGTCTAATTTTCTTGTGCAGAGTGCTAAATAAAAACAATAAGCAGATTGAAATTATGTATGCATGATTGTAAGTGAAAGCCAAATAATTCATTTTTTACTCAGAAAATGTGCAGAAATAGTATGTTTTGATTTTATATTGTAGTTGATGAAGTTTAAAAGCTCAAAGACTGCTTTGATTAATTTTTATCTTTCTCTGAAAACCTTCCATATTTTGGAAATGAATATATCGAAGTTGGACTTGAATTTCAACCATTAGAATACCTTGTACTTTTTAGTTTATCTCATAATAAATACTTTTAATAATTAATATTTTAATACATAGGGTTTTAACACATTGTCTCAAAGAATAAGAGATAACTAATTGCTAATTAATTCATTAGTTTTTCTAATGGGAATAATAAATATGTTATATATCTACTATTAAATGGTAGATGCGTAGAAAATTATTATTTGGTAATATTGAACTTTTCCTCCAACTTCATAAAGCAATAATTAAGTTTCCAAGGAAATATAACCACAGGGCTTTTGAGAGCCCTGTTCATTGCTAGAGCCAACTGGCATCTATTCTATTATAGTTATTCCACAGATGAGATGTGCTGCTTAGAGTCTCATTCGGTCATAAACCTTAAGGACTGTGTATCTCTAACCAATTTACATAATCACAGATCATGGGAATCTAATAAAATCCAAAGGAAGGAGTAATAGTAGGAATAGGTTTAAAAAATGGTGGCAGGAATTTTGTATGCTTTAGAATGTAATAGTTCCTAAACTACTATTCTGCAGAAAATAATATTTTTCTTAAAAAAGTTATTAAACAATTTGTAAAACAAACTGGATGGCAATAGAGTTGTAACTATTAGATTACTTATTCAGTAGGTTTTTTTTTCAATATATTTGCAGTGATAGTAAATTTTAGCTGTCAACTAGAACCCTGCTTTAAGTATTCTGTCAGTCAATTAGATTTTGACTTAGAAGAAAAGAATTTTGAATAAACTTCCATTACTTGACTATACTCGCAATAAACATAGCTTGCATTTTCTAAGTAATGATATTGTATTAGACAAAAACTTATTTTTAAATTTATTTTTATTGAATTTATTTATTTATTTATTTACTTTGAGACTGAGTCTCACTCTGTCACCCAGGCTGGAGTGCAATGACATGCTCACAGCTCACTGCAATCTCTACCTCCCAGGCTTAAGCGATTATCCCACCTCAGCTTCCCAAGTAGTTGGGACCACTGACGTGTGCCACGAAACCCAGCTAATTTTAAGTATTTTTGGTAGAGATGGGTTTTGCCATGTTGGCCAGGCTGGTCCCAAACTCCTGGCTTTTGGTGATCTGCCCGCCTCAGCCTCCCAAAGTCCTGGGATAATAGGCACTAACTAACACACCTGGACAATAAGACAATTTTAGAAATAGAAGCAACAGTTTTTTTTAATGCGTAGTTGAAATATGATGAAGAGTAGTAATAAAGACTTATGATTTTAATAGCGTGTTTGTGCTAGACTAAGACTAAAATAATAATAACAAATTTATGATACATTTAAAAATATTTTAAATAATGTTATTTTAGTCCTCTTTTAGTCCTGGTGTAAGGTAGCTCTTAGCCAGACTGGAGAAATAAAACATCTTTTGGTAGGATATGTCTGAAAAAATTTCTAATCTTTTCAATTTAAAAAGCATCTTGACCAATATGGAAAATTGAATTAAAATAAATGCATAAAATATTAAAAATATTTTTAAAATATTTTGCCATGTTTTTAATATAAGCACACAGAGTAAAACATTGTTTTAACTTCCAGAAATTAACAACCATTTTCTTAAGTTAGGAATGGTAGAATGACACCAACAAGATGATAGGATACAAAGGTTCTACCATCTTCATCCTGTAGAAGAACAGACTTGGACAACAATCCATGAACAAGAGTACTTTTGTGGGAGCACACAAGTCCAGTGGAGAAGTTCTAGCTCATCATTGGAGCAAAATTTTGAGAATACATGCATTGAAGGGGGTGAGAAGAGGAGTTTTACTCTACCTTATTACCTTTCCTCTCACAAGCTGGCACAGCTAGGTAACAAGAGAGGCCACTTTCAGCCACACCTTATCTGACATGTGAAAGTGACATTGTAGTAAGTGAGTGTCTCGCTCTCTGACCATGCAGGATCCTGCCCAAGAGGCCCATTTGTCTTTTGCTCCACCAAGGATACTGAGCTGATCACCAAGTTGAGTTACTGGGAGAGCTGGGAACAGAGAAAAGAGGACAGACTCTACTAAACAGTCTGCAGACTTCATCAGGAACCCCCCATAAGCTTCATGGAATGTCTTGCCTTTGGATTCCCCACCAACTGCTGTAATGGTACCTCTAATTCTCACCCACTGCTTCCTCCATGCTAGCAACCTTGTGTTTTGTGCAGACAGGGGGCTTGACTCTGTAGAATTGAGAGAAGGCACACAAATTGTAGTGTTTTAGGGCATCACCCCAGGAAAAACAAATGGTAGTCTTTTAGTGCCCAGCCTGGCTTTGTAGGATCAAGGGAATACATAACATTTTAAAAGGTCCTCCTTCACTCCTGAGGGAAGAAGGATTCATAGAAAAGGTCTGAGAGCTGGAATGATTCATGAAGGTATTTCTCTCTCAAAGCCAATCACTAAAGACTGGAGGAGGTGACAGCTACTTCAGATACAAATAACAGCAACGCAAGACATTAAGAAACACACACATAAACACACACACAAAAAAAAATCAAGGAAAACTGACACCACAGAAAGAACACAATCATATTCCGATAACCAATCCAAAGGAAATAGAGATCTATAAATTAAAGGGCCACGCAGAAGGATGAAAAGAATTATATTAAGAAGTTATGTAGATGTGAGAAACTGTGAAGAGGAAAAAGATAATATATATACACAGCTTCTTCCCCTCAGATTAATGTAGAACTGCTGAGCAGGGGTTATTTTGTTAATCAAAGTATGATTTAATATTAGAAATTTTATCACTTTCTTTTCCTTCACACATTTGAGGAGAAAAGAAGTGAAAAAAATCTGTCAGTATGTTCCAATAAAACATTTGGTAATATCAAAATTAATTCCCAGTGAAAATCATGGGTGTCAGAGAAATGTAAATAATAAACAAATAAATAAATTTACCAAAACCTTGAATAAACATTATTCTACAGAACAAAATTCTAAAACCCATTTAAAAAAAGAATTCAAGAGAAGCTGAACTCTTATCATATTATGTAACATTTTCTTGGGTAGTTAGCAAATATGGAAACTCAATAAATAAATAAATAATATAAATATTGGAAAAAGAGATCAAATTATTTTTCTTTTTGATGGTATGATTTGTAACTACAATTACCACCTTCTTATCTAAACTACTGAAACTAGTAAGATAACTTTATAAAGTGACGGAAAATAAAAATAACAAAGAAATTAGAAATTGTATCAAATTTGGTAATAAATTCCTAGAAAAAGATATAAGAAAATTATTCTATTCAAAATAACAAAAGAGAACAAAATAAAATTAAGATACTTTAGAAAATATGTATATACAAATTTCAGAGGTCAGTCCTTAACCATTAGACCACCAGAGATTCACATATATATAAATGTAACAGGAAAGCAAAGACCACATATAATGAGAATGAGAGCACATCGAAGAAAATCAGAATCTGAACTTAAGTCAACCTGCCTCTTGGATGGGAAGCAAACAATGCCATAAAATACAAATCATCTGCAAATTAATACATTTAGCACAATTAATATAATCTAAACAAAGTTAGTTTTGACTCTCAAATATCCTGAACTACTGAAATGACAAGGTAATTAACAAAGATATAGTATTAAATAACTTTACCATTTTTTACTATTAGACTTAAAGCTCCTTGAAGGCAGGTAACTCACCTTATATATTTTAGGATCTACTATATTCCTAATAAGAGGACACAATATTTCCAGAACATATTTTTTGATCGGTGCACATATCCTCCCACAACAATATACACACATCATAAAAATGCTTTTATTGTTTTTCCCAACTTGAGTTTTATTTATTTTTATTTGTATAAATTTATGGAGTACAAGTGCAATTGTATTATATACATGGACTTCAGAATGATGAAGTCAGAGATTTTAAGGTATCTATTTTGTACATAATGTACTTTGTTCCCCATAAGTAATTTCTGGGCTTTATTCACCACTCCAATAGAGGTGATAATTACTGTTATCTAAATAGCTTTACATCCTCCTGTACTTTCCAGCCTCTGCATTCAGGAGACACAATGGCAATGCAGCTTCTTTTGTTCACTGAGCTCTAAGCAGGAAGAACACAATCATATTTGGAATGCATATACAGCAGCAAGTGTATCATGCCCTCTCTTCACTTGCTATAACGGAAGAGAAGGTCACAAGGCCCCATGATGTTATCAGATGTTAGAGGCTTCATTCCTCCAATTCCATGAGCGATTATATGGTGAGAAACCCTGCCTCCCACCCTGACCAACATTAGTTATGTACTGTAAACAAGAAATAAAACACATGTTTGTGCATTAAATTACTTGAAATCTGGAATTAATTTATGACTGCAGTTTGACAAAGTCTTCTTAACTAAGTCTGTATGTTCAAACAAAATAGATCACATGATCTTGCCATAAGAATATCATTTGCACAAGCACATTTGTTCTCTTTCTTTTAGCTACATTTGTGACATGTTCTTTTATCCCTGTCATCGAATAAGTACAGTTTGGCTTATAGTTTCCTCTTATTACAGATATGTTATTCTTTTGAAAAGAGTTTCATTTATTCAGCAAGTATTTATTGAGCAATTATTTGGATGAACACCCTACAGGGATGACACAAACTGAACTAAAAACAATATTTGTCCTTAAGGGTTGACTACGTATCAGCAAGAAACAAAACAGGAAAATAGCTATGACATAAGTTGGAATTTGGATAATACCGTAACATGCACTAGGCAAATAATTCAATCGTGTAGTAGATTTTAAAGTGCTAGCAAGGTTTTTAATTTCTAGAAAGTTGCTAAGGAACTCTTATTTAAAATACATTTCAAATGATTCTTTTCTAAATGGACAGGACAGTGAATACTAAGACAACATTTCTGAAATTTAAATACAGACATTGTTTTCAGATAGAAAGTCCCACCTCCTTGGGGGTGATAGATGCACAAAAAATAGACCCACCATTATATGGAAATATATATACCCACACATATACACACACGCATGTGCAAGGACACATCAGAACTTACAAAGAGGACTTCATAAACATTTTACAATTAAGAAATTATCCACGGTATAAAGAAATTTACATAGAGGTCATATTTTTTTCTGATTAAAAGTCTTGAGTCATGTTTTTTCAGTTCAAAAACTATTATATATATGTAGCTATACCTTGACAAACTGTCAAGCAATTAGGAAGATAAAGTCAGTCAGTTGTGATCATAAGTGTACTCAGAAAGGTTATAACCAGGTCTTCTGTTTAAACGCATTACTAAAGGATGTGCTGCTGGAAATCGAAAACTTCATTAGCACCTTCCCATATGTGTACTTTATTTTTACCTATGTTATAAGCACACAACTCCATAAGATATTGTTATTTTTTGCTGTTTTCACTGTGTTCTTTTACATTTACCTGTGTATTTGCTCTCATCCGTGCTTTTGCCCAGTCACCTCTTCTTATGTCTTCAAATAGCTTCTGTATTTTTAAATTGCATTTAGGTTATTATGCATAAAACAGCCATGTGGATCCAGATAATGGTTTGTTTCACCAGAAAGAGTCCCCCCTTCCCTGTGTTGGTCAGGTTATGGATGTTATGGCTGTTTAATATTATCAGTTCAACCAACAGTTGTGCTCAGTGAGGCTGGGATGCAGTTTAGGGATAATCCACTGCAGGCTCCTCGTTGTGCCAGATGTGTGGCCTTCTCATGGCTTCGATGGGGGATTTGGTAGTCCTCGATCACCTTAGTCCCAGAAACCTGTGGGAAATTTAGTGCTCCCCATGGATGTTTTCATCTTATATCTTATCTTATGTTTCTTGCATCCCATTTTTTCAATATTCAGCAAATGTCTTGAGGGGAAACTGGCCACGTTTTTGAGACACGGCCCTGTATTCCATCAGGACTTTGTTTTGTAAGTCATGAGATTGGTTTATTTCAATTTTCCAGTTAGATTATCTCCAGCTCCCTTGCAGCTCAGAACGCAGCAAATACTCCATGTAGGCAACTCTTTGTTTCGGGATTCCCTAGTTTCAACCTATCATTTGATAATCACCTCCATGCCACCACCAATCTTCTGCTGATTTCTATCTCTGTCTTAGAGTTTTCCTGGGTCAGGCCTGGTATCCAGCCTCCATAAAAAATCATCATCTGAATCCAAGAAGGAAATGCCTGGCCATCTTTTACTCAAAATAGGAGGATTTTCTTCTTTTTCGAATTTTATTTTATTCTTATTGCTTCCATAGCTATTTCATTCCTTTCAAAATATTTTTTTAGCTATTGTAGAGGAAGCACTGGTCTACTGTGACCTATTACATATTGTCCAGAAGCCAAGTTCTCTCTTTAGTATGTGTTAATTAAAATGTTAACAATAATAGTCCAATTTGTTATAATAAAAATATTACTTTTGTTTTTACTTATTTATGAGGTTTATTTTACAATTATATATTTTTTGTGTTGTTATGTTTAAAATAATTCCATAAATGAGGTGATGTTGCTTTACATTTTCATAGTGATGAGTAGAATTTACTTCTGGTCTTGAACACAGTTTATCACTTTAAATGATAAAGTGGTAAACACTTTACAGATACAGTTTCTTTCAAAAACACTTAAATCCAAATCCTTTTATTCTCAAAGTTAAAAGTCAATGGTATTTGTAACTGTCATAACAATTCTTTCAAAATCATAGGAAACCTTTTTGTCCTTTGTATAAGCACTGTAAGTGCAAACTAATTCGATGATACTTTGATATAGAAGATACATAAAACTAAAGTCCAGCAATTCCTGGAATGTAAATATTTGTTAAACTTCATGCATCTAATGGCATAAAATGACTAATTGAGCTCTTTGTTAAAATGTGTCAACAAGTTCCTGTTCTTTCAAGATTCTTAATTAGGTTGCTCATTGAGGCATTTGTAATTCTTATTCACAACTAAGACTACACAAAAGAACATAAAGCTTAACATGTTCTGCTTACCACGGAATGGACAGGATGATCAAGTACCCTGATTTTCTCAGGCCTGAGAGCCTCCTTGGACATGGAACCTTCAGTTTTAAAAATGAGGAGGTCTTATGCAAACTAAAACAGTTTGGTTATCCCACTGAGGAATAAGCAATTCGACCTCTAATAATGAGTATAAAATAGTAAACAAATTATGTTAATGATATTTAGGGTTTACGTGCCATTTAAGAGTAATCATAACTCATGAACACTAGTTACTAGTAAACAAAAGGAACCAAAGCACTCAGGAGAGAAAAAAAATTATAGAGAAAGTGAAATATTCATTACAAAAGTGAGAATTATTTAGTTAGCTAAACATTGTATTTGAAATCAAATGATCTACAATTTACCACTCACTAATTGTTTGTCTATTGGCACATACATGATCTTCTCTGAACTACACACATTTCTAATCCGCAAAAGAGGGATAATGATGTTTATCATATCAATCTTAACTGATTCTTTTGAAAATTGAGTAAGATAGTGCATAAAGCAAATTGGAAACTGAAGTGTTACACTGATGTTATTTGTAGGCTTGTATTAATATATTCAAAATCATACAAAATTATCCAGCATCACTTGGTAATTAATTCATGTCATCATCAAAAGCATGTGATATTTAAAAGATTAGACAGTCAAATATTCACTATTACCTTTTCTGTGTCTGAAATGCTAATAATTTAACCAAGCAAAATATTTATTTTCATTAAGATTTAACCTACGACACCATGTTGTACATCATTATATAATTTTTTGGTCACATAGTACTTGAACATTTGAAAGCAACTTCTATCAATCCTTTCCTTGTAGCCACAAATTATACATATTTAAAATTCCCAGTTATAGTAATCACTCACTCACCATCATATAAGTATATATGAATGTTGACAATATAATGTGACATAGAGGGATGTTTGATAGAGGGGAAGATATTTGAATAGGAGAAATTATGCAACCATATCAAGAAGACATGGCATTGCAAGTAAAACTTACAGCAACTCTGAAGACAAGACAACAGAGAAAGTAAATAGAATTTTCAAGAAATTAGCTGTTCAGTTACACTGAAGTGCAGAATAAATATAGTGGCATGGGAGGACAAGAGATAGGATAGTTGAGATAGTCTAGATTGCATAAAGTACTTTAGGCAATAGCAATTGTTATCATTTGTAACCCCAATAACCAACGTATTTTTTTGCTAGTAGGTAGGCACTGGTAGATGTCAAGCAAATATCTGTTTTCCTAATCTTCCTGAAAGGTAGAACTTTGATTATTGTTTGGTTCCTAGGGTGCCTAGCTAAAAATCTATTTCCAGACCCCTTAACACTAGAGATGACTAATGAAATAATCTTGAACCTTCTATATAGTCTGCTGTATTGTTCCTTAATATGGGGACAACTGTCTTCTTCTTTTCCTTTACTTCTTTATGATTGTTGCCAAGGCATGAGCCAGGAGAAGTACAGTTCTCTTGTGACCATGAGGCGATAAGCATGGAGAGGAAGGACTGCACACTGTGAAAAAGGGCTGAAAGATGAAAAGCACCTGGAATTGTGTCTTATGACATCATTAGATCATTACAGCAGCCTCTCAACTGTGTAGTTCTGGACTTAAATGAAATCAGTGAATATTTGCTCCCTAAATGACCACAGCTGACAGGATACATACCAGTAAATAATTGTTGAACAAATCCAAAGGACACACACGAAAGTCTTCAATTATATTTTCCAACCGATAAGAAGCCATTTAAGTATTTGAAGCTGAGGTTTAATATGATCAAAACTATATATTAGAAAGGTCACTCTGCTGCACCAAAGAGCCATGGTACCTATTTATACCATATGCATTAGACAAATAGTACAGCACTGTACATTTAAGAAAACACATAGTTTTCAAAACAAATGCAAGCCAGAATGGAACATTGCCAGATATCCTAGCTATTGACCAAACTCTAAGAACCTGAGTTTGATTCAGATTCAGGCTCCAGTAAATGCGTATTTTGATGATGCTCCTGAGTAGATTATGCTTGACTGGAGTAGTCCTGCCTGCCATTCCAGATCCATGACAGCTTGCTCATATTCCCATCTTCATGCATAAGTAGGAATGAAGGGAAGGAATTCAACATCAGTATGGATTATGAAATGTCTTTGGATTAGTACCTTTCTGAGAGACGAAAATGAAACAATACAGCATCATTACAAATGTCATCTCACTGAGGTAACTGGAAAAAGATACTTTAAAATTTTAGTCCTTAATTGCTAGAGACGCAGTATTACTTATGCAGTGTTATACACAGAAAACAAACAATAATAGTAAAAATCATCCAAAGGCTGTCAAAAACCCTGGATTTCACTTACTATTGTAAGGTAACTGAATGTATGAACTTTGTATGCAGAGAACCTCATGTATGAATACTAGCTATGCCATATACTAAATGGCATAGTGTGTGGCATAGCTAGTATTCCTAAGAATAAATTGGACAGGGATTATAATACAAACATGCAGGATTATCAGAGGTAGGGGATAATATTTATAAAATGGGATGCTTAGTACCTGACACATAGTAATCATTCAATTTAGTAGGAGCTGCCATTAATAGAATAATTACTGCTGTTGCCATGACTGTCATTGTCATTATTGCCTTCGATTAGGAGAGAAAACATTGTATTCAAATGCAAATGGTTTCATATATAGATTTTCTTTACTATATGCTTACATCCTGTCCGTTCTTAATTATCCATGAGAGGATTTGGCTACAATGACCTATCTTAAACTGGTTTTAATTTTAGGAAAGCGTATTCCATGAATTTCTGGTCCCTCTGTCTGCCTTCACCGCTTAATGTATATTTAGGATATGTAAAAGTGATTTAGTAGTAATTTGAAAAGCATGGAAGTAACTACAATGCAAACATTTACCTGATGTATTTTAAAGCCATCATCACTCCAAGTCAGAGTGAATCACATTTTTTAAAAAATGTGGGTGTAGGAAACATCATGCTACATTGAGAATTATATGTATTTGCAGGATTGCTTAGCATACTAATGAATTAAATATGACCTGAAGTTTTACTCTACATTTAATTGAACAGACCCACTGCCTCCTTCCCAGAATGTGGTACAGACCTCGATTTTTACACAATACCAAAAATCATGAATAAGCACTGTTATCTTTAGGGTGTGTATTTAAATTTTAGCATGTAATAAAAATAACTTTGAGAATAAAACACTGTCAAAAATACACATAAGTTCTGCTGATTTGTTTAAGTCTTTGTTGAAAATTCTTGCAGCACTTAACTCAAAACCTCTTTTTGAAATGAAACCTATTCTCACGTAGATTTTTACCTGAAACTACAAACTTAGTCACAAAATTTAGTGAGAGAAGATGTATTTTAGACACGAGTTTGTACAAATGAGAGTATCTGTGCAGTGGAGTCCACATGGTAATCACTTTCAAGAAAAGGCTCATTGTATTTACAAACTTGACCACATATTTTTTGTTATTGTTGCTTTGTGTTGCTGTGATAAGGAATATTTCTCTTTATCTAAGTGAGAGCAAAACGTTTCTCCCTGTGAAATAGGGCAGTATTGTTAGATGTTTTATGTGTGAAAAAATAAGCTTTTTCTTTCCTCTTTAGTTGTATTAAAAGGAGCATCAACCGCATGCAGGAATTATGAATGTGAAGTATGAAGATGAGGAGAGACAAGATTATGATCTTCAGGATGACTGGTAGAAAGGAGCCAGAGAAAGAACTCCTGGAAGACTAATTTTCCAGTGATTTGAGATGATGACATTGAGGCATTGTCGGCTCCTAGATGGAGTACATTTTCACCTTGTCTACCAACTCAGATTGGCAGGTGCTTCATGCAGAAAGATGGAAAAGTTACATTCAACCTTCACAAGGGTTCCAGAATCACTTGAAGAGGGGAATAGTGACTTTATATGGTTCCCAAGTTAGTAACCTTCCCTTGGAGCCAAGTTTGCAGTAGGAGATTTAGGATGCTAAATTTAATGATATGAGTGAGTTACACAGTCAAATTAATATTTGTAAGTATGGTGGTGATGGCTGTTTATTGATAATCATCATGAATTCTGCCCATATTTTAATAATTAGATAAGTTCTGTGAAATAAATATGTGATCTGGAATGTTGGAGCATTTTGCCATGCCCACCCATATTAGTATTTTTGTTTTAGCAATTATCCTGAACTAAAAATCAAAATGCATACTGAATATGTATGCCACTCACTCCTCTCTGGTAGATCACAATGAAAATATTCATAATTTTGATACTACAATCATTCTGTTAATACATTACCTGTATGTTTCACACATTTGAAATTCTACAACCAGAAAATGTTGAGACTCAGGAAGTTTAGTTTCTGTTTTATTAAAAAATAATATAAATAACTAAATAAATACAGTGACTGAATAATAAAAAAGAAGGATAAATAAAACCAAAATGGAAAATAAATACCACAAAGACATCTTTGGTTGGTATTCATGTTACTTGGGGTAAACAGAATTTTTATCATTTGAAAAAAAAGCATTTTTAATCATTTTGTTAGTCATATCTTTACTATCTAAGCAATGCTTGAGCTTCTGAATCATTTTCATGAAAACCTCAGTATGTTAATGGGAAAGTAATCCAAGCATACACTAATGTCCACTTCATAAGAAGAGTAGATAACTACTTTATTTGACTGTCTCCTCAAAATATCACATTTATATATGGTGATCATCTTGTATCCTGATTTTTAGCAATGTAAGACACATGATTCCATGTTTTTGATCTTTCGTGAAATAAAAAAAGAATTGGTTTCATATTATTTCCTTCATTTTATACAAAAGTTGTTTTGAATCTATTTTTTAGGATTTTACCAAATACTCTATATGTCAAAGGGATGAGTTAGCAGATGGAACTGTATTTTCCAATTCATTTCTTTTAAAAGCTTCATGCAAAAGGAACTTTCAGTGCACAAAGTCAAAATTGTGGTGTGTTTTGCTCTCTTAAACACTAAAATGGTCAGAGAAACTGCATTTTTTTAAAGAAAATAGTTTTTTTATTCTCCTAAAGTACCTTGAACTCAGGCTAATATTTAGGAAAAATGTGGACTTAAAAGCCTACTTAACTTAAACAGCTACTCTTACATAAATGACTCAATTTACTGTGCCAGGGATCAATTTTATGAGTAAAGGTCAATTATCATGGCTGGAAAGCACTTTGTAATCAAACTAAAAGAGAACAGTATTAAAATTTCTATGATTTTTCTCAAGAGATTTTTCTAAACTTTTGTGTGTTTGCCTGTACACAACTAAAGTTAAATTAGAAACAATAAAAGTGAAAGGGTAATTTTAAATACAGATAGAGACATGCAAGTCAATCTTTAAATAATTCTATTTGACTTTAAGCAAAGTATAGAATAGGTGAAAATAAATACTCTAAATATTATCATTATACATGTATTTATTCTTTATAATATGAAAATGATGTAGGTTCAAACAATCTAAACATGATACTTGGAAAATACAGCATTCTTAAGATAAATAATAATACCTAATTAACATTCAGTATTTTCTACATTATTAAAATTGCAACTGATGAGACTTACCTTCTAAGTACTTAAGTATTATCACTATACTATCCATGCAATTAAATGCTTTGAAAATTCCTAGAAAACTCAGTTTTTACTAGAAAGACAGAATTAATTAACTTTAATTTAGATGTTTGAAAGTATGGAAAATTGTAGAAGTTTTGAAAATAATTACTTTATTTTCTTGTGGGAAACTTTCAAAAAATCCCCAGTGGTGAAGCTGAAATCCATGGGAAATATTGCTTATAATCTCCAACTCAAAATGGCACACAGTAGTTTCATTTACTTAAGCCAAAACCAAGGGTTATCCTTGATTTGTCTGTTTTCCTTGAAACCATATGCACTATGTCAGGAAATATTTAACCTCTAAAACATTTTTGGAATTTCATTCTCTCCATCTCTACTGCTAAAACTCCATCACAGTCAAACATTTGTTCTTTCCTTCTGCAACGTTTTCCTATTTCCCCAATCTTGGCTTACCTGCCATTTATTTCCCACACTGCAGAAAAAGCAATCTTATATGAAATCAGTAAAATATGGCATGGCAGAGCAGTGAAACAAGTTTTTCAATAAATTACATTGGGTAAATTGTGGGCTAGTTGGATACACCAATGGGAGGAGGAACGACTTTGACTCTTACCTTAAAGCATTTCCCAGAATCAATTGCAGGTCGATTATTTATCTAAATATAAAATGATGAAACTCCTAAAAAATTTGCAATTGTTTTATCTAAAGTACTCATATCCAGAATATATAAAATGAACTCACTCAAATTAATAAGGGAAAGACATTCAACCCCTCCTTCCCCACTCTAAAAACGGTAACAGAACTGTAACAAGCATTTAAAAAAAAAAAAAGGAATAGCTAGAGTGACCAATAACGTTTTTTTTTTAGGTTGTACAAATGAAACTATGATGTTTCACATCCAGGATGTCTAAACTTTAAAAGATGGACAATTTTAAGTCTTGGAAGACTATGAAGAATGAATATTTTCATATGCTACTTTTGGGTAGGTAAAATGATACCACAATTTGGATAGATGTATTTCTATATCTGCTTCGCTGTATATCTGCATTCTCTATGACCCAGCAGTTTCACCCCAAGGTATACATGCAACATAAATCTGTACATGTAAAGACTAACAAGTACACAGATTTTCATAGCATTATAAGTAACATCCAGAAACCTAAAACAACCCAAGTATCATTCAACAACATTAGAATGCATAAATACTTTGTGATATATTCATTCAGTGGCATACCATACAGCTGCTGCTCAATGTATGATGGAGTTACATGCTGATAAACCCATTGTAAATAGGAAATATCATTAGTGAAATGAATTTAATATACTTAAACTACTGAACATCACAGCTTAGGCTCACCCACCTTAAACATGTTCAGAACACTTACATTAACCTACAGTTGGGCAAATAATTTCCAAAAATTTGTATTACCATACTTAGATCTCTCCAAAGGTTTTGGCTCCTGTGTTTATTTTGTTTATAAGTCCCTATTTCTTTCAATCCCACTGAAATCCAAGCTGTAAAGATGTATTTTTTGTGACCCTCAAAAAACATAGATAGTTTTTACATCAGAATATTTTCCAGGAATTTTCTTCCCCATATATTTATAAGTGCTGCAATCTTCTCATTCTGGACTCAACTAAAACTTGACTCTCCTGGATAGGCCATCCCTGAAATTTAAAGATTTTACATGACTTCCAGAAAACAATCATCCAAATAAACAAACACATAAACAAACCTTGTTTCTTTCCCTGTGACCCATGAAATTCTAGATAATATGTCTCTCCTTATTTCCTTTACCTTAGACAGGCTCTCCTTACACTCTATGCCTCTGCTTCCTGAATTGGCCCACTTGCTGAGGCTTTAATGCACCATGCTTGTTTTGGCCCAAAATTCTTTGCATTAAGCATTCTGTCTGCCTTAAATATGCTTGACCATATATATTTTTTCACATCCCAGGGATAGCTACTCTTGTCAAGGTATTCTTTCCTGATCATTTGTTTTCTTCACAATTCTCACTATGTAAATACACACATATATAATGTTGTATGTACATACAAGATGTAAATATATGTGTATACACACATATATATGTATAATATATAAATATGTACATTATAGGTAATATATACATATAATATATAAATGTATGTGTATATATGCAATTATAATACAACTATATACATAAATGTTCTTCTGGCCTGTCTTCTATTCCTAGAACATAAGCTCCAGGATGGCTGAGGTTTTCACTTGACTGTTTACATATAAACATTGAATTAGACTTTGCTTCCAACAGAATTAACATTGAATAAATACTTATGGATAGGAAGAATAAACATAGCAATGGCTAAATGGTTCTTTGGACATGTTCTACTCAGAACAGTGTCATAATCAAAGAAACACTATGCATAATAGAATTTAAAGATACACCCAAATTTATTGTGTGCATTTCTCAAACACTGTGAAATATATGCATTGCTCTTCCATTTACCTCAGCAGTTTTCAGATTTTTTTCTTCTTAACTCCCAACCCATCCAATTCTTTTCTTTCTTCATTTCTGTTTTATCCAAGTTTTAAATCCCACAAAACAAAAAATAAAACATAAAAAAACAAAGAAAACAAACAATGACACTAACAAAACTAAAAAGTAGTTAGTCCAGCAGCAGTATTTTCTCAAAAATTGGAGAATGGAAACAAACTTAGCAGGGAAAAACAATTTCCCTTTCAAGAATAGGGAGAGCAAAGGCCTAAGATTACTGATATATTTATAGTGATGAGTCACAAATGATGTATCTAGAGCAGAAATTCAGCACTGATGTTAAAGGAATCCCCAGCTGAACCTCAACACTTTGGAATAACATCAAGGAGAGTCATAAATGGTTTGACAAGCCATGCATTGAGCTATTTCTAAGAACACCTGTGTTTTAAGGTCAATAAAGTTATTTGCATCTTTTCCTATTATATACACTATGACTATTTTAATGTTTTAAAAATATAATGCAAAATTTAATCTTCTAAAGCCAGGAAACACACTTTATATATCTTTGTATAATCCTGTGCACTGAACACAATACCCACTGCTCATTGCTGAGGTTATGAATGATAATGAATTACAAGAGGGTCAGGGTTCTTTATGAAGTAGAAAAGAACTTCCATGGAAGGAAGATAGTCAGTGATCTTATGTGGAGGGAAGATGGTCACTTGTTTTTTGGATTTTGACAGGTTCAGCTCTAAGTGATTAAGCTACAGCTATTCTTCAATTCTTGTGTATTAATTATATCTCATTGTCAGATACATACGGCTTTCTAAAGAATAGTCTGGGATAAACAATCCTAGGCACATATACTATTGGTGCATTACACAATGATGATAACGGGATAAGAAAATTCTATTTAAAATAACTATATGGAAAATGTTCTTTACTTGAAATTTTAGCGCATTTTTAATATTTAAAATTTCTCTGAGACCATTTCTCAAGGAAATTTGAACATCCGTTAATTAAGATAAATTCACCTTATTTTAATCTGAATAGAAATGTAACAAGATTCTTCTTTTATGGCTTTCTGAGGAGATACACTTGGAAATTAAGGTAGTCCACAGGAGAAAAAAAAGAAGACAAAACTATTCATTTAATCCATTTAATAATTAACTTCTCCATTCAGAATTATAAAGACCTTTTATTGATTACTATCTGTTGTGTAGGAAGTAGAAAGCAAATAAAGCCTCTTTCATTATAACATATGGAGTATAGTAAAGGAGGTTATAATTAAACCCTCTTTTCTATTAAACAAATAGATAAATATGCAATTCCAATGAAAAGGGAGTGCTAAAAAACAAAAATAAAGCAGAATGGGAATGAACATGTACAGGAGAAGTATGACTTTTACTTACTGGGAATTAAGGAAGATCTCTCTTAGGATATAATATTTGACCCCATGTGCTCTTGTACATTTGCATCTCAAAATAATTAGCATGGAAGTCTGCTTTTTCCATGAAAGATTAAGTGTTTTAGGATTTGGGAATGAAGATAAATGATGTTATAGTAAGCAAAACATTACAGTTTCATACACTTTTAGTTTTACCAGTTTATCTAACATTACAAATGAAAACTTTTGATGAACCAACGTATGTCCAAAGGTGCTCCAAATATGAGCTCTGGGCACCAGGAATCAGGATCTGGCACATTCAAGAGTAATAGAGAGATGGGCTTCTGCTATGATTTTGTGCTGATCTGCACAATGGAAGCTTCAGTAGCTCTTTGATTAGCAGAGTTCTACTGACCCAGAAGCCCTGAAGGGGTTACAGGAATCAGATCTAAAGGAGCAACGTGGTGGAGGGTGGGAGAGAATATTCTACTCCCTGTTAACAATGGTTGTAGATTCAAAGAAAACAGGGCTGACTGTGTTGCCATATGTTTCTAACAGTTTCTCAGATTCTTTCTTTGTGTCTGCATCTAGTAACAACATTTTTCTTTCATTAAAAAAACATCACAACAGCGTATGTTATATGCAAAGCATAGGCATGATGTTGCTTCTCAGGTCTCTCCCTGATCAATCTTCTAGGATAACTAATAGCACTTATAATAGTGTTGGACCAAATAAATGACTGTTTTAGTCCATGTTCTCAAGAGAAGTAGAACAAATGGAATCTCTCTCTCTCTCTCTCTCTTTCTCTCTCTCTCATCTATATATGTATGAATCAATCATCTATCTCTGCAGAATTGGCTCACATAATGAAGGAGGTTGGAGTCCCAAATCTTCAGTGTGGACCAGCAAGCAGCCTATAGACCCAAAAAAGTTGTCATTTTAGTTCCAGTCCAAAGGCCAGCAGGCTGGAGACTCAGAAAAGCTGATGAGGCAGATAAAGTCTGCTAGAAAATACCCTTTGGCTTGGGGGAGCAGCGTCTTTTTGTAACTTTCGGCTTTCAATGGATTGGATAATGCCCACCAATATTATGGAGGCGATTTGCTTTACCCATCTTTCACATTGACACATAAAATTAATGAATGCATTGCTTAAGAACTATTTCTGGATTTGCAAATATAGAATTTGTAAATATAAAGATTCTACATAATGCCATTGTCATACTCTAACACATTGAGATGATACCAAAAAGTCCCTACTATTTAGTTGCATTGCTTTAATGTTTCTTTCTACTAATTACATTTAAATTCTCAGTCTTTTAATGCTTGTATATTGGAAATAATATTAAAAATAGAATATATAATAATTTACTCACAAAATTTATATTGCTATTAAAAACAGATCTTTCTTTTCTGTATGTAACATCAATGGTGCAACATGAAAATGCTGATTATTTAAACAAAAACTCAGACAATTTCGTAATCCTTAATGTGGCTTGATGGTGTCCCCACCCAAATCTCATCATGAATTGTAGCTCCCATTATTCCCACCTGTAGTGAGAAGGACCTGGTGGGAGGTAATTGAATCATGGGAGCACGCTTTGTGTTGTTCTCCTTACAAGATCTGATGGCTTTATAAAGGGGAGTTCCCCTATAAAAGCTTTCTTCCCTGCAGCCATGTAAGACATACCTTTTTTCCCTTTTTGCCTTCTGCCATGATTATGAGGCCTTCTCAGCCACATATAACTGTAAGTCCATTAAACCTCTTTTTCTTTATAAATTACCCAGTCTTGGGTATGTCTTTATTGGCAGCATAAAAACGGACTAATATACCCTTTCATAAAAATAATATAATTATTCAAGTTTAGAAGCTTTTTAAATTGTCATAGTAGTAAAATTAGGAGGTTTTTAAATTTAAAAGTAACTACTCAGAAGAATTTTTAAAAATCATATAAATTCAAAGTTGAGTCATTAAGCATCTTTAATGGTTTTTATACTACAAAATTCTTTTTTCATAAAAAAATACATTTCTTCATAATCTTAAAGTATTTCCAAATGAGTTTCTTTGTTTTGCTTTCCTTTTTTTTTTTTTAATGGAGTTACGATTTTGTCACCCAGGCTGGAGTGAAGTGGTTTGATGTCAGCTCACTGCAACCTCTGCCTCCCAGGCTTAAGCAATTCTCCTGCCTGATTCTCCCAAGTAGGTGGGATTGCAGGCATCCACCACCACACCCAGCAAATTTGTATATTTTATTTATTTATTTATTTATTTATTTAGTAGAGATAGAGTTTCACCATGTTGGCCAGGTTAGATCTCTTGACCTCAGGTGATCTGCCTACCTTGGCCTCCCAAAGTGCTGGGATTACAGGCACGAGCCACCATGCCTGGCCTTCAAATGAGTTTTTACTTTTCATCAATACCTCACAGGTTTTATGTCTGATGATGTTAAAATTACAACTAAGAAAACTTATTTATTAAAGCACTCACAAATAAATGGAGAATTTTGTTAATTTATTTACAGATTATCTGAAGTAAGGATTTAATTTCCTTAAAATAGGCATAGAAATTTGTTGGAGCAATAATAAATGTCATGTTTACCCACAAAATATAGCTCTTCTCTATAATACTAATAATCCTTCTGGAGTGTTAATTTTGGATTAATGTTGAAATATATATGCCAATGGGGTCTTCTAAATATACGATTATGTCATCTGCAAATAGGGACAATTTGACTTCTTCTTTTCCTAATTGAATGCCCTTTATTTCTTTCTCCTGCCTAATTGTTCTGGCTAGAACTTCCAATACTGTATTGAATAGGAATGGTGAGAGATGGCATCTCCCTAGTGCCAGTTATTAAATGGAATCCTTCTAGTTTTTGCCTGTTTGGTATGATATTGACTGTGGGTTTGGTGTAAATAACTTTTATTATATTGAGATATGCTCCACTGATACCTACTTTATTGAGAGTTTTTAGCATAAAGTGCTGCTGAATTTTGTCAAAGGCCTTCTCTGCATCTATTGAGATGATAATGTGGTTTGAGTCTTTGGTTCTGTTTCTGTGATGGATTACATTTATAGACTTGCCTATATTGAACCAGCCTTGCATCCCCAGGATGAAGCCTACTTGATCATGGTGGATAAGCTTTATGATGTGCTATTGGGTTCAGTTTGCCAGTATTTTATTGAAGAGTTTTGCATCAATGTTCATCATGGATATTGGCCTGTAGTTTTCTTTTTCAGTTGCGTCTCTGCCAGATTTTGGTATCAGGATGATATTGGTCTCATAGAAAGTGTTAGGGATGATTCACTCCTTTTGTATTGTTTGGATTAGTTTCAACAGTATTGGCACTAGCTCCTCTTTGAATGTTTGGTAGAACTCGGCTGTGAGCCTGTTTGGATCTGGACTTTTTTGGGTTGGTAGGCTATTAATTGCTGCAAAGTCTCAGGATAAAAAATAAGTGTGCAAAAATCCCAAGCATTCCTATACACCAACAACAGACAAACAGAGAGACAAATCATGAATGAATCCGCATTTACAATTGCCACAATGAGAATAAAATACCTAGGGATACTAATAACAAAGGATGGAAAAGATCTCTTCAAGGACAACTACAAACTACTGATCAAGTAAATAAGAGAGGATACAAATAGGTGGAAAAACATTCCATGCTCACGGTTGGGAAGAATCAATATTGTCAAAATGGACATAATGCCCAAAGAAATTTATAGATTCAATGCTATCCCCATCAAGCTACCAATGACCTTCTTCACAGAACTGGAAAAAACACTTCAAACTTCATATGGAACCAAAAGAGAGACCACGTAGGAAAGACAATTCTAAGCAAAAAGAACAAAGCTGGAGGCATCAAGCTACCTGACTTCAAACTATACTACAAGGCCACTGCAATCAAAACAACATGGTACTGGTACCAAAACAGAGATATAGATGAATGGACCAGAACGGAGGCCTTGGAAGCAGTGCCTCACATATACAAACATCTGATCTTTGACAAACCTTACAATAACAAGCAATGGGGAAAGGATTCCCTGTTTAATAAATGGTGTTGGGTAAACTGGTTAGCCATATGCAGGAAGCTGAAACTGGACCACTTCCTTACACTTTATACAAAAATTATCTCCAGACAGATTAAAGTTTTAAGCATAAGAACTAACTGCATAAATACCCTAGAAGAAAACCTAGGAAAAACCATCTAGGACATAGGCACAGGAAAGGACTTCATGACTAAAACACCAAAAAGCAATGGCAACAAAAGCCAAAGTAGACAAATTTGGGATCTAATACAACTTAAGAGCTTCTGCGCAGCAAAAGAAACAATCATTAGAGTGAACCAGCAACCAACAGAATGGGAAATAATTTTTGCAATCTACCCATCTGGCAAAGGGCTAATATCCAGAATCTACAAAGAACTAAAGCAGATTTACAAGAAAAAAAACAAACAAACCCATTCAAAAGTAGGTGAAGGATATAAACAGACACTTTTCAAAAGAAAACATTTAAAAGGCCACCAAACATATGAATAAATGCTCATCATGACCAGTCATTAGAGAAATGCAAATCAAAACCACATTGAGATCCCACCTCATACCAGTTAGAATGGTGATCATTAAAACATCTGGAGACAACAGATGTTGGAGAGGATGTGGAGAAAAAGGAACACTTTTACACTGTTGGTGGGAGTGTAAATTAGTTCAGCCATTATGGAATACAGTGTGGCAATTCTTCAAGGATCCAGAAATAGAAATTCTATTTGACCCAGCAATTTCATTACTGGGTACATATACAAAGAATTATAAATCATTCTATTATAGAGACACATGCACACATATGTTCGTTGTGGCCCTGTTTGTGATAGCAAAGACCTGGAACCAACCCAATGACCATCAATGATAGACTGGACATGGAAAATGTGGCACATATACACCATGGAATACTATGTAGCCATAAGAAACGATGAGTTCGTGTTATTTGTAGAGACATGAATGAATCTAGAAACCATCATTCTCAGAAAACTGAAACAAGAACAGAAAACTAAACACTATATGTTTTCGCTCATAGGCAGGTGATGAATAATGAGAACACTTGGGCACAGGGAAGGGAACAACACTCACAGGGCTAGGTGGGGGAGGAGTTGGAGGGAAGTGGAGGTGAGGCACAGCAGGGAGCGGGGAGGATGAGGAGGGATGATGGGGGTGGGGGGAAATGCCTGATGTAGGTGATGTGGAGGGGGATGGAGACAGCAAACCACCATGGCATGTATGTACCTATGCAACAATCCTGCAGGATGCAGGATATGCACATGTATGTCAGAAACCAAAGTACAATAAAAAAAGAGCAGGATAATTAAAGATAAAGTAAAATAATAAATTAATGAAAATAAAAAATGTATACATGCCAATCATTTGGTAATGTGTTATTTGGCATCATAAAATATATAAAAATTGTTAGGTAATACATTGATATCACACATATATATCTCACATTGCATAAGTTAAAGTTATCATGTCCATTAAAGCACAGAAATGAAAACATTTAGATCAAGACCCCAAGGAAACTGAATTGGTGATGCTCACTCATAAAAGCTTACAAGAATCTAAAGAAAGTGGCTGTTCATAAAGAAAAAAAAATCGATGTGTGGTATAAATTTGAAAAGATAGGTTTGTGAGGAAAGTAACAGATGCTGTTTCTTTCAAATTATTTTAAAATGGTATACACATTTTTTTAAAGAAAAAAACGTGTTAAAAATTGTAGCACTACTAAAACAAAGAATGTAATAAACCTCAAAGGTCTGTCACTGCTGTCAGTCTACTTCCCAAAGGCAGAAAACTGTTTCTTTCCATTTTTTTTAACAAAACTTTCTTATAATTTGGAGAGTCAATTGTTAAGATTCCCAGAAAATAATAATCCAATACTTCATATGTGAAAGTGATAGTTCTTGCTGATATCAAGTGTCTGCTTGAACCAAGGAAAATGATGTCTCCTCCATCACCTATTCTAAGATAAGGTCAAAGTGCATCAAAGACATCTCAAGGTCTTCAGGGTACAGGAGGCTAAGGGCAGTGTTAGTCAGTAGCCAAGCCAGAAATACAATCTTACATCTTTTTACAACCAGGACCATAATATGACCACTGCCCTTCTATTTCAAATTGAAGTTACCGCTTCATGTTCTTACCTCCCTGCATCTTTTTCCCTTCCCCTACCTCCTGTCCGTCCTTCCATTTTTCTTCCTTGCTCTGACTGCTCTCCTCCCTCTTTCCTTCTTATTCTCCCTTTTTCTTGCTCCCCTCTCAAATTTTAGCTTTACCAAGATTCATAACCAAAATCAGCACCAACTTTCAACTTGATTGTGGTGGACACACTTTTTGACGTGCTGCTGCCTTCGGGGTGTCAATGTTTTATAGAGGATTTTAGCATGGATGTTCACCAGTGTTATTGGCCTAAAGTTTGCTTTTTTTTTTGTTGTGTCTCTTCCGGGTTTTGGTATCAGGGTGATGCTGGTTTCATAAAATGAATTAGAGTGGAGTCCCCCCATTTCAATAGTTTGGAAAAGTTTCAGAAGAAATGTTACCACCTGCACTTATACCTGCGGTAGAATTCAGCTGTGAATCTGTCTTGTCCTGTTTTTTTTTTTGTTTAGGAGGCTATTAATTACTGCCTCAATTTCAGAACTTGTTATTGGTCTATTCAGGGATATGACTTCTTCCTGGTTTAGTCATGGGAGGGTTTATCTGTCCAGAAATTTATGCACTTCTAGATTTCCTAGTTGATTTGCATAGAAGTGTTTATAGTATTCTCTGATGGTAGTTTGTATTTCTGTGGGGTCAGTGGTGAAATCCCCTTTACCATTTTTTATTGTGTATATTTGATTCTTCTCTCTTTTCTTCTTTATTAGTCTAGCTAGTGGTCTACTTATTTTGTTACTTAAAAAAAAACCACCTCGTGGATTCATTGATTTTTTGAAGGGTTTTTGGTGTCTCTAGGTTCTTTCTTTCTTCTCTGATCTTAGTTATTTCTTGTCTTCTGCTAGCTTTTGGATTTGTTTGCTCTTGTTTCTCTAGTTCTTTTTACTGTGATGTGAGGGTGTCGATTTGAGATCTTTCCAGCTTTCTGATGTGGATAGTTAGTGCTATAAATTTGCCTGTTAATACTGATTTAGTTGTGTCCCAGAGATTCTGGTATATTCTCTCTTTGCTCTCATTGGTTTCAAAGAACTTCTTTATTTATGCCTTAATTTGAGTATTTACCCAGGAGTCATTCAGAAATAGATTGCTCAATTTCCATGTAGTTGGGTGTTTTGAATGATTTTCTTATCTAAGTTCTAATTTAACTGCACTGTAGTCTGAGAGACTGTGTTTTGATTTCAGTTCTTTTTCATTTGCTAAGGAGTATTTTACTTCCAATTAAGAATGAGATCATGTCCATGCAGGGACATGGATGAAGCTGGAAGTCATCATCTTCAGCAAACTGACACAGGAACAGAAAATCAAACACTGCATATTCTTACTCATAAATAGGAGTTGAACAATGAAAACACATAAACGCAGAGAGCAGAACAACACACACCAGAGCCTGTAAGAAGGATGTGGGGGCAAAAGGAGGGAGAGCATTAGGACAAATATCTAATGCATGTGAGGCTTAAAAACTAGATGACAGTTGATGGATGCAGCAAACCACCATGGCGCATGTATACCCATGTAACTAAACTGCATGTTCTGCACATGTATCCTGAAACTTAAAGTAAAACAAAACAAAAAAATCATCACCAACTTTATTCTCACTGTTATCACATTAAATTGTTTTAACGTGATTTTCCCTTTTGAAGTATTACACTTTTTATTAATTAATAATGTCACAATGTATATATGTGTGATATATGTGATGTACAGATAGATTTGTGATTAATGTCATAAACATTATTGTATATTGGGGAAACATCCTAAACTGTTATATAATATGGCTTCTGTCATGTGCGAAACCAGGAATTCCTATTGGTAGATTACCTAATCTCTACCTGTGCTTACCTGTGGTAGCCTAAAATGTCACATTCTCTCACTTTGCCATTTCCCAGACATTTTCCCTTTTTCTCTTACAATCTAAACGTATATTAAAATGACTTTATTAATAGTAATAAGCTGGTGATGGTGGTTCATGCCTGTAATCCTATCATTTTGGGAGGCCAAGGTGGACAGATCAATTGGGATCAGCAGTTCAAGAGGACCATCCTGGCTTGCATGGTGAGACCTCATCTCTGTTAACAATACATAAAATTAGCTGGGTGTGGTGGCATGCACCTGCAATCCCAGCTAATCAGGAGGCTGAGGCAGGAAAATTGCTTGAACCTGGGAGATGGAGGTTGCAGTGAGCCGAGACCACACCACTGTACTCCAGGCTGGGTGACAGAGTGAGACTCTTTTTCAATAAAATAAAATAATAATAATAGAATTAATAGTTTTAAGTACTTTAATTTGTACCATATCAAGTGATAAGTACTTTTCATATTTAATTTCTCGTATTTTTCACATATTGACACAGCATAAGTACTATGTATGACCCTATATTATAAAAGAAAATTAAGGTGTATTTGTTGCATACCTTTTTATTTAGTTATTTTATTGATTATATCAGCTGAGAAGCATAGAGCACTTAAAGCAAAATTTGAAATACAGCAAGTTTTCAATATTAGTTATTCTTAGCTTTCTTTTTTTAATTGCATTTTAGGATTTTGGGTACATCTGCAGAACATGTAAGATAGTTGCATAGATACACACGTGGCAGTGTGTTTTGCTGCCTTCTGCCCCTTCACCCACATTTGGCATTTCTCACCATGTTATCCCTCCCCCACTACCCCCACTGCTGTCCCTCCCCTATTTCCCCCAATAGACCCCAGTAGTAGTACTCCCTTCCCTGTGTCCATGTGTTCTCATTGTTCATCACCGGCCTATGAGTGAGAATATACAGTATTTCATTTTCTGTTCTTGTGTCAATTTGCTGAGAATGATGTTCTCCAGATTCATCCATGTCCCTACAAAGGACACAAATGCATCATTTTTGATTGCTGCATAATATTCCATGGTGTATATGTGCCACATTTTCCCAGTCCAGTCTATCATGGATGGGTATTTGGGTTGGTTCCAGGTCTTTGCTATTGTAAACAGTGCTGCAATGAACATTAGTGTGCATGTGTCCTTATAGTAGAATAATTTATAGTCCTTTGGATATATACCTAGTAATGGGATTGCTGGGTCAAATGGAATTTCTATTTCTAGGTCCTTGAGGAATCGCCACACTGTCTTCCACAATGGTTGGACTAATTTACACTCCCACCAGCAGTGTAAAGGTGTACCTATTTCTCTGCATCCTCTCCAGCATCTGTTGTCTCGATTTTTTAATGAACACCATTCTTTTTTTTTCTTTTTATTGCATTTTAGGTTTTGGGGTACATGTGCAGAACATG
>CM052650.1:27894035-27918088 GCA_028533165.1 Leontopithecus rosalia | reverse complement strand
TTATTTTGCGGTAGGCTCTCAATTGCTGCCTGGACTTCAGACCTTGTTATTGGTCTATTCATAGTTTCAGCTTCCTCCTGGTTTAGGCTTGGGAGGACACAGGTGTCCAGGAATTTATCCATTTCTTCCAGGTTTACTAGTTTGTGTGCATAGAGTTGTTTATAATATTCTCTGATGATGGTTTGAATTTCTGTGGAATCTGTGGTGATTTCCCCTTTATCATTTTTTATTGCGTCTATTTGGTTGTTCTCTCTTTTCATTTTTATCAGTCTGGCTAGTGGTCTGTCTATTTTGTTGATCTTTTCAGAAAAACAGCTCTTGGATTTATTGATTTTTTGAAGGGTTTTTCTTGTCTCTATCTCCTTCAGTTCTGCTCAGATCTTAGTTATTTCTTGTCTTCTGCTAGGTTTTGAGTTTTTTTATCTTGCTCCTCTAGCTCTTTCAATTTTTATGATAGGGTGTCAATTTTCGATCTCTCCACTCGTCTCATGTGGGCACTTATTGCTATATATTTTCCTCTAGACACTGCTTTAAATGTGTCCCAGAGATTTTGATATGTTGTGTCTTCGTTCTCATTGGTTTTGAAGAACTTCTTTATTTCTGCCTTCATTTCGTTGTTTATCCAATCAACATTCAAGAGCCAGTTGTTCAGTTTACATGAAGCTGGGCGGTTCTGGGTTATTTTCTGGATTCTGAGTTCTAACTTGATTGCATTATGGTCTGAGAGACTGTTTGTTATGATTTCAGTTGTTTTGCATTTGCTGAGGAGTGCTTTACTTCCAATTATGTGATCAATTTTAGAGTAGGTGTGATGTGGTGCTGAGAAGGTTGTCTATTCTGTGGATTTGGGGTGGAGAGTTCTGTAAATGTCTATCAGGTTTGCTTGTTCTAGGTGTGAGTTCAAGTCCTGGGTTTCCTTGTTAATTTTCTGTCTGGTTGATCTGTCTAATATTGACAGTGGAGTGTTAAAGTCTCCCACTATTATTGTGTGAAATTCTAAGTCTCTTTGTAAGTCATTAAGAACTTGCCTTATATATCTGGGTGCTCCTGTATTGGGTCCATATATATTTAGGATCGTGAGCTCTTCTTGTTGTATTGATCCTTTTACCATATGTAATGTTCTTCTTTGTGTCTTTTGATCTTTGTTGCTTTAAAGTCTATTCTATCAGAGACAAGAATTGCAACTCCTGCTTTTTTTTGCTCTCCATTTGCTTGGTAAATCTTCCTTCATCCCTTTGAGCATTTTTGTATCCTTGCATGTGAGATGGGTTTCCTGGATACAGCACACTGATGGGTTTTGGCTTTTTATCCAATTTGCCAGTCTGTGTCTTTTGATTGGTGCACTTAACCCATTTACAGTTAGGGTTAATATTGTTATGTGTGAATTTGATACTGCCATTTTGATGCTAGCTGGCTTTTTTTCCCATTAGTTGATGCAGATTCTTCATTTTGTTGATGCTCTTTACTTTTGGTATGTTTTTGGAATGGGTGGTGCTGGTTGTTCCTTTCTATCTGTAGTGCCTCCTTCAGGATCTCTTGTAAAGCAGGCCTGGTGCTGACAAAATCTCTGAGTACTTGCTTGTTCCCAAAGGATTTTATTTTTCCTTCATTTATGAAGCTTAGTTTGACTGGATATGAAATTCTGGGTTGAAAGTTCTTTCCTTTAAGGATGTTGAATATTAGCCCCCACTCTCTTCTGGCTTTAGGGTTTCTGCCAAGAGATCTGCTGTGAGTCTGATGGGCTTCCCTTTGTGGGTGACCCGACCTTTCTCTCTGGTTACCCTTAGTATTTTCTCCTTCATTTCAATCCCGGTGAATCTGACAATTATGTGCCTTGGGGTTGCTCTTCTTGCGGAGTATCTTTGTGGTGTTCTCTGTATTTCCTGGATTTGGGTGTTGGCCTGCCTTGCTAGGTTGGGAAAATTTTCCTGGACAATATCCTGAAGAGTATTTTCCAGCTTGGATTCATTCTCTTCGTCACATTCTGGTACACCTATCAAACGTAGAATAAGTCTCTTCACATAGACCCACATTTCTTGGAGACTTTGTTCATTCCTTTTTGTGCTTTTTTCTCCAATCTTACCTCTTGTTTTATTTCATTGAGTTGGTCT
The DNA here is from genome assembly GCA_028533165.1 of Leontopithecus rosalia. Taxonomy (NCBI): domain Eukaryota; kingdom Metazoa; phylum Chordata; class Mammalia; order Primates; family Cebidae; genus Leontopithecus; species Leontopithecus rosalia. The sequence goes on along the minus strand of CM052650.1, from coordinate 27,915,977 downwards.
TCGACTCCTGATATCCTTTCTTCTGCTTGTTCAATTTGGCTGTTGAAACTTGTGCATGCTTCACGAAGTTCTCGTGTTGTGTGTTTCAGTTCCTTCAATTCATTCATATTCCTCTCTAAGTTGTCCATTCTTGTTATCATTTCCTCAAACTTTTTTCAAATCTTTCTTCAAGGTTCCTAGTTTCTTTGCACTGATTTAGAACATGTTCTTTTAGCTCACAGAGGTTTCTCATTACCCACCTTCTGAAGTCTGATTCTATCATTTCATCATTCCCGTTCGCCGTTTTGTTTGTCCCTTTGGGAGTGGGACCCGTTGAGCCTGATCACTTGGCTCCTGCCTCCAAGCCTTTTTGCTGTTTTTTTTTTTTTAAGTTGTAGGGTTGACTCTCTCCCAGGTGTTTCAGTCGCCAGGTGAAAGGGCACTGGGATCTGTGTGATTTCCCGTGCAGCGACCTGCTGCTCTGGCTCACAGTTCATCTCCCAGGAATCTCCTGGTCTGGCTTACTGTCCAAATCCCATTTAATCAGATGAATATGCTAATCTGCCCTCCCAAATCTCAAATTGCCGGTTTATCAGGGTGCCCAGACCTGTGCATTTTGTGCGGCATGCCGCTGCGCTGCGGTGCTGGCCGTTTGGCTGCACTAGTGGAGACTGCTGCACTGGTGTCCTGTGTCTGTCCTACACCTGGGATTTTCCCCATTCTGTGGGCTATAAAGATCCATCTGGAAATGCGGCATGAACTCACCCTCTGCGTCTTGACTGAGAGCTGCAATCCTGAATTGCTTCTATAGCGCCATCTTCCCTCGTCTTCTGGGATGCTTTCTTAATTTTCCTTTTGGATTTTATGTTGTAGCTATATGGAAACTTGGCTGATTTTTGCGTGTTAATTTTGAATCATGCAAATTTTCTCACCTTGACTATTAGCTCTAGTAGTTTTTTTGTGTATTCTGTTAGTTATGCCATCTACAATTAGAGATAACTTTCCCTCTTTGTTTATAATCTGGATGACTTTTATTTTTTTCTCTTGTCTAATTTCTCTGCTAGTACTTCCATTACAATGTTGAATACCGGTAGGTAAAATACACCTAATTTTAAAAGAAAAGTTTCAAATTATCATGGTTAATTATGTTAACTGTTTATGTTTTATAATTTTTAAAATATTTTTTGTTATGTTTAGGAAGTTGCCATCTATTCCTAGTTTGCTGACTATTTTATTAAGTGGAGTTGAATTTTGTCAAATGCTTTTTCTACATTGACTGGGATTATCACTTGTTTCATTTTTCTTCATTCTATTAACATAAATGTGAATTAGTTTGTTTTCATGCTGCTGATTCAGACATACCTAAGATTAGGCAGTTTATAAAAGAAAGAGGTTTATTTTACTTACAATTTCACATGGTTGGGGAGGCCTCACAATCATGGCAAAAGGTGAAAAGCACATCTTACATGGTAGCAAACAAAAGAAGATAGCTTGGGCAGGGAAACTCCTCTTTTTAAAACTATCAGATCTCATGAGACTTATTCACTATCACAAGAAATGTATGGGAGAAAACACCCATATAATTATCTCCTACCCACAGGCTCAATAACATGTGGAAACTGCCAAGGCTTGGGGCTTCCATTCTTTAAAGCAACAACCTGAGCTGAACCTTGGCCCCTTTCAGTCATGGCTGGAGTGCCAGGGATGCAGGATACCAAGTCCCTAGGCTGCACATAGCAGGGGACCCTGGGCCTGGCCTAGGAAACTATTTTTTCCTTCTATGCCTCTGGGCCTCTAATGGGAGGGGCTGCCATGAAGACCTGTGACATGCCCTGGAGATAATTTCTCCATTGTCTTGAAGACTAACATTCAAATCCTTGTTACTTATGCAAATTTCTGCAGCTGGCTTGAACTTCTCCTTAGAAAATGGGATTTTCTTTCTACTGCATTGTCAGTCTGCAAATTTTCTGAGCATTTTTACTCTCTTTCCCTTAAAAAACTGAATGCCTTTAACACATCCAAGTCACCTCTTGGATGCTTTGCTGCTTAGAAATTTCTTCCACCAGGAACACCTAAATCATCTCTCTCAAGATTGAAGTTCCACAGATCTCTAGGGCAGGAGCAAAATGCTGCCAATCTTTTTGCTAAAACATAACAAGAGTCACCTATGCTCTAGTTCCCAACACGTTCCTCATCTCCATCTGAGACAACCTCAGCCTGCACTTCATAATCCATATCATTATCAACATTTTGATGAAAGCAATTCAACAAGTCTTTAAGGAGTTCCAAACTTTTCCACATTTTCCTGTTTTCTTCTGAGCCCTGAAAACTGTTCCAACCTCACTTGGTATTCAGTTTTAAAGATGCTTCCACATTTTGGGGTATCTTTTCAGCAGTGCCCCATTCCTGGTACCAATTTACTGTATTAGTCCACTTTCATGCTACTGATATAGACATATCCAAGACTGGGAAGTTTACAAAATAAGGAGTTTTATTGGACATACAGTTCTACATGCCTGGGAGGCATTGTATTTTTTGATAAATCCCATTTGGTCATAGTGTGTAATCAATGTAATACTTTGTTTGATTCAGTTTGCTTACATTATGTTCAAGACTTTTGTGTCTATGTTTATAAGGGATTTGGATCTTATGGAGTTTTCTTGTAATGTTTTTGTCTATATTTATAAGGGATATTGATCTTTCGTAGTTTTTTTACAATGGTTTTATCTGGCTCTGGCATCTGGATAACTTTGGCCTTACAGATCTATACAATTTTTGTATCATCGATTAATTGAAACTTTTATAAAAAATGTCATTTTTACTTAAAACCATTACAATTTTTGATTTAAAAACTAGTTTATTGATATTGATATAGCCCTAGCTCTCTTTAAGTTACCATTTGGATAAATACATGTTTCCATTATTCACTTTCAGCTTATCTGTGTCGCTAGATCTAAAGCAAAACTCTTATAAGCTACACATTGTTGAATCATATTACTTGTCCTTTCTGTTAATCTCTATTTGTTAACTCATGAATTTAATACATTTAGATTTAAAGTGAATAATGATAATGAGGAACTTGCTTCTGTCATTTTAGTATTTATCTTCAATATTTCCTATACAATTTCTGGTTCCTAATTTCTCTAAAAATATCTTTTTTGACTGATGTTTTCTAGTGTAGCATTTTGATTCCCACTTTATTTCCTTTCTGTATAATTTTAATTATTTTTGTGGAGTTTTCCATGGGGATTTCTGTTAATATCTTACATTTATAATATTCTACATTTATAATCTGGTTTAAATTATACTAATTTAACTTAAATATCATACATTAACTTTCCTTCTGTCCAACATCATTCCTCCCTTTAAAATTGTTATTGTCACAAATTATATCTTTCTACATTTTGTGCCCATTAATATGGATTGGCCATTGTCATTACATGTGTAGATCTGTTGGATTATATAGCAAAAAATAAAGCTGTTTACAAAAACATAATAAAGCTAGTGTTATATTTACATGTGCAGTTACCTATACCAGTAATCTTAATTTCTTCATATTGCTTTAGTTACTTCATTTCAGTCTAAATCATTTGCTGTAGGGCATTTCTTGTAGTAAACTTTCTTATCTTTTGTTTAGAATATCTTAATTTCTCTTTTACTTCTGAAGGACCATTTTACCAGACATATAGTTCTTGTTTGACAGCTAATTTTTAAATTATCCCTTTAAGTATATCACTCCAATGCTCTCTGTCTTCCATTGTTTCTGATGAGATATCAGCTGTTAATCTAATTGAGGGTCTCTTGCCCATGAAGAGTTACGTCTGTCTCATTGCTTTTAAAACTCTCTTTGTGCTTGAATTTTGATAGTGTGATTTTGGTGTGTCTTGGTGTGGATCTCTTTGAGTTTATTCTAGGAGCTTTATCAGCTTCTTGCATGTGCAGATTGGCATCCATCACACAATTTGTGAATTTTTCATTTATTATTTCTTCAAATATTCTTTCTTACACTTTCTCTTTCTAATCTCCTTCTGGAAATTTCAGAAAACTTACATTGGTATGCTTGATAGTGTACCATAAGTACCTTAGGCTAGGTTTTTCAAAAATTATTTTTTTCTTTTATTCTTCTTCTTTTAATCCTTCTTCTACTGGTCATTTCATTTGTCCTACATGTAAATTCTCTGCTTCTGTCTTCTGCCTGCTTAAAACTGTTTTTCAATTTGTCCAGTGAAAACTTATCTAAACACCATATTTTCAGCTCCAGAACAATTATTTTGCTTCCTTTTATAAGATTATCTATCTGTTAACATTATCTAGATGTCTATGTATTGTGCTTTTAATTTCCTTTGCTTCTGTGTCCATGGCTTCCTTCTGTGTCCATGCACCTTTGTGCATACTTAAGACCAATAATTTAAAGTTTTTGTTGAGTAGATTCAATGTCTGCACTTCTTATGCATGGCTTCTGTTTATTTGTTTTTCTATTAGAAGGAGTAATAATTCAATGATTTCATAATTTTTGTAAGCATTGTAATATGTTATTGATAATTTAACATTTTAAATATCATAATGTGGTAAACTGGAGATCAGATTTTCCCCCTCTCCTAGGATCACTGTTGTTAACTGATGAATGCTCAAATTGTCAATTTTTTAGTGACTTTTCCAAACCACTTTCAGAAAGGCTACACTCCTTGTTGTGTCTGGTCCACTGAAGTCTCAGTTGTACTGTCTCCTAAGTTAGCAAATAACCTGATAGAGATTTCCTTAAATGGTTGTCCAATAAGAAAAGAAAATATATTAAAAAGAGTGTCTATCTCTTTAAATCCCCTTCCACCTTCAATCTGTATGATAAGTTAGTGTTCTTCATCTGTATCAGCATCTCCACAATCAATAGTAGCAATCAAAATTCAAAACATGAACTCTTGGAGGAGAAATTATTTTTGCTCACTCTGACACCAGTGTACTACACTACACTGTGGCCTGACATCTCCATAGGCCTGAAGATGGGGTATGACAACCACAAGAGGAAGCTCAAAATTCTCTGATATTTCTGAGTACTCCTTGTCAAACAATCCCTGATATGCTGCAAGTATTCAATTATGCTCTAGAATTCTAGAATAGTTACTTTCAACAGTTCTTGCCAGCTCAATAGTTGTTTCAGTAGAGGGAACAACTTCTTGAACTTTCAAACTGCCATTTTCTGTGATGTTCAGATGTCATGTGATGTTGATATTGTACTATTCCCTTTTTTAATAAAAATTTAGAAAATGGTTTTTTAAGGACAGCACTTTGCTTTCATTTTGTTTTAAAGTGGAAATTAAAGGTCTTAAGTATTGAAATGGAAACTCTCAGAGGAAATGCTGTCTCAGTTACATAAAATTGATAGACTACAGGACTATAAGAAAATGATTTGTTTTCTACATATTTAGTTGTAGATAATTTAGTATGGGTGATATGATTATATTTAAGGCCAGATTTTTGGATCATAAAGTGGGAAGCTGGGGTAATATAAAGCAGAATGAATCAGTATCAACTCCTTAATGTACCATAACAGAAACTGATATTAATCACAAGACACTTGAGATTTCAAAGTATCTGGGTGGTATTTAAAGTAAGATTTAGCAATCTGGGCAGCCAGGGATTTGTATTCTTTTTATCGTTAATAATGTAAAACTTAAAAGAAAATCCCTACAGAATAGGATAAGAGAATTGGCTAATGCAGAGTCCCTCTTACATCATTGTTAGACATGCATTCATCTCTTCTGACAAGAAATCTATAATTAATGCCTTCACTTCTATAATAGATGTCTCATATGTTTCTGTCAAAAAAGTTCCAAAAGCCTCATAAATTTTCTTTTATAATTTGAGTACTGTGATATTTGCTATTTGTTATTGAAATAATTGATTCCAATATTTTGTAAATGTTTATATTCTGACATATTCTGTAAAAGAAAAAACTTTATTTGAAGACAGACTGTTTATGTTAGTATATGTTGATATTTAGTCTTACATATGTATGTGTGCACACACAGACACATATAAACACAAACACACATACACACATACACTTTGGATTATCTTATAATTATCAAGTACATAAAAAAAGGAAGGCTCTAAGCAGTGCTGTGCTACAGGCAGGTGACATAGATCAGAAACTTACCTCTCTGCCAAAATTTAAGGGGGTACCTCAAAAATTCAGCAATCAAGATAAATTACATTTAATGCAATATTAAAATTAATAAGTAATAATGAACACAATATTAAAAATTTAGATCCATATTAGATCAACAACAGGAAATTGATTAACTATGTTTGAGTCTCAGGCAAATGGAACATTTAGTGTAATAAGTTAAAATATTGTTTACATCTTTCACATAATACATTCTTCCTTTTTTCAAATCTCATGACTCAGGCAAGTACCTCACTCACCTCACATTCCTTTTGCTGTATCTGAATATCTACTATCCTAACAAACTTTGAGTGTCTGGGCCATAATGCAACAAAATTAATCTACTGTTTGCTCAGCCGGAATTTTACATTCAAAACTTTGTCTTTGCTACCAAGTAAAGTTATTGAATTTTTTGCTACCAAGCAAAGTTATTGAACTTTGCTACCAAGTAAAGTTATAAAAGTTGCCATTTATATTGAGGAAAAATGTATTTTATTATGTCAATAGGAAGTTTAATATGGAGAACTAAGCCAGGAATGTAGCAACTCAACTGTTTCTCTCTGAAAGCTTGACTCTTTCCCAAAGGACAAATGAATTAGTATGCCATGTGAAAAAAAAATTAAAGTTCTCAGGGAACAGTCGATAAAAATAAACCTAGTGGCACTTGGCCAGAGAATACAATAAAAGAGAAAAACATCAGAATCTGAAGTGTTTCTTCCCTCTCCATCTTCTGCATTCTCCTCTCTCTCACTGTCCCCTGACCAATCTCCCTCTCTCATACAAACACAAGTGCACACACCCACACACAGGCTACTGAGAGATCATTTATGCACAATAATCTTTAAAGAACGTGCTAAAACATATCTGTTAATCACCAAAATAAATATATGATGTGAGAGACACGATAGAAAAACTTTCTTGAAAACATTTTTGCATCCATCCATCCATCCATCAACTTACTGTACAAACATAAATTGGCACTTGTATAAACTTCACTCTCTAAGCATGAAAACTCAAGCAGCAAATGAGAGGAAGCTAAAATGTCACATAGGAAATCATCTGGATTACATATGAATAATGTAACCAAACTGAATCACATGGGGAAGTATAGAACTAACCAAGTTACTTTGAGGAACGGTTTTCAATTTTTTTTTATTCAATATGATGCTAGTTGTTGGTTTGCCATAAATGGTTTTTATGGTATATGTTTTTTACATGCCTAGTTTTTTGAGTTTTTATTATGAAAGGGTGCTTACCAAATGCTTTGCCTGCCTCTATGGAAATGATTATATAGTTTTTGTCTTTAATTATCTTTATATGATTTATCACATTTATTGTTGTGCGAATGTTAAATCATCTTGCAGCCATACTAAAGGTGTCACTTGATCTTGCTGTATTGTTTTTTTAGGTGCCACTGAATTCAGTATGCTAGTACTTTGTTGAAGATTTTTGCTTCTATGTTTCTCAAGGATATAGGCCTGTAGTTTTCTTGCATGACTAGATTGTTTATTTGAAACTTTTCACTTTTTTGATGTAGGCATTTATTGCTATATACTTTATATATATATATATATATATATATATATATATACACATATATATATATAATTGCACTTTATATATATATATATATATATATATATATATATATATATATATATATATGTAATTGCACTTTAGATTCTGGGGTACATGTGCAGAACATGCAGAATTGTTGCATAGGTACATACACAATAAAGTGATTTGCTGCCTCCATCCCTGTCACCTATATCTAGCATTTCTCCCCATAATATCCTTGTCCAACTCTCTACCCCCAGTGTCTCTCCCCTAGTTCCCCCAAACAGACTCCAGTGTGTGATGTTCCTGTCTCTGTGTCCGTGTGTTCTCATTGTTCAACACCCACCTATGAGTGAGAACATGCAGTGTATGATTTTCTGTTCTTGTGTCAGTTTGCTGAAAAAGATGGTTTCCAAATTCATCCATGTCCCTACAAAGGACGCAAACTCATCACTTTTCATGGCTGTGTAGTATTCCATGGTGTATATGTGCCACATTTTCCTTGTCTAGTCTATCATCGATGGGCATTTGGGTTGGTTCCAGGTCTTTGCTATTGTAAACAGTGCCACAATGAACATGAGTGTGTATGTGTCTTTATAATAAAATGATTTATAATTTTTTGGATATATACCCAGTAATGGGATTGCTGGGTCAAATGGAATTTCTGTTTCTAGGTCCTTGAGAAATTGCCACACTGTTATCCACAATGGTTGAACTAGTTTACACTCCCATCAACAGTATAAGTGTTCCTATTTCTTCAATCCTCTCCAGCATCTGTTCTCTCCAGATTTTTTAATGATTGCCATTCTAACTAGCATGAGATGGTATCTCAATATGGTTTTGATTTGCATTTCTCTAATGACCAGTGATGATGAGCATTTTTTCATGTTTGTTGGCCTCATATACATCTTCTTTTGAAAAGTGTCTGTCCATGTCCTTTGTCCACTTTTGAATGGGTTTGTTTGCATTTTTTCTTGTAAATCTTTTAGTTCTTTGTAGATTCTGGGTATTAGCCTTTTGTCAGATGGGTAGATTGTAAAACTTATTTCCCATTCTGTTCATTGCTGGTTCATTCTAATGATTGTTTCTTTTGCTGTGCAGAAGCTCTGGAGTTCAATTAGATCCCATTTATCTATTTTGGCTTTTGTTGCCAGTGCTTTTGGTGTTTTGGTCATGAAGTCCTTGCCTATGCCTATGTCCTGGATGGCTTTGCCTCAGTTTTCTTCTAGGGTTTTTGTGGTGTTAGGTCTTATGTTTAAGTCTTTAATCCATTTGGAGTTAATTTTAGTGTAAGGTGTCAGGAAGGGGTCCAGTTTCTGCTTTCTGCACATGGCTAGCCAATTTTCACAACATCAATTTTTAAAGAGGAAATCCTTTCCCCATTGCTTGTTTTTGTGAAGTTTTTCAAAATCAGATTATTTTAGTTGTGTGGCCTTGATCTGAGGTTTCTGTTCTGTTCCCTTGGTCTATATCTTTATTTTGGTACCAGTACCATGCTGTTTTCATTACTGTAGCCTTGTAGTATAGTTTAAAGTCAGGTAGCATGATGCCACCAGCTTTGTTCTTTTTGCTTAAAATTGAATTGGGTATGTGGGCTCTTTTTTGGTTCCATGTGAAGTTTAAGGTGGTTTTTCTCAGTTCTGTGAATAGGGTCATAGGTAACTTGATGGCAATAGCATTGAATCTATAAATTACTTTGCCAGTATAATCATTTTCACAATACTGATTCATCCTAACCATGAGCATGAAATGATTTTCCATCTTTTTCTTTCCTCTCTCATTTCCTTGAGCAGTGGTTTGTAGTTCTACTTGAAGACGTCCTTTACATCCTTTGTTAGTTGTATTCCTAGGTATGTTATTCTCTTTGTAGCAATTGTGATTAGAAGTTCCCTCTTGACTTGGCTTTCTGTTACTCTGTTATTTGTGTATAGGGATGCTTGTGATTTCTGCACGTTGTATTCTGAGACTTTGCTGAATTTGCTCATCAGTTTAAGGAGATTTTGGGGTGAGACGATGGGGTCTTCTAAATATACAATCATGTTGTCTGCAAATAGAGACAGTTTGACTTCCTCCTTTCCTATCTGAATGCCTTTTATTTCTTTTTCTTGCCTATTTTGCTCTGGCTAGAACTTCCAATACTATATTGAATAGGAGTGGTGAGAGAGGACATCTCTGTCTAGTGCCAGATTTCAAAGGGAATGCTTCCTGGTTTTGCCCATTCAGTATGATATTGGCTATGGGTTTGTCGTAAATAGCTTTTATTATTTTGAGATACTTTCCGTCAATACCTAGTTTATTGAGAGTTTTTAGCATATAGGGATGTTGAATTTTGTCAAAGGTCTTCTCTGCATCTATTGAGATAATCATGTATTTTTTGTCTTTGGTTCTGTTTATGTGGTGGATTACATTTATAGACCTGCATATGTTGAACCAGCCTTATATCCCTGTGATGAAGCCTACTTGATCGTGATGGATAAGCTTTTTGATGCTCTGTTGCAATCTGTTCGCCAGTATTTTATTGAAGAATTTTGCATCAATATTCATCATGGATATTGGCCTGAAGTTTTCTTTTCTTGTTGAGTCTCTCCCAGGTTTTGAAATCAGGATGATGTTGGTCTCATAAAATGATCCGGGAAGGATTCCTTCTTTTTGGATTCTTTGGAATAGTTTCAGGAGAGGTACCAACTCCTTTTTGTATGTCTGGTAGAACTTGGCTGTGAACCCATCTGGGCCTTGGCTTTTTTTGATTGGTAGGCTATTAATTGCTTCCTCAACTTCAGCCCTTATTATTGGTCTATTCAGGGTTTTCCCTTTTTCCTGGTTTAGGCTTGGGAGGGTACAAGTGTCCAGGAATTCATCGATTTCTTTCAGGTTTACTGGTTTATGTGCATAGAGTTGTTTTAGTAAACTCTGAAGGTAGTTTGTGTTTCTGTGGAATCTGTGGTGCTATCCACTTTATCATTTTTTATTGCATCTATTTGATTCTTCTCTCTTCTCTTTTTAATTAATCTGGCCACTGGTCTATTTTGTTGATCTTTTCAAAAAACCAGCTCCTGTATTTATTAATGTTTTGAAGGGTTTTTTGTGTCTCTATGTCCTTCAGTTCTGCTCTGATCTTAGTTATTTCTAGTCTTCTACTAGCTTTTGAGATTTTTTTATATTGCTCCTCTAGCTCCTTCAATTTTGATGATAGGGTGTCACGTTTAGATCTTTCCTTGCTTCTCATGTGGGTATTTACTGCTATAAATTTTCCTCTAGACACTGCTTTAAATGTGTCCCAGTGAATCTGGTATGTTGTGTTTTTGTTCTTGTTGGTTTCAAAGAACATCTTTATTTCTGACTTTATTTCATTGTTTATCCAGTAAGCATTCAAGAGCCAATTGTTCAGTTTCCACGAAGTTGTGCAGTTCTGAGTTAGTTTCTTAATCTTAAATTCTAATTTGATTGTACAGTGGTCTGAGAGACTGTTTGTTATGATTTCCATTCTTTTGCATTTGCTGAGGAATGATTTACTTCCAATTATGTGGTCAATTTTAGAGTAGTTGTGATGTGGTGCTGAGAAGAATGTATATTCTGTGGATTTGGGGTGGAGATTTCTGTAGATGTCTATTAGGTCCACTTGCTCCAGATCTGTGTTTAATTACTGGATATGCTTATTGATTTTCTGTCTCCTTGATCTGTCTAATATTGACAGTGGAGTGTTAAAGTCTCCCACTATTATTGTGTAGGAGTCTATGTCTCTTTGTAGGTCCATAAGAACTTGCTTTATGTATCCAGGTGCTCTTGTATTGGGTGCATATATATTTAGGATCATTAGCTCTTCTTTTTGAATTGGTCCTTTTACCATTATGTAATGCCCTTCTTTGTCTCTTTTGATCTTTGTTGGTTTAAAGTCTATTTTTCAGAGACTAGAATTGCAAATCCTGCTTTTTAAATTTTTTTATTTTTTCTCCATTTGCTTGGTAAATCTTCCTCCATCCCTTCCCTTTGAGCCTATGCATATCATTCATGTGAGATGGATTTCCTGGATACAGCACACTGATGGATTTTGACTTTTTATCCAATTTGCCAGGCTGTGTCTTTTGATTGGGGCATTTAGCCCATTTACATTTAAGACTAATACTGTTATTTGTGAATTTGATCCTGCCATTTTGATGCTAGCTGGTTGTTTTGCCCATTAGTTGATACAGTTTATTCATTGTGTCTATGCTCTTTACTATTTGGTATGTTTTTGGAGTGGCTGGTACTGGGTTGTTCCTTTTTATGTTTAGTGCTTCTTTCAGGAGCTCTTATAAGGCAGACCTGGTGGTGACAAAATCTCTCAGCAATTGCTTGTTTGTAAAGGATTTTATTTCTCCTTTGTTTATGAAGCTTAGTTTGGCTGGATATAAAATTCTAGGTTGAAAGTTCTTTTCTTTAAGAATGTTGAATATTGGCCCCCACTCTCTTTCTTTTATTGCATTTTAGGTTTTGGGGTACATGTGCAGAACATGCGAGATAGTTGCATAGGTACACACATGGCAGTGTGTTTTGCTGCCTTCTGTCCCCTGGAGAACTTCATTCTCAGCAAATTGACACAAGACCAGAAAAGGAAACACTGAATATGCTCACTCATAGGAGGGTGAAGAACAATAAGGCCCCCACTATCTTCTGGCTTGTATGGTTTCTGTGGAGAGATCCACTGTGAGTCTGATGGGTTTCTCTTAGTGGGTAACCTGACATTTTTATCTGGCTGCCCTTAGCATTTTCTCCTTCATTTTAACCCTGGTGAATCTGATGATTATGTTCCTTGGGGTTGCTCTCCTTGAAGAATATCTTTGTGTAGTTCTCTATATTTCCTGTACTTGAATGTTGGCCTGCTTTGCTAGGTTGGGGAAGTTCTCCTGGATAATACTGTGAAGAGTGTTTTCCAGCTTGGATTCATTCTCTCCATCACATTCAGGTACACCTATCAAATGTAGATTAGGTCTTTTCATATAATCCCCCGTTTTGGGGGGCCTTTGTTCATTTCTTTTCACTCTCTTTTCTGTATTCTTGCCTTCTTGTTTTATTTCATTGAGTTGGTCTTCAATCTCTGATATCCTTCCTTCTGCTTGGTCAATTTGGCTATTGAAACTTGTCTATGCTTTGTGAAGTTCTCATGTTGTGTTTTTAGCTCCATCAATTCATTTATATTCTTCTCTCAGCTGTTTATTATTGATAGAATTTTGTCAAACCATTTTTCAAGGTTCTTAGTTTCTTTGCATTGGTTTAGAATATGTTCTTTCAGCTCAGAGAAGTTTGCTATTACCCACTTTCTGAAGCCTGTTTCTGTCAATTCATCAGATTCATCCAGTTGTTCCCTTGTTGGTGAGGAGCTGTGATCCCTTGGAGGAAGAGAGGCATTCTGGTCTTGGGTGTTTTTATCCTTTTTACACTGGTTTCTTCCCATCTTTCCCTATTTATCTACCTGTGGTCTTTATAGTTGGTGACTTTTGATGGGGTCTGTGAGTGGACAACCTTTTTGTTGATATGAAGTTCTTTCTTTCTGCTTTTTAGTTTTTCTTCTAAACGTAAGGCCCCTCTGCTGTAGGACTGCTGGAGATCCCCACTTCAGACCCTGCTTGCCTGGGGGTCTCCTGTGGCAGCCTCTTCATTCTCACTGGGAACTGCACTCCAGTGCTGTTTCTATTAGGCCATCTTTCTACTACTCTCTATATTTTTTTGTTACTACTACCTCTCCTGTATCCCACAGATTTTGATATGCTTTGTTTCCATTTCATTTGTTTTAAGAATTTTTAAATTTTAATTTCTTAATTACTTTTTTTTGAGACAGGTTCTCACTTTGTCACCCAGGCTGGAGTGAGTGGCAAAATCTTGACTCACTGCAGCCTTGACTTCCTGTGCTCAATTCATCCTTATGCGTTGGCCTCCTGGGTAGCTGGAGCTACAGGTGGGTGCCACCACACTGGGCTAATTTTTCTTTTTTTGGTAGAGACAGTGTTTCACTGTGTTGCCCAGGTTTGTCTCAAACACCTGAACTCAAGCAATCTGCCCACTTCAGCCCCCCAAAGTGCTGGATTACACATTTTAACCACCATGCCTGGCCAAGTTTCTTAATTTGTTAATCTTGTATTTCATCATTGACCCATCTTAATGTCTTCATTGACCCAGTAGTCATTCAGAAATATGCTTTTATTTTTCATGTATTTATTTATTTATTTATTTGAGATGGAGTTTCACTCTTGTTACCCAGGCTGGAGTGCAGTGGCGCAATCTCGGCTCACCACAACCTCTGCCTCCTGGGTTCAGGCAATTCTCCTGCCTCAGCCTCCTGAGTAGGTGGGATTACAGGCACGCACCACCATGCCCAGCTAATTTTTTGTATTTTTAGCAGAGACGGGATTTCACCATGTTGACCAGGATGGTCTTGATCTCTTGACCTCATGATCCACCCGCCTTGGCCTCCCAAAGTGCTGGGATTACAGGCATTAGCCACCGCATCCGGCCCATTTTTTCATGTATTTAAATATTTTCGGTCTTAATTTCTTCATTGACCCATCATTCATTCTTCATTTCTTCATTGATACATTGACCATTCAAGAGCATGTTGTTTATTTTTCATGGGTGTGAGCATTTCCCAATATTCCTTTTGGTACAGATTGTTAATATATTCAATTATAATCTGAGAAGATAATTGATGTAATTTGTACTTTTAAGAAAACTATTGAGACTTTTCTGTGACCTAATATAGTATTTATCATGCAAAATAGTTCATGTGCTGATGATAAGAATATGTACCCGGCAGTTGTTGCATAAAATGTTCTGTAAAGGCCTATTAAGTCCATTTGGCTTATAGTCTAGTTCAAATGCAATATTTTCTTCCGATTTTTTGTCCTGATGATCTGTCTAATGCTGACAGTAGAGTACTGAAATTCCCCACTATTAGTATTATTTTATTGTAGTCTATCTCTCTTTAGATCTTGGAATATTTGAATTATAAATCTGGGTGCTCCATGTAGGTGCATGTATACTTAGAACTGTTATCTCCCCTTGCCAGGTTAAATATTTGTCATTATTATAATAGCCTTATAATGACCTTCTTTTATTTATTTATTTTTTACTGATTTCAGTTTAAAGTCTGTTTTACCTGATGTAAATACATCATGGAAAAAAACCACAATTACTTTTGTACCAACCTAATAGCTACATTTGCTTATTTTGATTTTCATTTGCATAGAATATGTATTCTCCTTCCTTTACTTTCAATCTACCTGTGTCTTTATAGGTGAAGTCAGTTTCTCATAGGCAGCATATAGTTGAATCACATTTTTTAATCCTTTCAGGCAATCTGTATCTCCAAAGTGGATAATTAATTTATATCAAGGTTACTATTGATATGGGAGGCTTTGTTTATCTCATATTATTGTATTCCAGTTTTGTAGGTAAATTTTATTTTTTTCTCCTGTTGTTTGTAATTGTGGTTTGTTGGTTATTTAGAGTAGAACCATTTTATTCCTTTCTCTTTCTCTTTTGTGTGTTTACTTAACCATTAAGTTTGATTCCTTTGTATATTTTTATGATTCTGATTGTCATCCTTTTGCATCCATGCTTAGGACATCCTAAAACATCTTTTGTAGGATTGGTCCAGTGTTGATGAATTCACTCAGCTTTTACTTGTCTGTGAAAGACTTTATTTCTTCATCATATATAGTGTAATATTTCTGGGTAAAGTATCCTTCACTGACAGTTATTTTTCCTTAGAGCACTTTAAATAAATCACCCCTATTTCTCCTGGATTGTAAGTTTCCTGCTGAGAAATTCACCGTTATTCTGTTGGTGGTTTCTTTACAGGTGACTAGAAACTTTTCTCTTCGTGCTTTTAGAATACTCTGTCATTAACTAGACGTTTTTACTATAATGTGCCATAAGAAAAACTTTTTGAATTTCATTTGTTCAGGGTTGGCTGGGCCTCCTTTATCTGGATATTTAAATTTCTTATGGATTTAGAGAAGTTTTTGTCTATTATTTTTTTAAATTGGTTTTATTATTATTATTATACTTTTAAGTTCTGGGGTATATGTGCGGAATATGCAGGTTTGTTACATAGGTATACACCTGCTGTGGTGGTATGTTGCACCCATCACTCCATCATCTACATTAGGTATTTCTCCTAATGCTATCCCACCCCTTGTACCCTACCCCTGACAGGCCCTGGTGTTTGATATTCCCCTCCCTGTGTTCATGTGTTCTCTGTTCAACACCCACTTATGAGTGAGAACATGCAGTGTTTGGCTTTCTGTTCTTGTGTCAGTTTGCTAATAATGATGTTTTCCAGCTTCTTTCATGTCCATGCAAAGGACCTGAACTCAACCTTTTTTTGGCTGCATAATATTTCATGGTGTTTCATATTTCATATTATGAAATGTTCCATATTTCATAATATGAACTCATATTTTTTTGCTTGTATATTTCATGGCATTTCATATTTCATGCATGCCAAATTTTCTCTATCCAGTCTATCATTGATAGGCATTTGAGTTGGTTCCAAGTCTTTGCTATTGTGAACAGTGCCACAATAAACATACACGAGCATGTGTCTTTATAATAGAATGATATAAGATCCTCTGGGTATAATCCCAGTAATGGGACTGCTGGGTCAAATAGTATTTCTAGTTATAGATCCTTAAGGAGTCTCATCCTTCCATTGTCTTTTTGCTTTCTGTTATACTGATAATTTGTATATTCTTCACTTTATGGTGTTCCATGTCACACAGACTTTGTTCATTCATGTTTAATTCTTTTAAAAATATTTTTATCTGACTGATTTATTTCAAAAGATCTATTTTCAGATTCTGAGACTCTTTTTTTTTTATTTTGCTTGATTTGGACTGTTGTTCATGTTTAGAATAAAGATCACTGAGGGTCTCTCACCCTTTCCCTGTATTGAGGTTTCTCTTGGCACCCAGACAATCTTGCTCAAGGGATGATTTTTGAATCAGAGACTGTCATTTCCTCATGGGTCACAATGTTTTATTTCTACTTTTAAAAGTTACAGTGATTCCTGGTCAGAAAAATGTGCTATGTATATTTCCCATTTGAGAAATTTTTCAGAACAAAGAAGAAAATGTAAGCTCTCCTGGAGACTCTAACTTGACTTTGATATTTTTACTCCTGAAAAATTTTTAAGCTGTAAAAAATATGAATACTTAAACAATATTGCCTGCTTTCTTCTTCTTCTTTTTTTTTTTTTAAGACGGAGTTTCGCTCTTGTTGCCCAGGCTGGAGTGCAATGGCGTGATCTCTGCTCACCGCAACCTCTGCCTCCTGGTTCAGGCAATTCTCCTGCCTCAGCCTCCTGAGTAGCTGGGATTACAGGCACGTACCACCATGCCCAACTAATTTTTGTATTTTTAGTAGAGACGGGGTTTCACCTTGTTGACCAGGATGGTCTCGATCTCTTGACCTCGTGATCCACCCACCTTGGCCTCCCAATGTGCTGGGATTACCAGGCGTGAGCCACCACACCTGGCCCTGACTGCTTTCTTCTATCAACCCACCAAGAATTACCAATTCACCAAACTATGATTAACTGCTACCTTGATGAACTACTTAGGTTATTAAAGAATTGGCTAATAAACTTGAAAACAAATTCTAATTTCTGTTACTAGTTGTTGATGAACTGACTACTGGTTCACTTAGTTTAGTAAAATTCCTTGTTGGTGACAAAGCTATTAACATAGAACAGAATAAATTTTGTAACTAGAAAAATATTACTATTGTAAAGTACTGAATGAATCCTTAATTCATAAATCCTTTATCTGAAAATCTTACAACAATGTCTCTGGAATGAAAAAATGGTAAGTAGCTCTTTTATAATTAGTAGCAATAACAAAATTCTTTAACTTATGGAATGCTTACTATGTGTCAGACATAGTACAACCAATATATACTATCTTTAATCTCTACAATAAGAACTATATTAGATATTATTTATATTCAATTTCAGAAAATAAAACAGATTAAGCAGTTTATACTAATCACATGATGAGTACCCAACAGAATTCAATTTCATCTCTAGTTTGTCTCATCCCAAATCCTATACTTGTGGCATTTATGTTGAAGTGCTGAAATAATGGATGGAAACATCATATTTATTCAAACAATCAAATGTTTTATATCAATTACTTTAATAATTTATAGAAATAAAGTGTATTATTGTATAGTATTTTTGTCTTTTGTTTATTTAAGAATTAATGGAATATCTTTTATATGCAGATTATTATGCCATAATAAAGACAAAATTACAGTTCGCCATAGAACAATGCTAAAGTTAGGGGCACAGTGAAAAATCTGTATATATGTTTGGACTTCTCAAAAATTCTAATAGCCTATTGTTGACCAGAAGCCTTATTGATAACATAAAATGTATTAAAACATTTTGGGTGCTATATGTATTATACACTATATTCTTACAATAACATAATATGCTAAAGAAAAAATGTTATTAAAATAATAAGAAAGATAAAGTATATTTTCTATTAATTATGTGTTAGTGGATTGTCATAAACGTCTTCATACTAATTATCTTGAGTAGACTAAAGAGGAGGAGGAAGAGGAGGAGCTGGTCTTACTGTCTCAGGGGTAGCAGAGGTATAATGTGCAGGAGGTTGAAGGGGAGGAAGGAACACTTGATGAAACTTTATGGAAATGTGTCATAATTTCTGTTTGACACTTTGGATTTTTTATTCTCTAGAAGTGTTTTCATTTAATGCCAATTCTTCCTCCACAATTTGCTTTAGATTTAGTGCATGTATCACAGAAGTGTTTGTGTCATAAAATAAGTAAAAGACAGTCTTGACTAATCAGAACACTTTTGCCAGGTTATCTAATATTATTTTTTTTCTAGCTCTGCTTCTTATATGTCTTCTTCTTCATTGTTTGGCACTGGTTAGGAAACACTCACCCTCAAGTCTTCTTTTGTTAATTCCTCTAGTGTGGTATTTAATTGATTTTGAATTTCTCCAAGATTAATATCTCTAAAGATTAATATATCCCTAACCTGTTTGTCATATCCACAGTCTCTTTCATAATTTGATTGGCTCTATTGTAAATCCTGTGAATACATGCAGAACATCTGGACCTAGTTGTCTTTAGCAGGAATTTATTGTTTCAGGCTTAATGGCTTTCATATTTTTTATAACACTTACAGAACCTTCAATGGTTTAATCCTTCCAGACTTTTATGATCTCTATAGCAGAATTCTCTTCCTTACATTTGGCAATCCTTTTCATAGAGTACTGTATATAATGATCCATAAAGGCCTTTATGAACCCCCTTTTATAAGCTGAATTAGATATGTTGTGTTTAGGGGCAAGTAGACAACTTTGACACCTTTGATGTTGAAGTCATGGAGTTCTGGGTTTCCAGGGGCATTGTTCAATACCAAAAGAGCTTTAAAAGGCAATTTTTCCCATAATTTCCAAATATGGGAAAAAGAAGATGGCGTGGTAGGAGCAACTCAGGATTGCAGCTTTCAGTGAAGGCACAGAGGGTGAGTCCAAGTCGCATTTCCAGACAGATCTTTGTTGCCCACAGAGTGGGGAAATTTCCAGGTGTAGGAGACACACAGGATGCCAGCGCAGCTGTTTCAGCTGGTGTGGCCTTTTTGGCTGGTGCTGCAGCGCAGCAGCACTCTGCACAAAACGCACTGATCTGGGTCCCCTGTTAAACTGGCAATCTGAGATTTGGGAGGGCAGATTAGCATATCCATCTGATTAAATGGGACTTGGACAGTGAGCCAAACCAGGAGATTCCCGGAAGGTGAAATTTGAGCCAGCGCAGTGGGTTGCTGCACGGGAAATCTCGCAGATCCCCATGCCCTATCAGCAGGCGACTGAAACACCTGGGAGAGAGTCAACCATTCAACTTTAAAAAAAAAAGGGCTCTGTTGCAGGGAGCCAGGTGATGAGGCTCGGCGGGTCCCACCCCCACAGGGACAAACAAAATGGCGATTTGATATGCTCGGGGTTGAGAGTTTCACTGCAGGCACAGCTGAACAGAGGATGGTGCTGCTCAGTGGGGGAGGGGCGTCTGCCATTATTGAGGCATTACACCCCTACTGAGGTACACACCCATTGCCAACGCAGCCTGCCATTGCTGAGGCAACATGCCATAACAAAGAGACTCCGCCAATACAGAGGCAAGCCACCATCACCACAGCAGTTTTAACCACACCCATATAAACAAGACTACAGGAAATTATACTCAGCAGCAGGGTGGAGCCCATGGCAACAGGGCAGACCCAAGAGCAGCAGGGCAGAGCCTCAGCAGGCAAATAGTGACTAGACTGCCTCCTAGCTGGGCAGGACAGTGCAACAGATACTCATAAAGAAAGCCCTAACTCCCTGAGACAGAGCAAGTGAGGATAAAAAGGGGCTTTATGAGTTCTGCTGCAGAAGACTTAAACGTACCTGCCTAACAGCCCTGAATGAACAATGGAGCTCACAGCTTAGCACTTGAGCTTCTATAAAGTACAGACTGTCTCCTCAAGCAGCTCCCTCACCCCCATATACCCAAAGAGTCACCTCAAAAAGGACTGATCAGACTGACATTTGGCGGACATTATTCTGGGACAAAGATAGCAGCAGAAGAAACTGGTGGCATCCCTCACTGTTCTGCAGCTGCTACAGGTGTACCCCAGGCAAGCAGGGCCTGGAGTGGACCTCAGCAGTAATATAGCAGGGGGGCTAGGTTATTAGAAGAAAACCTAAGTAACAGAAATACTTCATCATCATCAATCTGGGCATCCACTCAGAGACCCAATTGAAATGTCAGCAACTACTCAGATGACAGGTGGATAAACCCACAAGGATGGGAAGAAACCAGCACAAAAAGGAGGAAAAGACCCAAAACCAAAACACCTCACCTCCTACAAAGGACCAAAACTCCTCACCAGCAAGGGAACAAAGCTGGATGGAGAATGAGTGTGATGAAATGATGGAATCAGACTTCAGAAGGTGGGTAATGAGAAACTTCCATGAGCTAAAAGAATATGTTCTAAATCAATGCAAAGAAACTAAGAACCTTGAAAAAAGATTTGAAAAAAGATTCATGGAAATGATAACAAGAATGGACAACTTAGAGAGGAATATGAATGAATTGAAGGAGCTGAAAAAAACAACATGAGAACTTCATGAAGCATGCACAAGTTTCAACAGCTGAATTGACCAAGCAGAGGAAAGAATATCAGAAGTCAAAGATCAACTCAATGAAATAAAATGAGAAACCAAGACTAGAGAAAAAAGCACAAATAGGAATGAACAAAGTCTCCAAGAAATGTGGGACTATGTGAAGAGACCTAACCTACGTTTGACAGGTGTACCAGAATGTGATGAAGAGAATGAATCCAAGCTGGAAAATACTCTTCAGGATATTATCCATGAAAATTTCCCCAACCTAGCAAGGAAGGACAATATTCAAGTCCAGGAAATAAAGAAAACACCACAATGATATTCTGCAAGAAGAGCAACCCCAAGGCACATAATCGTCAGATTCACCAGGGTTGAAATGAAGGAGAAAATACTAAGGGCAGCCAGAGAGAAAGGTCGGGTCACCCACAAAGGGAAGCCCATCAGACTCACAGCAGATCTCTTGGCAGAACCTCTACAAGACAGAATAGAGTGGGGGCCGATATTCAACATCCTTAAAGAAAAGAACTTTCAACCCAGAATTTCATATCCAGCCAAACT
The DNA here is from genome assembly GCA_028533165.1 of Leontopithecus rosalia. Classification (NCBI taxonomy): domain Eukaryota; kingdom Metazoa; phylum Chordata; class Mammalia; order Primates; family Cebidae; genus Leontopithecus; species Leontopithecus rosalia. The sequence goes on along the minus strand of CM052650.1, from coordinate 27,894,548 downwards.
GAGCTTCATAAACAAAGGAGAAATAAAATCCTTTATAAACAAGCAGTTGCTGAGAGATTTTGTCACCACCAGGCCTGCTTTACAAGACCTCCTGAAAGAGGCACTACACATAGAAAGAAACAACCAGTACCAGCCATTCCAAAAACATACCAAATGCTAAAGAGCATCAACAAAATGAAGAATTTGCATCAACTAATGGGCAAAACAGCTGGCTAGCATCAAAATGGCAGTATCTAATTCACACATAACAATATTAACCCTAAATGTAAATGGGCTAAATGCACCAATCAAAAGACACAGACTGGCAAATTGGATAAAAAGCCAAAACCCATCAGTGTGCTGTATCCAGGAAACCCATCTGACATGCAAGGATACACAAAGGCTCAAAATAAAGGGATGGAGGAAGATTTACCAAGCAAATGGAGAGCAAAAAAAAAGCAGGAGTTGCAATTCTTGTCTCTGATAAAATAGACGTTAAAGCAAAAAAGATCAAAAGAGACAAAGAAGGTCATT
>CM052650.1:27821565-27893535 GCA_028533165.1 Leontopithecus rosalia | reverse complement strand
AGCAGAAACTCAACAAGAAAAGAAAACTTCAGGCCAATATCCATGATGACCATAGATGCAAAAATCTTCAATAAAATACTGGCAAGCCGATTGCAACAGCACATCAAAAAACTTATCCATCATGATCAAGTAGGATTCATCCCAGGGATGCAGGGCAGGTTCAACATACACAAGTCTATAAACATAATTCACCACATAAACAGAACCAAAAACAAAAACCACATGATTATCTCAATCGACACAGAGAAGACCTTTGACAAAATTCAACAGCCCTTTATGCTAAAAACTCTCAATAAACTTGGTATTGACAGAACATATCTCAAAGTAATAAAAGCTATTTATGACAAACCAACAGCCAATATCATACTGAATGGGCAAAAACTGGAAGCATTCCCTTTGAAACCCAGCACTAGACAAGGATGCCCTCTTTCACCACTCCTATTTAATATAGTACTGGAAGATCTAGCCAGAGCAATCAGGCAAGAAAAAGAAATAAAGGGTATTCAAATAGGAAAGGTGGAAGCCAAATTGTCTCTATTTGAAGATGACATGATAGTATACCTAAAAGACACCATCACCTCAGCCCAAAAACTCCTGAAACTGATAAGCAACTTCAGCAAAGTCTCAGGATATAAAATCAATGTGCAAAAATCACAAGCACTCCTATACACCAATAACAGACTTAAAGAGAGCCAAATCAAGGACAAACTGCCATTCACTATTGCTACAAAAAGAATAAAATGCCTAGGAATACAACTTACAAGGAATGCAAGGACCTCTTCAAGGAAAACTACAAACCACTGCTCAACGAATTAAGAGAGGACACAAACTGATGGAGAAACATTCCATGTTCATGGTTAGGAAGAATCAATATCGTGAAAATGGCTATACTGCCCAAAGTAATTTACAGAATCAATGCTAACCCCATCAAGCTACCATTGACTTTCTTCCCAGAACTGGAAAAAAACACCATGAACTTCATATGGAACCAAAAGAGAGCCTTCATAGCCAAGTCAATTCTAAGCAAAAAGAACGCAGCAGGAGGCAACACACTACCGGACTTCAAACTATACTACAAGGCTACAGTAATCAAAACAGCATGGTACTGGTACCAAAACAGAGATATAGATCAATGGAATAGAACAGAGGCATCGGAGGCAACACAACATATCTACAACCATACAATCTTTGATAAACCTGACAGAAACAAGCAACAGGGAAAGGATTCCCTGTTTAATAAATGGTGTTGGGAAAACTGGCTAGCCATGTGCAGAAAGCAGAAACTGGACCCCTTCCTGACACCTTACACTAAAATTAACTCCAGATGGATTAAAGACTTAAACATAAGACCAGGCACCATAAAAACCCTAGAAGAAAATCTAGGCAAAAAATTTCAGGACATAGGAGTAGGCAAGGACTTCATGACCAAAACACCAAAAGCATTGGTAACAAAAGCCAAAATAGACAAATGGAACCTAATCAAACTCCACAGCTTCTGCACGGCAAAAGAAACAGTCACTAGAGTGAATCGGCAACCAACAGAATGGGAAAAAATGTTTGCAGTTTACCCATCTGACAAAGGGCTGATATCCAGAATTTACAAAGAACTCAAACAGATTTACAGGAAAAAAACAAGCCCATTAAAAAATGGGAAAAGGATATGAATGGACACTTTACAAAAGAAGACATGTAAGAGGCCAACAAACATGAAAAAATGCTCATCATCACTGATCATTAGAGAGATGCAAATCAAAACCACATTGAGATACCATCTCATGCCAGTTAGAATGGTGATCATTAAAAATTCTGGAGCCAACATGCTGGAGAGTATGTGCAGAAATAGGAACACTTTTACACTGTTGGTTGGAGTGTAAATTAGTTCAACCGTTGTGGAAGACAGTGTGGTCATTCCTCAAGCCTTATAAATAAAAATTCCACTTGACCCAGCAATCCCATTACTGGGTATATATCCAAAGGACTATAAATCGTTCTAGTATAAGGACACATGCACACGAATGTTCATTGCAGCACTGTTTATAACAGCAAAGACCTGGAACCACCCAAAAGCCCATCCATGATAGACTGGACTCAGAAAATGTGTCACATATACACTATGGAATATTATGCAGCAATCAAAAATGATGAGTTCATGTCCTTCATAGGGACATGGATGAATCTGGAGAACATCATTCTCAGCAAACTGACATAAGAACAGAAAATTAAATACTGCATATTCTCACTCATAGGCGGGTGATAAAAAATGGGAACACATGGACACAGGGAAAGGAGTACTACTCACTGGGGTCTATTGGGGGAATAGGGGAGGGACAGTGGTTGGGAGAGCTGTGGAGGGATAGCCTTGGGAGAAATGCCAAATGTGGGTGAAGGGGAGGAAGGCAGCAAAACACATTGCCAATGTATGAATCTATGCAACTATCTTGCATGTTCTGCACATGTACCCCAAAACCTAAAATGCAATAAAAAAAAGAAATATAAACATAATAAATAAATAAATAAATAAATTAATTAATTAAAAGGCAAGTCCCTTACTGATGAGATACTTCCTGACTTCAAGGATGAAGCACTGATTTACCCAATCCAGAAAAATGTGTTCCCATTGTCCAGGCCTTCTTGTTGTACAACCAAAAGACTGTAAGCTCAAGGGTAAGCAGCTTTATCAACAAGAGAAATCCTGATCATAAACTGGACTGTATTTGCACGAAACATTAAAGTTAGCCTATGGCTTCCTGCCTTAAATTCTGATTCTTATTTCTCTTTTTTACTAATAACTGTCTTTTGTGGTATTTTTTTTAAAGAATATGGTACTTTCATCTGCATTAAAAACCTGTTCAGGCAGATAATTTTTCTCTTTGATAATTTTCTCAATATCATCTGAATCATCATCTGCTGCCTCTTGGTTGTCAGAAACAACTTCTCTTGTTATCTTGATATTTTTGAAGCCAAACCTCTTTCTAAAATTATCAAACCATCCTTTGCTGTCATTGGATTATCCAGCTTCAGATCCTTCACCTTTTTTTGTTTTTTGCTTTGTCATATAATAGTTCTGTTTTTCTTGAAACATATTAAAGTCTGTAGGTATTTGTTTCTTATAGCAATCTTTCAGTGATATAAAAACTGCATTTCAAAACAAGTTAAAAAGGTGTATTACAAAAAAGTACAAGGTTTTTATACCTGCTGATATAGCTGCAATGATGGCTTCACAAATGTCTTTTAACTTTTTACAATAATTCTTATGCTGGATTCATTTATCATGAAATGGCAGGAAATTACAACTGCAGATTTCAATCCATGGTATATATCAAGCAATTCAACTGTTTCTTGTGAAGTTAAGACCTTTCTCTATTTCTTGCAACAACTTCCAGCATCAGTAGTGGCTTTTCATATGGGTCTCATTGTATTATTCCAGGTTTATGTTATTGCACTAAAAATGATTTTAAAATATATAAGAACTGTAAGATTTCACTTTTTACTGCAATATGTAATTTACTGGAGAGACAAACTGCTCACATGAAGATGGTTAGTGAATACTTGAAACACTTGAGCTCACAGCAATAGGAACAGGAGGTAACTACAAAATGGTTAGAGTAGTATAATATGTACTACAGTTATTATTTAACACTCTATCTTTATATTTGTTTAAGTTTCTCTCTACTAATGATCTCTACTATTAATCATTTACACCATGGCACGATGTATAGTCTGTAAGTGTTTGTGTGCCTACGTTTTGATCAATGTTAACTTTCTATAATGAATTTGTGTATGGTAATAAATAATAAAATAGACTACAAGGGGAATAGGGGAGAGACAGTGTGGGGGGCAGCAGCTGGGGAGGGATAGCATGGGGAGAAATGCCAGATGTGGGTGAAGGGGAGGAAGACAGCAAATCACACTGCCACGTGTGTACCTATGCAACTATTTTGCATGTTCTGCACATGTACCCCAAAACCTAAAATGAAATAAAAAATAAATAAAAATAAAAATAAAATTCTCTTTGGATTAAAATAAATAAATAAATAAATAAATAAATAAAATAGACTACTATGCATATATATTTGATGCATTTGTGACATACATTTTTCTTAATTTTTAAAAATATTTCTAGGCTATATGGTTTGCTTGCAAATGTTTTCAAATTATTACACATCTCCAAAAAGTTTCTAGTATTTTTTATTAAAAAGCTGCATACAAGTGGTCCTATGCATTTCAAACCCATGTTCTTGAAGAGTTAACTGTATTTAATCTTACAGGGACATAGATTGAGGTTTAGAGAGGTTAAATGATTTGCTTGAGATCTTATAGCCAGTAAGTTCTGGAAATATGACTCCATCATATCTGTATTTCAAAATATGCTGATACTTGCTGTTATAAATACTTTCTGAGTTGGCTGGAAAAATAAAGGTAAGGAGTGGAAGTAGTAAATGTGTTTTTTTTCTATCCATGTGAGTAGTTCACTTGAAAAGCTATTAACAAATACTTCCTTAGGCAAGAAATCTATTTATTGAAATTGACAGAGTAAGGATTAATGACAACAATACTCACACATAATCCTTTCTGACCAGCACTTTTTACCTATTGTTCCATCCACCTTGGGTCTCAGGCAGGTGGTCCAAGTCCAATATTGCTCAAACTTTCTTTTAAAAATAAATGAGTTGAGCTTTTTATTCATTTACTTTTCTTTTTTTTTTTTGTAACTTAGCTTAATAGTTTCTTTCAGAGATGGCTTGGCCTTTGACTAATTTCTATCTTGATTCAGGGAAACTTAAAAATCAAGTTGCCTCCGAAAGCATTTTCATTTGAACAACATTGAGATTAGATATAATTTTGTAATTTTTTTGTTCTTTCATCAGAAATAAATCTTGCTTTGCAGTAGTTTATTATACCCCAAATTTGCACATCAGAATTGAATAAGCTGTTCTCATATTGATGCAGCAAAACATATAGTAAAACTAGACAAACTAAGATATTTGTTGTAGTTAGCAATTGTAGCCTGGAGTAATGCTGCATTTAGTTATGGTATATAAAAATGCTTAAACCTGAATCTGTTTTCTTATTTTCCAAGGCCGCAGAAACCTGAATGTTATGTTAGCAAAAATTTATTTTGTAACCCCGTCTAATAATTTAGGGGAAATAGTAAATTTACTCTAATTAATAACTTTCTAAATGGAAAACATAGTTCTATTATTGTGGACACACAAGAAGGATTTTCTTCTTGTCTCTAGATATCAGGCATATTTCAATTTCTCTGAATTGAACATTATGTTAATCACATATTACATTAACATTTAAAACACTTTATTTTCAACAAAATAATATTCTCCCAAAGTGACTACACATGATTCAAATTTATTCGACTGAGGAAAGTAGAATCAGGCAGGTATTTGAGTCCTGTGATAGTTCAAATAAACATAAAGGGTCATAGCTTATTTTTTTTCATACTACTTAATGTTATTAAAATGAACAAAGTAGCATTAATAGCAAGGATAATGACACAGAATCCTTCTAAACCAGCATTTTTTTTTAATCAAGTGTTCCACACAGCCTGGGCTTTAAAATGCATGATTTTTCAATTGATTAGGTGCATTTTATACCTACATTAAATCTGTTAAGTTTATTATTTGCCTCATAGGAGAATAAAATTCTATGTTTATTCGTCATAATAATCATAGAGGAGGTCTTATTTATTTATTTAGTTTTAGATACAAACCCACAGGTCTGTTTGGTATGGTTGTGCAGTTTGTGCCACATAATGGAGATCAGATATAGGAGTCTCCAGAAGCTCAGATAAATGAGTCAACTGCTAGAATTTCCAGAGCCCTGGTATGAGGATGGAATATTTGTAGATGGTGTCCAGTGTTCCTGTCTGTAATTCACTCAAAGGAGCATGAAATCCATGTTGGAAAGATGGTAACTTATCCTTCTGGGCTTTCTTAATTTTGATTCATTTTTTCGAAACGCGTTTCTCTTCTAGTCTTCACCATTGTAGTGAATTAAGTCACGTTACATCAAGCTATTCAGATCACAGCCTGAATCACATTAAACTCCACACTCTGCTCATGCCTCTCATCCAATCTACCAATAAATATTATTGTTTCTGCATTAAAAAATATTGACTTTGACCTTGTTTATCTTCCCCGATGCTACTTCTCTAGTTCATGTCACTGTTCTTTCTTGCCTAGAATATTCCAGTAACTTTCTGAGTAGAGTTCTCCCTTTCAAACAACAATTTCTCTTAAAAAATTGATATATTTTACATATTCTAGGGAACATATAATATTTAGTTGCATCCATAGAATGTGTAATAACCAAAGGTATTTGAGGTGTTCATCACTTTGAGGATTTATCATTTCTATGTGTTGGGACCAGTTAAAATTCTCTCTTCTAGCTAATTTGAAATATTTTGTGTTAACTATAGTCACTCTACTCTTCAGTAGAAGGTAGAAAGTACTCCCTTTTTGTGTCTCTTGTCCTCTCTCAAAGTTTACCACAAATGAGCCAGTGTAACATACTGAACATATAGGTTTCATTCAAGCCAACACTAATACCAATAGTTTCACAAAGCATGTATAGACTGAAGTTCAATGTCCTCCTTTTACCCTGGAAGACCTTATAATAACAGAGGTAAACAGAGGTAAAATTTACAGAAAAAGAGAGCTATTGGAAGACATTTGCTTTAAATATAAACAACTTGAATACCTAAGTATTACTTAAGGTTGCTGTGAGGCTGGTTGGGGATGGGGGTAGGATAACATTAAAGGAAAAATATTCAACACCTGTTAAAATGGTAAGGAAGGCTTTATTCAAGACAATTACAATAGGGGTCAACTCTACTGCAATAAACAGGAGATTGGGTTTAACTCTGAAAACAGAAAGGACAAATAGGGATGTATGTAGCCAAAGATTGGAGGATGGTCAGTGGATAAAAAGTTACAGAGAGGAGACATTAAGGGTAGGGTAATTTTTGCTGAACTTGTCTAACAAGATTCTTGCTAAAGCCAGGCCAAAGACTTAGACATCAAAGACAGGGGATGAAGAACTTGATTAGATATTAAGGGTGGGGTCAGGGCATGAATAAGCGGGATTCTTTGTTAAGACTGAGCTGGGCAGGCCAAAGACAGAATGAATTTCAAGGTTGAAGGCTAGTGAAACTGAGGGCTCAGAGAGCTAATGTCTGACCAAAGAGAGAGTCTATGTACATAGTTAGGTTAATTAGGCAATCTGATGACAGTACTATCTGTGACTAGTTACTCTGAGTACAGCTCAGGATAATACAAGTTGAACATTGATGCTCCATTTTCAACCTGTGAAAGGGATGTCGGTAGATGTATATCAGTCAAAGCTCAGAGTCCCATATGTCCCTATGGGGTAAGAAAGAGTAAATGAAAAGTTGCTATGAGCTGGTAGATCCAGAAGGCATCATTTGAGACAAGGATTCAGAGTATGTGGCTGACATTGAAGCTGATGGTCACTGGTGGATCCATGGACACAAACCACAGTTGTCATATTGCCTAATAAATCAGAGCACATGAACAAAAATGCACTGTGGTGGAGGTCAGTGGATAAGACTCAGTCGTGGTAGAACTGTACAACTCTTCATGCCAGAGTAATATATACGTGCCACCCATGGCCATAGACTTAGAAAACCCCAAGGTTTTCTAAGCCAGGAGAAATTCAAAATAAATGAACTTGAGTGGAATCAATTTTACAGCTGAATTAATCACACTTAAAATTGGAATTGCTTGCATGACCGTGAATTGGCAAGATAATGTTTTAGATATTTTTATCTATAGGAAGAAAGAAGGTTTATGTGTTCGGTTCATTTGAATAAAGTTTTAGAAAAAATAGTTTTATTTACAACACCTGAGTAGTATATTGTAATTGGAAAATATGATAAATAAGTTTGTGAATGCAAGAAAAAAATGTTGTTAGAAATAAGAATTCAAGATTTTATTTAGCAATATTAAAGCGAAGCATTTTAAAATGTGCAATATAAAATGTGGCAAGTTTTACCCAGAGTTTTCCTTAAGGCAATGTAAACTTACCCATGACTAAAATATGCTCTAAAGTAATATTGATGGCTCAAATTTGTTTTTATTTAAAGCAGATGTATTTCAATAACCGTCTTTTCCCACAGCATTTAGCACAATACATGAAAGAAGTCTCTGGCTAGTTTTTAAAACTGCTGGCAACTTTTATCACTATAAGTAAACTAATTTGTAGCAAGAATCCATTATGTGTTATTTTCAGTGTTCTTAGTGTTTACCAGAGATCATTATGTCAGTGGCACTTTGTGAAATCATAAAACTTATGCATAAAGAAAAAAATTCATTTTCTTTCAAAATATATTGTTTCTCCTGGCAATATCACCATTCACTTCCTAAACAGAAATGAAGCTATATCAATCTGAAGACAGTATAAATGCTCTTATAAAATTAATATATCTGAGAACCTGTTTAGTTAGTGGTTTGCCTGTAAATATGAACGTTGCTAGGACTTAATTTTGGTTACTAAGGAGACTCTTTTATTTAAGTAATTTGTGAGGACTGTAGTTAACAGCTAGATTTCTCTTGGGAGTGGTGAAGAGACTGTGTCCTTTGGGAGAATAAAATATCTTCTTTATGCTTTAAAACTTAATTTATTCAGGCTGTGTCTTCAGGGACACTGCACAATTATAATCTTAACCATCTTTCTACCTTGGGAGAACAAGCCTGTAAAACTAAGAACAGCATTGATGGATGGTTGCTTAGGATGAAATGCTATGTCTTTTCTGCTTACTTTTCCTTCTTAGAGGCCTCTCTTTAAAGTGAGTACGGAAAGTACTGCGGCAACAATCATAGTTTCTATGTAGAAGAAAGCTTTCAAAATCATTTTTGAACTTAAAAAGAAAAAGCAAGAAAAACTACCCAATAATATGAGAAACTAGTATATCTCAATCCAGTTATGTCTTAATAATTTAAATCTGAAAGACAAGAGTCAATGATCTTTTTGGGGATTTACAGGAGCCTAATGAATAGCAGAGCTCTATTTTCTTGTTCCAGTTTTAAATTGAGAAGACAGAATGAAGGCAGACAGAACTCAAAATATCACTTTTCTTTTGATAACTTTACTTATAGTGTGAAGCTAAAATGGAATTCTGCTGTTATTCTGAGTCTGAGAATCTGTATTTAAGGGACCATGCTTTACCTGAATCTCCTTTCAACCAGAAAAAACATTTACTTGTCCTTAACAGCATGTGTTGGTTAAAGTGCTCCAGACTCACTTGCACGTGTGATTGAAACTAGTTAGCAACTATTCCTTTTAGATGTCAAGTGTGTAATGTTGTGTATGTTAGGGTCCTTTTAGTCCCTATTTATTTCCTTCTGTTTAAATGCCAGCATTTGATGCATTGCTATGCCATGTTAATTCCATGAAAGTTCTTATGACTATTCTTTATTGGAAAACATGATATAATCGAGAAACACTTTGATGCTTGTGTCTGGACAGAATCACCACACTTCTTCATGTGATTTTTCCTAAGATTGTCGGTCAAATTATCTTCAGCTAGGGAATTAAATGTGACTCAAGTCTAAAAAATGTTGGTACGTTTGAGCCCAGGGAACATGGATGAATCTGCAGACTGACTCGTGATCTAAGCCAGGAATTGGAGACAAAGGCAAAGGAAGAGGAGAAAGAAGTGTGGAGGAAGCAGTGGGGAAGAACATAAGCCTGGAAAGAATAGAGTATTGATTTGAAATTGTAATAATTGTTGCCAGGTAAGAAGCGTTTGTCAGAAGTAATAAAGCATGAGGCCAATATACAGAGATAAACAGAGAAAGGGGGAAATTCTAGTAAACAAATATGATGAGAGAAGAAGAGATAGCATAACCAGTTGCTCACTGTTTAAATTTCTGGATCCAGCAATGCCAGAAGTCACCTCTACAGCCCAATTACATAAAACAAGTCAACTTCCTATTTACCTGCTATTTTGGCACAGGGAATACTTTTGCTTAAATTGACACTTTGGTCATTTGCAAGTGAATTATGAAAGATTTCTTATTGTTTAATGGAAGGAAAGAGCAATAAATTAATAATAAAAATGTCTGGGTACCAGTCATGGCTCTGATATTTATTATTTATATGATCATTAGCAAGCCACTTACTCATTCTGAATATGAGTTTCCTTATCTCATATGAGGACATCTTATCTTTACACTTCACAGCATTTGTTTAGAGCCAAATGAAATAAAATAGGTTGAAATTTGATGAATGGCTCTGTCAGACTCAAAGTCTGTGTTTGTTTTTTCTACTTTTCTGCAGCGTGTATGTGTCTATCTGTGGACAAGGCCAGTACTAATGAGGCTATCTAGTGTCATAACCATAATCCTTGTATATAAAAATCTTTTTGGCTTGGAAACTGTCTTTCTGCCCTCCAATATTCGAAAATACTATTTCGTGTCAACAACCTTTGCCCAAAGAAAATTAATAACCTGAATCATTAACACCATAAACTATTTGTCTACTTCCAATGAAGAAAAATTACAAAAAAAAAAAAAAAGGAAAAAACGAAAACCAGCTTGGATTCTCTGCAAGTACTTGTTTGCTTTGACAACGCATTTATGTGTTAGAGCCTTCTGTAATCACTACGCCTCCAGCTTATTTAGTTGTTGAGTGTGCTATCTCTCAGAGCAGAGAAGGTCAGAGAGCTCCCAGGGCATAAACAAAATAATGGAACTAATGAATTCCATGACAGTTAAATTGCACATATTTAGTATTAAATGGATAGCTTCTTTGGTTCACTCATTCACACAGCTGGTCAACGCATTGCATTAATCAGCTATATTTGATGTCTAAACTGACCAGTATGTTAAGGCAAATGGCTAACCTGATTGTTTAATGTAAACATTGTTAAAAAAAGATTTTTTTCAAATTCTTGACACTTACAAATACATTTTAATTTATTAGAAGTTTTCTGATAGTTGAAGAATTTGTGCATAACTCAGCTTATGGAAAATGCTGCACATAACCCATTGGCGATGCAGTTTACCATGCACTATACCATGCTCGAGAGAACCAATTTATAATATTGAATGCCTTTTGGTAATTCAACTCATTGGTAAATTTATTTATTTATTTTTATTTTTTGGATACAGAGTTCCCTCTATCCTCCAGGCTAGAGTGCAGTGGCATGATCTCGGCATGATCTCAGCTCACTGAAACTTCTGCCTCCTGGGTTCAAGGGATTCTCTTGCCTCAGCCTCCCAGGTAGCTGGGATTACAGGTATGTACCACCACACATGGTTAATTTTTGTATTTTTACTAGAGATGGGATTTTGCCATGTTGGCCAGGCTGGTCTCAAACTCCTGACCTCAGGTGATCTGCCAACTTTGGCCTCCCAAAATGCTGGGATTACAGGCATGAGCCACCGTGGCCACCATAATTTGTGAATTTTATAATAAAATCTGCACTCTAAAGCTTTTCTTAGAAGCCTTTGTTTATCATTTTTATGTAGGCAATAAACTCGAGAAAAATACTTTAGATAGACTCATGATAAATTCCAAAATGTTGCTGCCACTGCTATCTCCTCTTATTATCTAAACAATTTCAGCCCTAGAGATATTAAGAAAGTGGAGCCACAGGTCTTAATAAAAGTAAATGTCTTGGGTAAAAGGTATGTTATATCATACCTTTTAAACAGCCAAAATTTCCTCATTATTGTGCTTTTTAAACAATCACCTTTAAAATTATGACTTCAAGATATTTTCATTTTTTGCTTTTAAGACAGAAAAACAACAAATGCACACAACTTTGGAGATAAGTATATTTTAAACGTTTATGGAGATAGGCACCAGCATTTCTCCTATAGGATTATAGCAAGACATGTCCAAGTTTACAAAGTACTATGGAGAGAGAAGCAGTTTGCAAACTATTTATTGAGAATTTATGATATTATTTTAATAAAATCTGCATTACTTTATGGATTCTCTTTTGGAAAATGTCTTATTTCCTCCCTTATTTCCGTGCATATTTCATTAATGGGTTCTAAATTAGCATTTTCATTCCATAAGCTAATAGATCATTTCAAATACTCCTTTTAAATATTCCTTTCTAGTGCAGTGTAGCCAGAAGACAGGCCTGGGATTTTAGAACTAGAAGCACTTGAAGAGATCATCTAGGTCACCTCTGATTTTTAATTGTCATGGAACTTAGGTCCCAGCAGAATTTAATGAAGTGCCCTTTGCTAGTCAATGGTTGCAAAAACATAGGAATTCATGCTCTTACCCTTCCTTGTAAAATATTTTTTTCATTAAAATAATTTTTAAAAATTGTGTTTAAAAGCTTCCTTCAGGTATAATAAATAAATATTCTTAGGGCAATGAAAAAACAGTTTTGTACCTCAATGCAGTTTTTAGTCTCTGAGCTAGGAGGGAAAGTGATTGCATTGAATAAAAGACTGAAAGGATACTATAACTTTTTTCATAAATATTTTCTGTTTTCACTGGTGCTGGGAAGATTAGGTTTAATACCTTTTGTGTAAGTGTGTAGATATGTCATGTCACAAATGTGTGACTGACAATGAAACCAGGGCTATCTCTTTGTTGATATGATCATCAATTAAGTAAATGTATGTCACATATGAGGGGTAGAATAATGACATATTTGTGGATTAAGGAAAAAAGAAACCCCATGTGTGAAATTAGAGTCATATTCATGTTTGGGGGAAGTTATATTTATCTACTCATGTATACATTTGGAGATGTATTGGATTATACTTTTATGTATTTTCTATTAAGTGAAAGCCAGGATATATATATATATATATATATATATATATATATATATATATATATATATATATAATGCATTGCTTTTCCAAAAGCCAATATAATTCATCTTATACAAAAATTGAAAATTACTTCTTGGTTTCTCTAACAGTCAGACATTACACTAAATACTACAAGCAGTAGGAGATTCAAAGCAAAGCATTATTGGAAAAGTAGACTCTGAACTATACACTTTAGAATACCATATGTCATATTGACCAGCCAAAGGAGCTTCAGTCTCTGACACAATGAAGGAAGTGGAAAAGCATGTGGGGGCCACCACTGGACCTCTGAGTTCGGCGTACTGTTCTTAACGAATCAGAAGGTGGCTAACACCCCAGAACTATACACAAATACCACAGAAGCTGGAAACTGGACTCTGCAACATATCCATACACACAAAAAAATCATATTTTCATAATTTGCTTGCCATCAAACAGCCAAAAATTAGTGAAATTTAAAAAGGGCTGCCTCCCAAATTTCCCCTTCAAAACTCTTGTATGAACCTCTCTAATTGACAGAACATCGCCTCCAATACTGCAAGTGAATCTATGAAATGAAGTCTTTGATTTTCTGCCCTCACCATACAGAAAAGTGCTGTGAGGAGATGACAGAAATGGATCAGGTCAATAGACGGTATCCAACACAGCTTCTTGAAAAGTCTTCCAGTGCACTTGTATTTAAAATCCTGTTCTGATTTGTTTATCTAAACTACTAATAAAACTGCTTAGATGCTTACATTTTCAAAGACCAGATATACTCCTTATACACAACCCTTCATTTTCCTAATAGGAGTGGACATACATCAAACTACACATGATTTTAATTTTTCTAGCATTCTACTTTCAAACCCTGACAGTATACAGAAATCTATGGTTCCCCAAGATTTCCTACATCTTATTGTGCTTCATTTTTAGACAAGAAACTAAAACATCTGGCTTTCCTGCCTCAGGCGGTCATTTGTTTGAGATTAAAACTTAATACCATTTTGGTTTTAGGTATATATCTATTTTGAATTTTTAAGCAAAAGTAAGAAATTACAGATTTCTTTATGTAGCGTTTTCCTTGTAGTAAAAAAGGAAAGTTACCAACTTGGTCTTAGGATTTTGTATTAGTTTGCTAGGGATGCCATAAGAAATGTCACAGATTGAGTAGTTTAAACAACGTAAATGTATCTTCTCACAGTTCTGGAGACCATAATCTCAAGATGAAAATGTTGGCAGATTTGGTTTATTGTGAAGCCTTTCTCCTGGGCTGCCTTCTCACCATGTCCTCACCTGGCCTTTCCTCTGTGTATGTCCATTCCTGTAACTGTCTCTTCGTCTTATAAGGGCACCATCTATACTGGATTACGACCCAACCCTTCTGACCTATTTAACCTATAAAAAAGGCCCTGAAACAGTCTCATTGGAGTTCAGGGTTTCAACATAGATTTTTGTGGACAATACAGTTCAACCTGTAACAAATTTATATAGGGTATTGTGAATAAATTAAAAATAAAAATAATTATGAAAATTAAATTTCAAATTTAAAATTTTTAATTATACATAAAACCTATTAAATGCATGATTTACTATGAAACAAGATTGTATTGGATAGATGTGGCAATATAAACTACAATTACATTATTTAACCTTCTGCCAATAGGTCTGATTATTTTTATGATGACACTCTTTCAGGAAAGTATTCAACCCAACTGACAAATTTGATTTTGAAAGTGAGAAATAGAGCATATTTAACACCTTAATTAAAAATAAGTGGAAAGCTCATATTTTAATTTTTACCGTTACATCTAGTCCAATCAAAACCTAATTCAACATGACTTCTATTTTGTTTATATTTCTGGTGTGGTCAGAAGAACCTTAGACAAAATCTACTTTTTGTAACTATTGATCTAAGAAAATGTTTTCTATTGGATTATTAAATAAATATAATTTAAAATAAAATATTTATATGGATTCCTTTATACAAAACTAATTTTTAATCTTTTCTTCAGATAATGTCTCTCTGTCATCTATATAATTGTACTAGTATTTTTTCAGCCAATGACTAAGATTGAAAATACAGATTTATTTGTTCTCACTTTTCTTAGATAAATATGTTATAGAAATATAAGAGAAGAGATTGAAGAAATTTAAAATAAAGCATCTGATATTGTACTCTCTTCTAACAGTTCTGCTTTCAATTATGTTTTCTAGTTAGAAATGTGATATATATGCCTTTGTCTCATCACAACCTTTGTTTAGGCATGGGAATTAGCAGGTTATATGCAGAGTGGTAATTAAAGCAAGTGACAAAAAGTCTGACAATTATTCAGGTTATCACCTCTCTTCCATAGTAGTAAAAGTATGTCACATTTCCACAAGACAACTAGAGTCGTGTTAATTGCTCCTTTTGACTGAATTCATCTATTTCTCTCACCATATCCACAACATATCCTTTTAACATTTAATTTCATTTTCTGTTACTGTATTTCAGGGTCATCTTCAACAAACTCCTACACATTTATGTTCAGTAAACTAGATAGACACTTGATATTCACTAAAGATATTTCAAGATCATAATTCCATGCAGAAAATTTTCTTTAAATTTTAGCATTACCATTCTTCAGATACAATTACATTTTCAGACAATTTACATGTGCAATGACCAGACTACATTATGAGAAAAAAACCCAACAACTCCTAGAACTACTGATGATGGGAAATTAACTAAATGAATTCAGTAGTGAACTTACTTGCTCTCAAATACTTTCTCTGTAGTCCATGTATTTAAAAAGATAAAACAGTTTTATAAAATCAGAGTGAGTCAAATACCTTCAATATTTGTCACAAATAATTGGAAGTTGAGGTAGGTAAGAGGAAGGGAAAAGTAACTTTGTTAGATTAATTTGGAGAGTTTAATAATAACAAAGGATCTCACTAAATATTTTTACAAGATTATTCTTGTGAAATCTTGTGGAAGTTTGTTTAGAAAAAATTTATTTAAGGTTTTTTTTTAAAATAACAGTTGATATTTGTACACAATCATCAAACTATGCGTATGGCTTGTCATCCTGGTGTGTATGATAGTGTAGTCAACCTAGCCTAATAATCAGTTGAAGTGAAAGAGGTATTTTTCAACTCAAGGCTTCTTTCACATAATTTAAATCACTGTTTCAAGAGAAATAAATTAGGAGCAATGAAAATGGGTAACTATACGAAAAAGACAATAAGAAGTGGCTGCAGAAAATGTCACTTAAAAGCTTCATCCAGTGAAGGGATGTTGTCAGATACATTTGCTAATTAACAAATGATTCTGAGAGGTAAAAGTCAGCTTCCCAAGTTTTGGTTCCTGACGGTCTTTGTAGTCTTGAAACTTATTCACTGACTAGTGACAGCCCTACTCCATGAAAAATTTTCTTCAAATGTGGTCACAGAAAAGTGAGAAGGGGAAGCAATAAGCATCCTGCTACAAGCATTATTTTAGCAGAGACACTAGTGGTGTGTTTTGACTAAGAGACTATGAGACTTCTAACATTGACATTCTTTTTTATATTTCTGATGAAACTTGTTAATTCTGCTATTACTTTCACATGTGACATCAATTTTTCTTTTACAAACTCTGTACATAATAATTTAAAGCCTTTTGCACATAATTGTATGCTTTATTGCTCCCATTTTATATTATTATATATTGATAAATTTAATAAATTTTTGGAAAATTCTGTTAGCAGAATTAATATTTTGAATAATTTTTCTACAATTTAAATAGAAATGGAAATAGTTAATTTTTTTTGAAAATTCCAATGTTATCAGAATTAATATTTTAAAGAATATCAATAATTCTACAATTTAAGAATAAGAATTTTTTAAAAGTTTTTCTGAAAATTCCAGTGTTATCAGAATTAATAATTTAAAGAAAATCAATTGTTCTACAATTTAAACAGAAAACGGAATTGAAACATATTTCTTTTAAATTAGTAAAAATAATTACACACTTACAAAGAATTTACACATTTATAAGAACAAATAAATCAAAAAAATTATATGGCAGAACCTTAAACACATTTTTACACCTATTTTTTTTCCTAAAACTTCGCCACTTTAGATAACACATGCAGAAGATTGATGACAAATGGGAAGAAGCAATAAGCACCATAAATAATTAAGAATTTTGAATGACAGATTAATGAGGGAAAAATTAAAATTTAATGCATATATAAAAATATGGGTGAAAAACAAGATAGAAATCAGAGAAGCTTCTGTGAATTTGAATAATATACTCTAAGCAAAAGTAACTATAATTTATCATTGACATTTTTAAAATTAATAAAATAAATGGAAGAGTAGTATTTATCTTGAATATCATATCTCACACATTATCCTATTTATTTATTTATATTAAAAAAGGATGAACTCTAATTAATCATATAAAACAAGAACCAAAATTTTAAACAATGTAATACAGGAGCATGTATTATCCTTCCAAAATATAAATAAGATGTTAAAATACATCTTCTCATAAGTTGTAACGTACTTCAATATTTGTTTTATTAAATTTTAATTGCCCCAAAATGAGAGCTATGAGATTTAAATTCATGAAATACTTTATTTCCTTTTAATAAATAAGATATATGATAGCTGGTAGGAAAATAAATATTAAAACCCATTTTAAGAGCCTAACCCTGCCCAAAGCAGTGAATACATGAATAATGTTTAGAAAGAGAGAAAAAAAAATGTGGTAAATAAACATCTAGACAGAAAGTGGTATATATAGAATACAGGCAAAGTAAATACTAAGTACAAATATTTGTATTCCTTGGAGAGGTAAAGAAAAAATTCACGGAAGATATAATTTGATATAACTCAAGAAATAAAAGAACGTTTGAATGTATCATTCAAAGGACACTGCAATAGGCCCATGAATCTGTCCTTGAATGGAAAACACACGTCTAATCTAGAAAAATTTTGAGAGTATTGGTCATTCACTTTGCTATTCATCTTTCTTTTTTATATGTTAGATAGTCAGGTTGTCTCTATGTACCCAACATACTTTAACTGATTCACATTTATACCTGAATATTGTGCAGTCAAGCTTATTTACTCTGGAGGCAGACTGCCTGGATTTAAATGCTAATTTCATTATCTATCACATACTTTGGGCAAATACATAAAGTTTCACACCTCAATTTCTGCTTCTTTAAAATGTGAACAATAATAATGTCTATTTCATCAGTTGGCATCAACAGTATGTGTTTGTTAAAGAAATAAATAATGAATATAACTAAAATGTGTGCTTGAGAATACTGAAAAGATGAGATAATATATATGGAACAGTTTGAATATTGTTAAGCTAGACAAACCTAAACTAGAAATACTTTTCCTATTAAGAATAATAAATAAAAGTACTTCATAAAAAAGAATCCCCCCTTCCTTAGCTAAATACTTTTGTGGAAAAAAATGGAGGAAAGAATACTAGCTTTGGTTTAAAAACACTTTAACTTATTACCAGATAAATATGACATAGGAAGCTCAGATGTTCTGACTCTCTGCTCCTAATTGTAAAATGTCAAAAATTAAAGTTAAATTAAATTGTAATCTTCCTTTAGCATATATCTTAAGAATGACAAAATCTTTCACCTAATTTTAGCACAGTATATGGAATTTTAAATATCACATGAATTTAGAAAAGTGTGCATCACAATCACAGAAATTTTTCAAGTTAATCATCAAATAAAATTATGTAAGAATAAATATTTTAATATTAACATATTAAAATAGTTAAGGTTATTTCATATATTATTCCCTAAGTTAAGTTGGATTAAGTACATTTGAGATTGTTTTGAACATGCACATAAAATTATTAATTCATCCATTAATATCTTTTAAAGAAACCATAAAGAGGAAAACCACCATAAATATTTTGGAAAGTTTTTAAGAGATGACTCTGCAAAGTTTCTCTGCAACTTACTTTCTTCTTATGTTTGTCTATCACTAACTGACCTACAACCTTAAACTAAGCTGCTTATATAAGTTCAATAAGAATATCTTAAAGCATGAGAAATTTGCAATAATTCTTGGGATTGAAATAGTATATTATTTTGAAAACATCATTGCTTATTTTTCAAAAATAAGTTAATAAAAATATATTAATAGTTAATTTTTACTTTCACCTATGTTAAATAAAATGATGTTATTTCTGTAGGCTAAATATTCAATAAAATAATTAAAGGCATATCTTTATAGATTTATGCATTTTTTAAAAAGATTATAGCAGCACCTGGTCCTAGCTACTCGGAAGACTGAGGTAGGAGAATCACTTGTACCTGGAGGTTGAGGCTGCAGTGAGCTGAGACTGTGCCACTGCACTACCTGCTGAGCAACAGAGTAAGACCCTGTTTAAAAAAAAAAAAAAAAGAATATAGCAAATAATCCAGAAAACTCCCACATGAAAATTCTCTTCCATAGCACTGTAAAAGCTACAGAAACATCGAGCATTTAAAGAATTAGAAGTCACAAATTTATTTCCTTTCGTTATGGACAGAATTGTGTCCTTCCCAGAAGTCTTATGTTGAAGTCTTAACCAGCAGTACCACAGATTGTGGCTATATTTAAAGATAGGGTTTCTCAAGAAGCAACTGAGTTAAAAAGAGGTCATAACTGTTGATTAGTACAGAGATATGTACAGAGGCAAGACCATGCGAAGACACAGGGAGAAGATGGCCACCTGTAATCCAAGATTACAGAACTCAAAAGAAACCAACCCTACTGAAACCTCGACTGCAAACTTGTAGATCCAAAATAGTAAGAAAATAAATTCATCTTGTTTAATCAATCCAGTACTTTGTTATGGCAGCCTTAGCAAACTAATGTACAGTTAGTACTAATGTACTAATGTTAGCAAACTGATGTTTTATTTAATGTTGGGGATACATTCTGAGAAGCATTCATTGTTAGGCAATGTCATCCTTGTGTAAAAGTCATGAGGGTACTTACCCAAACCAAGAGAGTATAGCCTACTACACACCTATATATGTGGTATAGCCGGTTTTTTTTAAGATTTAAAAGCACTTAACTTTATTTAGTGTGTAAACAATATTTTACAAGTAATATTTATTTTTGAATAGTTAATGTGCTTATACAGTTCAAGAATCAAAACCTAGAATGAATACTTGGTGGACAGTCTTTCTACATCTCTGTCCCCAGCCATCCATTTGCCCTTTCTGGGAGCAATGTTCTCAGTCACTTGTGTACCTTTCAACAAACATCTTAACAAATGCCTACATGTATGTATTTTTATATATTCCCACTTTTAACTTTTTCAGACAAACAGTAGAAGATTATACATTTTTCATATTTTGTACGTGTGTTTTATTAACATTATGTCTCTTTTTTCTCCTTTTTTTTCTTCAATTTTTTAAATTGCATTTTAGGTTTTGGGGTACATGTGAAGAAAATGCAAGATAGTTGCATAGTTACACACATGGCGGTGTGATGTGCTGCCTTCCTCCCCATCACCTATATCTGGCATTTCTCGTCATGCTATCTCTCCCCAACTCCCCACCCCCCACCGTCCTTCCCCAATTTACCTCCTACAGACCTCAATATGTGATGCTCCCCTCCCTATGTCCATGTGCTCTCATTGTTCAACAGCCACCTATGAGTGAGAACATGCGATATTTCATTTTCTGTTCTTGTGTCAGTTTGCTGAGAGTGATAGTTTCCAGGTTCATCCATGTCCCTACAAAGGACACAAACTCATCGTTTTTGATGGCTGCATAGTATTTCATGGTGTATATGTGCCACATTTGCCCTGTCCAGTCTATCATCGATGGGCATTTGGGTTGGCTCCAGGTCTTTGGTATTGTAAACTGTGCTGCAGTAAACATTCGTGTGCATGTGTAGTTATAGTAGAATGATTTATAATCCTTTGGATATATACCCAGTAATGGGATTGCTGGGTCAAATGGAATTTCTATGTCTAGCTCCTTGAGGAACTGCCACACTGTCTTCCACAAAGGTTGAACTAATTTACACTCCCACCAACAATGTAAAAGTGTTCCTATTTCTCCAAATCCTCTCCAACATCTGCTGTCTCCAGATTTTTTAATGATCACCATTCTAACTAGCATGAGGTGGTATCTCAATGTAGTTCTGATTTGCATTTCTCTAATGAACAGTGATGATGACACCACAAATCTACAACCATTCAATCTTTAACAAAGCTGACAAAAATAAGCAATAGGAAAAGGATTCTCTGTTTGATAAATGGTGTTGGGAAAACTGGCTAGCTATGTGCAGAAATCAGAAACTGGACCCCTTCCTGACACCTTACACTAAAATTAACTCCAGATGGATTAAATACTTAAACATAAGACCTAACACCATAAAAACCTTAGAAGAAAACCTAGGCAAAACCATTCAGAACATAGGCATAGGCAAAGACTTCATGACCAAAACACCACAAGCATTGGTAACAAAAGCCAAAATAGACAAATGGGACCTAATCAAACTCCACAGCTTCTGCACAGCAAAAGAAACTGTCATTAGAGTGAATCGGCCACCAACAGAATGGGAAAAATTTTTGCAATCTACCCATTTGACAAAGGGCTGATATTCACAATCTCCAAAGAACTAAAACAGATTTACAAGAAAAAACAAACAAACAAGCCCATTCAAAAGTGGGCAAAGGACATAAAGAGATACTTTACAAAAGAATGTACAGCCTATTATGTTTCTAGGCTGCAAACCTGTACAGTATTTTACTGTAGTGAATACTGCAAGCAACTGGAACATAATTATATTTTTATATCTAAACATACAAAATGTACAGTAGAAATATGGCATAAAATATTTTTAAAAATGTTATGCCTGTATAGGGTACTTCTTATGAATGGAGCTTGCAGGACTGGAAGTGGCTCTGAGTGGGTCAATGGGTGAGTGGTGAGTAATGTGAAGGCTTAGGACATTACTGTACTCTACAGTAGACTTTAAAAACACTGTAGACTCAAGCCACACCAAATTTATCTTTTTAAATTTCTTTCTTCAAAAATAAATTAACACTAGCTTACTGTAACTACTTTATAAGCATTTTAATATTTTTTAACTTTTTGACTTTGTTGTAATAAGCATAAAACATATTGCACAGCTATACGAACATATAATGTACATATTTTATATCTTTAGTCTATAATTTTTTTCTATTTTTAAAAATGTTTTATTTATTTTTTAATTTTTAAGCTTTTTTGTTGTGGTGGTTAAAAAAGACACAAACACACACATTAGCCTAGGCTTACCCAAGGTCAGAAATATAAACATCACTTGTTTTCTACCTTCACATCTTGTCCCACTGGAAGTTCTAACATGCTATTTATGAGGTAATAGGAATTTCACATCTCCATTGTAATCCTATGAGACCACTGTCATAGAAACAGTTGCTCATTGAACAAAACATTGTAAGTAATACGTGACTTTACCTGCTTAAAGTACCTGCTTTATGTGCTAATGATGATCGCCTCCTTTTCCTCCATAGTTCTTACTTTTATTTCTGCTCCCTAATTCTTTTCCTGTGTTTCCCCCTTTTTATCTGCTTCAATTAAACAAGAGAATATCCTCTTACTTATGTTTTTTTTTGCAATAATTTGTCTGGTTTATGAATTTGTACATATTGCAATCGAAATAGATGTTCAAAGTGATTTTCCAAATAATTGCATTATTTAATTTTTTTTGGATGACGTGGGTCATATTGATAACATTATTCTTTATTTGTGTTATTGTTGCCCTTGTTAGTTAGTGGAATTGGGATATCACTTTTTCTACCAATTTCCTCACTTTTTTTTACAAACATAGCTATCTCACCTATACCTTCCTGTAACTGTCTTGCTGGCTTGCATAACTCCACTTGAAAGGTTATGTTAATATCCTTTATACTAATAACTTAGCAATCATAACTTACTGCATACTGAGTGGTGACTCATTTTAATTCCCACCAAAATTATAGCAACAAAATGTTTCTTCCAAATTGTCCGACCAATGCAGTTATTTGAGGCTTTATATTTAAATTACTTTTAGTCATAAAATCCAAGTTTCTGCCTCTGATCGTAACTGGATAACTGCTATCAGCTAGTCTTTCCATTGTAAAAAAACTAGCAAACTAGAGGAAAAAGCAACTTTTTTCATATTTGGACAATTGGCTATGAGAAGTGATTCCTAAAAGATGGAAAACAACTGAGGTGAGCCCCCATAATTGTCCAGGATTTTTACGTGGGGTATTCACTATATCATAGCATCAGGAGGGGAGTCAAAACCCAAAATGACTTTCTAGAACTAAGCAAAAATATATGTAAGATTGAATGGTCAATATGGCCAGAATTTGTGGAATAGCACTCTAGAGAAAATAAATCTATTCAGAAAAAAACTTTGGAAATCTGTTTAAGCTTTACTTTTGTGTCCTTGACTGAATGCCAAGATGTATTATATAGAATCAGATTCCACAAAGCTCAGAAAAAATATAACTACCAGGGAAATAACATCTACTGAGGAGCTGGCACAAGATTAAGAGACATTTTACTTCTGATTGACAAGAATGGAAGTCTTTAAGTATCAGCTAATGCATTCAGTAGACATGCCAATAAAACTAAGAGTAGGAGGAAGGTTTAACTAGACCTAATCTGTATATTAGAAGCTATTTTAGATCTACAAAAACATATCTTTAAAAGCTCAATCTAATCTGCCAATAAATTAACTGCCTGTTTTTTTTAAATAACCTAACATTCTAAATAAAAATTTAAACATTCAAGGCATAATTTGCAATGTTTATGATCTATATTACTGATCTAATATTACTAAACATGACAAAAAAGAAATATATAGCCCACAACCAAGAGAAAAATCAGTCAACAGAAATATTGAGAACTGACGAAGATGAAGGAATAATCATCAAACAATTTAAAATCTCAATTATAGACAACTTTCAGGTCATTAAATAGATATTATCAATGGAATGAAGAGAGAAATGGAAGCTATATAAAAACTAAAATGTAATTTCCAGAGGGAAAATGCCTATTGTGCTTAAGAGGATATTACACACTTTGTAGATTTTGAGAACAGTGAATTTGAGAACATAGAAATATAAACTGTCTAAACTTTAGAAGAATGAAGATAAAAGATGAGTGGGAAAAATTAAGAGACATCTGAGAATATATTAATCTTTTCAATATATGAATAATTCAAAGGAATTCGAAAGAAAAAGTATTTAAAGAAATGACTACTAAGAGTTTTCTAAATTTCATGGAAACTGCATAAATAACATTATAACTAAATCCCAAGAAACAATAATGAAAGCAGCCATACAAATAGTATGGTGGAACTAGGGGATGATATTCAGGAAAATGAAAATAAAGATAATTGTGAACTCTCATCTTCTAAACTGTATTTCAGAAGACAATGGAATGACATATTTAAATTGATGGGAAAAACTGTCAATGAGAATTAAATATCTTCTCAAAATATCCTTCAAAAATGAATGGAAAGTAGAATACAACAAAAGATGAGAAAGCTTAAAGTGGTCACTGCAAGGGCCATTTAAAGATGTATTTGAGGCTGAGGGCAAATTATTTCAGGTAGAAACTTTTATCTATAAAAAGAAATAGAGAGCACCAACACTTACATGTATAGCTTCATTTAATATTTTCCCAGTCGTTTTAAAAACTGGTTTAAGTGATACTTGGCTTCTCAATAAAAAAAGTCACAACTTTTATTGTGGATCTTAATGTAAATTTGTAGAAGCATCATGATTGGCAATAATAAATAAAATAATTTGCAAGTAAATTTTCCAGGAAATGTCTATGGATGATTACACTTTTGTGAAATTCTTATTATGAAGTGGTATAACATTGAAAAATTATTTCTAGCACTTTAACCCTTGAAATTCCATAAAATTTATTCACTATTTTCTGCATTTTGGATTCTTTTTCTTTTTGCCTAAAATTCCTGTCAGCAGATTTTCTGAATTTTCAAAACATTTTTCATGCAATTCTGAGATTAATGGGAAGAAAATAAAAAATTCTTAGATATTTGGAAAATGATTGTATTTTAGTAATTATACTTTGTAAAGATTAATTTTATTGTAGTGTTTATTATGAGTTTGTTTGTGACTGCCTTTGGTTTTCATGTCCCACTACCAAAAACAAAACAAACAAAAAAAAACTCAAAAAGCCTACTTTGATCCATCAGAGGCCATTATAACCTTTCATTCCACCTGCCTTTGTTGTAGATATTTGTGTTTCTTCATATCATCATTCAATAATATTTAATGTCTCAGGTATTAGGCATTTGATTTATCCATATTTGGGATTCCTGCAAAAACAGATGTAAATTTATTTGAGAAACAGTCATGAGTTTCATTTTGCTTCTTATTCCAGTAGGTAGAAAAGAAGAAAATATGCTTCCTTTCTTATTAATGCAGTCTTGGTAGATTAAGTAAACAAAATATCATTTGAGTAGAAAATGTATTTAGATCTGCATTGCCTTAACTGGACATTTATATTGATCAAGTTAAACATTTAATGGCTCTATATAGTTTGAGAAAATAAATTTAATGACTCAGTCCTGAGAGAGGATTTTGCTTAATACAATTAACAAGAAAAAGAGCCAAGTTCATTTTATTAAAGGGAGCTTTTATTATTCATTTTAACCTACTTAATGATATTCAAGCAAAGTTTAGTGCATTGATATATTAAGTATTTCATAACACAGATGCATATAAACACATATTTTTACAAGGAAGAAACAGAAAATTCTTCATATAAGTACCCAGTGTCCAAAGGTATGCTTAATATATGCAATAAGTGAGAATAAATTGTATATTCATGAAGTAAAAGATTTTCCTCCCTCCAGCAGTAAAATTTTTCAAATATTTATTTTCCTTTAATGCTATTTCACATTTATGCATGTCCATACTTTACAAAGTGCTTTGTACTGTCAGAAACATGTATTGGATTCTTTATGTATTAATGAAATCTTTTACATTTGGTGCATGTCTCTGTAAGTGAATTTGTTGACTAACTCACAATCACTCCTTGCAATGGAAGACGTGAAATTAAAGCAGACACACATTTTTAAAAAATGTTATGAATACAGTAAACAAAGCCTCTTTCACAGGTCATTTCAGATCACATATTAACTACAGTAATTAATTTGTCGTATTTACTTACTCTCATCTTTAAATCCTCAGTATGTTCCGTACATTAGTTACTTTTTGATCTTTCAGTGGTCATCTGCTCCTGTGAATCCTTCTTATACCTATGTAGTGCTTTCATAGGAATATTTTCAAACATTTGTTATAGAACATTCATATTACATTTTATATTTTATAGTGTAAATACATGTTTATTCTTGAATAACACTTTAATTTGTTCTTGCACTCTACAAGCATTTATTTTATAAACTATTTGTTAGGTAGTCTGCTGGAACATTCTTAAGAAAAAAAAATCAATTTGGCTCTCTAATACCTCTAAAGTTGTAATAGTATTTTTAAATGAATGAATGGAAAGATAGATGGGTAAATCAATGAATATTCACCTCTGCAGTATCTTTCTGCATCAATAAGTAGGTTATAAAATAGTTACTAAAAATAAAAACAGAATTTTATTTTCTTTAACAAAATGTCATGTGTGCAAAGTCATAAATGAATAATGACAGGAAAGCTCAAATTAAAACATGAAACAATTACCTTATAACTATTTAGTCCCCACAAAATTTAGTATCAGACATCTTTGGAATCTTCTTGAAGTAATAGAGACATTCATAATTTTACTGTCTGATTTGCAATGATTAACATATTTTCACTTATCTTTCCAATTTTATGCATTTTACAGACAAATTTTTAGTGAGGATAAAATTATCTAACTCTATCCTGAGTTCACTGCATTTTACAACTGAAAAGCAACAAAGAATGTTGAAATGAGAAATTAAAAGCCAGAAAAATATTAACTATAATTAAAATTATTTATATTAAAGAATGTGGGCTGGGCGTGGTGGCTCAAGCCTGTAATCCCAGCACTTTGGGAAGCCAAGGCAGGTGGATCACGAGGTCAAGAGATCGAGACCATCCTGGTCAACATGGTGAAACCCCATCTCTACTAAAAAATACAAAAAATTAGCTGGGAATGGTGGTGTGTGCCTGTAATACCAGCTACTCAGGACGCTGAGGCAGGAGAATTGCTTGAACCCAAGAGGCGGAGGTTGCAGTGAGCCGAGATCGCGCTATTGCACTCCAGGCTGGATAACAATAGCGAAACTCTGCCTCAAAAAAAAAAAAAAAAGAAATGTGATTGGTAAAATGATTAACATGTGCAAAATAACAGAAACAGAAAGCAGAGAGGAGATAACCAAGGTTGGGAGGAGTGTAAGTAGGAATTATCGTGTAATGGGTATGAAGTTTCAGTGTTGCACTTTGAAAAACTGTACAATAATCTGAATATAATTAATATTACCGAACTATATACTTAAAATGGTTAAGATGGTATATTTTAAATTATGTGTTTCCTACTATAACAAAAATATAATAAAATTATATTTTTTAATCATATTTTTATGCTATCATATTTTAATGATATTATATATCATTCATTAAAGAAAGGAATGCCAGCAAGACATAACTGCTCATTCCCCCTGATAAAGGGGAGTGAAGCCAGGGAGCCAAGTGAGATGCCTTGGCAGGTTCCATCCCTATGAAGACTGGCAAATTAAGTCCACTAGTGCAAAATTCTGAGGTTGACCTGGAACATTAGAGCTTGTTGGGGGGAGGGGTGCCCACCATTGCTGAGGCTCCAGTAGGCAGTTTTCACATTGCCTGTGTAGACAAAGCCAGGGGGAATGTTTACACAGCAGCCAGTGGAGCCCAGCATGGCTGCTCAGCAAGGCCTCTGCTGGCATATTGTCAAGTAGATTCCCTTCTTGCTAGGCAGGGCAACCCAGAAAATAAAAGAGAGAGAGAGAGACAGCAGCCCATCAGGCAATTACAAAGCCCCCACCTTCCTAGGACAGAGCACCTGAGAAAAGGGGTGGTTGTGCGTTCCACTTCAGCAGGCTTAAGCATCCTTGACCAGCAGCCCTGAAGGGAGCAAGGAATCTCCTAGTACAGTGCTTGAGCTCTGTTAAGGGACAGGATGCCTCCCTGACCCCCGTGTGTCCTAACTGGGAGACATATCATACAGGAAAGCTTTGGCTGACATCGGGCAGGTACCGTTTTGGGATGAAGCTACCAGAAGAAGGAATAGCCAGCAATCTTTGCTGTTCTGAGCACCCCTGGGTGACACCCAGACAAGCAGGGTCTAGAGTGGACCTCCAGAAAGCTCCAGCAGACCTGCAGCAGGGGGGCCTGACTGTTAGAAGGAAAACTAACCAACAGAAAGAAATAGCTTCAACATCAACAGAAAGAATGTCCACTTAGAAACCCCATCCACAGGTCACCAACTTCAAAGATGAAAGGTAGATAAATCCACAAAGATGGAAAGGAACCAGTGCAAAAAGGCTGAAATCGCCAAAAGCCAGAATGCCTCCTCTCCAAGGGATCACAACCCCTCACCAGCAAGGGAACAAAACTGGATGGAGAATGAGTGTGATGAACTGAAAAAAGCAGGCTTCAGAAGATGGGTAATAACAAACTTCTCTGAGCTAAAGGAACATATTCCAACCTAATGCAAGGAAACTAAGAACACTGAAAAAAGGTTAGACAAAATGCTAACAAGAATAACCAGCATGGAGAAGAACATAAACAACATGATGGAGCTGAAAAACACAGCACAAGAACTTCATGAAGCATACACAAGTTTCAATAGCTGAATCAATCAAGCAGAAGAAAGGATACAGAGATCAAAGATCAACTCAATGAAATATAGCAAGAAGGCAAGATTACAGAAAAAAGAGCGAAAAGAAATGAACAAAGCTTCCAAGAAATATGGGATTATGTGAAAAGAGCAAATCTGTGTTTGATGAGTGTACCTGAAAGTGATGCAGACAACAAAACCAAGCTGTAAAACACTCTTCAGGAGATTATCCAGGAGAACTTCCCCAACCTAGCAAGGCAGGGCAACATTT
Source organism: Leontopithecus rosalia (assembly GCA_028533165.1). NCBI lineage: Eukaryota > Metazoa > Chordata > Mammalia > Primates > Cebidae > Leontopithecus > Leontopithecus rosalia. The sequence goes on along the minus strand of CM052650.1, from coordinate 27,864,634 downwards.
AGATACAGGAAATACAGAAAACACCACAAAGGTATTCCTTGGGAAGAGCAACCCCAAGGCATGTAATAGTCAGATTTGCCAGGTTTGAAAGGAAGAAAAAAAATGCTAAAGGCAGCCAGAGAGAAAGGATGGGTTACCCACAAAGGGAAGCAATAGGACTAACAGCAGATTTCTCAGCAGAAACCTTACAAGCCAGAAGAGAGTGGGCGCCAATATTCAACATTCTAAAAAAAAAAAAGAATTTTCAACCCAGAATTTCACATCCAGCCAAACTAAGCTTCATAAGTGAAGGAGAAATAAAATTCTTTACAGACAAGCAACTGCTGAGATATTTCATCACTACCAGTCCTGCCCTATAAGAGCTCCTGAAAGAAGCACTAAACATGGAAAGAAACAACCAGTACCAGCCTCTGCAAAAACATATCAAACTATAGAGACCATTGACATTATGAAGAAACTGCATCAACTATGAGCAAAACAACCAGCTAGCATCAAAATGGCAGGATCAAATTCATACATTACGATATTAACCTTAAATGTAAATGAACTAAATGCTCAAATCAAAAGACACAGACTGGCAAATTGGATAAAAACTCAAGACCCATCAGTGTGCTGTATTCAGGAAACCCTCAAAATAAACAGATGGAGGAAGATTTACTAAGCAAATGTAGAGAAAAAAAAAGCAGACTTGCAATCCTAGTCTCTTATAAAACAGACTTTAAACCAACAAATATCAAAAGAGACAAAGAAGGGCATTACATAATGGTAAAGGGATCAGTGCAACAAGAAGAGCTAACTATCCTAAATATATATACACCCAGATACATAAAGCAAGTTTTTAATGCCCTACAAAGAGACTTAGACTCCCACACAATATTAATGGGAAAACTTAACACCCCGCTGTCAATTCTAGACAGATAAATGAGACAGAAAATTAACAAGGATATCTAGGACTTGAACTTAGATCTGGACCAAGTGTACATAACAGATATCTACAGAACTCTCCAACCCAAAACCACAGAATATACATTCTTTTTGGCACCACATTGCACTTATTTTAAAATCGACCATGTAATTGGAAGTCAAACACTCCTCAGCAAATGCAAAAAAATGGAAATCTTAAATAACAGTCTCTCAGACCACAGGGCAATCAAATTAGAACCCAGGAGTAAGAAACTCACTCAAAATTGCACAACTACATGGAAACTAAACAACCTGCTCCTGAACAACTACTGAATAATGAGATGAGGGCAGAAATAAAGATGTTCTTCAAAACCAATGAGAATCAAGACACAACATACCAGAATCTCTGGGACACATTTAAAGCAGTGTCTAGAAGGAAATTTATAGCACTAAATGCCCAACAGAAAAGCTAGGAAAGATATAAAACTGACACCCTAATATCACAATTACAAGAACTAAAAAGCAAGATCAAACAAATTCAAAAGCTAGCAGAAGGCAAGAAAAAACAAAGATCAAAGCAGAACTGAAGGAGACAGAGACACAAAAATCTATCTGGCATGTTCTGCACATGTACCCCAAAACCTAAAATGCAATAAAAATTAAAAAAAAAAAATTCAGTGAATACAGGAGCTGGTTTTTTGAAAAGATCAACCAAATAGATAGACCACTAACCAGACTAATGAAAAATAAAAGAGAGAGAGAAGAATAAAATAAATGCAATAAAAAATGATAAAGGGATATCACCACCAATCCCACACAGATACAAACTATCATCAGGGATTACTATAAACAAGTAAATACAGAAGAAATGGATACATTTCTGGATACTTACACCCTCCCAAGACTAAACCAAGAAGAAGTTGAATTCCTTAATAGACAATAACAAGGTCTGAAGTTGAGGGAACAATTAATAGCCTACCAACCAAAAAAAGTCCAGGACCAGATGGGTTCATAACCAAATCCTACCAGAGGTACAAAGAGGAGCTGGTACCATTCCTTCCAAAAATTTACAAGAAAAAAACAAACAATCCCATCAAAAAGTGGGCAAAGGTTATGAGCAGACACTTTTCAAAGGAAGACATGTGTGCAGCCAACAAATGGATGAATAAAATCTCATCATCACTGGTCATTAGAAAAATGCAAATCAAAACCACATTGAGATACCACTTCACACAGGTTAGAATGGCAATCATTAAAAAATCAGGATACAACAGATATTGGAGAGGATGTAGAGGAATAGGAATGCTTTTACACTGTTGGTGGAAGTGTATATTAATTCAACCATTGTGGAAGACAGTGTGGCAATTCCTTAATGATCTAGAAGTAGAAATATCATTTGATCCACCAATCCCATTACTGGGTGTATACCCAATGGATTATAAACCATTCTATTATAAAAACACATGCAGACATATGGTTATTGCGGCACTGTTCACCATAGCAAAGACTTGGAGCTAACCCAAATGCCCATCAATGGTAGACTGGATAAAGAAAATGTGGCACATATACACCATGGAATACTATGCAGCCATAAAATTGAATGACTTCATGTCCTTTGCAGGGACATGGATGAAACTAGAAACCATCATTCTCAGCAAACTAATACAAGAACAGGAAACCAAACCCCACATGTTCTCACTCATAAGTGGGTGTTGAGAAATGAGAACACAAGGACATAGGGAGGGGAACATCACACACTGGGGCCTAGGGGGTTGGGGCTAGGGAGGAATAGCAGGGGGTAGGAGTATTGAGGAGGGATAGCATTAGGAGAAATACCTAATGTAGATGATGGGGCGATGGATGCAGCAAACCACCACCATGGCACATGTATACCAGCGTAATAAACCTGCACGATCTGCATGTGTACCCCAGAACTTAAAGTATAATGAATAAATTTTTAAAAAGAAAGAAAACATTTATCAAACTATCAAGTTTGTACACTTGCCAAGCAATGAATAAACCAAAAAAAATACCAAAACACAGTTGAAAATCCTCAAATAGTTTTATATGATTTACTTTTGATAAAATCCCCAAATAGTTTTATGTGCAAAGTCTTCATTAACTGTGTCCATGCCTCCATGTTGATGTTGGCTGAAATTCTAAATTTGATCTCTTTAGAATAATAACTTATCTTTGCCCACTGTCTTCAAATATTACATATTTTTGTAAGTAACTTTCAACTATTCTCTTCTGGTTTTTCAAGATGGCTGATCAGGGTTTTCAGAAGTCTGCTCTCAGAAAGCAGCAGTTACAGCTGGCTGTTATTTGTATGAACCACCTAGTGGCCCAGAAGTTGAACTGCCCAAGCAAACTGAAAACCTACTGACAGAAGTGCAGTGTTAGGGAATGAAATAACCTTCCTGAGATCCCTGCCATCCCAACCCCGAAGAAGTCAGTGAGTCTGCTCATACATCCCATACATCGAATCAGCATTTAAGAAAGCTGCTGCACAAAGGCGATTATTTATTACCAAATACCTAATGTAGGGTTATGGCCACTGAAAGGACCAAAATCAAACAACCATACACAGCATACATTATAGTCACATTCTCAAAGTGGGGGGAGACCTCATCTACATGAACGTAAATTCAAAAATAAGAATAAAAGATATTTTATTCAGATAAGAAGGAACCAGAGAAATGTTTATGGTAATATTTAAAAGAAAACTGTTACTACACCCACAAAGGATAGTATTAACTCCAGCAATAAATCTTAACCAAAATGAAATATTTGAAATATCAGAAAAATAATTTTAAATATTAATGCTAAAGACGTTCAATGCGATACAAGAAAAAGTTGAAAACAAACATAAAGAAATCAGAAAACAATCTAGGATATGACTGAAAATTCATTTTAAAGATAGTCATTAAACATATAAAGAAACAAAACTTCTGGAAATGAAAAACAAATCATTGAAGGAATTACAATATACGGACAAAAGGTGTAACAACTAGACCAAGAAGAAGGAAGAATATTAGAGCTTGAAGAGAGGTCTTTCAAGTTAAGCAAACAAACAAACAAACTAACTAAATAAATAAATAAGTAAAACAGTAAACTAACAGAAAAATGACAAACAACTAACTAACTAAATAAATACATAAAACAGTAAACTAAGCTTTGAGAAATATGGGATCATATAAAACCGCCAAAGCTACAAGTCACACGTATTCTTATAGAAATGCCCAAACCAGAAACCTGTGATTTTAAATCTGCTTTCTGGAAAACTTTAATTTTTACACGAAGAAACTGTCTTCAGATAACATACAATAATATCACAGACAGAAATTACGAAAATGAGTCAGAAACAAAATCTATTACTTCAATATCCATCCCAATTCTCTTTTCACTAAGCAATTATGCTGATTTAAATTATATTTATTCTCTTCTATCTTTCAAAATTGTTGATAAAGATTTTGGGAACATGCTAAACAGAATCTGTTATTTTACTTCGAGACCCTCTCACCATCATCCTTGGTAGAAAATCTGACTTAATTTATAGGTAACAAATAGTCTGGCACTTTAGAAGAATCTGTGTCTCTCCTTTGCTTTATATTGTGAAGCAAGCTAATTATTGACAGCAAAATGATTCCATTCTTCATTTTAGTAGTTTTGAAATAAGAATATAATACAATTTTGACAACTGGTTGATTTCTAACAGGAGATTAGAAGAAAAACATCTTGCATTTAAAAAGATTCACAAATACATCATGTTCTGGTTTGTGGCTTCTAACATTATTGGGGTCAAGTAGATGATGTCTGGAGTTCATGATCAATCTTATTATAATGAAGGGAAAGGGTGATGACCAAGGTCAAATTAACATTAGTCAGATGTGCATGTGGGAACTTCCTTGATTTCTGACCATGTCAAGTTGCCAAATGAATAGACTTAAAATGACCAACTTTTCAGATTGTGGGAAAGTCTGAGCTTATGAATCCATTTACTGTTTAAGCCATTTTTAGGTACATTTTCTAACATTTTGAGATAGGCACTTCAACATTCATGACATAACATGGTGAGGTATGAGGGAAACAGTAAAATATCCCTTTTGTTTATTCTAGTGTGCCTCATTGCTTTGGTTTCATGTTTAAATTCAACATATATACCCCACACAAGTTGTTCCTGTTTTTCTATTTGTTTTATTTTGCTGGTGATTTGTGTGGTATCTATACACATTTCTCGCAAGAAAAATAAGTTTATAAAAGGACAGTAATTATTAGAAAAGAAGTAAAGCTAAATATGCTCTATTTGACAATACTAAAAATGATGAATATTCTGCAGATATCTCTGAACATCATCCGGAGCCTAAACCCAGTTCCAGTTATCCATTAATCCCAAATGTCATTTCCTAGTTTCTGTGCACCTGAATTTGATAGGCTGACAGAATAAAACACAGAAAATTCAATCCACCAGAGACAAAGCCCCGACTACCATCTCAGAACAAGAAGAGGAAATAAATCGTTCTTACTTTTTGATGCCAAGCATGCTGCCATAGGCACAAAACAGGTTATTTTCAACTGTTATCTTTTCTTATAACCTATAATTATTAATGAGCATCCACTGTATGTCTGATGTTGAACCATGCATTATTAAAAGAAAAAACTAAAAACAAATTTGCTCCTCTTAATGGTTCATGTAAAGCAATTAAAATACAAAACTATTGGAGTTTTCCAAATGGTTATAGTTGCTATTGCAGCTAAAATGAGGATAAGAGGAATGGTCTGAATAGTTGTGGAAGACTGTGAGAAAGAAAATAATTACATTGGATATCGTGGTTAAAACATAGGTTTAAGTAGGGAAATAGAGAAAAGATTTTTGGAGAAGAAGCTTTTGTAGTGTGCAAACCTATCTAGAGCAAAATACGTAAAGGTGGGATAGTAGAGATGAAAAACTAAAATATTAGGTAGTAAAGAATGAGGAAATGATCAACTAGATATTTAAAAGTATCAGCATCAAATATGTTTTTGGAAAGTTGGAAAGACAGCAATATTCTTGTACTATCTCCATCTTTTCAAGTTGATGCAATAAAATCTATGGCTTTAAGTGACACTAACAAGGTGAGGAAACAATGATAGAAATAAAACTTGGAACCAAATCTCCCAACAACCATGCCATTGTGCTTTATGCGTAGCAAAGAGCACAGCGACACAGACTGAATAAAATGAGAGAGAAAAGAAGAAAAGTAGATTTGGAAGCACTGTCAGAAAGCTATTTAATACAGTTTGGGACCATATAATTTAGAGGCTTGATTACAATAGTGGGGGTAGGGATAGAAGGCAAAGGATAAGTTTCTAACAGCTGCTAATGATGAAAAGGCAAGCATTGTTGAGAGAGTGAATATGTGGTTTAATAGGAAGAGTCCAAGATGAGAGTAGAAGGCAATATTGCAGAGAAAATGGCTTACAAACAAGGTTAATAGCATTTAATATCTTTTGTTATACATGTAACATCCACTTATTAAATAATAGATATGTATAAAGAAAATTTTGGAAAACAAAACCCTCTGTTTTATTCCCACTTAGTCACTGGCAATCAGAGATACTCAGAAGTGTACCTGGAATATACTGTATCTCAAATATATAAATGCATATTTATTTGTTGAATAAAAACATTGTATTATTGGTAGTAGTATTATAGCTATGACTAAATAGTAGCAAGAACTCTCTCTGTGACAATACTCTAAGTTCCCCTAAAATCTTTTTAGGTTGGTCCTAATTTTTAGACTTTTGTGTTCATTTCTGCATTGACCCTTATTAGCAAGAATCCTGCTAAATCAGTCTAGCCATCTTTGATATCACATTATCCTCATTATCTGATAAGAATTTTCATACTCCACCATCCTCCTGGTGATGCTTGATCATCTTTGCCTGCTTCGGCAAGAATCATGGTTGGTTGGTTGGTTTAGCCAGAATTCCCTTTTATCCTTAATGTTTGTTCTTAGTAGTTTTTCACCCATTGACCTCCACCCTGTTTCTTGGCTAGAAAATTTCCACTTTTATTTGCTGTATTTGAAGTTGAACCCAATTTCTCTTCCACACTGCAATGGTCCAAAGCAGTCCTACCTAAACCTATTGTGATTTTCCCCATAGAATAAAGTCTTCTCTACCAACCACAACAAGTGTCATGAATGAATAATTTTTGTAAACAATAGCATAGCAGCTATTTAAGGTTTGTGTACTCTGTGAGGATATTTTTTAGGTAAATATGATCCATGACAGTGAAACAAAATCTATGGAAAAATAAGTAGTAATTTTGCCTAATGTATTTTGCATAAATAAATTTACCTGTGGATAGCTTAATCCCACATTTCTAACTTGCCTTTTAAACTTGTTTTGGTTGTTCCAAAATAATGTGTAATTTTAATTATAATCAAATTTATAGAAAAATTTAATAGACAATTTTAATCTCTTAATCAGTTTTAGATTATCTCTATGAGTATTAATTTTCTTTTTTTTTTAATTTTTATTGCATTTTAGGTTTTGGGGTACATGTGCAGAACATGCAAGATAGTTGCATAGGTACACACGTGGCAGTGTGTTTTGCTGCCTTCTGCCCCCTCACCCATATTCGGCATTTCTCCCCATGCCATCCCTCCCCCGCTCCCCCCCCGCTGTCCCTCCCCTATTTCCCCCAATAGACCTCGGTGTGTGGTGCTCCCTTCCCTGTGTCCATGTGTTCTCATTGTTCATCACCCACCTATGAGTGAGTATACACGGTGTTTCCTTTTCTGTTCTTGTGTCAATTTGCTGAGAATGATGTTCTCCAGATTCATCCATGTCCCTACAAAAGACACTATTAATTTTCAAATGGGGTAACCTGAACTATTACTCTGGAATCTGAGAATGAAAGAATGAGCAGATGAACACCTAGTAAGAAAAATAGTTGGGTGGTCTCTATCTCTCTTAGAAACTCTTCCTGGTGACCTTGCATCATGGGAACTTGGCTTTTATACCTCTGAGATGGTCCGGCTCTGCTGGTTGCTCTCCTCAGGTGCTTCATTTTCAGAAAATGTTCTCAGAAACCTCTTTCATTAGAGCTCAATCTAAAGTAAATTGAGAAAATGTGAATAGAAATTAATCAGAGAAGGAATGCAAATGCTCTGAGCTCAGTTGCAAGAAGGCATTAAATTGAGCATTTCTTAAAGCTTTTTACAAATATTAGTTTGTATAATTAATACTTCCAATTTCCCCATTAATCATATTGCATTATCTTTGATTTACAAGCATAAAACTAAAATATTGAGGAAATGCATAGCCTGCATTGGTGAATCTTTTCTAAGTACTACTTTTATCATGTTATTTCTCTTCACTGGAGGCTTCATGTGTTCTCCTCTATTACTTCTAAATCCTACTTCTGCCTCCGTAATCTAATCTCTAACTATCTAATCAGTAGGTTCTATTACTATCCAACATATGGCTTATGGTGTAGGAAGTCAAGCCTCTTGATTGCTCCCTAGACATAATAATAATACCCATCCCTTTATAACTAATTGTTTTATTAAGAATGTTATCTTTGCCATATATTCAGATTCTGGTATTCTCCTCCTCTAGTCCATTTTTCTAGACTGTTGTACAGTGAATGTACTATATAAAAAATTCTAATGATAATATTTCCCTCTTGTTTATTTACTTATTTATTGGGTAAGAAGGATACCAGTTATATTTGATTAAGACCTTCTCTAATGATGACATTTTAACTCAATTACCTCTTTAAAAACTCTGTCTCCAGATTCTAAGATACTGGAGGATAGAACATTAATATATGAATTTGGGGAAGACACAATTCAGCCCAAAACAGCGGATAATAGGTCATTAAATATAGATGTAACTTTCTTCCAAGGAATATTTTATATACTGAGGGAATTTGTTTAAATGTTCTCTCTGAGCAAGTTACTAATATATTAATTCTATGAAATGGAGATATGCCAGAGAAGATAAAATTCAGAGAGAAAATGGACATAGGAAGAGTTAAATTTGTGCCAGAATATATTTTTTCACTTTTCTACAGAATTATAGTCCCATTTGGCAGAAGACCAAGCAAGAAGAAGAAGAAGAAGAAAATTTGGGATCTTATTTTGCTTTTGTTCATTTATCCATCTGTCTACATGAAGCCTATGACATTGTTTTCGAAAAGTAGGCCTACTAATGCCAGAAACATGGTACTTGGCCTGAAGTTCTCTGTGCTTAGCCAGTTTCAGTTTAAGAGAAGATGATATTACCAACAGAATCCTTTCCTTAAATATTGTCAAACTTGCCAAAAACAAAAAAAATTAATAACATTGCTCAGGATATACTTTTTAGCCCGTGAGTCTATTGTGTTCTATAAAAGAACAGATATTCTACTTCCCTTGGTTCATGAATATTTTCAACGTTACTGAGGCTATTATTGGCATAGCAAAATATTCGTTTTCATGATAATTTACTAGAGGAAAAAATTAAGGATTTCTTAAGGATGTCTTGATTTCTCTTATGGATTTTTAAACAACTACATTAAAACGGAAATATATATAAGTTTCTTAGTAAAAATAATTTTTAATTTAATTTTAATTTTTCTCCTGCTTTACAGATATATCATTTACAAAATTGCTTACAGCTAAGGTTGACAACATTATGTTTTACTATATGTATACACTGTGAGTAATTGGCACAATCAAGCTAGATCCATCACCTCACATAGTTACCATTTTTTAAATGTGTTTGTGGGAAGAATATTTAAAATCTATTGTCATAGCAAAATTCAAGTTTATAATACAGTCACCATGCTGTATTTTAGAGCTCCATAATTTATTCATCGTGTATAACTGTAACTTTATACAATTTGACCAATATTTTTCCACTGTTTCCCAATCTACAGCCCCTGACAACTACCAGTCTACCATCTGCTTCTGTGAGTTTCACTTTGTTAGATTCCTCACATAAGTAAGATCATGCAAGTTTTTTTCTCTGACTTATTTCACTTAGCATAATGTACTCCAGATTCATCTACATTGTCACAAATGACAAGATTTTTAAATATATTTAATGCTGAATATTATTCCATTGTGTATCTATCTACTCATCTATCTATCTATCTATCTAATCTAATCTATCTAGCTATCCATCCATCTAACTATGTATGTATATCACAGTTTCATTGTTCATTCCTCCAACAAGGGACACTTAGATTGATTTCATATCTTGTCTATTTTAAATGATGCTACAATAAACATAAGGATAAAGATAACTCTTTGAGATACTAATTTCATTTCCTTTGGATATATACCTAGCAATGGGATTGCTAGATCATACGGTAGTTCTATTTTTAACTCTTTGTGGAATCTGTTTTTCATAATGGCTGTGCTCATTTATATTCCTATCATCAGTGAACAAGGGTTTTCTTTTCTCCACATCATTAGCAACGATGATTATCTTTCGGCTTTAAGATAATATTGGTCTTATAAAATGAGTTCGGAAGAGTTTCCTTGTTTCTATTTATTTATTTCTTTTAGAAGAATTTGAAAAGAATTGGTACTACTTCTTTAAATGTTTGGTAGAATGCACCAGTGAAATCGTTTGATCCTGGTATTGGTATTTGCTGGGAGGTTTTTGATTACTGTATTGGTCTGTTCAGATTTTCTATTTCTTCAAAACTCAGTCTGGTGAGGTTTTCTATTTTAGAAATTTGTCAGTTTTTTTCTAGATTATTCAATTTGTTGGTATATAGTTGTTTATAATAGTCTTATAATCCTTCGTATTTCTGTGGTATCAGTTGTAACATTTCCTCTTTGATTTACAATTATATTTGTGTCTTCTCCCTTTTTTTCACTTAGCCTTTCTAAGAGTAGGCTAATTTTGTTCATCTTTTCAGAAAACAAACTCTTAGTTTCACAGATCTTTTCTATTTTTGAAGAAGCTCTGCTTCACTTATTTCTATTTTGATCTTTATTATTTCTTTCCTTCTGCTAACTTTGGGTTTACTTTGTTCCTCTTTTACTAGTTCCTTGAGATGTAAAGTTAGGATTTTATTTGAGATCTTTCTTTATTCTATATGTAGACATTTATCACTATACAATTCTCTGTTAGACCTGCTTTTGCTGCATTCCATACCATTACAAGACATAGACTATTTGAATGGATTTTCAAAAACAAGACCCAACTTTATGCTGCCTATAGGAGATTCACCTTAGCTTTAAGGATACACAATTATATGACATGAAAGTGAAGGGATAGTAAAAGATATTCTATGCCAATTGTAAACAACAGAAAGCAGGGATGGCCATACTTATAGGAGACAAAATAGACTGAAAGTCAAAAACTGTCACAAGAGACAAAGTCATTATATAATAATAAAGGATTAATTATCAAGAAGATATACTAATTGTAACCATATATGCACCAACATTGGGGCAGCTAGATATATAAAGCAAATATTAAAGGAACTGAAGGAAGAAATACAGAGCAACACAATAATGGTGGGAAACTTCAATACCCCAGTTTCAACAATCAATGGACCATGCAGACAGAAAATCAATGAGAAAACAGCAAACTTGAACAACAATATAGATCAAATAGATGGGCCTGACAGACCTATACAGAACATTCCATCTGATAGCCACAGAATACACATTCTTCTCAAGTAAGCATGGGACTTTCTCCAGGATAAATCATACATGTTAGGGCAAAACACAAGACAACAAATTTAAAAAGATCGAAATCATACCAAGTATATTTTCTAACAACAGTGCTATAAAACTGGAAGTCTATCATAGGAGGAAAATTGGGCAGTTTACAGATATGTGGAAATTAATCAACCCTCTCTCAATGGGTCAAAGTAGAAAAAGAGAGAGAGAAAAAAAACAAACCTTATGCCAAATATAAAAACACAAAAAATCAAAAACTAAGCATTTGGTTTGATATTTCTGAGTAATATATTCATTTGAAATGTCAGCTCTTATTCTATTTATTATTGTGTTATCACATGGGCAATGGATATTTTTATTTGATTCTCTTTGTAGCATTCAAATGTCTTATTACATATTATTTACAAGTAATGTGGTTGCATGATTTGTTCAAGCAAAAATGCTTAATAAATTATTATATCTTTATGTCTACATATGTATCATTTATCCACACATACATTTTTTCTTAAAATAAATGTATTGTTTCCCATTATTTTTATCTTTTAATTATTAAAAGAGTACATATATATAACATTCATTTATATCATAGTCTTTATACATATATTTGATGTATTAGAATAACCCTATTTACCTTCCTAATCTAAATAGAATTTTAAAAATTCTACACTTATTTATTTTTTTGTGTGTGAAACATAATCTAGTTCTGTCTCCCAGGCCGGAGTGCAGTGGCATGATCTTGGCTCACTGCAACCTCTGCTTCCCAAGTTCAGGTGATTCGCCTGCCTCAGGCTCTTGAATAGTTGAGATTACAGGTGTGCGTCACCACATCCAGCTAATTTTTGTATTTTTAGTAGAGATGGGGTTTCACCATGTTGGCCGGGCTGGTCTCAAACTCATGACCTCAAGTGATCTGCCTGCCTCGCCTCCCAAAATGCTGGGATTACAGGTGTGAGCCACCTCTCATAAAAATTCTACAATATTTATGAAGTACTGATTATGAAGTACAACTTTATGAAGTACTGATTGGCTCACCCAGAAATTAGACACCAATTTTTATATGCTACTTATTTCTATCCACATGCTTATACTTGTATTTAGCTGTAATTGAGATGGGAAAGTTCCCATGACCCCTTCACAGGACTTGTGACAGGGGTGTGACTCCCTTACTGGGCCACCACCAATCTCAAACCCCTTGAGGTAGAAGGAACCCGCAGGCAAGCTGGTGCCCTGGCTGGGGTAAGGGCTTTTGGGCTCCGGTCCCATGGCAGCATCTAGAGGTGTGTTACAATCAATGCTCTTTTGAAATCTGTGAATGGCTGTTTAACAGATGAGTGGAGCGTCAGGATGACAGCCTTTTACACTCTGCCCTCTTGGTAACCGGGTTATTGTTTGGCAACCAGGAAAAATCAGGTTCCATGACCGGTTTGAAAGACGATGAATGCAGAGGATTTTATTAAGCTGTGGAAGTGACTCTCAGCGGAAAGGGATGGTGCTGGGAGAAGGTGATCTTTCCCGGAATCCTGGCCTTCTGAGGCCGGGCTCCTCCCAGAAGTGGTGCCATCTGAAGTAAAGCCACGTCCATCTATAGTCTCTGATGCTCAATTGGTTCTTCTCTTCTGAATGTTCAGCTGCTTTTCTCTCTGCCCGCAGAGGTCTGGTGTTTACACGGGTACAGAATAGGGGAGTTGGGTGGATCAAAAAATGACATTAGGGCGGGGAAACAGGGATAACTCTTCTCATTTAGGGCTAAGGTTTCCAGGCTTCAGGGTGGGGCCTTTGCTGGAGAAATGCCCTCTTTCTGTTGTTTTCAGAATCATTCTGAATGTATCCTTTTTTTCTCAATTGGTGTTGTTCTCATTTCACAGTAAACTGTTAGACTGATGCCTGTTGGTATAATATGACCAGAATTTAACAATGCACCCTTCTCCTCTCTTTCATCTTTACTTATTTATAAATTGATTAAAGCCTCCAAACTCTCCAAATCAAATAAGCATTTTGTAAATAGTACGTGACTCCTGGAAAAGTTGATAATTCCATACATATTTGATATAAATGACACTTTCTTCGCTTTTGGTTAAGTGTATTAAAAAATACTTCAAGTCTGGGCATGGTGGCCTCATGACTGAAATCCTAGAACTTTGAGAGGCTGAAGCAGGTGGATAGCCTGATTTCAGGAGTTCGAGACCAGCCTGGGAAACATGGCATAACATTGTCTCTATTAAAACAAACAAACAAACAAACAAGCAAACAAACAAACAAACTCTTTCATGGTTTTTTGAATTGACACTATTATTAGAAAATATTTTCTGCTCTGGAGATGAACTTTCTGAGGAATATCCTTCTATATTTGTTTTTAAGTTATGGCAATTTTTAAACAAGTTAATTATTTGTAACCTTTAACATTTAGTTTTCTCTATAATGCCAGATAATGATGTAATTTTATTGTTTACAATTAGGAAATCAGTTTCCAGCATTGCTAATTTATTTCCTTGTTACTCTAAAATGTCATATCAGCGTATATTAATGTCTTTATAGAAATGCTCCATAAAGGACTGTCAATTTTCTACAATTAATTCACTTATTGACTTTCCACAATATTTTGATAAGAATTAATGTGTTGTTTTAATAAGGCATTACATATCACTTATAATTACTATCATGCTCTTCTTTTGTAATCTGAAGTTAAATTTTTTTAACTTTTTTATCTAGATAAATTTAGAATCAACTTAAAAATTTTATAAACATTTGTATATTTTTGTGGGAGTGATACTGAAATCATGTTATTGTTGAAATAAATGATATCTTTGTAATAGATTTTTCATTTAAAAACACCAAAAATATGATTAATTTCCCCCATTTTACTTAATTTTCTTTATCCAAAAGTTTATACTTTGCAGATACCTATAATTCAAACATCTAATCAACATTACTTAAATGAAATTATGTTTTTTGTTACTGCTTCTCTAAGTGTTTTAAAATTATACTTTTATTTTATTTTATTTTAAGAGTTGTGGCAACATTCTGTCACCCAGGCTGGAATGTAGGGGCACAATCATAGCCCACTTAGCCTCAAACACCTGGGCTTACGGGATCCTCCTGCCTCAGCCTACCTAGTAGCTGGGGCCTATAGGCGCAAGCCACTCTGTCTGGCTCAAATTATACTTTCCAATGAGTTATTTCTGATATAGAGCTAAACCGCAGATATTTATGTATCATTCATGTTTCATTGTGCCCTTTTAATAGGCACTTTCATTAGATATTTTAGGTACCTTACTAAATAAGCACCCTGAAATTTTATTTCATATGTTGATCATCCATCCACTAATGGCACACTCACATAATCTACATTTTTTCAGCTAATGTGGCCCTGACTACAACTCCAAAGATGCCCTCTTATTGGTGTAATCGATTTACAAATTCCACTTTGCATAACATGGGGAATTGGCCTAGGAATGTGCATGGCACCGATGCTGAGTTCTAGGACTAATATTTTTTTCTAATCTCATGATTAACGTGGACTACAGAGGTCTTCTGGATATACTGTAGTCATTTTGTGAACATGAAGAGATCCAGACGCTGGATGAAGCTGATGTGAAAGATAAAGTCTAGCAAGAAAAATAAAACTGGTTCTGTAATGACATTATCATGTCTTTGAATTAAAATCAACCTTTAAGCATGCTTTTCTCTAGGCTTTCCAATGCTACTGTTTCAGAATTTGAGTAGAATTTCTGTGCTACCTGAAACTAAATTTTTCTCATGAAAACAGTAAATCTCAAGCCTAAGCATGTTTTTTAAAATTGAATTTCTTGAATTTTCTATGTATTGTAAAAATAGTAGGCCCTCCGTATCTGCAGGTTTTGTATCCAGATTCAATCAACTGTGAATTGAAAATAGATAAAAAATAAAAAACAGTAAAAACTAATAAATGGAAAACTACAGTAGAATCACTAAATAACATTTAAATTATATTAGGTATTACAGTGATCTAGAGATGATTTAAATTTTACAGGACAATGTAAGTCATATATGCAAATGCTAAACCATTTAATATAAGGGATGTGAGTATCCCCAGATTCTGTTATCTGTGGGAGAGTCCGGGAACCAACACCCTGCAATACTGAGGAACAATAGTTGTATATATATATATATGTGTATGGGTGTGTGTATGTGTGTATTGGCATAAATATACACCCTAATATTGGTTTTCCTCATTTTCAATAGTTGTGCCTAAAATACTTTGAATAAACAATTAGGTCTTAAAATGGTAATAGTAGATATTAGTCCCTCTTGTTTTTTCTAACATTTTGGAATACATCTTTAGAAATCTATTATTAAGTTTATAATGATTAGTCTAAAGTAGGTGTCTTTCATGATAGGAAACCTTCATGATATAAAAGGTTTCTTGGAGTAGTAGTTTTTAAGGTTATATTATTGTATTTTTTTTTTATAAGTAATGAAGTGATTTTGTTTAATTCATTTGAGCCCAGTTGAGGACATAGATAGAGAGTTACACTAGGTTCCAAGACATTCGTTTATCCTCATCGCAATAGAATTATTAAAATATATATATATATATATAATTATAGTAAAAAAAAAAACTTTCCTAAATTAACATACTGCTGTTTTACTTAGGGATATTGCATGTATATTCTTAAGTATGACAGAACAAAGTTTTACATTTCTAGCTATTACTATAATCTTTAGGTGTGTTATTTTTAATTTGCCTTAAAAATTTATTTATTTTGTAATATATTACATAAACCAAATAATATAGGTAATATATATGCTTGCTAGGGATGTAGTAGCATAAAAAATGTAGGAAAAAATTGCAATCTACTTAAAAACAGAAAGTTACTAATGATGACGAATCTAAGTATGCACACATCTTTTGAAATATCTCATTATCCACCTCAGCTTGCAGAGATAATGACTACCCTGAATGTTCTGCTTATTATTATTTTAAAAATTATTTAATTATATCTTGTTTTTTTCTCTGATAAATGTTATCATTTTATAGATACTATTTACTTTTGCTTGGGACAGAGCTTTACAAAAGTCATATTGCATAGAACCTTCTTCAATCTAACATTTCACTGAAAAAAATATTTCTAAGATTCATATCAATGCATATAGTGGCAATTCATCCTTTTTATCATATGAAATCATATGATAAATGATTCTTATCATTTGAAATCTTAAAAATGTTACATTTATTAACCTATCTAGAATTAATATTTATATGTGGTATGTGGTAGAAACGATTTAATTTGTTTTTATTTGTTTCATGTAGATAATCAATTGTTCCAGCAGTATGTATTAAATAATGTATTAATAATAAGAATTAAGATAATTGACTTCACTGGGACAATTGAAGTTACTTTCACTGTAGCTCCGCTACATATATAATTTGCTTTATTCTTTTCCCTGTTACTAATCTCCATTCTCTATATCATTGGTCAATTTGGTTAACTCTATACCATTTTTTTTCCTGTTTTAAAGTAATATTTTAGGTGTGACATTAATTATACTGGGACTTGGATTTTTCCATATAAATTTTAGAATTATTCATAAAGCTTCCTGAAAAAAAAAAACCCTAATGGTGGCAGATATGTAATGATGAGTAACTAAGCTAACGATGGGAATGATTGAGAAAGTTTTGGAGTAGAGTGGAGATAGGAAAAAAAAGGGCTAAGGAAAAAGCTCTTGGATTATTTAATATCTGCTAATGAATGAGCAGTAAGCAGAAGGTAATAAATAGGAGTGATTATTGAATTCAGGATAAAATTCACACAAGTGTGATGTTACAAAAGGCCAGATAGTATGTAAGAACTAGTTACGAGATTTTAATAGAAAAGAAAGGTTGAGAGGAACAATAAAATGATCAAATTCTCCTGCTGACATGAGAATTGCCCTTGAGAATGTTACACCTTGACAATTCTAAACTTGACATTGGGAGAATTTTAGAACTGTGCATCTGTGAGACTGTAATAACAGAGACCTGTTAGACATTGATATTTTGAAATTGTGAGACTCAGATTGTAGTAGCTCTTTCTCCTTTCTTGGCATACCAGTTCCTGTCTAATTAGTTTATTAAAATAAGTATATAATCATCTGAAAATCTTCTTGCTTCAAATATGAAAGTGGTCTTCTTGGTTCAAATTTGAAAGTGTGTTCCAAAATTTTGTCTGATGTTTTCCTGGTTCTTGCTTATGGAAGCAAATCCCTGCCCAAACTTCAGCAACTGACAGGAGAGTGTCCTCTGCTCCTCATTTCCCCACTCACCACTGCACACTTTCATCTTTTAAACTTCCTTCTGTTTATAACTCTTTGATTACTTAAAAAATATATTTTTGGTATATCTTGTGATTTCTGGTTAGTTTGATGGAGGTTATTATTCTGTATATTACTCCATTTTTTAATCTGGAAATAAAATACTTTCATACAAACTTTTAACATTATTTCATAGACTGTGTTAAGTTAGATAGAAAAATTTTGATTTTAAGACTACATTAAAATTTTTACTATAGCCTGGTACAGTAACCTATTTTTAATTGTTCCATGATTACTTATCAGGTTTGTGGAACATGAAATTAAATTAAATGTTTAAATCAATAAATTTGACTGTATCTAAGTAGTAGGGTCTTTATAATTTTAATTAGTTTTTTAGTGGATTTGTCATAGACTGATAATGGTACAGGAAAGTCCTTCTCAAATCCATTGTTTTGTCTGATCTTTGAATTGCAAACTTTCTTTTCACTTAAAGTTGGCTGGTGATATGAGTTTTGACACATAAATCCAAACTTTTCGCACATATTATATTTTAATGTAAATAAAACAGCTTTATACTCTTTTGCCTTGTACTTTTTTGCCTTTATACTTTAATTTTTCTGATAGTAATAAAGCCATAACAGCCTCTCTTTTTATTATTTGATGAGTGCTGTTGCCTTTTCCTCTGCTGTAAGTTTAAATTCTATTTTTCAATTTGCTAGAATTATTAATTGTTACTAGAATGTAATTAGTCTTTCTACTTAATATCATGACATTTTTCTTTTAATAGTGTTATTTCTAAAATATTAATATCTATTTTCGTTAGAAATATATATTGGGATATATTTTCTCTACTTCTTTATTCCTGTCTGGATTCTGGTATGGTTCGTAAGACTATGTTTAACTATGACTTTTATAATTGATTTTATTGGACATATAACAGGCCATTTTTATGTGAAGATGGATAATTTTGATATGCACAGTTTATTCTACTTTCTCTTTATTATTCCTTTGACTTAGAAGTTGTGTTTTTTTTTGCATCAGATTGATTAAATTATAGATGATTATTATAGTATCATCTCTTAGTTAACTTTTCAAAAATCACACAGTTAGTATGAGGCTTAGCTGGAATTACAGTCATGTCCAATCAACTTCTGATCATGGGCTATGTCAGAATATTACATAATGTTAGCATTTATACAGAGAGCGTTTGACAGTACATATGAAACTCCCAGTAGCAAATGAAAACTGTATGCCTGCCTCCACCTAACCCCTTTGCATACTGAATCTCCTCTCTTGTCAAAACATGAGATTTGTAAAATATGGCCATAAATATATAATGTTACCATACAAATCTTGTTACCATACAAAATATAATGTTACCATATAAAACTATATATATCTTGACAGAGGTAGATATATATAGTTCTCTATCTGTGTGCTTACTTCATATTTTAATATAACAATAATAGTACAAAATGGCAAGCTGAGTTTATGGTTTGATTTGATTTTATTTTTTAGGTAAAAATGTAAAATGTCACCAGCACTCAGAGGGACAAGCCATCCTTCATTCATGTTTTTTCTATTCCAAGTTAAAAGTGATGTTTCTTTCAGGGCACTGAAATGGAATTGTTTTTGTGGGAGGAATAATAGCTATTTTCTTGGGAGGTAAAGGTTCTGGATAATTCGTTTTGAAGATAATGAAATAAAGTGGTCCAGTCAGGAATATATTCCAGAGATATTACTATCAGGATAATGCCTATGACATGAGCCCCCTAGGATTATTACAATTATTTTGTCAGAATGTTTAATTGATGGCTTGCATTTTCCTTTGAGGACAGATAATGTAGTGAATATTTGCTTGTCGAGTGGATTTTTATTTTGATGGGTCCTGATTCCGCTCACTGGGAGTGTTTCCCCAGTTCATTGTTTGTACCGCTGTTGGTTCCAATGGTGGTGCCACCTTCATTTTCTACAATTTACCCTGACCATGTCAGAAAAGGGCATTGGGGTACATATCATTTTTGGCAGGTGATCAAATCTCACTGTCTCTTTTCTACCTTTGGAAAGTTGATGGCCTAGAAGTCCTTTTATGAATAGTCTGAATTTCCTGCAATTTAATACCGCATTCTCATTTTCTGGACTTTCTGTGGATTTGATTCCCACCTATAGCAGCTCCCTCTGCTAAAAGCCACACACATACCCAATCATATTTAAATCACGTTTAAGACAATCTCCAATTTTTATGTTTAATTACTGGTTATTAGAACATACTATGTGACTGATGTACATTTTCCCTTGGCTTTCTATTACACTTTTCTAACTTAAAGGTTTTATTAGATCCTATGACCACATTTCTTTCTGAGGTCTTAACAAAGAAAGAAATGACCTTAACAAAGACCTCAAAAAGAAATGTGGTCATGGGATCTAATAAAACAAAGAGTGTTATAGCCATATCACATATTTGATCTTTATTCTGAGGCCATGTCATACCTAGATTTTGCCTTCAGCCTTGACTTGTGTCCTAAATCAAGAATCTATTGTTGCCTGGAGAAAATGGAGATTTAAAAATTGCTTTATTTTCTGTTAAAATAAAGTTCACCTAGACAGTTCTAATTCTCTAATTCTGAATACAAACTCCCAGTTCAGAGATGTGAGCCAAGATGGCTGATTAAACACAGCCAGGAGGAATAACTCCCACCGAAAGATCTGGACATTGGGAAGACTGTCACACTCTGAGCAAATCTTTGAAGGGAAGACATTTTAAATGGACAGAGGGAAGATGCAGATGCTAAGCTGGAGGGGGATGGGGGGGAAGCTTGGATGCTTCACAGGGCTGTGGAGCACCAAGACGCATTCTTGGCTTCCAGCAACTCCTAGGGAAGGAGTGAGCTTAACAGGTAAGCAGTGGCCTGCTCTCAACAGGAACTTCAAGAATCTTAGCAGTAGAAGACGCCCATGGACACTAGAGTTGATGAGGAAGGCTTCTTAGAGAGGTGGCAGAGGAAGGACTCCAGCTTGTGTGAAGCCCAAGGGGTTTGATGCAGGAATGTCTATAGTAAGCACAGCCAGTGATGCCCATCCTCCAAGGATGGCCATGCTCCTCTAGGAAGCTTTATTGTATAGGTGACCCTCACATCTAGACAGAGCAGGGCAGTCTTGCCCATGGGATAGGACAGTCTGATCTGAAAGATCCCTGTCTGATGTATTTTCCCAACACCTTAGCCTGGCTATGCCCACTTGCAGCACAAACTCAAATCTCAACCAGGGTGCTTACTGGAGGACTTCAAAATAGCTTCTTTGCCAGTGCATCATGTGTGATCATCAAAGAACTCCTATATATACCAGTCCATACTCACATGCTCCAGCCCACTTGCGGCTTCCCCCACTACAGCCTCCTACTGCTGTTTTCCGGCATGCCCTCAACCATAGCCCTGTGCCTGCTGCCGCCCCACTGCTTTGTCAGCACTTTCATGTGGGCAGTGCTTGACCCCTCTCCCAAACAGCATATGTGTGCATGTGTAACCCACTATTCCACCGCTGTCAGTGGTGCTACCCCTCCTGAAGAATAGATTCCTAACCTGAAAAGGCCAGATAATAAAGCTGGGGGCTCAGTACCAACACCCCAGAGACAGACATGTAGCCCAGGAGTGCTAAGGGTGCTGTGCTTAAGGCCCCCTGAAACCTTCCATAATGACCCAGTTGACTGAGACAGTTTATACCACAATTAAACCTCTAAGTTTTTCAAAGAAAAAAACCCATCCAAAGGACAGCAACTTCAATGATTAAAAGGAATGTCAGCTGACACAGATGAGAAAGAGCTAGTGCAAGAACTCTGGTAACTCAAAAAGCCAGAGTGTCTTCTTACCTCAAAATGACTGCACTAGTTTCCCAGCAATGGTTCTTGGCCAGGCAAAAATGGCTAAAATGAAAGACACAGAATTTACAAATGGATAGGAGTAAAGATCACCAAAGTAGAAACCCAATCTAAGAAATCTAAGACGATGATGCAAGATGATCTGACTGTTTTAAGAAAGAACCAATGTGATCTGATGGAGCTTTAAAGCTCACAACAGAAGTTTCCTAATGCAATCAAAATTATTAACAGCAGAATTGACCAAGCTGAAGAAAGAATCTCAAAGTGAATGATTCTTCAAATAAACTCAGTCAGAAAGAAATAAAGCAAAAGAAAATAATAGCAAAATATCTGAGAAATATGAGATTACATAAAGAGAGCAAATCTACAGCTTATTGACAATCATGAAAGCGAGAGAGAGAAAACAAGCAAATTGGAAAACATATTTGAGGATATCGTCAATGAAAATAACCCTGACATTGCTAGAGAGACCAACATTCACATTCAGGAAATACACAGAACCCTCCTGAGATACTAGACAAAATAACCATCCCTGAGACACATAGTTACCAAATTCTCCAAGGTCAACATGAAAGTAAAAATATTAAAGGCAGTTAGACAAAAGGAGCAAGTTACCTACATAGGGAACACCATCAGGCTAACAATGGACCTTTCAGCAGAAACTCTGCAAGCCAGAATTGATTAAAGACCTATATTCAGCACCCTTAAATTAAAAAAAATAACCAAGAATTTCATATCCAGCCAAATTAAGCTTCTTCATATTTGGCCACGTTAAGCTTCACAAAGGAGAAATAAGATTTTTTTCAGTCAAAATAATGTTTAGGAAGTTTGCTGCCACTATACCTACCTAATAGCAAGACCTTAAGGTTGCTGAATATGGAAATGAATGACCATTGCCAGCTGCCACAAAAATACACCTTACTACAAAGACCACTGACACTATAAAGCAACTACACCATCAAGTCTGCGTAATAACCAGTTAACACAATGATGACAAGTTTAAAACCACATATATCCTGAATGTAAGTGGGTTAAATTCCTTCAGTTAAAAGGCACAGAATGGCAAGTTGAATAAAGACTCAAATTCTTCACTTTGAGCATACAATTGTCCTTGCATGTCTTCCAGAAATTCATGTTACATGCAAGGACAATCATATGCTCAAAGTGAACCAATGGAGAAAAATCCAGAAAGCAAATGAAAAACAGAAAAAATAGGGGTTGTTATTTGAAGTTGACACAAAACAAACTTTAAACAAACAATGATCAAAAAGGGAGGGAATTATATAATGATAAAGTGTTCAATTCAACAAAGGATCAACTTTTCATAAATATATAGGCACCCAACACAGAAGCACCCAGATTAGCAAAATGAGTTATTAGAGAACTGCAGAGAGACTTAAATAACCACAGTATTACAGGAGGAGACTTCAACACTCCATTAACAGTATTAGACAGATTATCAATCCAGAATACTAACAAAGAATTTTGGGACCTGAACTCATCAGTTGACCAAATGGACCTAATGGACATCTACAGAGCTCTTCACTCCAAACCAACAGAATACACATTCTTTTCATCTGCATATAGCACATATTCCAAAATTGACCACACAACTGGTCATAAAACAATTCTGGGCAACTTCAAGAAAATCAAAATCATACCAGACATACTGTCAGACCACAGTGCAACAAAACAGAAATCAATACCAAAAATATTTTTCAAAACCATATAATTAAATGAAAATCAAACAATTTGCTCTTGGATGACTCTTGAGTAAACAATGAAATTAAGGCAGACAGCAAGAAATTCTTTGAAACTAGTGAAAACAAAGACACAACATACCAGAATCTTTGGTACACAGCTAAAGCAGTATTAAGAAGAAATTTATAGTGTGAATACTTATATCAAAAAGTTAGAAAGATCTCAAATTAGCACCCTAACATTGTGACATGGTAAAAGCCCCATAAAACTGCAGACCTCAGCCATACCTGGGCTTTCTGTTGAAACTGCTCTCTGTAACCCAAATGTAACAGGCAAGCAGTCCAAACCCATGCCATCTTGGCCCCTGCAACTTGTAAGTACAAGTAATTAAGGACTGTAATTTCCACCCTACCCAGACAATATGTAAACTAATGTTTATCTTGACTTTTGTGAATCACTTAAGTAACAATCAGAATGTCAAAAGTCCCCCGGCCCTCGGAATGTCTGGAGCCCCTCACCCTCATCTCTGTCCAGGAGGTGATTGACAGAATCCACTGGAATGTCAGGAGGCCCTCACCCTCATCTCCACCCAGGAGGTGATTGACAGAATCCCCTGGCCCTCGGAATGTCTGAAACCCCTCACCCCCACTCCCACCCCTCACTCTCACCCACAAAGTGGTTTTACAGGGATAAAAAGTCTTGACACCCTCCTTTTGGGGCCATGGGTTAGAGAGACGTGAGTCCTCCATGGCCACCGGCAATAAAGACCCTGCAATTTGACATACTTTTGTCTTGGTGTTGACTTTCTATGCTCACTCCTGCAACATTTTGGAGGTTCCACTGAGATTTTATCTTGGTACTTCACCAGACAAAAGCAGTCTCAGAGTCTTTCCCAGGCAGCTGCTTCCACTTCCAGGACCTCTGGGGGAGGCACTCCCTGAGACATTCCAGGGCCCCAGAATTCCGGCCCCGTGGAGGACAGGCAACTACCCGGCCAACATTCACCCGAAATTCCTCAGGGTCCCAGGAACCTCTGGAGGTAAGTCAGGTCTGGGGACCAGTCCATCAGGGGTCCTGAGTCAGGGGACCAGGCATGGTCATTGCAACTCTGATCAGGCAAGCCTACCATGAGACATCACTGGAGGCTCAGGTTACCTCACTGGAGGCTCGGGTTACCTCACTGGAGGCTCAAGCTACCTCAACTAGAGGTTCGCGTAATTTAGTTTTCGGTTATTTTCATAACCTCAGTGTGAGTGAGAGAGTGAGTGTGTATATATGTAGTCCCACGACTGGAAGGCTATGGGGCTTGTGTTGGCCTTCACCCGCGGTTCCATGGGGATGTCATAAGGCATAATGGTGACTCATCTCAGGACTGAAAATTCTGAGGTGACCAGGCCTGCGGTTTATACGGGTACAGCTTAGCCAAGATGCTCTGAAACATCCCTCCAGGGAGGTGGCCGGGCAGGCATCAGACTGGTCTCCCATCTGGGGGCACCCATCCTTTGTCTGTCAATGCTATACATGGTTCTGTCTTTACTATAAATTCACCAGTTTTGTTAGACTCCTGTTGGCTGATATACAGTGGTTTAGACCTGCCACTCTTGAGGTCGATAATACTCTCTATTGTCTAAGTGACTGTTAACTTCAAGGAACTCTAACTGAGTTTACAACCCTGGAAATAATTCTGTTCTCTTTGCTTTTCTTCTTCTTAACCTATCGTTGAGGCCTCATTCTTCCTTTTTTTTCATGTCCAAGAGAAAATTCTGCCCCCAAAGACTTGGGTGTAGTTTTTTCTCTGTCTTAGGAATCAATAAATAATAAACTAAGAGCCCTCTTTGCCCGTTTAAGGTTAAAAAAAAAAGGAGTAATTATCTATTCTATTAAAAGAAACAGACAGGGACAAGAAGACAAGAAAGTAGGGGAGGGGAAGAGGAGAGCGGAGACAGAAAGAAGAGAGAGGGAGTAGACAGAGAAGAGAGGAGAAAGAGAGGAAAGAGGAGACAGAGACAAAGAGAAAAGAAATTAAAAAGAAAGCGAGAAAAGAGAGAGATAAGAAGAGAGAAATTTAATGCTTTTTAGGGTCTCTGTGTCAAGGTGACCAAAATCTGCAGGGGTGGGGAGCTCACAGCCGGCCCAGCTGCTTTATTTTCTTTCTTTCTCTGCGGGCCGCCAGCCCCGCCTGGCTTTCAGGCAGGCCACACTGCTTCAGGATGCAGTATTTGCATCCAAAATATGGCTTTAAGAAAAGCTTTCTAACTCTTTGTAATGTGAGTAACCTGTTAGCACAGTAGTTATGGTGTAAGGCCTGCAAGGTTGTTGGTTCAAATCCTCAGTTAAGCCAGTCTAAAATCTCTTGGAGGAAATTCAAAAGCTTAAGGAAAAACCAAATGGGGTCATCTATCTCTGGGCCTTGTACCCCTCTCTGATGCATGACAGCCAACTTCAAGGTTGGGTTTTCAGGCCAATATGGGGTAAAATTAACCCCTGGAAAACTCTGCTCTTTATCTAAATTAGAATAGCCATCTTTTGGAATTGGGTAGCCTGACACTGGGACCTATGACTCAAAAAGCTATTACCCAAGCTGTATGGAAAATGGTCGCAGGAACTCCTGGACACCCTGACCAGTTTCCATACATTAATCAATGGTTGGATTTAGTCCAACACCACCCTCTGTGGCTAAAACGCTGCATAAAACAGGCTAGACTTCAGGTCATGTTAGCCAACCCAAAGAAAGCCCCTTCTGGGCCAGCCATTCTACCCACCCCAGTGGAGGATCAATAATTGCCTCCACCCTACTCAAGGCCCTCTGAACCAGGGCCTCAGCACCCCCTGGACAGTACCAGTAACCAAACCATGTTCCCCCTGCACACCTGCAGCAGGGCTCCACACCCACCAGTGGTCCTTCCTTTCCAAGAGGTGCCTGCAATGGGAGAAAACAATCAGGGTCATCCATTCTTTGTTCACATCCCCTTCTGGACCAGTGACTTATATAACTGGAAGGTGATAGAAATTAAAGACAGGGCTGAAACACCAAGTGCTGGAACAAGATTTAGTAAGAGCAAGGGAAAAGCTGCCAGGTTGCACCCAAAATTAGCATGCAGCACCCGTGGCATGGCAAAGGGGCTTTTTTATGGCCTGCAAACAGGCAGATGCATCCAGTTTGAGGGGTTGTGCCCGAGGGGAGGTGCTGGGGAACTGCTGAGTTTAATAGTTCCTGGAAGGGGTTTGTGCTGGGGAACTGCTAAGATGGCGAGATGGGGAGGTTAGAAACCTGCTGAGATGGAAAGTTCCCTGGGAGGGGGTCACGCTGGGAGGCTGGGGAACTTAAGGCGGCAGCGGGTTTTACAATGGAGTAAGTTCTGTCAGAAAGCTCAACATCCCCTGTTCTCTGAGAAACCCCAGGCTTTGACAGGGCTCTTAAAATCTGTACTCCACACTCATTGCCCCACTTGGAACGACTGCCAACAATTACTACTGATTCTGTTCACCACAGAGGAAAGAGGCAAAATTCGACAAGAAGCCCTGGAAGCCATCATAGGTCCAGGCGAGGAACAGTAGAAACAAAAATGAAAACAAAAAAACAACCAGGACCGAATTAAAAAGGTTTTTCCATCTTCCCGACCCCAACGGGACCCCAACACCTTGGGGTGTCACTAGGTTCTGAACACTTTTCACCAGTATTTTTTATAAGGGATTAGGGGAGCAGCCCACAAACCCACTAACCTCTCCAAGGTAGAGACAGTAACTCAGCGTCCACAGGAGTCCCTGGCTGCCTTCCTTGAGCATCTACAAGACGCTTATCGCACCTACGCTCCTATTGACCCTGAGGCTCCAGAAAATCAGCGGGCCATCACCCTGGCTTTCGTTACCCAGTCAGCCCCAGATATTAAAAGAAAGTTACAGAAGTTGCAGAGATTCCAGGAAATAAATTTAAACCAACTGCTAGAAATTGCCCAGAAAGTTTTTAATAATAGGCATATTCCTGGAGCCATACCAAAAAAAAAAGTTTACTAAGGCAATAATAGCAGCTCTTCAGAAAACACTAGTCATTCCAGGAGGGCAGGGGGCCTTGTAAAAGGGCCCCTAGGGTCCCTGGTCCCCTAGGAAGAAACAAGTGTGAGTACCGTAAAGAAGAGAAACATTAGAAAGAATGAGTGCCCAAGAAAAAAAGACGAATAATTACTCAGGAAAAGCCACCGAAGGCTATTCTCAATTTAGAAGGTCAGGATTGATGGGGCCGGGGCTCTTATTTACTAAGCCTCCAGGAGCCCAGGGTCACTTTAAGAGTTGAGGACAAACCTGTCAGCTTCTTAGTCGACACCAGGTGGCCCACTGGGTCCTTAGTCTCTGGGACCACTATCCAGTAAAAAACAGTTATCCAGGGGCCACAGGAAAAACCACAACAAGGCCTTGGACCACCAACTAACTCGTTGATCTGAGAAACGGCACTGTCACCCACTCTTTATTAGCCATTCCAGAGTGTCTGTACCCACTCCTAGGACAGGAATTACTTCACAAACTTCAAGCAAATATTTCTTTCTGTGCGAGTCAGGCTTGCTTCTCCATTCCTCCTCCCTTGGCATCAGGGCCACCTCAGCAAATCCTCATCACCTGTGCTCTGTCAGACGAGTATCTCCTGCAGGAAGCTTTATCCTCAGAGGCAGATCAATCAACAACATCAGACCTCCTCTGCCAGTTCCAAGAACATGTACCCGGATGTGGGCTGAGACAAATTCCCCAGGCTTGGCAAGTCACCATACTCCAGTTGTAGTTCAGCTATTGGCAACGGCAACTCCAGTCTAGGTATGACAGTATCTCATAAGCCAGGAAGCTGGACGGGGAATTGCTCCACATATAACCAGACTCCTAAAAGGAGGGATACTTACTACCTGTAAGACCCCCTGGAATACCCGCTTGCTCCCCATCTTAAAACCAAACACAAAGGACTATCAGCCTGTACAGAACTTAAGGGAGGTAAATAAATGAGTGGAAACTGTCCATCCTATGGTTCCAAATCTGTACAACCTCCTAAGTCTCTTAGGCCCAGAACACCACCAATACACTGTCTTGAATCTCAAGGATGCATTGTTTTGCATCCCACTGGCCCCTGTTAGCCAGCCCATATTTGCTTTTGAATGGACTGACCCCGATACTGGGGTCTCGGGGCAACTCACTTGGACAAGACTGCCTCAGGGGTTCAAAAACTCCCCTACTCTGTTTGATGAGGCACTTAGCCAAGACCTTGCTGCCTTCCGAGCTGAGTTCCGAGTTTACCCTACTCCAATAAGTGGATGACTTACTTTTGGCTACAAAAACCCAGGAGGCCTGTAAAGAGACCACCCAGTCGTTATTAAAGACCCTACAGACTTTGGGTTACCAGATCTCACCTAAAAGAGGCTGAACTCTGCCCACCAAAAGTTACTTACCTGGGCTATATCATAGAGAAGGGCAACTGGGCACTGGCACCCAGCCAAGTCCAAGCGGTGCTGCAAATACCCATCCCCACCATGAAATGCCAAGTTCCAGAATTCCTTGGGGCAGTAGGGTACTACAGGCTATGGATTTTGGGATTCGCCCAGATAGCCAAGCACCTGTATGCCTGCACTGGAGGAAATCAGCCCTTGACTTGAACAGAGATGGAGCAACCTTTGAAAAGCTCAAGACTGCCCTGACTATGGCCCCAGCCTTGGCCTTGCCAGACATCTCTAAACACTTCCGGTTGTTTGTGCATGAAAAACAGGGAGTCGCTCAGAGGGTGCTCACCCAGATGTTGGAACCATGGTCCTAGCCAGTCACTTACCTTTCAAAAAGACTTGATCCTGTAGCCTCTGGGTGGCCAGCTTTTCTGAGGTCAGCTGAGGTCACTCAGCTTTTCTGAGCTGAGGTCAGCTTTTCTTGACTAACAGCTACAGCCCTGTTAGTCAAGGAGGCAGACAAACTAACCTTTGGGCAGGAGTTAAACTTAGTGGCACCCCAGGCAGTGGAGCTCCACAGAGTGGAGGAAAATGGATGTCAAATGCCCGCATAGTTCGATATCAGGCCTTACTTTTGGACCAGCCCCACATAAAGTTTTTAAAGGCTACAGTTTCAAACCTGGCCATGCTGCTACCTGACAGAGAGCCAGAGGAGCCCATACACGACTGCCAACAGACACGGACATCCTCCATGTGGCTCAACTGAACCTCACCAATGTCCCCCTGCAGAACCCAGAGGAGATACTGTATACGCATGGCAGCAGTTTCATGGTTGACAGAGTCAGGTATGCCGGGCAGCCGTAGTCACCCTAGAGCGGGTTGTCTGGGCTCAGGCTCTTTCACATGGAACCTCGGCCCAAAAGGCAGAACTCATAGCTCTGACAAAGGCCTTAGACGGGGCAGAGGGAAAAAACTGTTAGCATCTACACAGATAGCCGGTATGCCTTTGCAATGGCTCATGTACATGGGGCCGTTTATAAAGAAAGAGGACTACTTATCTCAGAGGGAAAAAACATCAAAAATAAAGAAGAAATCCTAGCCCTACTAGAAGCTATGTGGAAGCCTAAGGCAGTGGCATTAATACACTGCAAAGGACACCAGAAGGGGAATTCACCAGAGGTGAGGGGACATAGGGCAGCTGACGTACAATCCAGACAGGCAGGCTTGGGACCAGAAACACCTCTGACTCTTCTTGTAACTTTGTCGGCCCCAGCCCTGCCCCCTACCCCTATGTACTCACCCGATGAAGAAAACTTTGCTAAAGAACAAGGGGGCACACAAGATTCCACAGGATGGTGGATTCTACCGGACACAAGGACTGTGGTCCCTGAGGCTCTAGGATGGGCCCTAGTTAAGGACACATACCAGGCCACTTACTTAGGACAGACCAAACTGATTGAGCAGCTAAAAGCCAAATACTACATTTCCCACTTACGTGAACTTATCAAGAAAATTACTACTCGGTGTGATGTATGTGCCTGAGTAAATCCGGGAGGGAACAGGTCTAGCCAGGTAGGAGTGAGACTTGGAGGGACTAGCCCTGGAGAGGACTGGGAAGCAAATTTCACTGAAATAAAACCCCCAGCAAATGGCTATAAATACCTCCTGGTGTTTATGGATACGTTCTCTGGATGGGTTGAAGCCTTCCCCACTAGGTCCGAGACTGAAAACTATTACAGGACCTTGTTCCTTGGTTCAGCCTCCCTCTGATGCTGCGGTTGGACAATGGGCCCACCTTTACTGTACAAATTTCTCAGGGCCTAGCCAAGGCCCTGGATATATCCTGGAAATTACACTGTGCCTGTTGTCCCCAGAGTCCAGGGCAAGTTGAATGAAGGAACCAGATCTTAAAAGATACCCTGACAAAATTTACCCTAGAGACCAGTGAAAACTGGGTCAGCCTGCTTCCTTTTGTCCTCCACGTTTGATGCACACCGTATCAGAAAGACTTCTCCCTTTTTAAAGTCATGTTCGGCAGGCCCCCTCCCTTACTCCCCAGACCTGCGGATATCGTTCATGCTTAACTCCATAACTATACACTCATTAAGTCCTTACAAATGCTCCAGTCTGTTCAATCCCAAATATACCAGCTCATTAAAGACACCTGTCCCACCCCATCAGACCTCGAAGACCAGCCAAGACACCCCTTCCAGCCCGGAGACTGTCTTTGTTAAAAGATTAACCATCTCCAGCCTCACCCCCCATTGGAAGGGATACTACATGGTTATCCTGACAACACCCACCGTACTCAAGGTGGACGGACTAACGGCCTGGATTCATCACACCCACGTTAAGACTGCCCCACGGAAGGACAATGGAGTGTCAAACACTCATCCCCCGATTCACTAAAGCTAAGACTCGTGCGCTCTTCGAGGTCACCACCCTCACCACCCTAATCCGTGCCGTAAATCCCTATGGCAAACCCCCTCCAGAACCCACCTACTATCAATGGGTCCTCATCAAGGCCTCCGCTGGAGGATATGTTAGTTACTCAACCAGAAAGGGATCCACCCTAGTCAACTTAACCCTGGAGTACACTCCAAAGAACCCCATTACCTTCTCCCTAGACCTCTGTGCCCTCCTGGGCCCCAACCTAAATTTCAGAACAAGCA
Organism: Leontopithecus rosalia; assembly: GCA_028533165.1. NCBI lineage: Eukaryota > Metazoa > Chordata > Mammalia > Primates > Cebidae > Leontopithecus > Leontopithecus rosalia. The sequence continues at coordinate 27,833,124 of CM052650.1, read as the reverse complement.
GAGGTGTAGCTGGGTGCGGCAGTTCAGGGGCAGAGCAATAATTATCTGTGCCCAGGATCCACCCCACAAAGAAAAGATGGAACTGTGGGGACTTAAATGAATTCTTTTGCCCCCACTGGGGTTGTGAAACTATCTCCACCATATCAGGGTACACTAAAAATATAGACTTCTTCATCTCTTTTAAGCAAGACTCTCCCCCATCCCCATGCTACACCGGGTCTTGAAACCCACTCAAGATAACTGTAACTACCCCAGATGGTAGATGGACAACAGGGCAAACGTGGGGTCTCAGAGTATATACACATGGGTGGGACATGGGAAACATCTTTCCCACTCCTACTGGGACTCCTGTTTGGCCCCTGCCTCCTAAATCAACTGCTCAGGTTCATAAAATCTAGGGTAGACTTCTTATAATTAATGATACTAAGGTCTCAATATGGGCCCTTAGAACCAACAAACAATACTAACCTGCTGGAGGAATCAATGATTTAATTTCTGTAAATAAAATAAGGGGGAAATGTGACATTCCCCTTATGGGGAATGGTAAAAGCCCCATAAAACTGCATACCTCAGCCATACCTGGGCTTTCTGTTGAAACTGCTCTCTGTAACCCAAATGTGACAGGCAATCAGTCCAAGCCCATGCCATCTTGGCCCCTGCAACTTGTAATAAGTAATTAAGGACTGTAATTTCCACCCTACCCAGACAATGTGTAAACAAATGCTAATCTTGACTTTTGTGAACCACTTAAGTAACAATCAGAATGTCAAAAGTCCCCTGGCCCTTAGAATCTCCAGAGCCCCTCACCCCGACCACTGCCCCTCACACTCACTCCGTAGGTGGTTTTACAGGTATAAAAGGTCTTGACACCTTCCTTTCAGGGCTCCGGGTTGGAGAGACTCAAGTCCTCCATGGCTGCCGGCGATAAAGACCCTGCAATTTGACATACTTTTGTCTTGGTGTTGGCTTTCTATGCTCGTTCCACTACAATAACATCATACCTAAAGGAACTTGAAAAGCAAGAGCACACCAATCACAATGCTAGCAGAGGACATGAAATAACCAAAGTTAGCAATGAAGTGAATAAAATACAGATACAAAAAAACATACGAAACATCAACAAATGCAAGAAAAGTTTGTTTGAAAGAATAAATAAGATGTATGGACTGTTAGGTATACTAATAAAGAAAGAACAAAATGAGAGAAGATCTACATAATCACAGTCAGAAATGACAAAGAGAACACTAACATTGACCACACATGAATACAGAGAAACCCTCAAAGACTGTTATGGACACCTCTCTGCACAGAAACAAGAAAAGAAAATGTAGAACACATGGATAAATTCCTAGAAACTTGCAACCTCTTAAGATTGAACCAAACTGAAAGAAACTGAAACCCTGAATAAACCAATAAGGAGTTCTAAAATTGAATCAATAATAAAAGGCCTACCAACTAGAAAAAGCCCCAAATCAGAAAGATTCACAGCTGAATTCTATCAGATGCATAAAGAAGATCTAGTATTATGCCTACTGAAACTATTCCAAATACTTGAGGAGGAGGGACTCCTCCTTAACTCAGCCTATGAGGCCAGCATCATTCTGATTCCAAATCCTCTTGTGTGTCTCTTTGACTCCTTCCCATTATTATCACTAATGGAATTATAACTACCTTTCTCCAACTTTGGGAGTTTCAGTGGAAATATTGATTTACCTCTCAGCTAACTTGAGAGTTGTTCATGTCTAGTATGACTATCATGCAGTTTTTTTAAATAAATGTAAGTTATTATTTATGGTTAAGGGCCAGCTTTGAAGACATAGACTTGTAGTTAGAAAAAAATTCAGAATAGCCTCTATAACATCTCTGGAAGTCTAATTTTTTTTAGAAGAAGTTCTGCACTTGTTGCCCAGGCTGGAGTGCAGTGGCACAGTCTTGGCTTATTGCAACCCCCACCTCCTGAGATAAAGTGATTCTCCTGCCTCAGCCTCCCAAGTAGCTGGGATTGCAGATGCCCATCACCATGCCAGGGTAATTTTTTGTATTTTTAGTAGAAATGAGGTTTCATCATGTTGGCCAGGCTGGTCTCAAACTCCTGACCTCAGGTGATCCACCTGCCTCAGACTCCCAAAGTGCAGGGTTGCAGGTGTGAGCCACCATGCCTGACCTGGAAGTCCAAATTTTTTAAAAATAGAAGTTGCCTCTACTTTTCTGCCTATGCCTGCCTATCATCAAAACTATTTTTATAAGAATTTTCAGTGTATCCAAATTAAATAGAAGATACAGTTTTCAACATTCTAATGAATCATACCAATGCCATCACTTTAGAAGTCATGACTATACATGCTCTGTCAAAATATTATTCTCTGTTGTGTGCTTTTCTGTACATATGTAGAATAAAGACAGCATCAAAATGAATCCTTAAAGCAAACATTTGGTAGGTCATATGGTTTGTTTTTGGATGTCCCTGTCTACTAGTTAATTCTTGCGTTGCCCATAAAAAAGAAAGGACACTAACAGAAACGAAACAAACAGGGCAGTGTTAGTCTGCTTTGCGTTGCTGCAAAGGAATAACTGAGAATGGTTTGTTTATAAAGAAAGTATACTTGGCTCGTGGCTGTGCGTGCTGTATAAGAAGCATGGTGCCAGCTTGGCATCATGGCGAAGCCTCAGGAAGCTTTTCTTCATAGTAGAAGGCAAGCGGAGCAGGTGTGTCACATGGAAAGAGGGAGAGCAAGAGAGAGAAGGGGGAGATGACTCACTCTTTTAGAGGACCACCTTTGCTGTAAACCAATACAGCAAGAAATCACCCATTACTGCAGGAATGGCAACATGCCATTCATGAGCAATACACCTTCATGACTCAAACACCTCACACAAGGGTCCACCTTCAACATTAGAGATCACATTTCAACATGAGATTTGGGGGCATCAAATATTCAAACTACATCAAGGGCCTTCGTGTATTTGCAACTGTTCTTTCTAGGAGACTTTAGGAGACACTTTCCTACTTGTTTAAAACAGCAAAATCTAAATTTTTAGCAAGGGCCCATCATAAATTCCACCTTGAAATCAACTGCTTTGAAAGTTTATTCTTATCTGTAAAACATTCATGGGGAAATAGTTGCTACCTTCTAACAGTATTTTGGAAAACAAATAAAATTAAGGCTAGTAATTTAAAAATTAATCTCTTTGTTTATGATGTATTGCTATTTATATTATTATTTATTAAACAGAGATCTTGGCTTAAGATAATTTTATCACCTCTCAGAAAGTAGATGGAAATGGCTATGAATTAAATCAATGACTTTTAAGATCTGTTATAGATAAATGTAGTACATTCAGTAACTTTCAAAAGATTCTGAAAGTAACAACTGCCAGTGACAGGTAATATACCTAGTGAATTATTCCGTAGTCCTGATACTGTTTCCTATGCCTGAGAGGACTCTTTCATTCCTCTGGAAACTCATTCTTTAATATACACCTCTTGAATTTCCTCCTCTGCATGAATACCAGTGACTCCTCCATCCATTGTCTCATTTGTTCAATGGCAGAGCCTCATATTATATCACCTGTCATTATCTATGAGAGTACATTTTTTTGGTATAGAGAATTCTCCAGAGGAGGGACATCAATGCTGTTTATCTTTAGGTACTCAGCAATTTTGAGTTTCTATAACATTCCAGATATTATGTGTTTAAAAATGAGATGGTCTTAGAAGATCCCCAGTTACACAGTTGACTGACTATTCTACTCAGCCCAGGCCATAGATATTTGCAATATTCTCTCCTTCAGTGAAGCTTATGATACGAGGGTAGAAACATGTGATAGGTTGCCGGGCACGGTGGCTCACGCCTGTAATCCCAGCACTTTGGGAGGCTGAGGTGGGTGGATCACGAGGTCAAGAGATCAAGACCATCCTGGTCAACATGGTGAAACCCCATCTCTATTAAAAATACAAAAAATTAGCTGGGCATAGTGGCGCATGCCTGTAATCCCAGCTACTCAGGAGGCTGAGGCAGGAGAATTGCCTGAACCCAGGAGGCAGAGGTTGCGGTGAGCCAAGGTCGCTCCACTGCACTCCAGCCTGGGTAAACAAGAGGGAAACTCCGTCTCAAAAAAAAAAAAAAAAAAAGAAAAGAAAGAAAGAAAGAAACATGTGACAGGTTATTTCCCATGTTGTAGAAATAGACACTGAAAAAAAGAAATTCCTGCCAGAAAGTTACGAATAATACTTAAAGCAGCAAGACTCTGAAAATAGGTCATTCTGAATGACAAAGCTTTTTTGTGTATTTTTTCTTTTTAAAGTGAATTTTGGCATCTGCTTTATTTTTTAACACTTCTGAAGAACATTCAGCTTAAAAATCATTTTTATGTAGTGCTTTTGAATTCTGAACAAAAAACATACTTTGCATCAAGTCTTAGTAGTTCTATTAGGACACTAGTGTGCTTTATTCATCAGCATCTGAGCTAATCAGTGATCAGCTAGGTTGACTTCATTTACATGTAAACTATACAGAGTTCTTTTTATTTTCTTTCTTGTGTATATTGCACCTAAAATTTTAAAAGGCTTAAAAGTTATGCTCAAGTAATTTCAGATTAAAACAAAGTAGTTTGGGCACTCAAGCTTTAATCAAAGGTCTGTCTCCAAATATTTATGTGCAAAATTCAAAAGTAACATTTATCAAATAAGGAAGTCTTAAAGCTTTTACTAACAGCTATATGACCTACACTTTTGCATGTTACATAGTATTTAATTATTTTTTGAGATGAGAACTTTCCATCAAACAGAAATCTTTTCAATAAACATAGCCTTTCCAAAAGACTACTCAACATACATATACACAGGTAAGTATTGGAATCCTACCACAGAGGAAGTAATAGGTGGATTACACGGACATATGAGAAAAACAATGGTCATGTTCCTTGCCCTCAAGGAGGTTGAAAGCTGGCTGAATTGGGATGCAGTGCTTATATGCAATAGTATAACAAAGGATGTAGAAATACGTAGACGATAATGAGCAATAATTTTCATCAGTATTTCAGTGGAAATTGGAAAATTTTCTAATGGAAAATTTCCATTTTTATTAGAAAAATTTCCACTAAGTGATTTGTCCCAGTTTCTTACAACTGAGATAGAAGGCGATAGAGGTACATATTTCAGGCAGAAAACAGAAAGCTTGAAGTGGAAAGTATTCAATGCACAGATGATCATCACTTTATCTCATCACAGTGTTGAGCTGTAGCGATTATGTCATCTAAGAGATATATGAGTAAAAATTTGAAGAGCATGAGCTTCTGGAGCAGTATGTTCCAGCAGAGAAAGGAAAGTTTGAAGACTTTAAGGTCCAGCATACTTGGTATGTTACAGAAGCAAAATGATGCCAGCATGGCCAGAGCAGGAAAAGGGGCAGAGGAATGTGAGATAAGGTGAGAGAGAAGGCAGAAGGGGAGGGAATCCTGCAGGGCCCGGTAGGCTGTTTAGAACTGGAAGTGAGCTGGGAAGCCATGGCAGGGGTGTGAGCTTAAGTGTCATGGCACATGATAATCTTGTTATGTTAACTCTTATGTTCATGAAGTCAAATACTTAACAAACTTAATGAAATTGTCTCAGATGACCCAGATGTAAGAGTAGAACTTTAAAACTACTTATAAAACAGATCATTATTGGACTTTTACATCTCACATATCTTTTTCCTGAGCTTTGTAAGTTTCTCCAGAAACATCCCCATCTCCTTCTCTTGAATGACTCCCGTCCGCTAAATGACTTTATGATGCTATATATTTCTCAAAATTTTATATAAGCAGCAAAAACTGGCATGAAAAAAGGTGTATTATCTTCACAGACATATCTTTATTTTTTCTACCAAGCATCAATTTAAAATTGGTAAATTTCACATAACACTGTGTTATGCTTCTCTTGAGAAAAACACATAATCCTCTGAATAATGAAATATTAAAGAAGACACTGGACTTCTGGAAGTAGTATAACATTGAACTGTTGATGAAAGGAGATAAAATCTAAAAAATATTTAAAGAGAGATTGGGTGCGGGGGCTGATGCCTGTAATCCCAGCACTTTGGGAGGTAGAGGTTGCAGTGAGCCAAGATTGCACCATGGCACTGTGAGACTCTGCCTCAAAAATTAAAAAAAGAAGAGGCCAAGGCCTGTCATGCAGCTCCAGGAGGACCTGATGACATGTGCCCAAGATAGTTGGGTTACAACTTGATTTCACACGATTTAAGGAGACAGCAGTTACAGGTCGACATCAATCAATACACGTAAGGTGTACAATGGTTTGATATGGGAGGATGGGACAACTTGAAGCTGGGGGCTTCCAGATCACAGGTGTATTCAAAGATGTTGTGATTGGCAATTGGTTGAAAGAGTTATTATCTAAAGACCCAGAATCACTAGAAAGGAATATCTGGGTTAAGATAAGGGGTTGTGGAGATCAAAATTCTTATTATGCAAATGAAGCCTCCAGGTAGCAGACTTCAGAGAGAACAGATAGGAAAGGGGCCAGACTCATAGTTTAATCTCTCCTGGATCAGGAAGAGACCTGGAAAGGTGTTAAAAGAGAAAACTTCAGCTGAATTAAATTTAAAAGAATTTAATTGAGCAAAGAACAATTCATGAATCAGGCAGCCTTTGGAGACAGAGTAGCCTGAAACTCTAGTGCAGCCCCATGGTGGAAGAAAATGTATGGACAGAGAAAGGAACGTGACATACAGAAAAGGGAAGTGAGATACAGAAACCCCTGGATTGGTTATAGCTTGATATTTGTCTTATTTGAACAGTGTTCGAACAGTTGGCCACATTTGGTTTGCCAAAACTCTATGATTTGCACAAGACTAAGCTATGGTCTATTTGAAATTCCACTTGTTACAGTTCACTGCAGAGAAAACTTTGGGCTGAACTTAAAATATATAAGGAGGGAGCTTTAGGCTAAACTTGTTTTAACAATTAGAAGGAGATTCTCTATGGAATGTAGATACTCCCCACCAGAGACAGCTTTCTAGGGTCATTTCAAAATATGTCAAAGAAATATAATCTGTTGCAAAATACTTCAATTTCTTTCAGGGCCTGATATCTGTCATGTGATACTATCCTAGACTCAGGCTGGAATTTGGTATCTTACTGCCACAAAGAGTCTGTTTTGTCAGTTTTAAGATCTCTGTTTTAACGTTGATGTTGGTCGATTGTGCCTGAATTTCAAAAAGAAGACGGTGTAATGTGGCATGTTCAATTTCTACTTCCAGTCATGGTCTACACTAGCTTTTCTGGTTTATGTTAGCTAAAAAAGGGGTCCATCCAGCCAGTCATAGAGCTTAGAATTTTATTTTTGGTTTAGAAGACCTATAACAGCAAAATGTAAAATCAGGATAGGATGTGATAAATGCTCTATTATCAAGTATTAATTATATTAATTATGATTATACTTTTAATTTAAACAAATATTTACATTTAATTATGTAACAGGTTATAATACATAAATTCATTCTTAAAATATTTTTATCATTATTATTACACCTTCTATGATTTTTTCTCTTCTAATATATTTATGTGTATATATCTCATAGGTTTTGGTTTTGAGATGGAGTCTGGCTCTGGAGCGCAGTGGTGCAATCTCAGCTAACTGCAAACTCCTCCTCCAGGATTCAAGCAATTCTCCTGCCTCAGCCCCCTGAGTAGCTGAGATTACAGGCGCCCACCACCATGCCTGGCTAATTTTTGTATTTTTAGTAGAGAAGGGTTTCACCATATTCGTCAGGCTGGTCTTAAACTCCTGACCTCAAGTGATCAGCCTGCCTTGGACCCAAAGTGCTGGGATTAGAAGGGTGAGTCACTGTGACTGACCATATTACACTTTTTCATTAAATTAATATTTATCATTTGAATAACTATGACAATTGTAACTACTGTCTAATTTCCATTTCATTTCTTGTGATTTAAAAAATATTTCTTCTAGAATTAATCATGATTAGTCTATAATTTTGCCACTTTCTCCCTTTTTCCTGAAATTTCTTCTCGAATGTTTTCCTAATGCTAATTGTCCCTATGTAGTCAAATATATCCAATAATCTATTGTTCGTTCTTCAAGAAATTTGTCTTTCATGGAGGAACTGCTGCTTTTTCTTTTTTTTTTTAAAAGTCAAATTGTAACGTACACATTTCAAACTACATCTCTCATAGATACACTGCAAAATGATTATCACTAAGTAAACAAACTCATTTTATAAATGGATGGTAGTTGCCATCCAAATATAAATGACTATAATGTCATTTATAATGTCTTGATAAAATAAAAGTATTTTGGAATCTATTATACAACAAGTTTAAATATGGTAATTATCATTCAAATAAATAAAATCTATTGGCAACCCTGAAGCCTCTGATCTAGCCCTATCCCCCAAAATAGCTAACATTCTGATTTCGGTCACTATATAATGAGTTTTGCCTTTTTTGAAATTGGTAAATTTCAGGCAGAAAGATGAAACTTCAAGTGGCAAGCTTTCAGTGCACACATGATTGTCTACTTTATCTTGGGTGCATCACGGTGTTGGGCTGTAGGTATTATGTCAGCTAAGTGGCATTTAAGTAAAATACCTAAAAGATTTTTTTGAAACACGTAAACACATAATTATACAGAATGAGTCCTCTTGATTCTGGCTTATTTTACTCAACTACCACTTTTGGATTCATCCTCATTGTTCTTTCTAACAATTCTTTAGCAATTTTTAGTTCTCTGTGGTTGTGAGGTCCAGCAGAGTAGCAATTAGCCATGTTTGGCGATTGAGCAGTATACTGCCAGTGGTGCCAGACCAGTCCAGCCTAACTTTTAATTCTATTTAGTAAGCTTGCTTCTAGTCTTCCACCTTCCTTGGAATGCTTTGTAGGAATCAATTCCAGTAGATCATGTCTGCTCTGGCCTCAGAGCCTATAGGATGACTGCATTTCATTTGTGTTTATTTTATTATGTATGCAAATATTTCTAGTTTCACATGGACTTTTTAATTCTTCCTTTTTATTATTGTAACATGTTAAAAGAATAAATTTATATTCTACTGCCTGGAAATCACAAAATCTTTTCTTTGAGACATGCAATGAATATAAAAAACACAAATCTAGTGAGGAAACTTACAAAGATGGCTTCATGATCCCTATAACTCTACAAAATGTCAAAATTATAATCTCTATAATTCTATTTTTCTGGAAAAGGTCAAGATTTCAGAGAATATATAAAATCATAGAAATCAATAATTAAATACAAATTAAATAAAACCGAATAAAGTGTTGATAGTGTAGAAAATATTAGAAAATTAAGCATTTATCATATTGTTTGAGATACAAAAATTGCCTCACATGGACAGCATAAAAACTTTTGATGCCAAAAGTATAGTTATCTATCTTTTTAAAATGAAATAGACAGAGGTGGCTTAGTATTTACCTACAAAGTTTTATGTTTCTGGGTCTCTTTCCTTTTCTGGAAAGATATAATCTTAAATGGAGTATTGTAGGAGACATGATAATTCTATCAAACATTACACCTGAAAATTAAAGGTGAAGTTGGAAAATTCAATCAGTTTTTCCTCCCCCATCAGAAGATATTTTAAATTGTTCTGTAATGGATTCCAATAAACTTTCCTTTCATCAAGACATTATGAACTAATACATCTTTATATAGTATATGTGTGTATATATATTACACATGTACATGCATATATGTATTTTCCTTACGTGCAAATATTTATTATATATACATATTGCAATAGATTGTAAAATTTGGTTCCTAACCCTTTGAGCATTTTTTATATACAACATATTTTGAATATATAAAAATTAAGTAAAGTTCACTTAAAATTGTCACTCTTAGAATGGATTAAACCTAGGTAACTTATCAATAAGATGGATTTTTAGCTACTGCTTGTCTTAGAAAGGATTTCAGAGAAGGTAACTGATTAAAAGTATGTCTAGGGGTGAGCAGAGAATCAGAAAGACATGACTCTAAAAGAAGACAAGGAAAATAAAATAACTATTTGAAGTAAGGAGAAGCCATCAAAATCCAGCATTGCTTGCTGACATTTTTTTTCTTGAAATTAATAAATGCATTTCTCTGCAGTGTCTTTACTAAAAATTATCATATCAGCTATATTTGGTAGGCTTTCCATATGCTACCAACTGATGATCGAGACTCTGGGAAAATTTGGGGGTATACAACTATTTTCAGTGTTGTAAACACATCTTTACACATTTACCATGAAGTGCAATTCATAATGTTCTATATACCTTCTAGGCAATAATTCTGCATCTGTTATCATGTCCCCATATGTCCTTTACTTACAACTCTGTTAAGGCTTCTTAACAGAATGATTTGTAAATGAAAACAGTTATCGTGTAAAATATACTTTGGCTTATAAACTGTAAACTGTATGATAAAAGTAAACTAAATTATGCTATCTTGAACTGATTACATAAAAGTACCAAGTTTGTGCCTGGTACATGATAGTTGCCAATCAAAATATTATTTTCCAGTCAGATATCATTATTACTAACATTAAAATGATTTATGTAACCATTCCAGATTACATGACAAATTGACAAAAGCAATTAATCAAATCTAAACTTCTAAACACAAGGTTTAAACAATGAAAGGAGTATTATAGTTTGAATTCAGCTTCATGGTTATTTTCTCATTCATATTATTTCAATCAACAAATGTTTATTAATTTCATAATAAATATCTGGAAATGAATAAGGCATTGTGTGGATGCAAAGTTGAGTAAGAAACTTGGAGCTTACCAATGGTAAGTTTAGAGTCTTAACTGAATATGAGATAAGTTCATAAAAAGCTATAGAGAGTGGCATATGAACTATCCACACTGCTCTGCATTCAATCATTGTTTTATCTACTTGTCAATCTATAATCTATGACATGGTTTGGCTGTGTCCCCACCCAAATATCACTTTAAATAGTAATAATCCCCATGTGTCAAGGGCAGGGCCTGTTGGAGAGAATTGAATCATGGGGGCAGTTTTCCCCATACTGTTCTTGTGGTAGTGAAGAAGTCTCATGAGATCTGATGGTTTTAATAATGGTAGTTCCCCTGCACAAGCTATCTCTTGCCTGTTAACATGTAAGACATGACATTGCTGCTCATTTACCTTCTACCATGATTGTGAAGCCTCCTCAGCCATTTGGAACTGTGAGTCCATTAAACCTCTTTTTCTTTATAAATTGCCCAGTCTTAGGTATGTCTTTATTAGCAGCTTGAATTTGGACTAATACATTCTATCTGACATCTCTCCGTAATAAGATTATCTCATAAATTGGCTCTAGCATATTAAATTATATTTTCTTTTTTCTTTTTTTTTTTTTTTTTGAGACGGAGTTTCGCTCTTGTTACCCAGGCTGGAGTGCAATGGCCCGATCTCGGCTCACCGCAACCTCTGCCTCCTGGGTTCAGGCAATTCTCCTGCCTCAGCCTCCCGAGTAGCTGGGATTACAGGCACGCGCCACCGGGCCCAGCTAATTTTTTGTATCTTTAGTAGAGACGGGGT
>CM052650.1:27799260-27821465 GCA_028533165.1 Leontopithecus rosalia | reverse complement strand
TATATTTTCTTATAATAATCAAGTTCTTTATTTTTTCTGGACTTTTAAATTTATTTTGGGGACAACTATAAATTGACTATTAATCATACTGAACTTTAATTTTTGATACCGTCAATAGTATTTGTTCTGATTAACACTGTAAAATGCTTAATCCCAATGTACTATTTCCATAATATTTATGATTTTTATGCATCAAAATGAGTACTGGATTTTTGGTGCCCCAACTCTTTTCAATTATTTTGTATAAGATTTTTTTCCTGCTGTGAAATAATTAAATGTACATTATTTGGCCATCATAACAAGATTGGAGCAACGTTTACTTTCTAGATTGACTTTCTGTTCATTGCCAGTAATTGTGTTGTCTTCTAAAAAGGAACCATTTTAATGTAATTTTTAGTATTTGATAATTTTTTTTCATATTTTACTTTGACTTTTAAAATAAAATACTAAATATTAATATATATTAAGTATGGTTTTCGAAACTAAAAGTGCCAGGTATTATGGCATTATGTAGAATAAAAAGGGTCCTTTAAGGTTTCAATTATTAATATGGGGGAATGGATGCAGCAAACCACCATGGCATGTATATACATATGTAACAATCCTGCATGATCTGTTCATGTACCCCAGAACTTAAAGTATAATAAAAATATTAAAAAGAGAGATGAAGTTAGATATGGGGTGACATGGATGTTTAAAAGTGAGTCTGCAAAATCAGTGTGTGAAAAACTTAGCTGTGGTAGAATCTGGCCTCTGTGTGGTGGTCAAGCTCCTCATTTCTTGCAGTGTGAGGATCTTTATTAAAAGACAATAGGCTTTTTCTAAATGTTGAAACTGTGTTAATGTGTAGAGCTAAATGTTAGTTGTCAGTAGTGACAGTCTACAGTTTAATTTCTAAGTTAATATTACAGACACCTGGAAACTGTACCTACAAACCAACCCATTCTATAGACTTCAGACTGATCTGAGATCAAGTATAAGGTAATGCAGTAAACTATTTAGTATACATAAAATATATGTTAAATAGTTGACCACTAATTCAGGAATCCCACTCAGATAAAATTTGAAATAATAATAGCAATGAAGACTCTTACATGTAATTTCTCTCTAAATAAAATTAAAAATAGCATTGCCAATGAATACTCATACATACATAGTAGTAAACCAATTCTCACACTTGTATATGATGTACACAAGTACAAATAGCTTAAAAACAGTTAACTCAAAAGCAATAACTTATATTTACATTTTTCTATTTTAATAAAAGAAATAAAATGGTTATGAAAGAAATCACAACAGAAACTTTTCTAAAAACATTGTTTTTAATTAAACACCTCCTAACTTCTTCACATATTTAATTTGAATAATCCACAAAAAGAATCGCAAACAAAACACTTGTATGGGGTCACTTTAAAAATTCTTCCAAGATGAATTCAGCTTTCCAAGTGCCAGAGAACACACACACACACACACACACACACACCCCCCTACTTTATGCGTAAACAAATGAGTGGTAAGATAAATATATAAATATACTATTTCTGTCTTGGAGCTTTATAATCAGCTTTATTATCTACTAAGCGTAAAAAAATTCTTTACTAAAGAAATATTTTATTTTTTATTTTTTAGTTTTGGGATGGAGTCTTGCTCTGTCACCCAGGCTGGAGTTCAATGGCGTGATCTCGGCTCACTGAAACCTCCACCTCCAAGGTTCAAGACATTGTCCTGCCTCAGTCTCCCGAGTAGCTAGGATTTCAGGCACCTGTTAACATGCATGGCTAATTTTTTTTTTTCGTATTTTTACTAGAGACAGGGTTTTACCATGTTGGGCAGGCTATTCTCAAACTCTTGACCTCAGGTGATCCACCCACCTCAGCCTCCCAAAGTGCTGGGATTATAGGTGTAAGTCACCGTGCCTGACCCAGGAATAAGTTTGATTTAAGTTAAAATTTTAAAATACATATATTTAGGACTGTTTTACGTTGTACATATTAAGAAAAGTGGGGTTTGAAACAATTTGACACCAGATTTAGGGTATCATGGCAGTCTATAACAGATTTGTTCATAGGTATTATTTCTGTGAATATAAATTCTTATAAGATTTTGTGAGAGTGACAAAATTCAGCTATATGTCTTTTACTTAACTTATTTGGAAACATTATTTTGAATATGGTTTCTGCTAACATTTTATTTACTGAAAGTAACATGCATTTATAACTGCATGTATGATACCTTCCAAAATGGCTGCTGTGGTAGGCCACCACTACCTGTGCTTCAGTTATGAAGTCTGTCATATTCTAAGATTTATAAGACTTGTGTAGGTTTGTAGCTCAAAAGTAAAATTTTTATAATGGAAAAATCTTGACTTATTATACCCCTGCCTGGGGGCAAATCATTCTTATACGTTTTTGAGAAAAGAACTATATACTTTTAAATTAAAAAAAGAGTCATTCTTTTAAAGCAAATAGGTCATTCTTCCCTCTTTTCATCTCTTCAAGATGTCATACAAAAAATAAAACCCAAAGAAATGTGTTGAAGAACATATTAGTATGAGTTAGAGTAGAAAAATACATTGTATTCCCTAAAATAATATTTGACAATGTTTTCCAATTGCTTGTTAATGTTTTTAGTCTAGGTTTTGTGCTTTCTCAGAAATAGTAATAAATAAATTGACATTCTTCATATAAATGAGCATTCAATAGCCCTGAAAATAATATAAACAGTTTCCACTTATTTTTGAAATTTATCAGGGAAAAGGAAACCTGGCATGACTAACTTCCTTTTGCTTCTAATTTCCTTAACCCAGCAATAATCTCTTTTAGTTTAACTGCATTTGCTTATCTCTGCAGGTAGGCCAAGCTAACTGTGGGAGCAAGTCGGTTTATAGTTCAACTTTATTAATTAATTTATTTTTTACTTCACTTTAAGTTCTGGGATACATGTGCAGAATGTGCAGGTTTGTTACATAGGTATACATGTGCTACGGTGGTGTGCTGTACCCATCAACCTGTCATCTAGGTTTTAACCCCTCATACGTTAGGTATCTGTCTTAATGTTCTCCCTCTCCTTCCCCTTTATCCCCCATAGACCCTGGTGTGTGATGTTCCCCTCTCTGTGTCCATGTGTTCTCATTGTTCAGCTCCCACTTATGAGTGAGAACATGTAGTGTTTGGTTTTCTGTTCTTATGTTTGTTTGCTGAGAATGATGTTTTCCAGCTTCAACCATGTCTCTGCAAAGGAAAGGAACTCATTTTTTAAATGGATGTATAGTATTCCATGCTGTACATGTGCCACATTTTCTTTATCCAGTCTGTCACGGATGGGCATGTGGGTTGTTACCAAGTCTTTGCCATTGTGAATAGTGCTGCAATAAACATATGTATGCATATGTCTTTATAGTAGAATGATTTATAATCCTTTGGGTATATACTCAGTAATGGGATTGCTGGATCAGTTGACATTTCTGGTTCTAGATCCTTGAGGAATAGTCACTCTGTCTTCCACAATGGTTGCACTTATTTACACTCCCGCCAACAGGGCAAAAGCATTCCTAATTCTCCACATCCTCTGCAGCATCTGTTTCCAGAGATTTTAATGACTATCATTCTAACTGGCATGAGATGGTATCTCACTGTGGTTTTGATTTGCATTTATCTAATGACAGGTGATGATTAACTTTAAAGGAAGGATGTCAATAGTCCTTTCGCAAATGTAACCCCAGGAGATAAGGAGGGTACATACAAGTAATAATGTTATGTTAAAAATTTATAAGAGCATTGCAACCTGACCAAGGATGAAGTTTGCCCTTACTGCTCTCCAGATGTCTGTGGCCATCTGTCACTATTGGCCTCAACCCCTTTGTTCTCTCTCCTTCCCTTAACATCAAAGGAGCTCAAAATTGCTATTAGTTTAACATGGTTCTTTGGGATACTAGTCCTTCATTTTTGTTTTTTCTGGCTCTCCAAAAAAAGTCACCTTCCTTGCCCCAACATCTTGTCTCTCAGCTTCTTGGCTATCTTATAGTAAGTGGTATGAGCTTGGGTATTGTTTACAAAAGCATTTAGTTGAATTCAAAGAATTAACTTTGAAAAAAAAATTGGTATAAACTAGTCAGATGGAAAACCTATGGCTACCTACAAATGTGTAATTGTTGAATGCACATTTTTTTTTTCTGAATGCAATGTAGAATTGAAATATGAGCCTTTAAAAAGTACAACATGCATATTATAGGAGAGGTTAACATTTTTGCTTTCATGAGTTGAAACAAATGTATGTTGTCTACCTAAAGAAAACATGTTGGCAAAATTAATAGAAGTAAAGAGTTTATTTGGACCAGTTTGAAGACTGCAGCCAGGTGGATAGATTCAAGTTGCCCTGGATATATGCTCTGATTAGCAGAGTGAGTTTTTAAAAGGAAAAATGAGAGATAATTTCAAAGTTGTTTACCAGAATTTACAGTAAAATAACGTAAGGATATTGATTGGGGTTACACTGTTCTTTGTATCACATATTCCAGGAACATTAAGAAAATGAGTAAGGCAGCTAGTCAGGAAACTACAGGGAAGATAAGAAAGAATGAAGTGACTTGAAACAACTTTTCCAAAGCATGGTGGCCGGGGATGTCACTGAAGTGCCACATTCATGTCTTTCTGGGCCTTATAAATTTTGCTTGCTTTACATAACTCACACTGCTCTTAGCTATTTTTCTTTTCTCAATATTGTAATCTAAATTAGATATTTCTAAGTAATGGTTTATTATTTTAGTATATTCCTTGATATCCCTTTTTGATATTGTGAAATATATACCTGGTCTTCCTCATTATTTTCTGACATAGCTGGCAAATTCCTTGAGATTTCTGAAATGATAAGAATGCCATTTTAAATGCAAAGAATGTCTTTTTTATGCTAATTAAATGACTTGTGACTGGGGTTCCTCTATAATCTCAAAAGAGAAGTTAGTTGTCAGCAAACCAACAATGTGATTAGAGGTTTTAGACTTTTCATCCCACCTCCACCTCTTGGGAGAAGAGAGAGGACATAAGTTGAATTATTAAGCCAATGATCAACAATTTAATCAATCACTCTTAGATAGTGAAGCTTCCATAGAACCCAAAAGGATTAAGTTGTGAGGGATTACGGTTAGCTGAACACAGGAAGGTTCCTAGAGGGTGGCACCCTTAGAGAGAGCATGGAAGCTCCTTCTCCTGTACCTCACATGAGGCATCTTCCCTATCTGGCTGTTCATCTGTATCCTTTGTAACATCATTTATAATAAACTGGCAAAAATAAGTGTTTTCCTGAGTTCCACGGGCTATTCTAGCAAATAAATCAAACCCAAGGATGGGGTAGTGGGAACCCCAATTTATAGCAGATGGGTGAGAAGTATAGATGACAACCTGCTGCTTGTAAAATGTACCCAAAGTAGGGTTAGTTTTGTGGGTCTGAGCCCTCAGCCTATGAATCTGATGCCATCTTCAGGTAGGTAGCGTCAGAATTGAATTTAATTAGATGACCCAGAGCTGGTATTTGCTGAAGAACTGATTGCTTGCTTTGTGTTTGGGGAAATAGCCCTACACATCTGAATCACAGAGGTATTCTGTGTTGTGCAAATGCAGTAGGAAAGAAAGTTTTATTTTCTACTCACTCCTTCCATTAGTTTTATGTTTATATAGTTGATTTTCTCATTTTTATGTTATATTCTTCTTTCAATTTTCTAATTGATTTGGAAAATAATCTATTAAATCAGATAAATCCTCTCAACTACCAACTATGAATACCATTGCAGATAAATAATTTTTCAAAGTATATTTTCTCTAAAAAAGACATAAGGTAGCATTTTCTACAATAAAATTTCCTTTTACAAGTCTTGATTCATTAAAATACTGTGATGAGAGCTTCACAGCAACCTCACCTTATGTTTCTTTTAGGAGAAATGGCTTAGTATTTGCTAAATTAGTATCCAAAGCAACTTTATAGGATAAAATAACTGTAAAAAAAGAGAATCCCCTGTATATCATCATTAAATTCTTTTTTATGAATAGAACACTCTAGTTCTGAATAAAACTTTGTATAATATCATATCTGGCATTTTTCTATTACATGACTTCTGATTCTTTCATATTTGTTTATAGATTATTGAGAGGAGAGATAGTGAAGAAATTACATAGAGTGTTCTGTCCACTCAAAAGAGTTTATCTACATTTTATATACAGTGGATTATCTTTTTTATTGTAGTTATATTCTATAAAGTTGCTTTGGATACTAATTTAGCAAATACTGAGCCACCACTCTTAAAGAAAATATAGGTTGAGGTGCTGTGAAGCTCTCATTACGTTTACATCAATTAATCCAAATTAATTTTGTTTTAAGTCAGCTTCTGTTAAAGACGCCTTATCACATATATATGGATTGGTTGATATAATATATACATATACATATATATGATAATGTGTTTAATATATAAATGTGCATGTTTATTATGAATAATTCATTAAGTGTAGTATTTATAAGAAAACATTAGTCAAACAGGGTCTCACATTTTATTGACCCTGGGTGATAGGACCAAGACATTCTTTGGCTTTTGGCCCCAAAATGGTGCTATCCACTATGTTGATTTCATCTGTCATTATCTCATGAATCCCATAAACATAGCTGAGTATCCATCTTTTCCATAGTTTCATCATGCAGTGTAGATTACTATTTTAGCACTTTTCAGAGCATTCTCAGGTAGAGATCAGTGAATTTTCACTTCTTATCTCTGGATGTATATTATTGTTTATTTATTGCCATTGAACTCACATCAACAGCACTGCACTTCATGCCTGAACGAAGTCTATCTAATGCTCATATTTTCTCTATAAGGCACATCATAGCCTTCTTGCACTTTGGAAAACTAGACAAGACTTCAGCCCTACTCTTAGGGGCCATTTTAAATAGAAAATTCACTGACAAAAGACACAAAAATGTCAATAATGTTTCTAAATAGGTGGCAAAATGACACTCATTTACCATATGAAAGCTGAAATCAGAAGGTGAGACCGGGCAGGGTGGCTCACATCTGTAATCCCAGCACTTTGGGAGGCCAAGGCTAGTGGATCATTTCAGGTCAGGAGTTCGAGACCTGCCTGGCCAACATGGTAAAACCCTGTCTCTACTAAAAATACAAAAATTAGCTGGGCATGGGGGTGGGCACCTGTAATCCCAGCTACTCAGGACCCTGAAGCAGGAGAATCACTTGAACCCAGGAGGTGGAGGTTGCAATGAGCCGAGATCATGCCATTGTACTCCAGCCTGGACAACAAGAGTGAGAATTCCTCTCAAGGAAAAAAAAAAGGTGAGCACTCCTGTTCCACCTTATCTATAAACATGCATGCCCTATTACTTAAAATTTTTGCCACCCTGAATATGCCCTTAAAAGCCCAAAAGTAATAATGATTTTGGAGTTACACATTGTATTAATCAGGGTTCTCTGGAGTGAAGAACTCACAAGATATGTACATATATATGTATACGTATATACACATACACATATATAGATGTACATATCTATATACACACATATGTATATATGTAGACACACATATATATATTTATACATATATAAATATATGTATATACATATATGTATATAAAGGGGAGTTTATTAAGTACTAGTTTATACAATCACAAGGTCCCACAATAGGGCACTGGTAAGCTTGAGGAGCAAGGAGAGCCAGTCCTAGCCTCAAAACTGAAGAATTGTAGTCTGATGTTCGAGGGCAGGAAATATCCAGCATGGAAGAAAGACATAACATGGGAGGTTAGGCCAGCTCTCTTTTTACTCTCTTTTTATGTTTTTCTGCATGCTTTATGTTTTTCTGCTAATTAGATGGTACCCACCCAGTTAAGGATGGATCTGCCTTTCCCAACACACTGACTTAAATGCTAATCTCCTTTGGCAACACCCTCACAGGCACACCTAGGATCAATACTTTGTATCCTTCAATCCAAATTTGTTGACACTCAGTATTTACATCACACACATGTAGGCACATCCACAAATATGGATTCTGTTAATAATGAGGACCAACTATTTTAAGATTGTTTTTAAAATAGATACAAAGAACATAAATCAGACACTAACACTGCCTCTAAGAAGCAGAATCCAGTTACTAGTTTCTGTGTTTCTAATTTCCTTGGAATGGTGTAACGTTCTACTTACAGCAGAAGGAGGAGTAATGGACAAGGACAGAAACACACAGGAACCACATGAGATACCAGTTATTTCTGGCTTGTATAAAGACAGTAGCACATCAAAGTACATACAGAAAAAGCACAAGAAACCTGTATGTTTAAGTCTAAATGCTCTTAGCAGAGATGAACGTATATAGAAACTAGAACAAAAGATAATATTTAATCACATATTAAATAGTAAAGAAGAATATGTGATTAAAGACTTATAGTCCATTATAGGTATCACAGACTATAATTCTTGTTTTATTATGCATATATGTAACTCTTAAGCCTTCAGGTTTTAAGAAAAACAAATAGCTGTCAATTAGGTTTGGGGCAGGCTGGACATCAAAGTCCAACCTCTAATCAGTCTGTCATTTGTAATGCAAATTTTAAAAAAGAGTATTCCACTACCTAAATAAGGCGAATAATTATCACAATATGTTTTCCTATTTCTAAAGCTAAAAAGTCATTGAATATAAATGTTAGTTTTTAATTCTAATTTCCTGTTCTATTGTTAAGTTTTTTAGTTATAACAAAAGAAAATTAGTCGCTCCATGTATAGTTATTTAAAAATCATAATAAAAAGGATTTTTAAGCATAAAATTCTAAGACAATTTTAAAAACCAAAAAAGGGATCTTAAAAGAGCAACCTATTTTAAGTAAACTTCCCATTTTTCACAAATGTAAGGTAATTTAACAATAGGAAAAAGTATTATAAATTTTATATCATAAATAAACCAATAATAAATTATTTCTATAAATACCAAAGAAGAATCCATTATTATACCCATGAAGGATTCTGATAGAGGCAGGAAGCAGATAAATTCTTAGGCAGACAGGGGTGGGTCCTCAGTGAAACTCAGCCCTCAAACCAAAGACAGATTAAAGCCTTAAAACCAAGCTGCCAGTTCCAGTTAAATTACCCACCAGAGTGAGAACTTCCTCAATGTGTTTTAACCAATCAAATGGTACTTTTCCCAGGCCACCCATGGACCAATCAGCATGCACTCCCCCATTCTGAGTGCATAAAATTTGTGGACTCAGCCACACCTTGGGACTGCTTGCCTTCATGTAGGGGCTACACATTTCAAGTCCCTTCTCTCCTGAAAGCTGTTCTGTCGGTCAACAAAACTCTTCTCTCATTTGCTCACTCTTCAGTTGTCCATATAATCTCATTCTTCTTGGACATGGGACAAGAACCTGTGACTAGCAGACTGGCCGGTGCAAAAGGAATTGTAATGCTTGTAGCTCTCCTACCCTCACTGTGGCTGGATGGCTGCTCCACATCATGGGAAGCAGCAGAAGGGTTGGGCCAGCCCAGTAGCCATGGGCCAGGACCTGGAGGTGGGACTGAATGAACTGGGACATGCCCCATTCACCGAATCATGTGGACAATGGGAATGAACAAACTGTAACACAAATAAGCTGTGACCCTCCTGGGCCCAATCCTCCGTACTCCCTGAAGCAGAGCTATAGCACTTCCTTTGGGACTCCATGGTTGTTGGCATCTCCAAGTTTTGGGGCACTGCTACATTCCCTTGTCTAGACATGGATGCCCAAGGCAGAAGCCACTTGTGGTATGCCTGGTCGAGTTGCAGCCTCACACTGAGTGGGTGCCTGAAGCTGTCTGCTCTGCTGCAGCAGCTGGCACACCTGGCTATGTGCCATGGCCAAATCCCATGCTCACTCATATACCCTCATAGCTCCATGTCTGGCTCACCTGCGGTGGGTGTGACATCCAGGCTGGTAGTGTGAGCTGAGCACAGCCTGCTTGGACAAGTGGGTGGAGCTAGTCCAGCCATCACAAGCAATACTCCATCAGAGACCCTACTGATCAAGGAGGTCTACAACTGATGAAGCAACACCAATAGGATCCTCCATCATTTCTAAGTATGAAGGCTGTATTCTAATTATTGTTGGCCATCTCTGCTCTTTCTGTGTACAGAATGCTGTTACTCTCACTCATACATAGATAAATCTTTCTGTATATTTTTAAGTGAGTTTCTTTAGAGATACTATGCCAAATATTGTAATCTAAAACAAAAAAAGTTAAATAAAACATTTATCACCATCTATAGTTTTCTATAAATTAATCAGTTGTTTTTCTGGTCAGTAATCTCTGAAGATTTACCAGCTGTGCATTCTACCTCTTTCCTTCCACAAACAACTGAATATATTTTATTCATTTAAATTCTCATTTCACTTTGACTGTGAAAGCTTAGCCTACCTTCGTAGTTATATATGTATTTTTTTACCTCTACTCTATTTATGCATGCCAGATTTGACCTTTTTATTCTAGAGCTTGCCATTCCATTCTGCATTTACTTGATTGCAAGTTTCCTCCTCTAAAATATGTATCATGGGGCATGAATTAGGTCTCATTCCTTTTTTTCTTCTATTCCAAATGTCTAGAGTGACAATATATAGTATTAATTATGAAAACAAGCCATCCATAAAAATTAACAGTTTGTCTCAAAATTTTTATAATATCTAAATTAAGGTTTAGGGGAAAATGCAATGGCTTTTAAGTACAGTATTCTATTATTTTCTGAATTTTTCTGACATCTCCTGACAATGATATTTATTTTGTCCATTGCTTCACAAGCACCTCTACCATGAAAAGCAGGCCATAAGGAAGATAGCTAGGTTGTTTTTTCTTGATTGGTTAGTGACTATAAGGACTCAATCAAGTAGAGGATAAGATAATTATGCAATCAATCTGAGCAGGAAAATAGCAACCACACAATGACTCTAAGTCATGCGAAATAGCTTTGAAACAAATCTAGAATTTGCTAATTATGGTTAAACTTTTTTCTTAATTTAAATTGTATGACTTAGCAGCCAGAGTTCATTTTCAATCCTAGAGCTAAAAATTCTCATTGTTATGTATTTTAAAGGGAACTTTACAGAATTAACGTTAAAATCATGACTGATGCAGGGTTGGCAAGATTTCACTTCTAATTCTTCCAGGACTTAAATCCATTATAATAATTCTAATTAGAATAGTTATGAAAATTAAGTACATTCTCTGGAGTTCACAAGGTAGTGCATTTGCAATCCTTGTCAAAATATTGTTTTTAAATATTGTTGTGAATAATAATTTTAAATTTAACAAGTAACGTTCATAAGATACACATTTGTAATTAGATCTGTTTCTATTCCTTCCAACACAGAAATTCATAATGTCCAACACAGAAATTCAGTGAAGGTAAAATGATGATACCTAACTTCATTTTCTTTCCAATGTCCAAAATCCTTTGTCTATTCCATTCCATATTCAGAACATGAAGTAAAATGAGAAGTTTCTTCTTGCCACTAACTAGAAATACTGATGAAAGAAGAAGATAAGAAACAATTTTAAAGAGTTATATTTACAAAATTGAGATTATTTACAGAATCACAAGAACTTTAATATTTCAATTCACATAGCCATAGTCCTTCATGTCTGTAACATTAGATAGAAAGAGGGTGATGATATCCAGATGTTTAAATTCTGACTCATCCTCCATAGCAACTCACTGTGGTTTGTGTCTCAGTTCAGTGTCTGTATAGACTTCTGACACACTTATTATTCTCCTCACACACTGATCATGATTGACATGTGTAGTTCCAGAACGCAGTGTCACTACCAAAACCTGTATTAGTGAGCTGCTGCTTAAGTCATGAACTCTGCTTATTTCTGGGCCTTGCCAATTGAAATGGATTGGGCTTGTTTTCCAAAGTGTTGAGAGTCTGTATAAGAACTACAAATAAATAGATTACTTATTTTAAAATCTAGGAAGTTGTATAAAAAATATGAAAGAATTATGAAGGAACATATTACACCTGAATCCCTAAGGGTCTGAAGTATGTAAGAGAAGATATTTAAATAGTAAGTATAAACTTGCCAATGAATGAAGGTAGAAAGATTATCATCACTTTTGAAATAAATAAAGAAAAAAATGTGTGAACGCTATCAAGAGAATATGGGACCACTAACAGGTGTGGGGCCTGAACATTTAAAAAGCATTTGACTAACATCAAGTACAGAGTAAGAGTAATCCTCATATTCTCTGCTGCAGAGATTGGGTCAAAATAGGCATCTTTGTACTCAAATATGCATTAATATAGTAGAGCTGACATAAGGCATATTTTAACAAAATATTCTGTAGAACAAAGAAAAGGCAAAGCAACTCTAAGCACCAAAAAAAATCTACAAAAGAAAATTATTTATAAATAAGTATGCTGTTTGGTGCCTTAATAAGTTGTGGCTTGTTCCTGTGACAGAACTTCCAGAGATAATAGACAGGCTTAGCATTTTAAAGCTCTGCAGTTCCTGCCCCTATTGCCCTGAAGCTCAAAAGGGTGCAAAGCCTTTAAAGGCTATCATTAACCTCCAGCATCAGGCAACAGAAAAGCCCAGATGGTTTTCCATAGAGATCCTTGCTCCAGCTATTCCTCACTGGGTGAGACCTGTTCATCTCAGACCTTAGCTACTCCACACCTGCCTGGACTCTTGGGCCAGTAACTGCTCTACACCTCCCTGGAGCAGAGTTCCCAGAGATAGCATGGAGGACTGCCATTTTTGCCACTCCACAGCCCCTGCCTCTGGTGCCGTAAGGCTTAGGAGGGAATGAAGAGCTTAAAGACTATTGTGGATTTCCAGAACAGTGCAGATGCTTTATAAGAAAGCAGCCAGACTGTTTTTCACCTGGGTCCTATCCCCTGTTACTCCTCACTGGGCAGGGTCTCTCAACCTGGTTACCCAGCACAACCTCTGTGCCTCTATCTGAATGCTTCAGTCAGTGGTGGCTTCCAGAGACAACACACAATCACTCTGCCATTGCAGTTGCAATAGAACTTCTCTTGTTGCCCTCAGAATGGGAAGGAACAAAGAGCGTAAATGCTTTACTTGTGCCTCCAGCACGCCAAGGTCACTGTACAGAGTGGAGCCCAGTCTCTCTTCCCTGTGAGACCCTGACCCAGTGCTCTTTACCAGTCAGGGCTCCAGTTTGACCCTGCAGTGTAGCCACCCCATTACTGGCTGAACATTTCCACTGACAGTGGTGCTGTGTTTTCTCTGGGGTGGAGCTCCCAGAGGCAATTGAAATTCCCTCTGCCACTGCCACTGCCATGGTATCACCCTTGCTGCCCTTAGACTGGGGAAGAACAAAGATTATGAGGGCTTTACATGCACCTCCAGCACTCTTCTCTGCGGAGAAGAGTGAGTCTGTCTTCTCAATAATCTCCCCTCATCTGCTGATCACTATGTAGGGTTCCCTGGATTGAGCCTGCAACACAGCTGTCCCACCTTGGGCTGATTATTCCAACTGGCAGTAGTTCTGTGTTCTTTGGGGTGGAGCACCAAAAAACAAGTGAAAGGCCCTCTGCCCCTGCCACAGCCAAGATCCCCATCCTTGCTGCCTGCAAGCTAAGGAAGAAACATAAATTCTGAGCTCATACCACGGCTGTGGTGCGCAGCTTATAATTCAAGTGAGAGAGGAGCTCACACTCTCAGAGTACGGAGAGGGAGCACAGCTGCAAATGCAGGAAAATACAGAGGAATTGAGTGGCTGAGCAAGAGCCTATATACCAGCCATTAAGTTTAAGCACTGTCTATGAGATCACAGCCCAAATATTACCACCAAAAATACTTTGCTAATGTACTCCCCACCATCAAACCAAGGACAAAAATTCAATGACAAATACAGATCCTGTACAAATCTTCAGTCCTCTGAAAACATCCCCAAATGAAGTCAACTGACTATCCTCAATGGATAGTAGTTGAAAGAACATCAGCTCACATGAATGAGAAAGAACTGGTGAAAAAGTCTGGCAACTCATAAAGCCAGAGTTTCTCCTTTCCTCCAAGCACTGTGCTGGCTCCCCAGAAACAGTTCTTAACATGAAGGAAATGGCTGAAATAACAAACATAGAATTCAGGATCTGGATGACAACAAAGATCATCAAGATTCAGGAGAAAATTGAAAGCCATTCCAAGGAATTGAAGAAATCCAGCAAAATAATTCAAGAGATAAAAGCTGAAATATTTATTTTAAAACAAACCAAATCAAGAGATAAAACTGATAAACTTACTGTAACAATTTTTAATGCTGTTGGAAGTATTAACAGCAATATAGACCAAGCTGAGGAAAAAAATCTAACAGCTTGAAGGCAAGTTCTTCTAACTAACTCAGTCAGACAGAAATAAAGAAGACAAGAATTTTGAAAAAGTTAACAAAGGCTTTGTGAAATATGGGATTACGTAGAGGCCAAATCTTCTACTCATTCACAACCCTGAAGGAGAGGGAGAAAGAGTGAGCAACTTACAAAGCATATTTGACAATACTGTGGCCAAAAATTTCCTCGATATCTCTAGAGAGGTGCACATATAAATTCAGAAAACTCAGAGAACCACCATGAGACACTGTATAAGACAACCATCACCAAGACACATAGTCATCAGATTATCCGAGAACAATGCGAAAGAAAATATACTAAAGGTAGCAAAAGAGAAGGGCCAGGTCACCTAAAAGGTAATCCCATCAGGCTAACAGCAGACATTTCAGCAAAAACTACAAAGCTGAAGTGGTAAGGTGCCTATGTCCAGCATCCTTAGTACAGAAAAATTCCAACAAATAATTTGATATTCATCAAAATTAAGCTTCATAAATTAAGGAAAAATCAGATCCTTTTTAGACAAGTTAATCCAAGGGAATTCATTATCACCTGACCTGCCTTACCAAAGGTCCTTAAGGGAGTGATAAACATGGAAATTAAAGACCTTATCAACCATCACAAAAATACACTCAAGTGCATGGACCATCTATCCCATAAGACAAATACAAAATTAAGTCTAAACAACAAACAGCTAACTACATGATGGCAGAATCAAATCTACACATACCAGCATTAACCTTGAAGGCAAATGGATTAAAAGTATCAACTTAAAAGGCATGGAGTGGCAGGTTGGATAAAGAAACAAAACAAATTTTTATGCTGTCTTCAAGAGACCCATCACACTTTCAAGGACACCCACCAACTCAAAATAAAGGGATGGAGAAAGAGCCAACAAATGGAAAATAAAAAGAGTAGAGGTGGCTATTCTTATCTTACACAAAAGCAACTTTAACAATCATCAAAAAAGACAAAGAAGGACATTACATAAAGGTAAAAGGTTCAATTCAACAAGAAGACTTAACTGTCCTAAATGTATATACATCCAACACTGGAGCACCAGATAATAAAACAATTTCTTAGTTACTTATGAAATCTTAGGTAACCACACAATATTACTAGGAGACATCAACTCCCACTGACAGCATTGAAGAGATCATCAAGGCAGAATGCTAGCAAAGATATTCAGGACATAAACTTGACTCTTGACCAAATGAACATAACAGACATTTGCAGAACAGTTCTCTCAACAAAAAGAGAAAGCACAGTCTTATCTGCCTATGGCATATACTCTAAAGTTTGCCACACATTCAATTGTAAGGCGATTCTCAGCAAATTTAAGCATGTACACACACACATAACTACAGTAACCCCCCAAAAATCAATACCAACAAGTTCTCTCAAAATCACACAGTTAAATGGAAATTAAACAATCTGCTCCTGAATGACTATTTGGTGAATAATAAGATTAGGGCAGAAAGCAAGAAATTCTTTGAAACAAATAAAGACACAGATGAAACATGCCAGAATCCCTGGGACATAACTAACAGTATTAAGAGGAAAGTTTGTAGCACTAAACTCCCACATTAAAAAGTTAGAAAGATCTCAAATTAACATCCTAACATCACACCTAGAAGAACTAGGAAAACAAAAGCAAACTAACCCCAAAGCTAGCAGAAGACAAAACATGACCAGAATCACAGCTGAATTGAATGAAATTGAAATGTGTAAAACCATACAAAAGATAAACAAATTTAGACTTTCGTTTTTGAAAGGATAAATAAGATCAATAGACCACTAGCTATACTAATAAAGAAACAAGAATATTCAAATAAACACAGATCAAAATGACAAAGGAGACATTGCCACTGACCCCATAGAAGTACAAAAAAGCCCTCAGAGACCATTGTCAATACTTCCATGCACACAACCAAGAAAACCTAGAAGAAATGGATAAACTACGGGAAACATACAACCCTCTGAGACTGAACCAGGAAGAAATGGAAACCCCGAACAGGCCAATGATGAGTTCCAGAATTGAGTTAGTAATAAAAAGCCTACCAACTAGAAGAAGCTCAGGATCAAACAGATTCACAGTCAAATTCTATCAGATATAGGAGGAAGAGCTGGTACCATTCCTACTGAATCTACTACAAAAAATTCAGGGGAAGAGATTCCTCCCTAATGAATTCTATGAGGACAGAAACCTTCTGATACTAAAACCTAACAGAGACATAACATAAAGGAAAAATTCAGGCTAATATCTCTGATGATCATAGAATCAAAAATTCTCAACAAAATACTAGCAAACTGAGTCCAGTAGCACATCAAAAAGTTAATCCACCATGATCAAGTAGGCTTTAGACCTGGGATGCAAGGTTGCTTCAATACATATAAATTAATAAATGTGATTCATGACATAAAAAGAACTAAAAACAAAAATCATATTATTATCTCAGGCACAAAAAAGGCTTTCAATAAGATTCAACATCTCCTCATATTGAAAACACTTAAACTAGGCATCAAAGGAACATACCTCAAAATAATAAGAGCCACATATGTCAGACTCACAGCCAGCATCATACTGAATGGGCGAAAGCTGGAATCATTCTCCTTTAGAACTCCAATGAAACAAGGTTGCCCATTCTCCCTACTCATGTTGAATAGAGTACATTTGTTGTGCAGAAACTCTTTATTTTAATTGGATCACACTTGTCAACTTGTGTTTTTGTTGCAATTGCTTCTGGGACTGGGCCAAAAATTCTTTGCCAAGACCTGTGTTGCATAGGGTATTTAAGTTTTCATCGAGAATTTTTATAATTTGAGGTATTAAATTTAAATCTTTAATCCATCTTGAGCTAATTTTTACACATGGTGAAAAGTAGAGGTCTAGTTTCACTCATCTGCCTATGGGTATCCAGCTATCCCATTGCAACTTATTGAGTAGGGAGTCCTCTTCCCATTTCATATATATATATATTTTTTTGGAAAGGAAAAAAGAAAAGAAAGAGAAAAAAGGAGTGAAGGAGAGGAAGAAAGAGGAAGAAAAAGAGGGAGAGAGAATGGGAATATTGCTTTATTCTAAAAATGGGTATTAATAATGGCCGATCAATATTTTGTGTACTTAAAGTGGAGACTGTGCATTTTTTTGTATTTAAAACGGAGAGCTCTATAAATATTCATTAAGTTTACTTGTTCTGGATCTGAGTTCAAGTTCTGGTTGTCCTCATCAATTTTCTGTCTCATTGAGCCTAAATCTGTTTATGGGTCTTATGTATCTGGGTGGTAGGATCATTAGCTCTTATTGTTGCACTGATCCTTTTACTAGTATATCTTTGTTGCTTTGAAATCTATTTTATCAGATGCGAGAATTGCAACTCCTGCTTTTTATTTATTTATTCATTTTTGCTCTCTGTTTGGTTGGTAAGTCTTTCTCCATCCCTTTGTGAAATGGGTCTGGATGCAGCATACCATTAGGTTTTGACTGTATCTTTTGATTAAGGGATTTAGTTGAGTTAAATTTAGGGTTACTGACATTTGATGTTAACTGGATATTTTATCCATTCATTTATATAAATTCTTCTTTATGTTGATGCTTTTTACTTTTTGGTATATTTTTAGAAAGGCTAATACTGGTTGTTCCTTTCTATGTATAATGCTTCTTTCAGAAGCTTTTGCAAAACAGGGCTGGTGGTAAAATCTCTGAGTACTTGCTTGTTTATAAAAGATTTTATTTTTCCTTCAATTGTGAAGCTTAGTTTGGCAGGATATGAAATTCTGGGCTGAAAGTTCTGTTCTTTAAGGATGTTGAATATTGGCCCCCACTCTCTTCTGGCTTGTAGGGTTTCTGCTGAGAGATCTGCTGTAAGTCTAATAGGCTTCCCTTTGTGGGTAACCTGACCTTTCTCTCTGGCTTCCCTTAGTATTTTCTCCTTCATTTCAACCCTGGTGAATCTGACAATTATGTGCCTTGGGGTTGCTCTTCTTGAGGAATATCTTTATAGTGTTCTCTGTATTACTGGGTGTTGAATATTGTCCTACTTTGCTAGATTGGGAAAGTTTTCCTGAGTAATATCCTGAAGAGTATTTTCCAGCTTGGATTCATTCTCTCCATCACACTCAGGTACACCTATCAAACATAAATTAGGTCTTTTCACATAGTCCCATATTTCTTGGAGACTTTGCTCATTTCTTTTTATCCTTTTTTCTCTGTTCTCATCTTCTCATTTTATTTCATTAAGTTGGTCTTCCACCTCTGATATCCTTTCTTCTGCTTGATCAATTCGGTTATTCAAACTTGTGCATATTTCATTAAGTTCCCGTGTTGTGTTTTTCAACTCTGATAGTTCATTTATATTCCTCTCTATATTGTCTATTCTTGTTAGCATTTCATCAAACCTTTTTTCGAAGTTCTTAGTTTCTTTACATTGGGTTAGAACAGGTTCTTTAACTCCCAGAAGTTTCTTATCATCAACCTTCTGAAGCCTACTGCTAATGGAACACAGTCCTTCTCCATCAGGGCTTGTTCCATTGCTGATGAGGAACTGTAATCCCCTGTAGAGGAAGAAGCGTTCTGATTTGGGGTATTCTCAGCCTTTTTAGGCTGGTTTCTTCCCTTTGTTATAAACTTATCCATCTGTTGTCTTTACAATAACCGCCTTTCAAATTAGGTTTCTGAGTGGACCTCCAGTTTATTGATTCCCAGTGCTGGAATCCAAGCAACCCACTGTGCCAGCCAAAACAGTAGTGATAAGACCGATGGTGCTCTTCTGCCTGGGAATCTCCAGTCTGGCTTTCTTCTTGAGTCCGTAATAAGTAGCTCTGTCATCCTGGATCTCAAAACATTGGTCAGAAGGGGAACCAGTCCCGTTTACTCTGCACAAACAGCTGCCATGCTGAGATACCAGCAGTCCGGAGCTGATAGCAATCAGCCATCTTGGATCCTCCCCATTTCATATTTTTGTTGACTTGGCCAAAGATCAGATGGCTGTAGATGTGCAGCTTTGTTTCTGGGTTCTCTTTTCTGTTCTGGTAATATGTCTGTTTTTGCAAGAGTACCATGCTATTTGGGTAACTATAACCTTATAATATAGTTTAAAATTGGGAGGTGTGATGTCTCTGGCTTTTTCTTTTTGTTTAGAATTGCCTTGACTATTCAGGCTCCTTTTGTCTCCATATGAATTTTAAATTTTTTTATTAATTCTGTGAAGAATGACATTGGTAGTTTGATAGAAATTTCAGTGAAATTCTAATTTGCCTTGGGCAGCATAGCCATTTTAATAATATTGATTCTTCCAATCCATGAGCATGGAATTGTTTTCCATTTGTTTGTGCTGTTTCTGATTGCTTTCATCAGTGTTTTGTAGTTATCCTTGTAGAGATCTTTCACCTACTTGGTTAGCTGTATTCCTAAGTATATCATTTAATTTGTGGCTATTGTAAATTGAATTGTTCTTGTTCTTACTTTCATCCTGGACATAGTTGATATATGGAAATTTTACTACTTTATGTACATTGACTTTGTATCTTAAAACCTTATAAATCTTGTTCATACATTGGCATAACATTTAGTCTTTAGGGTTCTCTAGATATATAATTATGCTGTCCACAAAGAGAGATAGTTTGACTTCTTTTCCTATTTTTATGCCTTTTATTTCTTTATTTTGCCTAATTGCTCTAATAGAACTGAGATGAAAGCCACATGATTATCCAAAGAGATGCAGAAGAATATTTTAGTAAAATCCAACACCTCTTTATGATGAAAAAATAAAAATATTTGACAGATTAAAAAAGCATTAGAAAACTCTCTGAACAATATTAATGTTGTGTATCCTGGCAAGGGTTAGATTACATAAGTAGATGCAAATGTCAAAACTCAGACAACATAAACATTTTATTGTATGTAGTTGTTATTTCAAAAGAAAAAAACTGTAAATAAAGATTTAACTCTAGATAGTAATATACATTCTAGACTATCAAGGGAGAACTGTACCTATAGCTGAAATTTACTTTGAAATTTATTTTAAAAACTTAAATGAATTGATACAGGAATGGAAAAATAACTAAATGGATAGATATGTGATCAAACAAATACAGTCAAATATTAACAGTAGAATCTAGGTGATAGCTTTGGATAATCATTTCAAAGTTCTTTTAAATTTGCTGTTAGAATATTTTTATAAAATCATATTGAAAAGTTTAAACATTGATCTACACTGACAAAGTTATTCTTTCCCTAGGTAGTTACCTAAGAGAAATGGAAACATTCATGCACAGAGCATGCAGTACAAGAATATTTAAAGCAGCCAATAACTGGAAAAAGCACAGGTACTCATATGCAGGTAAATGGATAAACAAATTATGTTAATATTTGTGCAGTGGAATAACACTGAGTGATAAAAATGAACAGTCTACTCACATATGCAACATTTGCATAAATCTGAAAAACATTATATTGGGTGAACAAAATTCAGCACAAATTAGTATATGTTGAATGATTTTCACATACATGAAATATTACAATAGTCAAAACTAAATTTTGGTAACAGAAAAATTTAATTTTTTATTACCAAAAAATTAATTTTATATTACACTGACTGCTACAAGTCAATATAGTGGTCACCTAAGGGACTGGGGATCTTTGCCTGGTGATGGAAGCATTCTCTTCTTTTCAGGGAAGCTTGGGTTACATGGGTATATAGATTTATCAAAACTGATTTTGCTGTATATTTAAGATCTGTGCATTTGAGCATATTTAAATTATACCTAGATTTTTAAAAAATAACAAGAAGGAATGTGTATGTGTGTCTACATCTGGAATTTCAAAGGTTCAAGAGGCTCTGACATATATATTAAGAACCAGTAGGACCATATTTATCAAACTATAATGTGCATGTAAATAATCTAGTGATGTTGTTAGGCAGATTCTGATTCATCCATCTGTTCTATAGTCATTTAGCAATTTTAATAAGCTTCCAGGTCCTGCTAATAATCCTGCTGATCCACAGACTGCACTTTGATTATAGCAGGGGTTGCAGATGGAGATGTTAAAGCCAAAGAAAAGTTATAGTATGGCAAATTGCTGTCTGCAGTCATTAAAGACACTCTCATGTGAAAGAGGGTTCTAGTTCCTCTCTCTTGCTTTAATACATAGAAGAGAAGAAAGATAAACTATTTATCAAGGAATAGATATTTGATCAATGTAAATATATAACTTCAAACAATTGGATATTCATAATCATGCAATTTGTTGTTTTGTAATACTTGTCACTAAGATTGACCCAGCAGGGACTTACCAACTCTTAAGAATATAGCAGAAGCCTGGCATATTGGCCCATGTCTGTAGTTGCAGCTACTCAGGAAGCTGAGGGACAGAGGATCACTTAAACCTGCAGTTCAAGACTAGTCTGGACAACAGAGTGCGACACCTGTCTCTTAAGAAAAAGCAAACAAAAACACTAAAAACTAAAAACATATCCCTAAAAAGTTTAAATATACCTCTACACTGTGTCTGTGTGTGTCTGTTAGTGTGTTTAATTTTGGATCAATAGTCTGTTAAATGGTCTCCAGATCCCTATTATTTTTGTTATGCTATAATTGTGGTGATGAAGATGCAGCTATTATAAAACAGATATTATAACAAATCTATAACTTGCATATATTTTGAACCCAAGAATATGAAAATGATTTGCACTTTTTTTTTTTAATTTTTATTGCATTTTAGGTTTTGGGGTACATGTGCAGAACATGCAAGATAGTTGCATAGGTACACATGTGGCAGTGTGTTTTGCTGCCTTCTGCCCCCTCACCCATATTTGGCATTTCTCCCCATGCCA
>CM052650.1:27655695-27798760 GCA_028533165.1 Leontopithecus rosalia | reverse complement strand
GCTATTGAATCTTGTGCATGCTTCACGAAGTTCTTGTGTTGTGTTTTTCAGTTCCTTCAATTCATTCATATTCGTCTCTAAGTTGTCCATTCTTGTTATCATTTCCTCAAATCTTTTTTCAAATATTTTTTCAAGGTTCTTAGTTTCTTTGCACTGATTTAGAGCATGTTCTTTCAGCTCACAGAAGTTTCTCATTACCCACCTTCTGAAGTCTGATTCCGTCATTTCATCACTCTCATTCTCCGTCCAGCTTTGTTCCCTTGCTGGTGAGGAGTTTTGGACTTTTGTAGGCAGTGAAGTGTTCTGGTTTCAGGTGTTTTCCTCCTTTTTTGTGCTGGTTTCTTCCCATCTTTTTGGATTTATCCACCTGTCGTCTGAGTAGTTGCTGATTTTTCGATTGGGTCTCTGAGTAGAGGCCCAGATTGTTGATGATGAAGTATTTATGTTTCTTAATATTCCTTCTAACTGTGTAGCCCCTCTGCTATAAGACTGCTGAGGTGCACTCTGGGCCCTGCTTGCCTGGGGTACACCTGTAGCAGCTGCAGAACAGTGAGGGATGCTACCAGTTTCTTCTTCTATCTTTGCCCCAGAATGATGCCCGCCATATGTCAGTCTGATCAGTCCTTTTTGAGGTGATTCTTTGGGAATACAGGGATCAGGGAGCTGCCTGAGGAGACGATCTGTACTTTATAGGAGCTCAAGTGCTGTTCTCTGAGCTCCGTTCTTCATTTAGTGTTGCTAGGCAAGTACGGTTGTGGCAGAACTCATAAAACCCCCTTTTTCCCTCAGATGCTCTGTCTTGGGGAGTTAGGGCTTTATTTGTGAGTATCCGTTGCACTGTCATGCCCAGCTAGGAGGCAATCTAGTCACTATTTGGCTGCTGAGGCTCCGCCCTGCTGGCGTGTGGTCCGCCTTTTTGCTGTGGAATCCATCCTGCTATTTTGGTCTCTGCCCTACTGACGTAGGCTCCACCCTGCTGATGTGGGCTCTGCCCTGTTGGGGGAGTCTCTCTGTTATTATGGGTTGCCTCAGCAACGGCTGACTGCACAGCAGTGGGCAGGTACCTCAGTAGGGGCCGAAGCTCTCAGCAATGGCAGACGCCCCTCCCCCACCGAGCTGCACAGTCATGTGTTCAGCTCTTCCCGCAGTGGAACTCTCAACCCCCGGCACTCTGAATCGCCTTATTGCTTGTCCCTGTGGGGGTGGGACCTGTCAAGCCTGATCACTTGGCTCCCTGCCTCTGAGCCTTTTTGCTTTTTGGTTTTTTTTTTTAAGTTGTAGGGTTGACTCTCTCCCAGGTGCCTCAGTCGCCGGCTGAAAGGGCCCCGGGATCTGTGTGATTTCCCGTGCAGCCACCCACTGCGCTGGTTTACAGTTCACCTCCCAGAAATCTCCTGGTCTAGTTCACCATCCAAAACCTGTTCAATCAGATGAACATAGCAATCTGCCCTCCCAAGTC
The DNA here is from genome assembly GCA_028533165.1 of Leontopithecus rosalia. NCBI lineage: Eukaryota > Metazoa > Chordata > Mammalia > Primates > Cebidae > Leontopithecus > Leontopithecus rosalia. The sequence goes on along the minus strand of CM052650.1, from coordinate 27,797,301 downwards.
TCAAATTGCCGGTTTAACAGGGCACCCAGACACGTGTGTTTCCTGCACCGTGCCGCAGCGGCGGCGCTGGCTGCCTGGCCACACCAGCAGAGAGCGCTGCGCTTGAGTCCTGCCTGCCTCTTACACCTGGGCTTTTCCCCCACTCTGTGGGCTATAAAGATCCCTCTGAAAATGCGGTGTTTGTTCACCCTCTGCATCTTGACTGAGAGCTGCAGTGGGGAGTTGCTTCTAGAGCACCATCTTCCTCCCCTCCCCCTACTGTGATTATTTGAATACACATTCTTTAAAACTATAGTCACCGTATCAATTTCCTTAAAAAATACAACCCAGAAAAGGATTTTTGAAACATCTATATAAAAGACACAATGAAAAGTTTTATTCCAGTAAAAATACAGATGCAGATTCTATATTAAAGTCATCATAACCATTGAGGTTTTATTTAAATTACCTGACCTTAGAATTCTCATTTGGTGATATTAGTTCTGTTTATGTACATTTTATCTTTCTGGTTGAATCCATCACAAATACATAAAATATATCATAATCTGGGTTTAGATAACAAATATCCTACTATATAAACCTTTATTTGTTTGCTTTATATCTAATAGTGGAGTACATTTTTGCTACAGTCTAATTCTCACTTCTTTTCTTTTTTGCCATTACTACAATTGTATCACTGAAATGATGTATTGCATTTTCTCAATTTTAAAATATCTATTGAGGAAATGACAACTTAAAGTAGGAAAATCTGATCATAATAGTATAAAAGAAATGTAAGCACAATAGACAGTTTTTAGAAAGCGTAAAATGTCTTATATACTAATCAAATAAATTTGCTTAATCGTGTTAATGCTTTTAACTAATTACCTATTAGACTTTTACCATTTTTAGTGGATTAATAACTTTCATCTTTGTAATCCAATTCACTGAAGTCGCAAATCTTTAACTTTAGGGCCTGAGATGACAATGAAATTATATTAAAACATAACATTAACTTGATTTGTCATGGAATACTGGTCAGTGACAGGCAGAAATCAAACTGAACTGTTATGCTGTTATTCACACTTTTGCACATATTTACTTCATTAGCAGTATGTGCTTTTATATGTATGTGTATAAAGGCATATTCCAAGGCAATTATCATTAGTGGCTGAACTTACGAAACTTTGGAGTCATTAAATATTATTCAAAACAAATTTATGAAGCATTCAATACATACAAAATACTACAATAAGTTTGTGGTAGATAATATTAAGGGCAGTTTTAAGTTGGGTTCTCATAGAGCTTAAAATATAGTGTGAGCAATAGACATTAAATATGCAACTAATATGCAGTGTGATAAGAGCTCTGAGAGAAGGAAAACGTAGGTTACTATCAGAAAATTTAAGAAAAATACCTAAACATAGGTAGCCTGCTAAGGCTTAATGAAGAAGAAGGAATAGTGTAAGGAGATGAAGTACAGTAGCACACTCCCTGTACTAAGCCAAATTTTAACAAAAAATGATTCCTGTCTGTTTAATCTTTTGTATTGTGTTTTACAAAAACAGTTTCAAACTCCTAACCCTACCCTGAATTATAATGCTGTCCCCAGCATTATACAGACATTTTGAAACGGCCACTTGGCCATTGTGTCACTTAATCTTGAAATTCAGTGATGAGCAGGATTGCTTCAGGAAATGTCTGGAGACAGGTATCAGAGGAAAGGGATTGAACATGGCTTGGGTACACAAATCAAAAGAGACCATAGCCCCTTCAAAATAACTGAGCATAGAGGTAGAAAATGGAGAGGATACTATGAAAAGATCAAATTAAGGATGGTCCAATCACTTTTTTAACATTTCGATACAAGAAAGAAAACGATGATTTTTGTATAACATATAATGGAGAATAATGGATAAACTTAGAGACTTTTATATGTAACTTTGAGAAAAACTCTAAAACTATATTTAATTTTAAAAATCAGTAAATTAAAAATAAAATCCACGTAGCTGAAGATTCTCATGCTTTCACTTCCTCATCAATTTTTATTTCTATGGGAAGCAAACTGACATATTGTAAGTAACCTTAGGAAGAGAGCCTTGTGGTGAGGAACTAGAGGTTGTAGCTAATAACCAGTAAGAAAGTGAAGCCTTCCCTGGTGAGCACGGAAAGAGCTTGAATGTGGATCTCTCAGCTTCAGTCAAATCTTGTGATGACTGAAGCCCTTACTGACAGATGATGGCAAGATCTTGAGGGCCCCAAGCCACAACTCTCAGCTAAGTCAATCCTAGTTTCCTACCCCATAGAAACTTTGAGATAATGTTTCAGCTATTATATATTGGGGTAATATATTGCATAGTAATTGATAACTCATATACAACTCAAATGCCACTAACAAGAGAATGTTTATATAAAGTCTATAAATCTTCAAACATTGGGTAATGAAATATTACCCAATAATAAAAAATGAATGAACTACTGCTCTACAAAACAATGTGGGTGTATCTCACAGATCTAGTGATGAACAAAAGAGGCCAGGCTAAAACTTGTATGTATAATAGGATTCTTCTCATGTCATATTTGAAAGTCTCTGGCAGAACTCTTTGTTTAGACAGAAGTCAAAATAGTGGTTACCTTGGGGAGTACTGACTTGGAAGAGGGAGGGAGTATGCTTTTAAGAGTCTGGAGATGTGTTACATCTTAACGTTGAAGTTTTTACAGGTCCTTATTAAGTAGAAATTAACTAAGCTTTATACATAAGATTTGTATACCTTATTTAAGCATGTTTTATTTCAATAAGCTTTTCTTAAGAAAGAAGAATATAGGATGAAAGACATGTTTTAAAAAAGTTATATTATGATAAATGCATATCGTATTTTATTGTATTGTTAATGGAGAACATATGAAGTGATGGTGGAGTAGAGCACAGACCACAGATCTCCAAGCAACCCAAAGTCAAAGGGCCAGGGAAGGAAAAATAACTTTAATAGAGGGACAGAAGCATCAAAGCAGAATCAAGAGAGGACCTCTTCATAGAAACCCAAGTTTGTGGGTTTGTTTACACTAGAAGGGAGAAATCAACTGCATCACATATGGTATAATGGTCTGGTAAGGGAGCATTGAGCACTATTCATTGAGATCATTGACAAAGAGGTCATTTTGGACCTTGAAGAAAGTCATTTCCTGAAGAAAAGGTTAACTATGGTCAGCTTTATAAACATCTTGTGCAGAAGTGTTTTTCAATTCATGATATAAAATAGAAACAAATTTAAGTAAGTTTCTGGTTGCCATAAAAATCTTTTCTCTAATTATATATTTCAGGCCATCTGAACACACAAGAACCTGTCATACTTAAATCAGTAAAATAAAGTTGAATTCAGGCAAACAACCTGTTATTTTCAAAATGATGCCAAATACCTCTTTAGATTGAATGCAATTCTTTTCAACTAGTTATACTGTTGTCATATGCCTATAGTTACAAAGTTTCTACCTCAGGAGCTTAGAGGCTTTTCAAACTTTAAATATTCCTGCAGATAAGACAACAAATACATATTGTCAACCCTTTCACAATCCATGAGAACTAATCTTCTGCATTTCCAGGTGGAATATGGGAAAATTTTATGTGCTCACAAATTTACTCACAAATTTCCCATCTCTATTACAAAGTGATAAGTTGCTCTCACTAGAAAGAAAGTAGGTAACCTATTTTGGAAAAACATCCCTTATTTCATTAGTTTAGGATATTGCTTCTATAGGTGTGAAATTAGATTGATAATTTCTCAGGAAACATTGATCCTTTAACAGATTCTCACAACTCAGGAATTTCTACTCTCAAACACATGATCAAACTATCTCACCCAGTATGCAACAAATAGGAAACATACAATGGTGTGACCTCAGGATGCTAGACAGAGAACATATGCTATCAGAGTTCACAACCAGATGGCAAAAGATCTGTATCTTAAAGTATTTCACCTAAGAAAAGCTATAACTTAAAAGCCAACAACAAAACTATTTGCTATGTGGTTAAGTGTAGCTGTGAATAAGTTAACTCATAATCAGCTTTAGGAAAGTAGCTAATGCCCTGGATCTCCTTCAATGTAATTCACAATTAAATTCAAGAGGAAAATATCTATTCTATTACAAAAATCTAATGAACAAACCAATTGAATATGGTTTGTCAAATAGACTATATTCTCCTATGTACACACATACACAAACATGCACACACAAAATGATTAGCTTATATTGTTGGTATTTGCAAATCATGTTTAGTTAAATTTCTCATGTCCTTTATTTACACATTTACTTATCATGTTTATTTATAACTTTCTAGCATTTACCAACAAAAAAGCACCCAAAATAATTAAACTTGTAAAATTTTGAAGTTGTTATTATACATATTAAGGGTAGATTATTGTTGCTTCTCAGTGACCCTTTTATATATTTGTTCCTGCAGTTCAATTTCAGTGATTTTCAATATTGAAACTTACAAATAAATTTAATGCTTTAGGATTACATTTAGTATCAAAACCTAAGCAGCTGGTCACATCTTGAAAAATAAATGTTAGACACATAAGGCGAATAATGACAACTTTTCTGAGCATATGGATTTTTTTGGTATGGTGGGAGAGTTAGTTATCAATCAACTAATGCTAAAGGCCATTTTAAAATTGTATATGTAAAGAGCATTTTGAAGATTCATTAGAGTTTTCATCCTGGGATATCAGCAGGCTTCCATGAGGAAATCATATTTGTACCATGGAATTACAAATTAATGGCATTATTTAGTTGAAGGGGAGAGGAATGTGGATAATTTCTAAGAATATGTTTGTGGCAAATTCCACAAAACTGAGTGATAAATGAATTTGAGGATGTGTGAGACAAGAGCTTGATCTGGATGTCTTGAGTTTTATTGCATATGCTATCGGAAGGATGGTGAAGCCACTTGTAACAGGATATCCTGGAAGGAATATCCCATTGGTAATGGAGAGTTCAAAGTTGATGTAGTTTGCATTTGTGTTCTCACTTAAATCTTATGTTGAATTGTAATCCCTAGTGTTGGAGAAGGTGGCCTGGTGAGAGGTGTGTGGAACATGGTAGTGAATTTCCCCCTTGATGTTCTTGTTATAGAAAGTGAATTCTCATGGGATCTGGTTGTTTAAAAATGTGTAGTGCCTCTCCCTGCTCTTTTCTTCCTCCTCTGGCCATGTAAGAAGTGCCTGCTTCCCCTTTGCCTTCTGCCACGACTGTAAGTTTCCTGAGGCCTTCCCTGTCATCCGTCCTGTACAGCCTATGGAATTGTGAGTCAATTAAACCTCTTTTCTTTATAGATTACCCAGTCTCAGGTAGTTCTTTATAGAAGTGCAGAAACAGACTAATACAGAAGTCAATGAATTTTGTATTGATTTGTTGGCTTTGAAGTGTGTTTCAACATTGACAAAATGTCAATGAGTGGTTGGACATACAAGCCTAAAGTTCAGAGGAGGTATCAGGATGAATATGTAAACTTGAAAGTCACATGCTTATGAGTAGAAATTGAAGGCTTGTATATAGATAGTGTCAACATACAAAAAAAAATCTACACGGTGTGGTGAATAAAGAACTTCCACCTGTTCGAGAAAGTGAAATATTTAGAAGCTGAGTAGAAGAGGATGAGCAAACAAATGAGAGACATAAGAAGCAGCCAGAAAAGAAAAGATTGCTGACAGTAAAGGAAAGAGAGTTTCTCAAGGAAGTAACTGACAGGAGTATTGTCCAGTGCTTGGTGGATGGTCAAATGGTAAAATAACATTGGATATAGCAAGATGGAGGTTATAGACAACCCAGTCAAAAAGTTGCATTTAAGAAATGATTGGACCAGATTGGAATTAGAGTAGTGTGGTATCCACAAAAATGCACTGCAAAGATTGGTCACATGAGGGGTTGCCTCTCTGGATCCACTAGAGGATTTATACTGAGACCATTTTTTACCAAAGGTAATAATGATACTAAAGTTAATAAGATCAGGGCAATAAAGTAAGAGGTGGGACTTCAATGGGCAAGTTTTATTCAAGTACTGCCCATTGACCTGGTCTCACCTTTACTGGAACTATGCTGCAGTCTATCACCCTTCTTATCTAATCCTCCTTTCTTATCTTTTTCTGCACATGAGAGACCTGCATCACTGTGTGAAGGCTGGTGCAACTGGCACTGGGATGGTCTTAGAAAACAAATGGTAAGATGAGATTAGTTAACTCACATCTGGTAGTTAAAATGAACTTAATCATGAGTGCTAAGTTGGGCAAAATGGAACCTGGCCCAAAATGATACCCATTGGTAAAGTTTCATGGGTCATGACACAAGAAAACATCCCTGTGGAAGGGAAGACTTGTTGCTGTGATGATTCAGAACCATTGCCCAGTTACTGCTAAGTTGTATTTATTACCTGCCAGCCTCAACAAAAGATCTTGGCACTATTTGAGTTGATGTGGTTGTGTATGTAGCGAATGACTTATAATCAAAATATATTCTGAGAGGCAGAGATGGTATCAGTACAACTGGAAGATGGTGTTTACTAACTTTTTCTTTTCATTCTTTTCTACACTTTTGAAAATGTGTAAGTTGTGTTTTTAGAAATAAAATTTGTCTTCAGAAGAAAAGACAAACCTAGGGCACTAGCTGATTCTAAAACAAATTGTCAATTTAATTTAGAGTGTTGAATTTAGTCAAAAATATGTTTGCTATTTGATAAATATAGGACTTATTTTGAGGGAAGGTTATGTTTGAGAGCTCTAGTGTGAGAAAGATGGTATGAAGTGTCTGGGGTAGTGTTTTATGCCTACAGGGCTTGAAATTAAAAATACGTTAGAAACATCTTTAGTCAAGTTGGTAATTCTTTATCTAAGAAAACAGAAATAAATGAAACCATCACTATTTCCAAGGTAGAAAAAACAGATCTGAGATAAATATTATCTATAAGATGAAATTTAGTTTTAAACTAGTTACTCTGGATGGGGGGATCATTTGAGTTTAGCCTTTACAAAAACAAATGGAACAGAACATTAAGAGAACCCAGGAGTATTTATGTGGCTTGAGAGAATTAGAGTTCACAAAATATATTTTTTAAAAAGCTGATGGTACAGGTAAAATATAGGCTATTTTCAAATTTATAATAATTCATTTATATTTACATATAATATAAACTTTGTGTATTTTATTTTTTGATACACAAATAGGTACTGACAACTTCTAACTATTATACATTCTTATCCTTTGATTCTCTGCAAAGTGGTAAGTGCACAGTTGCAAATGAAAGGATCTATTATTCTAATCAGGATAGTTCAAGAGCTGAAATAAATATGGGAAGATCTGCATGTCAGGTGAGAATTGAATCTATCATGGGGAAAAATTAACAATAACAATACCAGCTAGAATGGATATAGTATTATAAAATTTGTAAGGGGTTCAAACTATGCCAGCATTTAATTACAGAATTTAAATGTGAATGGATGCTAATATTATGATCAATAGGCTATCTCATGTCGCTATATAACCAACATAGGGAAAATGCTTAAATAATTATTTTAACACTAAATATATATCCATATATTTCATTTTTCAGTTTTGAAAGATATCAAGATTAAGCCTCGATCACAGTCATACTTAATGGAAGTACATTCAGTAAGATTTATTATTTTCCTACTTTTCTGAGAACATAGGAAATAAAAAATGCATTTTCTTTCACATGTTGGTCACATTATGTCTCTTGTTTAACAAATACAAGAAACTTGTGCTTTACTATGTTTAGAGGACAGCTATATTTCAAAACAGATGTTGTTTGTATTACATGTTCTAGTGCTTTCGGTTTAAAAACTTTATCTACTTTTCCTTTCCACCTATGATGCCCAGCTTGAATTTATGCTTCTGCCAAATTAATCTCTCACATATATTTTCTTCAGTCATACCTTTCGCTGGGCATGCCTATGGATTCCATCAATGGACTTATAATGTATAATATGATACGAACGATCCACATGAGCTGTTTAAAATTAAATTTAAATTATTAAAATGTACCCACGTTAAAATTTCAGTTCCTTAGTCACATTAGCCATGTTTTACAATGTTCAATTGCTACATATGTCTGCAGTCTTATGCGATGGATAATTACGACCTACAGCATTTCCAAAATTACACAAAATTATATTGGACACTGTTGCTACAGGTAGTAACATTCATTTATCATTCATTCATCCATTCAGTCAGCCATTAACTCAGGTTTTACTGAACACTTGCGATGCTTCAAGCACTGTGTTTAGTTACACTGATATCGTCATTATAAAATGGACACTTTGTCTGCTTTCATAAGGCTTACATTCTTGAACTTGAGACAGACATAAAATAATAGCCAACAAAAACTATTTGGTATATATGGTATGATAATATGATATATTAGGGTCTATAACTGGAGAAATTTGTCTAGTTTTCTGGGAGAGAGTGGTGAGTAGGAAATGCTTTCTTGAAGACATATTGTTTCCTGAAAAACAGGTGTGAGTTAGTCAGGTAAAAACAGGAATGATCACTATGAATGTTATGAAGGTGGAAGATGAGTGAATGTTACCAGAGAAAGTGGCTTGTGCAAAATCTCTAATGCAGTACAAACTTTAATATATTTGGAGAGCTGTCACAAAGCATTATTCCTAGACTACTGAGAGGGGTTATTAGTGGGTAAGTGGGAAGAAATACGCCACACCATACAGGCTGACATGGGCCATAGTGAGGCTTACATAGGTTTTTAGAGAAAGGCTCATTAATGCTGGGAGAAATTGAACTTGATTATATAGCTCAAGGGAGTTAGCAAATTCTTGTATTGTAATAAGTGAGCCTTTGTGTGCTAATATATACACCCATCCCACCTCCTGACCCAGTCTAATACATGGTAAAGCATGAATGATGCCTTTGTTCTTGTCTACTTGGTTGATTCCATATGCCACTCACTGGCGAGGGCCTTGGAACTTCAGATGTGCCTCTGTATAATATAGGAGGTACCCTGAGAAGCCAGACACACACATTCTAGCATTATTCCTGACCTTGTGTGTATCATTATTTTATTTCTCTGCTGGTTGTGTCAGTTAAAGTCAGGCAGGAAATAGATTCACACATTATTTCAGTAGGTTGAATGCCATGTGGAGAATTGATCGAACAGATACTGCACAGAGCTGTCCACATAGCTGTTGCTGAAATCAAAGGCAATACTTGATGTAGGGCCCACTGGCATTTGTTACACAAAGCTCATGAGGCCAGGACTTTCATGGGTGGTACAACCTTATTTTATGTTTACATGCACAGGATTATAGTTATTTTAAGGAAATAAAATGATTATGCTTAAATAATGTCTCACTTGTTCGTTATAATCATTGCTAATTGGTACCAGACTAGAAGATACTAAAACTTATTTTCTTGATGTTGAAGCCTTGTTAATGGGGTTTTCTTTTTAAAGCCAGTTTGGAAGATTTTAGAAAGTTTGGAAGATTTTTGCTTTGACTACTTTTCTTGGCCCTTACAACACCAAGGGGAACAAGTATACCTGAAGGGTTCATTTCAGACCGAGGAGGAGTAGTTATAAGCACATTTTTTCTGAGATGAAGCAAACAGATATATGTTTTCTGGGAGTATAATAAGCTTAGTTTTCAACAAATTTAAAAAACTAACAAGTGTTCTAAAGAATTTCTATGTGGAGATGAATAGAAGGCAAATTGGGTTTACTAATAAGAATGGAACTCAAGCAAAAGTCTGTATACAGATAAAGCTATCAGAGCAAATGTGGTATCATAGAACAAAATAATGAATTTTTTCGTGTACAGAACAGTCTGTGTAGAACACGACAATGTAAAAGCCAAGACAGAGAAATAGCTGGCCTGGTGGGAAGGGTTTGGATTATGGGGGTGGACTTCCTGTTTGCTGTGACTTCCTCTTTGCACTTCCTCTCAGGATAGTAACTGAGTTCTCATGAGATCTGCTTGTTGAAGAGTGTAGCACCTCTCCCATCCCTCTCTTACTCCTGTCCAAGCATGTAAGACATGACTCCTTCCTCTTTGCCTTCTGTCATGATTGTACTTTTCGTAAGGCCTCCCCAGCTATACTTCCTGTACAGCCTGTGGAACTGTGAATCAATTAAAATTCTTTTCTTTAAAAACAAAACAAAAAAACTTTATTTTAAGTTCCAGGATACATGTGCAGGATGTGCATGTTTCTTACATGGGTAAACATGTGCAATAGTGGTTTGCTGCAGAGATCAACCTGTAACCCAGGTATTAAGCTGAGCACCAATTAACTATTCTTCCTGATACTCTCTCTCTCCCCCACCCTGACAAGCCCCAGCTGTTCCCATCTTTGTGTCCATGGGTTTCTATTGTTCAGCTCCCACTTATAAGTAAGAACATGCAGTGTTTGGTTTTCTGTTCCTGCATTAGTTTGCTGAGAATAATGGCTTCCAGTTCCATCCATGTCCCTGCAAACAACAGGATTTCATGCCTTTTTATGACTGTATAGTATTCCACAGTGTCTATGTAGAACATTTGCTTTATCCAATCTATTCTTGGTGGGCATTTGGGTTGATTCCAAGTCTTTGATATTGTGAATAATGCTGCAATGAACATACACATGCATATATCTTTATGATAGAATGATGTATATTCCTTTGTGTATATATCCAGTAATGAAATTGCTAGGTCAAATGGGATTTCTACGTCTATGTATTTGAGGAATTGCCACAGTCTCCTCCACAACAGTTGAACTAATTAAATTACCTAGTCTTAGGTAGTTCTTTATATCAATGTGAGAATGGACTAATACACAGTAGTTTGAATATTAATGGAGAGGAGAAAGGGTTTGTTTGGCAGGGGAGGACAGCATGAACCAAAATAAAGAGCTTCAGCAATTTGAACAACTCCACTAAGACTCTTAATATTTAACCTACAGTATTTTTGAAAAATGCACCTTTTCTTCCTACCAGAAACCATCTGGGAATAAATGTAAATTAGACTGCTATGATTTAGTGAAAATTTTGATGAAATTTTGAAGATTTCTTTACTAATTTTGTGATCTATATTAGTTAATTGGTTTGTTTTAGAAGATTAAGAATTAAAACTGCAAAATATGAACATATAAAAGAAAAGTTTCCCAAAATAGTCCCTTTCAAATTCGACTGAAAACCATTAAGTCAAATTTAGATATGACATACACTGTGTTGTAAAGTTCCTTTAAGAGTTTCTTCATAAGTCTGAAGATTGGAGAGTTCTGTTCCCTAAACTCCCACCCCATACTCTATTTTAGAAAGTGCAGATCATAATAGATTAATTTGTAATCAGTTTATATGGGAAAAATCTGACCCTCATATCACCTGGGGTGAAATTATGTTTCTCCTTCTTTTGCTAAGATCTTTTAAGGTAATGATCTCCAACTATAATCTTTTCTGTCTCATTGGAAACATTGAGTAGGGGTTTCAACTGTGTGGTTATTGAAATATATAAAAAATAAGGCTTGCTAATTTTCTCATGCATTTCTTCCATCATTATTTTATAAAATGTTATGTCTCTCTTTGCGCAATCCCATCAATAGCATATTTACAGTTTATCAATAGAGAAATGCTCCCTATAGCAGTGAGAATTAACATCCAGCAAGCAACTGAATTCTGCCAGTCAGAATTTAGCACTGGTTTTCTGGTGCAATATCCTAAAAAGAGGTGATGAGGTGCAACACACAAGGTAGTGAATGGGCTTCAAAAAGGACACTACAGTAAAATGTGAGGACAAAGGAAATATCTTTTACCCACAAGAAATCTTGACAGGGTTATGCAAGGATATAGGGATTAATGGGATGACAAATGTGACAACCTCTGTGGTAAGTAACAAGATATATTACATTAAAATATCCAAATTATGTAAATTGCTTTGACTTTATATCTTTTAGAAACCATAGATCAAAGCTTAATTGACTATAAATGAAAAACATCAAACGATGTCATATTGCTAAAGTAACATTTTCAAAGTCTAAGACTGCAACAATTGCTTTTGTTTTTCAACTTCAGATTTTTAAAAAAGAATCAATGTAATATATGTGCTACATTCAATCCAAATCAGAAATCTTCAAGTCTGTATGATAATTCTGTTGCTCTACATAAAAGCATTATGATAAAAATAAATTAAGTAATTATACGTAAGAATTTTAGGTAATGGTTAAAAACTGCTATACTACATCAATTATATTTGGGGATACAGAACTACCCTTAAGCTAATTTTCGAGTCTCTCAACGGCCTATACTTTTGTTGATCTACAGATGCTAAAAATAATAAGAAAAGAGTTTTTTGAATATGTGCAATTTCCCCCCTAATTTTCACTTGTGGTGGAGAAAAATTGACTATTTAATATACAATTAAACAAAGAAGTAATTTTAAAAAAATTCATGCATTACCATTCAATGCAAAATAACATTTATTAAATTATTTATCTCAAATAGCTTTTCACATTCTATTTGTCTTTAATACTTTTTAACAAAATCATTTTCTAATATTATTTTAAACAATAAAATTGGCAAATATTCATATTAGTTATCTCATTATTAGTACTTGGATTCAATAATCATTTTTTCCCTTGCTATGATCCATGGACTATGTTGACCTTTCCTTTTTCTGGCCATCTCCTATGTAAAGATCATTTTGCTGCTCGTTTTAAAGAAAAGTAAGCAATTACAAGATACAGTGCCACCATGATTTTTTATTTTTTTACATGAACTAATTGCTAAACTCAACGGTGCTTATTATATTCATAAAAAGTAACTCAAATATTAACCAATTTGGTGACTTCAAGTTCTACTATGCCATATCACTGTGTTTCTTAATATTTAAGTACTATCAAATCCCCGTGTTACAAATGGTGGGAAGCCAAAACCTCCATAGATAACCAAGAAGCTTACATTTCTTTTTTATTTCCAGTGTCTTGATTCCACTGAATCTTTATGTTTCTGTGCAAGATGACCAGGTGCTGTGGCTCATGGCTGTAATCCCAGCACTTTGGGAGGCTGATGCAGATGGATCACGAGGTCAGGAATTCAAGACCAGCCTGACCAAGATGGTGAAACCCCATCACTAAAAATACAAAAATTATCCACGTGTGGTGGTGGGCAGCTGTAATCCCAGCTACTCGGGAGGCTGAGGCCTCCCAGGAGAATTTTTTGAACATGGGAGGTGGAGGTTGCAGTGAGCTAAGATCACCCCATTGCACTCCAGCCTGGGTGACTGAAGATTCCATCTCAAAAAAAAAGAAAAAAAAATTTTGCACAAGATAAATATGTCTTGTCTCCTTCACTCCACTCCCCAGTACAAATTACAGAAGCTGTGGCTTTGTCACAGCATACCACTCATCATGAGAGTCACCTTCCAACAGATTATGCTACTGATGAATATGGCTTATTCTGCATAGGAAGTTAGACTCTGTGGAATCCTGGCTCTGCTAGAACCAACATCTATGAACATGGGTGACTGACTTACTTGTATAAAGATCATGCAGGCTCTGTGAGTTAATATATAAGCAAGTTTTCTCATTGTATTATTTTTTTTGCTCTGTTTACTGACACATTGATCCAGCCCCCAACTCCAGCTGTTTTATGCATGTCTCAGAATCTTCCACCACTCTATTATGTAGAGAAAATTTTTCATTTTGATATTTCTCCATAGCCCAGATGGTCATGACTTCAAGTTACGTTAAACCAGTAGTCAACAAACTTTTTCTACAAAGGACCAGACAATATTTTAGGCCTTGCAGATTATAGAGCCTCTCTTGGAACTAAACAATTCTGTTATTATAGCAGAAAAGCAACCATAGAAAATACAACCATGCATGGGTGGCCTGCCTTCCAGCACAACTTTATCAAAACAGGCAGCCCGCAGATTTGGCTGATGTGTTATAGTTTAACTGTTCCTACACTAAATGAAACATGAGCATGTTTAGTTGTGCAGATACCCCCAAGGGCCACAGTGTGCTGATTCTAGCATTAAAGAAGGCAGACATCTTTAAAAAATTTATTGTTATGAAATATCTCATACACATGATTTTTGTTATATAAATGTTATAGGCCATATACAGTAAAAAAATGAAAAAAAATGAGTAATTGAGGATCCAATATCTCATCATCCAGTAGATCATTACCAATACTGTTAAATTCTTGTTGCCATTTGCCAATTGGATGACTTTTTTCTCACCCTCAAGTATTCCAGAAAGAATTACTATTCATACTCAGTATTTTATCATTAATAGTTGATTCTCATTATTCCTGGTATTTATGTTCCATGAAGTCATGTTGAACACTGATTACAGAATACTGATCAGTGCTTCTGGAGGAAATATCTATGTGCATGTGCACGTGCGCACACACACACACAAACACACACACACAATTTCACATTCATTGTGATCTTAAACAGTAAAAACTTCTCATCATTTTCTCTATTATACAAAAAAAGCTAACAATGCCCATAAGTATTGAGTGACTTGCCTGAAGCTGCCCCACTAACAAGTGCCAAAGTTGGGATTCTAATCCTTTCAACAGGACCCAGAGCTGGAGCTATTTGCTCTACACCGCATTGCCCTACGATTTCCATCTTCCAGTCATCTTTGTATAAGAGATGAGACAAGAAGATCCTGGTTCCTAAACCTCAGTTGGGAACATGTGCCTCAGGATCTCTCAAATTTTTCCTTGTTCTCATCATATCTGCGAATGACTGTGAAAGTGCTCTGACTATTCATTTGGGGGGTTATTAATACATTTTAATAAGTAAGCAAACTTGCTAATACAGAATTTTAAATAATGAGGATCAACCATAGTCTTGTTAAATAAATATATATTTTCTTAATTTTGTATAACTTGATCTCCATACAATTGAAACCATCCTGAATACATTTTTCTTTTTTTCAATGCTGTGGATAAGCCGCATATATTTCTGAGATTGGTTCCTTTTGATTTGCATGATTGTGGCTCATCATTTATATTCCTGCAATTAATTCTACTGTATAGATATATAATTTATTTACAAATACTTCTATTCGGGGCATTGAGGATGTTTTAAGTTTCTTGATATTACAAATAATCCTGGTATAAATACCTGTTCATGATATCTGGTATATAAAAGTTTCTATGAGATATATACATTTTATTTATTCTTATTCACTTGATTATATATATTTTTAATCACTTTATCAAAGGGTAACATTTATAATTTTTAAAATGTTAATCCAAACTTTCATACAAGGGATAAAACTAATTTAGCTATGATTTTTTGATATTAAAGCTGGGTTCAGTTTTCCAACTCATTGCTTAAATGCATTGGATCCATGTTCATGAGTGTGAGTCATCATATAGTTTTATTTTTATTTCTAGCTGTTTTATTCTTTTCTTTTTAAATTTATTTATTTATCTTTTAATTTTATGGGATGCATGTGTAGGACATACAGATTAGTTACATACATAAATGTGTGCCATGGCTTTTTGCTGCACTGTTCATAGAGTATCTTCATTACATTTCTTTTCTGGTCTAGTGTTAGTAAAATGGCTGCTAAAACTAGATGATAAGTATTCTTCATTTTACTATACTTTGTAAAGTTTGTGCATTTATTCTTGGAAACTGGCAAAATTTCTTTTTTTTTTGGCAAAAATGTTCTGTAGAAAATATGCTCCAATATTTTTATTTCTTCTCTCTTCTAATATTCTAAATGATAATTTTATTCTTCTCTTATTTTCTATAATAATATGTGAATGTATATAATCTTTTTCAATTTTTTTGGTGTTTGAAATTTTACAGTAATCTGTTGAGCTTCAGAAAACAAACAATTTGTATATCTGACAATAAAAATATATTAAAATGTTTTGATACTCATTATCCCCATTATAGGACTATCCATTTTCATGGTACAACAGTTTGATATTACAACTATTTGTTGACAAAGTATATTTGTTTAATTTATATAGCTATTTAAGTTCATATTTGCCTGCTATTTTTATTGCTTCTTAGTTTTATATATGCTTTTCTTATTCTGAGATTTATCCCAAGGGTCTATGTGTGTGTATGTGCATGTGTGTTTTTGTATATAAATGTATATATGTGCATACATACATATCTGTATAGATATTCTTTTTTTGGAGGATTTGTTGATGGTAAATTATGTCAGTCTTGTCAGTCTTTGTTTATATTGCCTGATTCTTAAAAGGTAGTTTGCTGGGTACAAAACAACATGTTGTACACAATAAGTATGTACAATTGTCAGTTTGGCATTTTTAAAAGAGAAAAGAACGAATAATAATATGAATCTCCAGAAAAAAGTTTATTAGGTACATGATTTAAAAAATGATGGTTCCACGTTTCAAACACTTTCCACATATTTTTTTTCACTGAAAAGTCTAATGTAATTTTATATTTTTGCTTTATTTTGTAGATGATTTTTTAAACTTACTGCCTGCTGTGTAGATACATATTTCTTTTTATTAATCCCATTTGAAATATATTGTTTCTGAGTTTTAGGTTTCATGTCTTTCATCAATTCTTGGCCATTATTCTTTTAAATATATCTTTTCTACCATTCTCACCTTAGGTTTTCCCCAAACTGTTATGAGAATAATATTACACTTCATTGTGTTCTCCATACACAGTGAACCATTTTCTGAAATTTTCAGATCAAATTTCAGTTCACAAATTCTCTTCCATTTTGTCTCATCTCCAGATTAACTCATGGAATAAACTTTTATTTTATGAATATATATAAATCTATACATATATATACTTATATATTAAATGGATCATTAATTTTCTTTCATTTTTAATAACTTGTTTGTTTCTTTGCTCATTGATGTTTTCAACTGTTATTTATTTATATAACATATACTTAGCTATTTTATATTTTGAGGCAACGTTTGAATATCTTCAACCTTGTGATTTTAACTTTTGACTGTTTCTTTTTTCTCCTCATTCTGCCCTAGAATACCAGGTCAAGGCTACACTTAGGTGAATGAGGTGTTTGCTCTGGCTGAAAAATATAAGGGTCCATGGTTCTCCATTATTAAGATAAATAATAGTTTAATGTCATGTTTTCAAAAAAATCAAAATAAATGCCACATATGATAAAAAGTATTGAAATTTGAATGAAGGCAGGATCTGACCCTGTACTTGCACAAATCACATCATTTATCTTACCTTAATTAATCTGGGCACATCTTCTCTGTAACTAAATTTTGATATTTTTATCATGGAATTTTGTACAAATGTTGACTTCATAAAAACACTATATACAGCTATTACTTATCTTGATGATAAAGAATTTTGGACTCATATTTTGCACCTAAGGTGAGGGCCTTATTCACATTGTCCTAGTTTCTTGGGCCCTGATGTAACAATTTATTTGTTTCTATTTTCGATTTTTTTTTTAGCTTACATTTAGTAGAGCTTAATCTGTGGATAACCTGAGGAGTTTGAAAGGAAAGTAGGTGTATCCAGGGAGGGTAAATATATGCTTCTGTGGGCCAGGCACGGTGGCTCACACCTATAATCCTAGCACTTAGGGGTGGCCAAGGTCAGTGGATCATGAGGTCAAGAGATCGAGACCATCCTTGTCAACATGGTGAAACCCTGTCTCTACTAAAAAAATACAAAAATTAGCTGGGCATGGTGGTGCATACCTGTAGTCCCAGCTACTCAGGAGGTTGACACAGGAGAATTGCTTGAGCCCAGGAGGCAGAGGTTGTGGTCAGCCAAGATTGCACCATTGCACTCCAGCCTGGGTAACAAGAGTGAAACTCCATCTCAAACAAACAAACAAACAAACAAACAAACAAATATATGCATCTGATCTTCCTGAACATACAGTTAACATAAATCCAAACACCCAAATTCCAGCAGAAATGGTAACTTTTTAATCTTTCTTTTTCTACCCAATTTAAAGGAGATATCACAGTTTTTTTTTATTGTCTTCCTATACATAAGATAATGAATTTTGTGTTTCAATTCACCCTTTGAGAGTATACGGCTCTTCTCAGTTTTAAGATGGGTTTTGATTTCAGTCTCATCAAGCCTTCCTCACCCTTGGCTTTGACCCGAGGCCAATATCCTTTTTTGTTCCCAAATCCCCTTTGAAACAAACATTTGTCCTTCAGATTCCACTTTCCACTATGGTTTAAATTGTCTGTGGGAGAAGGTATGTGTTTGTGTGTGTATGTTTTGAGAGGTCATGATTTCTCATAAGCTTGGCAATGTAATTTAATTTATAGTTACGGTAATATATTAGGCAACTGGTGACGGACAATCAACAGAAATTTGTTTTCATACTTCTGGAGGCTGGGAAATCCAAGATGTAAGTACCAGCAGGTTCAATGTCTGGTAGGGACCCATTTCCTGGTTCATAGATGGCATCTTTTCTTCGTGCCCTTCTATGGTAATGAGACATAGCAGTCTCCCCCACATTGGGAAAAGATACAGTGTTTAGATGTAAGTCCCATTTATACCCTCTGAACTGGGGGAAAGCACCAGGGCAATTGCAGAAGCTGGCAAAGACTCGATGTAAGCATCCCCAAGAGTTGAAGGAATTTTGTTTTTGCCTTGCATGGCAGTGCAGCTGGAACCAGAAGGAAGCCAGGGAGATGTCCTGTGCAGTGCAACCAGGTGGACTCATACTGATAGGTAAGCACTATTGAAGGAAGAGGAAAAGGTCACTGTGACTAAAAAGCTTAGGACTTTATGCATGGATTGGATTCTAATTGACTCATGAATCTTCCATTCCCATTCTCATTTTGAAATTCAGGAAAATTTGATTTCCTGTTTGTCTTTGGTTACCTCACAGTGTATCTGTTGTGGATTTTATTCAAAGTTTCTTTCTTCTAGGGATATTTAATTTGAATTCATGTTCTTAAAACACAGAAGAGTTACAAATAATGTTTCTTTAGGAACTCTTTACAGAACACAATTCTTGCTCATTTTAACTGTTTTACTACCCAATTTTTGCTGAATTACCAGTCTTAGCTCTAGCATTTGCTAACTGTGCATTTGGACAAGTTACTTAACATTTCAACATTCTATCTGTATAATAGAGATAATATAATCTTCTTCATAAGGACATTTTGGAGTTAATTTTGGGAAATAACCTCAGGCGTACAGAGGAGCCACAATAAATATTAACTTTAATCTGTAACAAACATTTGTTGACTACCAGCTTTAGCTATTGTTCTACATCATTGAAATATATGATTAAAGAACGGATAGTTGTGTATCACAATGTTTGGTGAGGATGAAGCATGAGAAATATAGTAATTAATAAATATATTTTTTAATACTAAACATATCAGAAGGTATTGTTTGCATGAAATATTAAGAGGGCTTTTGTGTGACTGGTGAAAGAATGATTTTGTTTTGTAATATAAGATAGTCTGGTCAGCTAATACCCTGTTGAGAAGGAGGTCCTTGATCAAAGAATTGAAGGCTATGATGGAGAAGCAATGAAGATATGAAGAAGTACTGAATTCTAATTGGGAGAAACAATGGATGCAAAACCTTTACAACTGCAGTGTTTCAAAATAGCAAGAAAGCGGCCGAAGCGGGTGGATCACGAGGTCAAGAGATCGAGACCATCTTGGTCAACATGGTGAAACCCTGTCTCTACTAAAAATACAAAAAATTAGCTGGGCACGGTGGTGTGTGCCTGTAATCCCAGCTACTCAGGAGGCTGAGGCAGGAGAATTGCCTGAACCCAGGAGGTGGAGGTTGCTGTGAGCCAAGATCATGCCATTGCACTCCAGCCTGGGTAACAAGAGCAAAACTCTGTCTCAAAAAAAAAAAAATAGCAAGAAAGCTTAGCTACAACAGAATAAGGGACCTGAAAGTTGTACCAACAAGGTCAGTGAAGGAAAGTATCAGATTCTAGGGCCTTAATGACAGTTTTGAAAGTTTTGACTTTTACTTTGAATAAAGTTAGGACCCAGTATCAGTCAGGGTTTTTCCAAGGAACAGAACTAATAGGATGTATGTGTATGTGAGTGTGTGCATATGTGTGTGTTTGTGTGTATAAAGGAATTGACTCACACAGTAATGGAAGCTGACATGTTTCAAGATCTGTGGTTGGCATGCTGGAGGCCCAGGAGAGCTGATGGTGTAAGTTGCAGTCCAAAGGCTGGCAGGCTCAAGTCCCTAGTAAAGCCATTGTTTCAGTTCTGGTCTGTAGTCAGGAGAAGACCCATATTTCAGCTCAAGCAGTCAAGCAGGAAAAGTTTTCTCTTATTTGGCTCATTTCTTCTACTCTGATTGTCTGTTCATTGGATGAGGCCCACTCACATGAGGGAAGGCAATTTAATTTTCTGTCTATAAATTCAAATGTTAATTTCACCCAGAACCACCTTCACAAACACATCACAATAACATTTAATCAAATGGGCCCTTCATGGCCCATCAAGTTAAAACACAATTTAAACATCACAGATTTTTAGGAATTTGACACAAAAGGTAGTGTAATTTGTCTTTGTTAAAAAATAAAGTACTCTAGGGATGTGTTATAAATCAACTGAAAGGAAGAAAGTGGAGAACCAGGGAGGTGTTTTAGGTGGGTTTTGGTAAAAATGTCAAGGAACAGTGCAGGAATGCCTGCTGTGGAGCTTGCAAGGAGTGACAAGAATCTTAATAGAGTTTGAAGACAGAGGCAACAGAATTTGGATATGGGTCATGAAAGTATGAAAAGAGGCAAGAATAATGCAAAAGTTTGTATTCAGAAAACACAAGGATGGAGTTGACCATTTGACATGAACTGGCCTGTTGTAGCAAGGAGATACACAGATTTGGGAGGGAAGAGAACAAGTTTTGTATTTGCCATCTTAATATGAGATGTCTATTAGACATTAAACCTATTTTTCATGTATTTGAGACATTTGTTAATAATAAGTTAAATTTTGACCCTTCCAAGAAGTTTATCAATTTTAATAGACACTCATATTTAAGAAAATATGCAAAAGTAAAAGCAGTTTAACTATTCTTAAGTAGTGAGAACATATTTTCAGGGGGTGCTGTACCTGAGCATTGGCAAATCATGTCACATATTCAGCAACCTAGTTTGACTTTACAAAGCCTTGACTTACAGTCTTCCCTGAGCACACAGCTATGTCCTGGGAAGCAGGAAGATAAAAACACAGATGAGATACCTCTCAGTGGCATATGAATCTCTCTGACTTTGACCCAAACTGCTTTTCCAGCCTTATTAATCATTTCCTCTGGTGTTTTTCTCCAACATTTCAGTTACTTCTTGCTTGAGTCTTTTTCCTACCCCCGTCTTTGCAAGGCTTATCTTTTAGTCTGAGAAGAGTCAGTCTCCCAGTTTTCAACTCTCAAAATCATTCTTTTTGAAAAACTTAAAACAATTATCCTTCCCTCTGTGAAGATTTTACTGATGTCAAAATAAATGTACTCATTCCCTGTGTCTTCATCACATTTTTTAGAGGTAGTGGATATTTTAAAACTTCTTCCATGTATTATAATTTGTTATTATAAGCTGTTTTACATAAAACTGTGATATTTATGTGAACTTATGAATGATGAACAATGTTACTGAGAATATTTTTAAAAATCTAACACCTCGTTTATAATGGGTGCTTAACAGTGTAGGATTATTTTCATTCATTTGAACAGTAAAGTATTTCAATTGCAATGGATCATGCAATAAAGACTGTAGCCTTTTCACAATAAATATATTCTTTTAGGAAAGTCTTTACTTTAAAGGTAATTTTAACTTGTCTCCCATAAATACTTGGTACCAAACAAAATATGGAGAAATTCATGTTAAATATAATTTTCAAATTATTTTCAATATTGTATGTGTATTTTAATTTCTTGCTATCAGTATTGGCAAACTATAATTATGTTGCTAGAAAAACATCAAATATATGACACTGACCCTTGCATATAATAATTAAATTATGCATTTATTGGTGGGTTATAGACTTTTTAAAAACCAATAAAGAATTTTATATTATGGAGCAGGAACACACAATTTTTATAGTTATGGAACTATGGGCCATCACTATTAAGAACTAACTGAATTATTCAAAGAATCATTATAATTAAATGTGTTTAAACAGGAAGAAAATAGTTGATAATTGAATTATTTTCAAAATATTGGAACAGTATCACTTTTATGATTCCTTAGACACCAGAAATAAAACATAATGGTATATTACATACTGAGATCATTCATCTGACAATCTAAACTATGCAGTTTTTAGCCAAGTATAAGAAAAATGAAAATGCTGTCTAACCAGACAAAATTAATGTCATAAAGTCTATGTAGTAAAGCTGATACACTATTCATTTTTTTAAATTGCTTTTTAGGTTTTGGGTTTTCTTTTATAATTTCTCAGTTCTTGGTTAGAACCAACTCACTCTTACTTAGCTATTTTTCTGATTGGTTATTTCCTAATTCATTATAGAATTAAAATAAGTTGATAGTAGAGAGAGGCCAAAAAAGAAAAAAGGTTGACAGTCATGAGTATAGATTCCAAACAAAATTGCAACACAGAGAGACTTCTGAAATGCTTTCTGCATCAGAATATCAGATTTACTATTATCATCCATAAGATTTTTAAAGATGGAATTGTTTATTGAGCACCTATATATGGTATCTGTTAATCTTCACAATAATTATATTGTAGGTAAGAGAACTGAAGCTTACACAGATTAAAATAATTTTCTATATTGGTTTGGATTATTTACTTATGTGACTAAGCTGGGCTAAGAATCTTCTCTGAAAAGCATCAGTGTTGTCACCTTGAAAACCCTGGGAGAGTCAGTTTAAGATGGTGAATGGTTGGGATAGATTTCTGATGACGATGGTCTGTTCAACCATATTTCCAGATAAAGCAAAGATTCTGAAGCAGGATTTGGAACTTTTAATAGGATACCTATAATGTCTGGTTGTGATAATCTAGATATTCAAATCTGCAAAAAATATTATATTCATGAAGGAAAATGGGACTGGCTTTTCACTGAACAAACTGAGGAAAAATACACTATGTTCATCCACAGGTAAACAAAGTCTGAGTATTATTCACTGAAATGAAAAAAACATAGATTATAAATTGGATCTTTAAGTAACAATGAGTCAAAAGAGCTGCTGACAATATTATTGTTTGTTTTAAGGACACTATAACTTGTAGAAATTTAGATATTATAAAACATGAATAGCTATAAGTATAGAGTCATTCATAAAGAGGAGAAAAATGATAGTGTTCTGTCACAATTGTCTTTACTAGAAAATGTTGCAAAGGAGCTGATAACAAACACAAATATTGTGATATGAACAGATATTTTAAAACGTTGTAATAGCTAATGCAACTAAACATGAGTGTAAGAAAATAAGAATAAACTCTTACGCGAAACTTACATTCTTTATTTTTTATTTCTCACCATGCCTCCTCTTGTATTCTCGATTTCAATAAGCTTAGCTAGATTTTTCTTGTTTGTTCACTCAGTCTCTCTCTCTCTCATATGTTAATTCATCCATCCATCCATGCATCCATCCATTTTCCATCTGAATTTTCCAAAAAATATAAATTAATAGTTGTTTTTGATTGATTCACATTTACTGTACTTTTTCAGCACTTGTTTGTCCTTGAATCCTTACATCTACCTAGGCTAATTTGTACTACTTTGCTGTGTAATATGGGATTACTGAGGCTGTGTTCTCATTTGCAAGTTTAGTTGTCTGACTGCCTGTTACCTATGACCTGTGGAAAGTGTTCATGGGAGATTGTCAGTCAGTGTTAGGATATGGGATTCGATTATGGGGTATGTGGATTATGTGGGAATGGTACTATTTGTTTGTGGATGCAAACTCTCCCAGATAAACCCACCATCTTTCCTACCACTTCTTGTCTATCCTGGGTCCTGGATCCTGATAAAACGACCTTCTCCTTCTATGCCTCCAGCCTAGGGGTTATAATGGCCATGATATTGATAATGTTTGGGCTAGTCTGCGCTCTTAAATTTAGATGTTAAGCTTTTCTTTCAGTTGAGTAACCAATTATCTGTATCACTCTGTTTAAACAGTCAGTTGGTCTATGTTATCTGATTAGGCTATGGTTAACACAGCAACCTCTAAAATATTGTTTTGGATGCAGTGTCAATAAAAACAGTAATGGTAGAATCTATTTTATTTTTGGTATAAAAAGGCTCTAGCTCTGTCAGTTGAGTTTTCTCTACTCTCCTGCCTCTAAGGAATTTGTTTATTTCCAGATAAAATTTCATCATGATAAAAATAGGACTAGAACTGTTCCACTTGATGTGAAAGGATTTTATGAGATCATTTTAGAGAACTCAGTGTATGTGTAGCTGTTGCAAGCACAGGAAATAGACAATAGAGAAAAAATTATTAATTTTAAGAAATATTACTATGTTTTACATTTATAGTGTTCAAAAATGCAAAATAAGCACAGAAATGTTATTTTTAAATGAATGTTTCTGGCACTGTATGTCTTTGAAGATAGGTGCCACTCGAAGTGTTCAAAAGAAACAGGAGTTGTTGCTCATAATGGAAGTAGTGATGTTTTATTGCAAAAACCTCTTCTCATTTTAGTCTGTATTGTCTTTCTTCTCTGGTTTGGCTTCTATACACTTTTTCTAAATTTTGTGGTTCTAAAACTGGAGTGATATTTACTTAAAAATTCTGAAACTGAAATTATGGTTAATTCTAAACAATCATATTAAAAGGTGATATTTATTTTATGCTAATTACATGACAGATAGTGACTTATAAATACTATCTTATTAAATCCTTGAAAACATCCAGAGAGCTCAGCAACATTATTTATCCTTATTTTATAGTAGAAGAACAGGTTTAGAGGTCAACTTGGATCTCTATTCTGATTTCAGATCCTAATCTTTAAACGATTAGGCAATATGTAAAATACAGGACTTATTAAGTGTTATAAATAGACAAGTATATAACTAATTTATAATTATCAAATTTAAGATAAAAGTAGTGCAATTTGAGAGTGATTACTTTGTAAGTACGTCATTAATACTAAATGGAAGTCAATAGCTCCTTAGCTCCTATATTTAATGGAAACAAATTTTATAACTGAAATATATTTAGATATTTTCAGAGACAAACAGTTAAAGAAAGAAATAAAAGACTGAATTCACAAGCATAGAATTAGCTGAATGATTGTAATTGATTATTTTATTGCGGATTATTATCATGACTTAGGCATGAATGAGTTAAAAAAGTAATTCTATTGTGTATCACTTTCTTTGAATTCTAAACACAGATCAAGGTTTACACATAAAATCTTAAGTAGTCACTTCTTTTTATTTTTCTGAATTTGTTTACCCTAGTGATTTTTTTCACATGTCATTTATTGGTAAAAATAAACTCATTAGAAAATATTATTGACTCAAAGAAGATAAGAAATGTACATAAATCCTTGACATTTTTCTAGGATGATGTTTCATGCTGAGTTAATTGTCCAATAATTTAGAGTGATATTTTCATAGCCATGTAGTTAAAATACCTGATATCTGAGATATGGTGGTGTGCTCTGTAAAAAAAGTATATAACTTCATTGTTGAAATTAGAGTAGGATTTTATTTAGAGTTGTTTTATCATGTCTGCTTCTGGCCCTGTCTTTCTGCTTAGTGATTATTTTTTGCCGAAGATACATACTCTCTTCCTCCTACTCATCCGTGTCTCTTCCTCCCTTTCTACCTAAATACAACCCAACTTAAAGTCCCTTAGGGGAAATTTGGGGTTCTCTTTTATAGTTGAGTTTTATGCATTTTTATCCTTCTCTGTGATTGTCATAATTAAATACATGTAATTCCCACTTATTGAGACATTATTTAACCAACAATCAAAAATTGGGACAGCATCAAATAACTCTAAAGAAAGATGTGCCAATGTTTTTATTTCCAAATCTACAATATCAGAGATCTAGGAGCCAGGAGGAGTAACATGGTATCCAAATACCATTTAAAGAGTTTATTTTGGAAATCTCCTTCCAACACTGCTCAGGTATTGGCCTTTATTATTCTGATTCACTTTATGAATATTTCTTCTCAGTTTGTCCTTCAACTTGCTCATGAACTAGTTGGGGCTTAACTGTGTATCCTAAAAATAAGTTATATAATCTCTTTGTATATATCATTTGTTATAATCAAGTTAAGATGATGCCATGAAATCACTGATCCAATATGGCAGGGTTTCTCATAAGAAGAGATGAATCTGTGCACAAATATACACAGAGAAGAGCTGTTATGTGAGGACAGAAGATAACCACATGAAGGTAGAGACTGAGTTATATTAGGCAAGGAAAAATTCTCCTACAGGTTTCTGAAAAGCGTAATTCAGCCAACATCTTGACTTTTGGACTTCTAGCTTCCAAAACTGTAGGATGGCAACTTTCTGTTGTTTCAAGTCACCTAGTGTATGGTACATTGTTTAACAGCACTAGGAAACTATATAACCCTTGACTTTGATAACACAACATATACAATTTTATTAATAACCACTATTTTGAGTTTCACAAAGCTTTAGTTTTTTCAATCAGTTTGTCTTTGCTGTTACAAGTATACTAACAACAGTGCACACAGCTACAACAATTGGCATAGTCCTGTGTCATGAATATGGATTCAACATGTTCATTCACTGAATCTCATGAATTTCATTCTTAGATTGACGTTCATGTCATCATTATTGCTCTACTCTATTTAGATATCCAACTGTAAGAAAATTAGTTCTTCTGATTCCCCTGTTCCATAGGTGATTAGAAGCAGCAAATTGAGTGGGAAGGAAGAGATTCAAGAAATGCAATCAGAATAGGAATTATTCTGTAGCCACAAAGTGAGAAGTTTAAAACCTGGCTTAGAATGTAAATTCTGTTACTAATAACCTTCTAGAGATTGGAAATTTGACTTACTTTCTCCTTCCCTCATTTACTAAATAGAAAACCACAGCACCACTCTTATGACAATTAATGATGTAACATTTTGACAAATAACCAGCTTAGCTAGGCATATGGTAGAATTTACTATTAATTTCTTTATCACTCCTTTTGTTTAAGAGGATGCACAGTCTAACATCACTAAATGTAAGAAGAAAGCTTGTTCCTACATTTTTCTTCAGTGCTATAATTGCTAAACATGAATTTGATCTTGAATCTTTAATAAATAATTAAATTATCATTGGTAATTAGCAGGAGTTTATACAAGTGATTTTGGAACTTGACATGGATTTATATTCATAGGAGTACATTGGAACCATTACATACTCATCATTTCTGTTATGAAGTCTACTTAAACACTCTATCAGTGAAGTAAATGTGACCTGCCTCAATTACTTAGACTATTTTCCAGTTGGTTTATCCATGCTCTGTAATGTTTTTCAGAGTTGGTAAATTTAATTTTTGTGTTCCTTGCATTAATTCTAAATCTTATATTCCAAATGGAAATGTGACTGAGGTTGTATTACAAAGGCCAAAGCCTCAGAATGCAAAGTAAAAACAAGAAATAAAAACAAAGTTTCTTGAATTAACTATTTTTTTTCAATTTTTTTTTAAGTTTGAAAATGGGAATAGCATTTTCTATTATCCTACTTCCTAAGAATTCTAAATAGGTTCATCAAAAAATAAATCCACTAGACATTTATACAGTGCCTCTAACTCATACATATTTGAGTTATAAGCACTTTATGAATATAAACAGTAGCATTAGTATACAGATATGACCAGTGTAGTCTTTTGTAATCAAATAATTAATTAATGTTAAAAGTCAAACATTAAGAAACCAAGTTCTAGATTTATTGGATTTTGTTTTATCATAGTCACAATACTGATTTTAATTTCTTTTTGGACTACTAACAAAATTCAGGGAAGCGTTTTATACAGAGACTGGCATGAAATCATGTAAATATTAGTTCATTTTTAAATAAATATTTATGAAGTGCCAGACATTGTACTAATTGCTACAAATAGAGTGGTGAGTAAAAAGAAACTTATTTTCCTTTGCTTTCCAGAGCTTGCAATTGACCTGAGGCAAATTTTTCATAGGCATTTGTTTTATTTTCCCCTACAGAACCCTTGTATCAGCTCCACTTTCACTGATGACCCCATCATTCCCTTCCTCGACTCACCTTTGCTCTTTTTAAATGACAATCATTTGCCTAGTTAGAGAGTTGACTCCAGTTTTTATTAATAAATTTATTCTTGATATGATTCCAATATAAGAAAATCTGGAAAACTCAATAAAAAGCTTAAAGAAAAATTTAAAAAATGTTTGCTATTTAAAGATCTGTAATAAGTATATATTTCAAAAAGTCCTATTCTAAGTACACTTATACTAATTAAATGTAGAACTAGAGAATGTGTTTATTAAATTATATAATAAGTTTACTATTAAATGAGGACTATGAGTAAATAAAATAAGCCTCTCATAGTTAGCCTGACTTCATCTTTTTGAATTCTTCTGAGTTCTCTTCTAGAAATTATGATTCATTGAAATGAAGGAAGGGAAGGAAATGGTGGGGAAGGAAGAACTTCCCCACCATTCACTACCACTGCCAACAAAGAAATAACTCAACAATTCATTCTGTTAAAGAGTTGAAAATCAAATATTTTATTTCTATTGACTACTGTTCCTTACTGATTCATTTTGTGAATTAAAAACAAATCACTCATGAATAATTTGTATTTACATGCTGCCTTTCTTCTGAGAAGCTAAAAAGATTTAAATCCTTTCTACTTCAGATTTTTTCTAACGGTTAAAAAATATTATAATGCCCACCATTGCCCCTTAATGTTACAATTGAAAGCCTTTAAATCACTTCAATCGGTTCTGATAAATAATGCCAGCTATAAAATACTATTATTAACCCTACATTGACCACAAAATGCTCATCATTAAAAAATAACTTTAAAACTCGGATATCTTCACTGCTGTTTTGAACAGAAGTATTTGATTAGAAAGAAGGCATGGATTTTGAAACTTCAAAACTGAAATGTCAGATAGTTACAGTGAATTTACACGGGGAATAAATGCAAGAAGGAAAAATGTGCATTAAACTTACCACTACCCAATACTTCTTCCTCACTGCCTATTCTATTTTTTTAATGCGTTGCATTATTCTTTGGATAAAGTGTCCATTTAACTGATTGCTATGTTTTAAACAATTTTGAGAATGTGATGGGATGACCATTCCTCATGCTCTCCGGGTGTTCCTGGCTGATTCTGATGGCTTAAGTGAACACAGCGGCAGGGACAGACGCTGTAGGGAGTAACACTAATCACAGGACACCATAAAGCCCAAAGTAACTGCTATTTTTTTCCCTTCAATTTTTTCAGTTAAATTCGTTGTTGGTATATTCATAATTCATAAAAGCCCAAGGAGAGAGGGCTTTTATTCCACAAGTATTTATTGAGATACCCCATGAAACTTTTTTTTGGTCTAGCAACAAATCATCAGTTGGTTATGGCACATCTCAAATGTAACATGGCTTATTACAGCCGCAAATTGCACTTGATTTTCTTCTTTGATTTTTTTGAATCTTTTAGATCTCCTGAGGCATAACACAATGAAACCATTGTTTTTATCCATCACAATTAAAATGTACTTATTTTTAAGGAAAATATTTAAGTCAGATCCTTATCCAGTGTTTCAGGTTTTGATTTTAATTTTGGAATTCATGTTGAAAAACAAAAAAGTAAAACATCTGCAAAAGATGCAATTAGCCTTTTTATTACTGAGAGAGATACAGTCTAAACGAAACCTAAATCTCACTGCAGCTATAAGGTTGAGCCATCCCAATTCATTGATTTATAAACATTGAGGGTCTATTTCTTCCAATAGCCATCATTTCAATTCTCTTGGGTAAAATAACATTTGGTGGCTCTTTAGTGACATCTGGGTTGGATGCATATCTTTTGCATCATACGTATCTCATTATGGTAATTAAGACACACTTTCCTCATTTTATTTTGCTTTGTTTTTTATTTAATGTCAATCTGTGTTTAAAGCTTGATTTCTCCTCTCCCTAATTACATACTGAAGTGGAGGTCATAGCTTTTTGAAATGGATGAAAGAAGGAAGACTTGGACTATAAAATGAACTATACATCCTCTTCTAATCACTGACTCCTTCCTTAGTTGTAACAAGGGGCAAGGGAGAGGATGAAAATAGCAAGTATTTCTTTACTAAACAAGTTTAGAAGCATGCTTCCTCCCTGGTTGATGATCCTGTGTCTCTGGGTAACACTTCCTGGTACTCAGTATCCTCTCTGAGTATTTGTGCCAACTCTCTTGTGGTGCTTGTGTGGGTACAACTTCAGAGAATTTCAACAAGTACATTCCCACTTCATCATACCCTGATTTTTGAGATTCAGTCCTGCTAAACATAACTCCTGTAGGTGCCCACATTTTTCCAGCCAATGCTAGTGGCCAGTCATCTTCCCTAGGGTCTTTTGATGCTGAGTCTCCCTGACTGATATTTTTAATGGGAAGCATGGACTAAATGGCTCACATCCAGATAACCACTTCAGAGTCCAGTAACTCACTACTGTATCAGTAGCTCTGTTGACTAAACAGATAAATAGCCTAACAGCTAAATGTCAGTCTTCCTGCAGGCTTGACTAATCCTTACAAGGGATTCTCTTAAAGCAGCCCCAGATCTCAATCTCTCCAGGAACACTGTATTCCCTAAACAGCTTCCACATCATTCTTTTCATTCTCTTTTTGAATGAAAGGAGACCACTGTGATTAACTGTGTTGATTTGACTAAATGGTTTATATGATTCTGATCCACTGGGATAGGAGGCGTCAAGAGCACACTATTCTTAGAACTCAGTATTGATTCTGCAAATATTTATTGAGCACTAATAATGTGGAAATAATTGCTGGTAAAAAAGAGCATACAACATTTTAGTCTTAGGAGTAAAAAGTCCTATGGAAAAAACTATAGCAAATGAGGAAAGGAATTTTGGAGGAAGTGGGTTTAAGAGGATTCGATGGTGATGACGGGTCTGTGTAAATCAAGATAGTTAATGAGACTCTTGCTGAGAAGAGATTATTTGAACATAATCATGATGAAGATGAAGGGTTAAGCTACAGGGATATTGGAGTGGAAGTGGGAGAGAGGGTCCCAGTCTGTTGGAAAACAAGTTCAAAGTCCTAAGGCAGGAACATGGTGACTTGTTTAAGAAGCCAAACATCATATGGAGGTATTTCCCGCTACCCATTTCCAAGCTTTTGTCCCTAGTTTAAATGCAGGTGCTTGACAGTTAACATCACCCTGTTCCACAATATTCAGGACAAATCAGGTTAAACGTTGTAGGCATGTCCTGGCGTGGGCTAATATAACAAAAATATCATAGACTGAGAGGCTGAAACAACAAAAATTTATTTCTCACCGGTTTGGAGACTGGCAAGTCTCCAGATCAAGATCCAGCAGTTTCAACATCTGGTGAAATCCTGCTTCCCAGGTTGTAGACAGCTGTCTTCTGGCTGGGACCTTACATGCCAAGAGGCAGATAATCTCTTCTGTATTTCTTTTTATAACCTCATTTATGAAGGCTCCACCTTTATGACCTAATTACCTCCCAATTGCCTCACTTCCAAATACTGTCATATCAGAGATGATGCCTTCAACATTATACATTTTGGGGGAATACAAACATCCAGTTCATGCCAAAATGTGATAAAACCACTTGAGCAAGATTCTGTAGTCACTAATATTAATGCCAAACTGTATACTCTGTGACTTTTTAAATATACAAAGTTAACACTAAAAAAAAAAATCCTACTGTTTAGCATACAATATGTTAATAATTGTTTGCGAAATGGGAGAATTAAAACCATTTATTAGAGATAGAGAATTTTTTATGAAAATAAACAGTTTAGCTATTTTTCTCATCAAGTTTTTACAGCTGAATTTTCTTTCGACTTCCTGTTTATCTCCGTGTTTCTAGTAACCTTCCCCAGTAAGTAGTTGGTGATTTTTCCTTTGGTAGGAGCTTACTGATTTTCTGATGGTATGAAAATCACTATACTTATAATTTTCATCTTAACTTTAGTTTGGTTTTAAACTCTTCTAAATAAAGAAACAAATGAAGTTTTGAGAAATAGTTTTCTTGCTGAAGGTTATAACAGTTAGTGTCGGGAAGAATTACAGTGTTTACAGAGTCTTGGATGACTCTGTAGACATACCAAGCACTTGCTCAAAGAATTGAAAAAGAGAAAAGGGAAATAATTTGATGTTTGGAAAAATTGGCTGAAATAATCATTTTGGATTATGCAAGGGGTTACAGAGCTTGCATCCATAATATTTTCAGTGCTTTTTTTCTTCAGATTATTTGTATCTGTCCTTGGTTAAGTCTTGGGTAACAGAGGTTGGCTGTAACCTGGCTTTGACATTAACAAGTCTAGCCACTTCTGACAATCTCTCTGAGGCTCACTCAGATATATCAGCTGTAAAATAGCAATAATCACACCAATGTTGCAGGTGAGCGTAAGGGGTAAATGAGAAAATACAAGGACCTTGGTAAGAACATATTAAGAACTTAGTAAAAGCAAATACCACTATTCTTAGCAGAAACAAATCTGGAGTTCCAAATTATATCTGCCTCACTCAAAACCCTATACATTGAGCCACTGTGAACAATGACAGATATATTTGTTTTTCCCCAGGAAGTTCACAGTGATAGCCTGGTGTCATACCCAGCTGTCTATTTGTGTACGACTTCCACTCCTTATTTTTCTGTGTCTTTTACAGAACAGGAAGAAGTAGCACCTTCAAATAGGTGTTCCATTAAAAGACCAAGGCTGTTTACTGCAGTCCTGAAAGAGCTCTCTCTTTTCATTTTTAATATTTTGTGAAAAATCATTCAATAATCTATTCCCTCAGGCAGTTTCAATTTATCCATATTGCAAGGAAACATCTTAAGGTGAAAACTTCACTACTGTGGGTTTCCTTTGAACAAAAGTGATAAAGAACAAAGAGTAGGCTTTACCATCTTATTTGCTAAGACACCTGCAGAGAAATAATTCTCACTATCATTCCCTATAGCCTATGGCTTTTACAAACATAACATCTGACAATGGTTTATTTTGGCCTCAACTCACAATTGGGAGTTAAATCCTGAGGACACAGTAAGTATTTACAAGTTGTGGGAAAGAGGGTAAAAGTGGGACAGTTGACAGATGAAGTCTCTTAGCGGTATTCCAAAAGAGCAATCATATACAAGGACCTACTACCCAGAATTGGATACACATGAAATCTATGTATCTTCCACCATACATTTTAGTAACAACAAAAATTTGGAGGAAAATAGCATAATATTTATAATAAAATAATTATATAAATCTAAGTTTTTAGCCGATTCCCTTCCTCTCCTTAAATATCTTTCACAGTTTATAAGCTCCTGGCATAGACATAATAGAAACTTAGAGTTATTGCTGTTAAAAATATTGATTTTAAATATTGTTGATTACAAATATTTTCAAAAACAAATGGGACTGTTTTTCACATTAACCTAAGAAGCATTCTAATATAAAAATAAATTAATTGGGTGCTTAATAAAACAAGTTATTTTATAAATTCAAATTCAAACTATGTATGCAATAAAAGTCAGTCCATGGGGGTGGAAAAGGCCCTGTTTTGATAAACACACAAGTTAGCAGTGGTTTTTCTGGGTGACAGCTGCAGTTGTATATGTTTCAGTATCCAATTTATTTTTTATTTTTTGACTTACACAATTTTGAAAATAGAAATCCACGCAAAGAACTCAAAGTTAATGAAAGATTTTTTTTTTTTTTGAGACGGAGTTTCACTCTTGTTACCCAGGCTGGAGTGCAATGGCGTGATCGCGGCTCACCGCAACCTCCACCTCCTGGGTTCAGGCAATTCTCCAGCCTCAGCCTCCCGAGTGGCTGGGATTACAGGCACGCGCCACCATGCCCAGGTAATTTTTTGTATTTTCAGTAGAGATGGGGTTTCACCATTTTGACCAGGATGGTCTTGATCTCTTAACCTCGTGATCCACCCGCCTTGGCTTCCCAAAGTGCTTGGATTACAGGCTTGAGCCACCGCGCCCGGCCCATGAAAGAAATTTTGAATAGGACTTTTGGAAACTTCAACACACCTGTGATATAAACAAATGAAGGTATTTAAAATGGAAGTAACAGATTTTTACATTAAATTTCAAGATCTGCTTTTCTTATTTCTGGTAAATAATGTAATAGAAAATATCCCAAACTGACAAAGAAACACAAAAATTGTATTTCAATATGATTATCATTATGATTTATCAATAGATAAGTAGAGAAAAATCTTATTTTCAACAAATAACTGGGTAGTGGAGATGACATATGCCTGTGAATTAAGTAGTAGTAGTTTAGCAGTCACTTACATGCTTCCTAATAATTTTCCTAGGTTAGATTAGATGATCAAATATGCCCAACTTTGTTGAAAAAAATCAAATAAGAATTTCAGTCATTCTTAGTTATATATTTGTAAGAAATTATATTATATGCACAGAGACAGCAGGGGAAAAAGCCTAGTTTCTGATGTTAGCACAAAAATACCCCATGACATAAATGAACATTTACAAAATATTAGCATTTGGTATTTATTAGAGTTAAAGCCTTTTCCAAGCTTTTCACTTTTATACTTTTAATATTATTTAAAACATGTTAAAAATAAAGTTCTACTTAGATTTAGAGAGACCCTGAACACCTGAACACAATTTGAAAATCTTGGCTCTAAGCTCTGTGTTCTTTACCTCTAGGAGACAGAGAGACAAAGACAGAGATAGAGATAGAGAAATAGAGTTGTCATGTTTGAAAATGCTTTGCCAGAAACTAAGCAAGGATTGAGATTCTCTTACATTTGTTTCAACTTTAAAAAAAATATGGGCTGGGCACAGTTGCTCATTCCTGTAATTCTAGCACTTGGGGAGGCTGAAGCGGACAGATAACATGAGGTCGAGAGTTTAAGACCAGCCTGACCAATATGGAGAAACCCCATCCCCACTAAAAATACTAAAGATTACCTGAGTGTTGTGGCACATGCCTGTAATCCCAGCTACTTGGGAGGCTGAGACAGGAAAATCACTTGAACCTTGGAGGCAGAGGTTGTGGTGAGCCAAAATTGTACCACTGCACTCCAGCCTGGGCAACAAGAGTGAAACTTGGTCTTAAAAAAAATGTATCCCAATTTGCCTTCATTCGGTGGTTCCCAGATAACATGATTTTGATGCCTATGGGACACTTGACAGTGTCTGGAGTGCCTTCATTCAGTGGTTCCCAGATAACATGATTTTGATGCCTATGGAACATTTGACAGTGTCATCACAACTAAAAGAAGATGGTGCTACTAGTATCTGCTGAATAGATTCCTGGTGTGCTACTAAATGCTCTGCAATGCACAGAACAGTCCCCACAATAAAAGAAATTTCCAGCCCCAAATGCCAATGGGTCTTATGGTTGAGAAACCCTGCATTAGACCACTAACATTAAATTGAAACTTGCATATCATTATGATTTTCTACTGGAAACTATATGGGAAAATGCTATTTTAATTCATTCTTTCATTATGTAAATTGGAGCTCAAAATAATACTAAAAACTACATAATATTTGATACCTAAATATTTTAAAACCACAGTTATTATGTATACCACAGATGTTTCAAAGTTTTTAAGAGTGCTTGGAATAATCTTCACACAACTGTGGAGTCTAATGACAATGCCATGGTTACAGAGGCAGAACAATAACATATAATCATCCTGTCCTTCCATACTATTTGTCACTTTGCATGACTACTGATCATGCAGTTTTCTGGAGCTCTACACTTAAGCAAGGTCGTGAACCTCCACACACTCTGGTATTTTGTGTTTACAGAGGTTATGACTTCCATGTGTTTTTTTCAGTAACAAAGTGACTCTTGTTATTCCTGACTTCAAAACTTATCCAGATTATTTGATCTAGATGTTTTTGGACATAAGATTTTGTAGGCCATTTCTTGAAGGAGGCATTCTTGTCATAAATTATATCTCTGGAAATAACCTCCATTTTATAACTAGCAGGACCTTTCATCATTTTTAAAGAAAGCACACCATCACAAACACTCCATAAGTGTAGTTCTGTATGATGAAGGCTTATATCATGCATAATTACAAAGCCTCATAAATGCATATGCCATGTTAATCTTTATAGTAATTCATAAGAGAGGCTTTCAGCCATCACTGAGCTATGGAACACTGGAAGTCGAAATTCGCAAGTTAATGTCTTGCCCTTTTCTGACAGCTCACCAGATTTTCACACTATAACTAACACTTTACCTCATTCAACAACTGAACTGTTGACAAGGGCACTTAAGCTAGTCAGAACAGAAAAAAAAATAAAGTATATCAAAAGCTAGTGAATAAGAAGGAAAAGTAATAAAATTAAAGAAATCAATAAAATAACTCTCAGCTTTTCATATTGCTAACATCAAATATCCCAGTCAAGTTTTCCCAAATCAGCTATGCTATATATTAAATACAACACATACTTTTTCTCCAAACATATATATTTTAAGCTAGTTGGGGGGAAAAGTTGATCCTTAGCACCAAATGTTATTTTAAAGGAAAGTTCTAGTCTTAAACTCATTTAATATGTCAATGTCTTTCTGTTTACTGATTGACTTTGTTAGAAATATTTTCTGTGAATATATTGACTTTTACAACAAGAGCAAGAAAATTTCTTTTTTTTTCTTGTCTTTTTTTTAAAATTTTTATTGCATTTTAGGTTTTGGGGTACATGTGCAGAACATGCAAGATAGTTGTAAACATTAAAGACATACTCAGAATTTTTTCTAGAAATTGGTGCAGCATTCTAGCTCGGCCGGTGTGCATAAACTATAAGTTCTATTTTTAAACTCAGCAGTCATTTCACTCATCTCAGTTCAGAATCTGTGCTTCAAGCCAAAGATCATTTGCAGTCTTGAGTTACTTGCTCTCAAAGTTACTTGCTCTCAAACTGTCTAGTACATTAACAAATAAATCCATGTTGCATTCATATATGCTTTGGTTTTTAAGTTTGGGTCTCCCATCTTGATTACTTATCTCTACATTAACCTCACCAAAGGCATCACCATTAAGAACACTAGAGGCAGATGGAGATTTGAAATGTTAAATTTATCAGCACAAACAAATGGAATATTTAACACAAAAAGTATTATTAAAATATTTAATTCGAGAAGAATAGCTAAAGGACCTTTGAAACTCATTATATGAAAAAGCGAATTTATGGCCATATACGGTAATATTTTAATTAGAATTTATCATGTTCTGCCAGGCACAGTGGCTCATGCCTCTATGTCCACCACTTTGGGAGACCAAAGCTGGCAGATCACTTGAGGCCAGGAGCCTGGCCAACATGGTGAAACCCTGTCTCTACTAAAAATACAAAAATTAGCCAGGCATGGTGACAGGTGCCTATAGTCACAGCAACTTGGGAGGTTGAGACAGGAGAATTGCTTGAACCCAGGAGACAGAGGTAGCAGGGAGCTGAGATAGCGCCACTGCACTCCAGCCTGGGTTACAGAGCAAGATTCCATCTTTAAAAAAAAAGAATAAAAAGTAATATATTCAATTCTTTCTGTGCAAATAATTCTGTAAGAAAAATAAAAGTACCTTGGAATATATAACTCAAATACATGGCTTAAAATCCTTCAAAACCTAAAGTGTAAAGGTAATTATACTTTATTTGTGAATAGGAAAGTATATTTTTAAGATTGCCACAAAGTTGATCACACTCAAGGAGTAGAGAAATTGTATAAGAATAAATTCCTTTCAGTGCATAGGTAGAGCTTCTATGTGACTGAGGCCTTCTTGTTCTATCACCAGAACCTTGAGTTTTCTTGTCCAGAGCACATTTGTAGCAACTTGAATGGAGCTAGAGACCATTATTTTAAGTGCAATAACTCAGAAAATCAAACCTGCATGTTCTCACTTGTAAGTGGGAGCTAAGCAGTGAGTAAACATGGGCATACAGAATGAAATAATAGACTCTGGAAACTCCACAAAGGGAAAAGTGAGGGAGTGGTGAGGATTGAACAATTCCCTATTAGGCACAATGTTTGCTATTGAGGTGATAGGCATACTAAAAGCCCAAACCTTACCATTATGCAATATACTAATGTAACAAACCTGTACATATACCCTCTGAAAGTATAATAAAAATAAATAAATAAATAAAATATTTTGTAATTTTACAAAAGAAAAAATACTAAAATAAAAATAAATGATTTCATTTGTAAATGCACTTTATTCTCCACAATTAACATTATTTTATTACTCTTTAATTAGAAAACTAAGCATATTTGGGTTTTAGTCTTGTTTTCAATATATCAGTCAGCCAGAGTTTTTATATCTGGAAAACACTATTAATAGAATCTAGAACACAGAATTGTTGACAAATTAAATGAGCTCATGCTGTAAAGAAGTTATCACTTTGCTTGCATATAAAAAGCTTAACAAATGAAATTTACTACTCTGTTGGCTTGAAATTATTAATAACTATGGAGTTTAATGATATTAAACAAGAATTGTTATAATTGTAGATGAATGATGATTCTATTCTTTTATGGGACTCCCAGTTTGAAAAAGTAAGCTCCCCCCCCCCGAAGAAAACCCAAATCCACATAAGAAAATGTCTAGAACATTCAAAGAAGAAAATTGATGATTGTCTCCTGAAAGAATACAAATAAAGCCTACCCTATTTAGAAAGAAGTGACCTATTTATACTGCTATTCTAAGGCCTCAATGGAAAGATCTAGAATGGTCTATAATTGGGAACGAGAACTACAAACTCAGAATAAATTATTTCCTACCAGATCAATCTGTGTGACACAAAGGAAAATAGAAATGTATAAAGAAGCTCTTAAATCCACTAACCATTTCTTTAATAAGGAGGACCAGAGACAGATCATGGTATAGTCTTTCTTTTTCATCAAATAAAATATAAATCCTAAGCTGCATATCAATCTCTGTAATTTAGACATATTTCATCTCAAAGATTTTTTATTTATCAGTCTAGTACATAATTATTGAGGTTTTATTTCCACCATTTACTATGCCAAGAAGCATTGAGAACATATTGGTAAGCAAGACAGACTTAGAGTCTGCTCTTGTAGGCCCTGTGATATAAACGGGAAGAAGATAGATGTTGAATTAGTATGTTTGGTATTAACCAAAATAGTT
Organism: Leontopithecus rosalia; assembly: GCA_028533165.1. Lineage (NCBI taxonomy): Eukaryota > Metazoa > Chordata > Mammalia > Primates > Cebidae > Leontopithecus > Leontopithecus rosalia. The sequence continues at coordinate 27,758,046 of CM052650.1, read as the reverse complement.
AAGAAATGGAAGTTATTTAGGACTAAAAGATAGGAGAAACAAAAAAAAGGGGTATACTAGATACAAAAATAGCATTTAGTAAGGTCTAGCCTCAAGAGTGAATGTGCCACTTTAAATAACTGAAATAATTGCTGTATGTCTAGAAACAGATTAATGATGACAGTTTACTGAAGAAAGGGGACTAGGCAGGTATTGACCAAGGAAACAGATTATTTGCAAACAGATAACCAATTTCAGTATTTGCAAATTTTATGGCTTTCAGTCAAAGAGTACAAGTTGTCACATGTGAAACCAGCCTACAAGTTGCTATTCACTTGTTCAACAAGTATTTATTGAATACTTTACAATTTCCCACGTATTGAGATGCATGTTCTAAGTAGAAAATGTTAGCAAGAGAGGTACCTGGCCTAATAGAACTGCCATCTAGTGGTAAGAAAAACGAACTGTTAATTACAATAAAAAGTAATACGAACGGTGACACAAAACAGGGGCAAATACTATAGTCTATGGAGTTATCTTTGAGGAGCAGATAAGTTTTAACTTGAGACATGAAGTGTGTGTAAAAGCCCAGGGTAGGAGAAAGGGGTTAACCAGAGGAACAGTATGACTGCTGAAGGAGATGAGTAGGACACCATTCAAATGCCAAAGATTTTGGAATATCTCACATAAAGGGAGCAATGAAGATGGATGAGACTAGAATTGCAGGTGAGAGTCTGAATGATTTCTGTTGCCATTTATGTCTTTTCAAGATAATAAGAAAGGCAATGGCAAGACATGGAAGGATTTTCAGAAGACCAATAGTACTCTAAAATGTAGTCAGGAAGGAATTGTCTAATTGCTGAGTGGAGAATGGAGTGTAAGGAAGCAAGATCGGAGGCAGGGGACCTAGAAAAGGTTTCTGCAGTAATACAGTCCAGGAATGCTGATGGATGTGATGCCAGTGGAGAAAATTGGCAAGGTTAGAAGATAATTAAGATTTTCAACAGGACTCAGTAAATGGTAAAAGACAACTTGTACAAAAAGGGAAGGAGTCATAATTCTAATGCCCAAAGTTGGCAAAATAAGTCAGGCATCTTTACTACCTTATTTCTTGCTAAATAAAACATCAATATGTGGGTGCTACATATTAATATATATTCAACAACTTATACCTGTAGTTTGAGGTTCTGGGGTACAGACAAAATTCGAGACATGGTTTGCTACAGTATACTTATGATATGACATTCTCATGATACCAGTCACCTAAAAAAGAGAAAGTAGATTAAAGAAAAATAAAGTCATCGTTAGAGGGTAATTGTACTGAGAACATGTGAGTTATAGAATATAATACTTAGGACTGACTTTTGAACCTTTAAGATTGCTAAAGGTTCAAAATGGCTAATGGATCAAAATTAGAATAGAAGGTTTTATTATAATAAATGCTAATGATGTGGGCTTAGTACCTGAAATGATAGAAATTCATGATTTTTTAAATCAATTCACATCCTTTTTTATTATAGTAAACATATATAATTTAATACTTGTCATTTTAACTAATTTTAAGTGCACAAAATTCAGTGGCCTTAATTATACTCTCAATGTTATGCAACAATTACTACTAACTATTTCCAAAATTTTTATAACTCTAAAAGGAAACTGTGTACTCATTAAGCAATAATTTCTTAGGAGTCTCTGGAAACTTCTAATCTACTTTCTGTCTCTATGAATTTGCCTATTTGAGATATTTTATGTACGTATAATTATGAAATATTAGTCTTTTGTGTCTGGATTATTTCTCTAGGCATAAGGTTACGAAGTATATGTTTCAGAATGTATCAGAACTTTATTAAATTTCACTGGAATTTCACTGGAATTAAATTTCGCTGGAATTAATTTATATACCAGATTTTATGTCATTTGTCAATGGTCACTTGAGTTGTTTCTACTTTGGAATATTTGTGAAAAATGGTGCAAGGAACACTGGAATACAGCTATCTGCTTGAGTAACTGTTTTCTATACTTTTGAGTATATACCTAGAATTGGAATTGCTGGGTCATGGTGATTCTATGGCTAATATTTTGAGGACCTGCCAAACACAGGAGCAATACCATTTATCATTATCATTGGCAATATACGAGGACTCCAGTTGCTCCACAGCCTCACCAACACTTGTTATGTTGTTGTGGTATCAACTTATACTTACCCAATGACTAATGATGTTGAGCATTTTTTCATGTGGTTATTGGCAATTTATATATATCCTCTCTGAAGAAATATTTGCTCAAGGCCTTTGTTCATTATTAAATTGGGTTATTGTCTTTTGGTTGCTGACTTGTAGAAGTTCTTCATATATTCTAGATATCAAACCTTTATCAGACATGATTTGAAAATGTTTTCTTACTTACTCGAGGTTTCACTTTCTTGACACTCTCCTTTGATGCACAAAAGTTTTTCTTTTTTTAATTTTAAGTTCAATTTATCTATCCATAAAATTTCAGCAGTAGAAAGGATCTTCTCAAAAGTTTATTGTTGAAAAGAAGGATAACACATATTCCTGGAATATAGTAACTGCTAAATAATTGGATTTATTAAATATCATACTTCTAAAAATAGTATGCTTTCATTGTTCCTAAATAATTGAGCTAGACTTATTTAATTGATATTATTTTTTAAAACAGGTTTAACATTCCAGTATAGCACAAACTTTGAGACAGTGTCAAAAGTCATTCTGCCACCAGTTTTTTAAAATTTTCATATTCAGGTACTAAAATAGTCAGATAATGCCATAATAATTTCAGCCCTTTAATTGTGAGCTTTCTTCATTTTAATAAATGACATAGCAGGCCTGAATGACCCTACTCCCATTTAGGAGATATAAATAACAGGTTAATCTGCACTTGTATCAAAGGATCCTTCAAATGAAAGCGATTTCTTTCTTTATACAACCCCTCCTGGGTTGTATATATTTTTGTTTATAAGATTATGAAATTTTTCTTCACAAAAAATTGTTTTTCATCAACCTTGTAGTTTACTAGTCACAATTAATTTTTCTACATTTTGCCAAAGAAACTAAAAAAATAATTAAATTTCTGAAGAAAACATTTACGGAAATTTAAAATGTTTATTTCCTTAGCTCAGAAAGATTAATTTAAGAGAAACTCTATTTCCAACTACATAATGGTTGTTATAAACTTTACTTGACTGTGTCAATACACTGACTTTTCTTTAACATACAAAAGGGGCTTTTTTAATTGATATCAATGTATTTAATTTTCAGCACTGAGAAAAATTGAACTCCTATCTTAAGTAAATGATTTGTAATAAAATTTTATTTATTTTCTTGTGTTTATATGTGTCTTTTTCTTTTCCTTTTTGTATCTCTAAGCAAAGTAAACTTTTCATCTAAGTAAACACTGAATGGTAAATATAATAAAGACACAGATATGAAAACAATGTGAATAGTTCAGATTATAAAAAAGAAACTTTCTAAGATTGTTAACATTTTTTTCTATTCTGCCCATTTCATAGTTGCTTCTCATAGTTGCTTCTCATCTGGCAAGCTGATTTTTTAAAAATATTATGGATATTCCTGAAACGAAAGCATCTGCTTGTTTCGTCATGAACTAATAATGAATCAATATATTTTCTCAACGTTTATAGATTTATCGAGTTATAATATGCTGATAAAAATCATACAAGAGCATTTCTTCCATGCCGTAGGAGAGAAATAAATTAAACCTCTTGGTAACATACAGTTCGGCTCATTACAACACTCAAAGAAGACTCATACACGTGTAGCAGTTTAGTTAAGGATTTCAGAATTATTCTGGTTATAGCAAAATAGCCCTGAAAGAATTTCAGGTGAAAAAACATAAGATTTTAGCATAGTTTTGGCATCTCTTTTACACATGCGTGCGCGCACACACACACACACACACACCAGCTAGTAGTTTCAAATATATGTTTATGTATAAATTACTTAGTGTAACTTTTTTACACTCTTGGATGAATCACTTTGTGAATTGTATGATTAAATAGTCCCTTTCACTAGCAGAAAAGTGCTTAAAAAGAGAAGATACGTGAGATCTCTGTGGACAGCCTTATGATTAGCACAGAATGAGTGGGTCAGATCCATGGAGAGAGGTGCATGCGATATGCCCTAGTGTCAATGATAGTGGAGTCGATCTGCATGCAACTCCCGGGGAAATCAGAAAATGCTTACAAGAGTATGTTAGTCAGTTCTTGTTCATATTCTCTCCTCAAGGCTTTTCCCTGTGTCAACACCATTTTTGGAGTACTTTCTTTACTAAGGACAGTTGGGGACTCCACTATACCTCCACACCACTGTCTTTTGACAGAGAAAGTGAACTTTCATGTGAACTTTTACTACACCAATCCTGGAGAATGAAAATGACCAGCAAGTATACATATCTGAAAAGAGACCAAATTGTAATATAACATAAAAACATCATGGGGAATATAATGTTTGGGTTCAAACACCAGTCAAACTCCTTTACTATTTCTGTTCATTGTTATGGTTAATTTTGTGTGTCAACCCTCCTGGGCCACAGTGTACCCAGATATCTGGTCAAATATTAAGGGTTTCCATGAAGATGTTTAAAGATGTGATTAACATTTTAAATGGTGGATAAGGTGAAGAAGTGTGCCCTCTTTAAGGTAGATAGGCCTTGAATAGAACAGAAAGGTTGACTATTCTCACCCCCAGTAAAAGAGAACTCTTCCTGCTTGACTGCCTTAGAATGCAGACATCAGCTTTTATCCTGCCTTCAGACTCAGTCTAAAGCGTTGTATCTCTTGGTCTCCTGGTCTCTACCCTGCCTATTTGGGATTGCCAGCCTCCAAAATCGTATGAACCAATTTATTTTATTTTATTTTATTTTTTGTTTGTTTGTTTTGAGACGGAGTTTCCCTCTTGTTACCCAGGCTGGAGTGCAATGGCGTAATCTCGGCTCACTGCAACCTCCGCCTCCTGGGTTCAGGCAATTCTCCTGCCTCAGCCTCCTGAGTAGCTGGGATTACAGGCACGCGCCACCATGCCCAGCTAATTTTTTGTGTTTTTAGTAGAGACGGGGTTTCACCATGTTGACCAGGATGTTCTCGATCTGTTGACCTTGTGATCCACCCGCCTCGGCCTCCCAAAGTGCTGGGATTACAGGCTTGAGCCACCGCACCCGGCCTATTTTATTGTGTTTTTTAAAATTTTTTACTTATTATTATTATTTTTTTAGATGGAGTCTTGTTCTGTCGCCCAGGCTGAAGTGCAATGGCATGATCTCAGCTCACTGTAACCTCTGCGTTCTGGGTTCAAGTGATTCTCCTGCCTCAGCCTCCCGAGTAGCTGGGATTAGAGGTGGCTGCCATCATGCCTGTCTAATTTTTGTATTTTTAGTTGAGATTGGGTTTCACTAGGTTGGTCAGGTTATTTTTTTTATGTTTACTTTTTAGAGACAGGGACTCACTTTGTTGCTCAGGCACAAGAGCAGTGACACTATCAAAGCTCACTGCAGCCTTAACAGTTGAGCTCAAAAAATCCTCTTACTTCAGCCTCCCAAATAGCTGGGATTACAGGCATGCACTACCACACCAAGCTAAATTTTTAATATTTTTCTTTCGACGGGGGTCTCACTGTGATGTTTATGCTGGTTTTCTAACTTCTGGCCTCAAACAGCCCTCCTTCCTTGGCCTCCCAGAGAATTGGAATTACAGATGTGAGCTACCATGACCAACTGAACCAATTTATTTCCTTCTTATTCAAATGAAATATAAATATATTCTTCTTCAAATAGAATATAAGTGCATTGTTCTTTACATAGAATATATTTATTCCATTTGCATATGTATAAAAATTTATTTTACATGTATATATATACATATACACACAGACATACACTATTCACTATATATCTGACAATCTTTGACTAATCAAAAAACTTTAGCAAATTACTTAATTTCTCTATGCCTTAATTACTTCATATGTAAAATGGTAAAAAAAAAAAAACCATAGGATCTACCTATCTTAGTGGCTGTGAGGATTTAATTAATTAACCAGGTTCTTAATTTCTTTCTTATCACTCAACTGATGTTAGCTATTATTAACATTGTGTCCAAAAACTTATTAAAATATTAAAAAATATAAGCATTTATATTCCTACTTAAAAAATAAAATTTGACAATATTACTTTAAATTTGGCTAATATAAAAGTAATTAAGTAACTAGATTACCTGATCGACTTTGTATTTTTAAAAGTGAAATCACTCTTACTAGAATATATGTCTCTAAATGTTTGTATTACTTTTAGAGAGAAAGGAATCCAAAGCCTCCTTCAAATCAAAGGAAGCATAAACTTTACTATCCAAAGTCTCAAGTGGTTAATGATCACTCAGGTTAAGGGATTTTGGTCTAGGTGCAGCATGAAAAGGTGAGAATGGAAGATCCGAGTAATGACTCACCAAACTTTTTAACAGCTTTCAAATTGACATTCTTCTTTATTGTATATTGCTAAGGTACAGGGTTCGCAAACTGCATTGATTAAAATAATCTCAATGTTTACATAAAAATGATTTTTGAATTATTGCTGAAAAGTGGTCTGTAAATAGTATATCAATATCCTAACCCCTGGATTTGTGAATATTACGTTATATGGCAAAAGAACAAATTTTATGTTATATGGCAAAATATGTGATAAAGGTAAAGATTTTGAGAAAAGCCATTTATCCTGGATAATCTAGGTGAAACTTACATAGAATCATGGTTTATTATTATTATTATTATTATTATTATTTGAAACAGTCTATGTCACCCAAGCTGGAGTGCAGTGGCATTATCTCAGCTCACTAGAACATCTGCCTTCTGGGTTCAAGTGATTCTCCTGCCTCAGCTGCTTGAGTAGCTGGTTTACAGATGTGCATCACCATGCCCAGCTAATTTTTGTAATTTTAGTAGAAACTGGGTTTTGCCATATTGAGCAGTCTGGTCTTTCACTCCTGGCCTCATGTGATCCTCCTGCCTTGGCTTCCCAAAGTAGTGGAATTATAGGCGTGAGCCACTGAACCTGGAAGAACAACATGCATCTTTATAAGAAATAAAGGGGGAATTTTGGAAGGAGAAAATGTCAATGTGATGGAAGAGGCAGAGATTGGAGTGACTGTGGTGACAAGTCAAGGTACACCTGCAGCTTCAGAAAGTTTAAGTTAAAAGATTCCCTCTCAGTGTCTTAGGGAGCCGGTCCTGCTGATAAACACTGATTCCAGACTATGGGCTTCGGAACTGTGAAAAAAATACCATTTTATTATTTTAAAGCACCCGTTTGTGATAATTTCTTACAGCAGCCTCAGGAAACAAACACACTGCCCTTCATCAGTAGCAATTTCTGATAACTCTTTAGATAATAAATTAGTGATTCCAGATGAAATCTAACTACATGACTTGTAACTAGATTTCCCTTTTATAAGAAATATTCATACAATCATCACCAGTTTTAGTTACATATAAAATTTACCTTTGCAATAAAATATCATGTTCTAAACTGATAAACATTTAATCATAAACTTGCTATGCCACCTATTTACCTGTTGTGCTGTTTTGATGACAAGAAACACACTACAAAAATGAACGAAATTCATGAGAAATTATTGGAAAAAGTATGCATGAATATAGTGAAAAATGGAATATCTGATGTAAGGCAAAGCATCAAGGGAGATGTTGAACATGCAGACACTGTGGAGGGGGCAGCACTGAGTTCCAGGGTTGCAACAGGCAGAGCATTCATGAGCAAAGCCAACAATAGTGATGTATTCTAGTGCTGGGCCATTGACTTGGATTGGTTCCTTTTATTTCCTTTTACTTTTTTCTGCTTGAAATTCTGACTTCATGATCAAATTCAAATTCTCTTATAAACATAATTTAATTGTACCATAAAATCTTGCTTTATAACCACATAATAATTGTTTTCTCGTCATTTATAAATATTTTGAATTGGCTGGCTATTACAAATTGAGATTAGTAGTCAATCATTCAGACAATATTCAATGACATTTGTATAGAATTATTTTTGAAATCTTATCTAATTAATACACTTCCAAACTGTTGAGATTAATTTTATTATTATATTGTTCTATAACATAATAAATATTTTTGAAAGTACTATTGGAAAAGATGGCAATACAATTTGAAGCATCTCCAAAATAAAATTTTGTAACAAACTAAAACAGTGTATAGTTCATCAGATTTTAAAATCTGATATGATAGTTTGTATACAATGTAAAAATACTTTTAAAAGGGAAATTTCATAAAGTATTTAATAGTAAGGGAACACTTAAAAAAATTGGAATCCCTATTAGTTAATATAGTGTCTTAATATTCCCAGACAGCTGGACTCTTTCTGTTGTACAGTTGAGCTAAATGATAACAGCTGAAAATGGACATGATTAAAATATATGAAGTGAAAAATAGTAACAGTATTTGTATACTTTTTAAATAAAGGACTCTAGATTGAAACTATAGAGTAGAAAGTTAAACAGAGGAACATATTAATGTATGCAAAACTAAGCCACACAATAAACCTTGTAATCCATACAATTTCTGTAGTAATAAAATAATACACTCTTTATCTGAGTTAACATGAAGGAAATAATGATTATTTAACAATCATTTCCAAGATGGCCAAATCAAAATCTGTCTAGACCAGAATAGAAGGCTGACACTGCATGACTAAGCTTAAATAAACGTGAGCAAGTATATTCATTCACTCATTCAAGTGCACTTTTCTCACATAGCACCCTTAAGTATCAGTTGTAATCCTATTACCTGCCCTATGGAGCTTATGGTCTAGTGAGAGTGTTTGATGTATACAGAAATAACTAAATAAAAATCAATGTGCAAAGACATAAAGACCAGAGAAACTTTTAAGTCAGCCTGGATGACAGTGAATCATGAACAGCTGTTCACAATGACTAAGGTTATCAATTTGCATTTCTCAGGCTAAGTCTGGAGAAAACAGTGTGTAGTGTAGAACATTGGCTTTGGAATAAGATTTCTTGTTTTGAATCCTGTCTCCACTAGCTATATGACTTGCCCTAGAACTAGGTATTTAAACAGCTGTGCTACGTTACCCATAAAGTGAAAATAATAATAATAATACCACTTATCTCATAAAGTTATTTAAAAGAGTAAATGATGTAATGGATCTAAAACACAACATGTACCTGGTGCAGGATAGGTCCTTACTGCAAGCTGGACTCTCAAGAAATTAGCTCTGAGACAGAGATTAGCATGTAGTATGTGTTTTCAGGTTGAACATTTATAGAAAAAGTGAAAGAAGTGTAGTAGTCAGAAAAAGACTTAAACTTGCCTCACTAGAAAAAGACCTCATCAGCCAATGGTCTCCTACCACCAACCCTTTCCAAAATATGTTGAAAACCAAGAGGTAATATTGACAACATCCCAGTAGCTGGAAGAATAAGTCTTGAAGTCCTAGAGGCAGATCTTGGAGGCTCCATACAGGACCGCTATAGAATTCAATGAATGTTAACTATTCAGTACTAGGTATTGCTATTTTACTCTAAGATTACGTGAACTTCAATTAGATAACAGAAAGTTAAAATACTGATAGAAATTCAGGAGTATCTAAGTTTTAGCAATAATACCAGCAACTAGTGATGTTACAAAGAAGCCCTGAAAATATTGATCCATTTTGATTCAACAGTTACATATTTAAGAATGTATCCTAGGGAAATAATAGGGATGAACAAAAATCTTTAACTTTGAAATTGCTTATTAAAACATAATGAAAACAAAAACTAAAACAAGTTTACATGTCCAGCAGTAGTGAAAGAATAAGTAGTACATCCCTTATTGTATATATGATGATAAATCCATAGAGTAGAATACTGTTCAGCTATTAGAGCTAATGCTGTTAACAAAAGTTTATTGACATAAGAACACATTCATGGCATGGAAAGTGGAGGAAAAGCAAATTACAAAGTCTATATAATGCGTAATATTTTTTGATACGCACACAAAAATTTATTCCAAAAACTCAGTGATAGTTATCTCTGAAAGCTAGGGTTACAGGAAATTATACTTCCTTGTTTTACTTATTGTATTGTTTTCTTTCTTTCATTATTAAACATAGTATTCATATGAAATAGCATTAATAATTAATACAGATAAGTTACCTAGTCTTAGGTATTTCTTTACAGCAATGCAAGAATGACCTAATACAACAATGTATATGTATACTTTGAGAAAAATGACAAAAGGAAACCACATGTACAAACCAATTAAATAAAAATAATGTAATAACCTGTGTACGAAGTACTGTACTATACTAGCATAATAACCATAATAAAAAGTAAAATTAATATAGCCCCCAATACCTTTAAAGTACCTGTATCACCTCATACAAATAAGAAACATTAATGTGGTAGAATACAAACAGAAATTTGGCAACACTCTTAAATTGGTCCAGAGGTAATTTGATCAAGGTTACACTGAGATAAGGTTAGATACGGGTTTGTTCAAACTGAGAGGCAGTGTGGTTTGGTAGTTCAAAGTGTAGGCTCTGGAGTAATTTTTCCAGTTTCAAATATAATATCCAGCAAACAGGATTTTTGTGTATTTTGCCATTAAGCTATCTTATTTTCACAATATAGTTTTTCACTCGAAGTTTCATACTTTGCACTCAGGTTTATCATTTTACTCATTCCAGCATCTATCTATTCTTTATATAATATTATTCAGAATGTTAGCTGATTCTCCAAGCTTTGTGCTCCCCCTTTCCTTTTTATACAAATAAGACATAGAAAAAAAGCAAGGACATTAACTTTGGAGGCCAAATAAAAGGCGTGGAAGAGTGTACCCATATGTTCCTTTCAGGACCTAGACTCTCATCAACTCCCATTCTCTCAACTTCCAGGACTCCTAGTTGTAGATGGCCTAGTTCATTCAGGTATTTACTCAATGGTCTCCTCCTAAATAATCTTAGGATCTCCACCTTAAAATTCATGTCTCCTCTCCCTGACACTCCCTTTCTCTGCTTTATTTTTTTTCCTACATGTATCCATATATCATCACCATTTTTTTTCATCAGTATCCCTGCAATGGATTGTAAACTATGAGGCTGAAGATGTTGGTTAATTCAGCTCAGTGCTGTATCTCCAGGGCTTATAATAGTGCATTATGTAAAGTAAATAATCAATAAATATGTGCTTAAAATGCAGAAATGGAGAGAAATGAAAAATAATTGGTCAAAATGGTTTATTGACAGGATCACTTTAAAGGGAGTGCATCCAGTAGTATTAATCAAGCATATATTTGAGTGCATCTTTTTCAAAAAACATTCAGCCATATGCGTTAGACACATATTGTATTTCAGCAAGCATATTAAGTACTAGGGATGCAACAAAGAACAAATAGGTAAAGCTGTGGCTCTCACAGTGACATTTTAACTCACTTTCCAGCACTACGAATATAGCATTGTACATCTGAATAGTTGCTGGGGATGGGAATGAAGTAAAGATAACACCAGTGTCATTGCAAAAGAAATTTTGTTTTGCAGCTACGTTTTCTTTCAAAATACTTTTTCTTGGAAATAGATTTGGTCCAGGGAACTCATACTAAGAACTATTTTCAAGACTTAAATCAGTAATTACTGACCATCCAAGTCACATAAATATAGAAGAAAACGATTGTATTATGGTTATTTTATTGCTATTTTAAAATGGCTCCACATCTGTGAAATTTTTCCCTCTGTCTGATATGCTGCATTAATCATCTACTGTGTATATATCATATTATCACAAATATAACAATATTAAAGGCAGAATTTTAAAGGAATATTTATGCTAATAAAATGAACATTTCAAAAGCAACATTAAAAAGTTTTTTATCTGGCAATATTCATATTTGCATAAATTCAGCATAATAGCTTAATTTTAAAATGTCTTGCATTTTCACCCCATTTAACAATTCCTCATATTTTTAAAGGGTAGTGTGGTGAATTAATGTAGGAATATTTGCATTACCTTATAAATAACATGTGCATTGTTAAACAGGGAAAAGAAGCCAAGTCCTTTAAAAAATTTCACACATTTATTAATCATTTGATGTTGTGTGTTTTTTTATGCACTTACTGCATTACTTCTTTGAATTTATAGAAAATGACTACTAGCAAAATACATAGGAAACTCTTGGTGCCAAAAATAAAATATGAGTACACTTAAGATGTTTTTATTAGTAATTTTAGCAACACTTCCAAAAGATTTAAGAAAACTACATTCTTAAGAATGCTTTCTAATTTTAACATGTTTAATAAAATATACAAACTACCTATGTATTCTTATATTTTTTATATACACATATACTTTAGGGTCACTGAGTAGAAAACTACTATAGAAAACATACAATAGATATAAAATTAAAAGAATCATAGTAGACGTAAAAATGAATATTACAACATTTTCTATAGAAAGGGACATTTATGAGACATTTAGATATCATTTTTCAGTAATATGCAAAAAATAAAATTATCAACAACTATATCATAGGAAATCACTCTCTATCTACATCATAACTAAAACTATCATATCATACCAGTGAAATAGACAAAATTTTGATTGCCCTAAGGAAACTTACAGTTTAAGTAGACAAGGCTAAGACTGATAAATAATTCTGAAAAACGACAAGACAGAAAAAGTCATGTAATAGGTCACATGCAGACACTGACTGTAACAAGAATTCACAAAACTGACAGTTGCTTCTTATGATTTCAGCAACTATCTGAAGCTAATTTGCTAAAAGCAGTGCACAGTGCACAGTGTACAGTGCTAAAATGCTGACACATATTTGGCAAACAGATACATGCTTAAATTTTGAATGTGAGCCTTAATTTTGAACAAGGCAGCTAAATTTTGCAAACTTTGTGAAACAGGATTTAAGAAAATACAAACTCAATATGTGTTCTATGAATTTAGGTGAAATAGCTCATATGAATATACCTAGTGTAGAGCCTGCAAATGTTAAACCCGTACTAAAGTTACCATTATTATCATTACTACTGTTTTTATCCACTGGATGGATAAGAATCCTATCTTTTGCCTTTTGTGTGGGAAAACACAGACCCAAACTGGTTCCTAGAATCCTCCACTTTAATTAATGTACTACAGTTGCACACAGTAACTTGCTTGATAAAGTATACTGTATTGACAACCTTCCATTTTCTGTCTCACTTCTCATTCCCCAATGTTGTTTCATTGATCACTTCCCAAACATTGTCTTCGAATCTTTGTTTTAAGGTCTTCTGAGTATACCGACGAAGATAGGTTTAAAGTTTTAATCAATGTCATATACCATGGAAAAGTTGAACTCAAATCAAAATGAAGGTATAAAAGAATTTAGAATATGAGTGTCTTTGGGAGGAGGTAAATCTAGGGTTTGACTATTGAATAGAGTAAAAATATGAAATCCTAGAGAAACAAAGAGAACACCTAGGAATTTACTGCAATTGAGTAAAAGTATGGTGGTAAGGATTTGAACCAGAGTTAAAGTAGTAAAAGTAAAGAAGTGCAAAATTAGAAAAGAAATAAAAAATTTCGTAGTAGGAAATAACCAACAAGATTTAGTGGTATGTTAATAGGCTTAAGGGTTCGGCAACAGTGGACTTCCATACACTGAATCAATGATTGTTAATATATATTTTGTTCAAAATCACATGAAAGAGCAGATAATCATCTCTTGAAATGTTTCACAAGAGATGTTATGACTTCTTATTTATTTTGAAGAAAACAGAAAAGAAATGTTCTACTGAGACAGAAAATGGAAGTAAGAAAAAGAAAAACATACAATTTTCTAACATCACATAAAAGAACAGGAAATTAATGGGCGTAGAGCTTGTCAGTCACATGTAGTCACTCACAAGGAATCATTTTACCTTTATTCTGAGACATCATTTGAGTGTTTGGGGTCTTTCTGTACTCATTAACTACTTCTCTGCTCTTCTGTTCAAGCATTTTGTTATTTTGTTTCTGGGTTAGTATGCTCTCCTATTAAGCGCACTGAAAGACACAGATAAGTTGGTAGCTATAATTATATCACGATGAGTAAGAAAGAGAAAACAGATGCTGCAATAAATGAAAATTGGCCCACATATCTGATTTTGGCAGGAGCAATACTCATCTTTAGGAAATAAAGAAGCACACATTTACTGTATGACATGATTTCAGGGATACAATGAGTGCCCTTGAAATATCTCTCAAAACTAGAAGCAACAATTAAATTTTAAAGCGCACCTTTAAAATTATTTCTTTGGAATATTATTTTTCCACCTTACTGTTTTAAAATTGAATATGTGGTATAGGTTTCAAGATGGTGAACTGGAGGCATTGTTTGCGTGCCTCTTTCACTTGGAAAGACAAAATATTGTGTAGAGATTCACATTGTGAATTTTGCAATATAATCTTGAATGGGGTGAGCTCCTTTGCCAGAACTGAGGGACAAGTTGGAAGTGTGCTGCAGAAGCGTGGCACCTCTGTTTTGCAGGAGGACTGGGGGTGTTGTGGCCTGAAAGCCAAAGTTGCTGTCTCTGTAGGAAAGGTTTATGTCCTGGGGCAATTCTGAGTTCTAAGCACAGACTGGAACTTAGCTAGCTGCTGACAGTGGAACACTTGGTATGAGACGTGCCTTGCCAAGTGCATGGAAGCTGGATGGGGCTTATTGCTGCCTACTATTCCCCACTCCCTATGTACACTCTTCTGTGCAGCAGAGAAAGCTGTGCTCCTCCCGGGAGCATTACCCGAGTGGCCAGAAAACTTCCCTCTGATCCTCACTGGCACCACAACTTGCCCCATATGTGAAGAACCAGAGAACAAATTTGCCTAACCCAATCCACACCCAACTTTGCCCCTCCTCCTCCTCTGGAGTTTAACACAAAAGACAGAAACTTTGAGAGCTCTGTCCCAACTCATTGCCGGAGACACCAGAGTACCTCCCCTTTGTATTATAAGGCAAGCACAAATCCTCCTGCTACCACTGCAACTGGTGATCTTTTGCAAGTGCCACTTTCTGGATGGAGGCCAACTGACAGTTTATTACAGCATCTCCAGGTAGAATAACACAGAACTCAGGAAGAAGAAAATGTGTGCATGACCTCAGCTGTAACCATTGCCTACAGCACTCTGACTAACCAAGAGATCCTAAATCTGACCATATGACCAATTCATTTGTACTACAACCTGCATTTAAGAAAGCCAACACACTGAGGCTATTTAAACTTAAGGAATTTCACAGAGTCTACTTCACCTTCCTCCCCACCATCCCCATCAGAGCTGGTGCTAATACCTGTGGCTGGGAGACTTGATAAGTCACATCACCAGATCCCTTGCAGACATTTCCGAACACCAGCCTGGAGTGTGACAGACCAGGCCGGGCCTGGAGGAGAAAAACAAATTACAGGATTTTGGCTCTCAGGGACTCCTACTTTTAGGGGAAGGGAGAGCACACCATATTAAAGGAACACCCCTTGAGACAAAAAAATCCTGGTGGAATGCCTTGACTTCTAGAAATTTTTGCTTGTGGAAAATTTCTTCCAGAAGAGGCACAGGTACAGTGCTAAGCTCAGCAGGGCAAGTTTGCAGCTCTAAGACAAGGCAGCTAGCCCTGATGCTTGTTAAAGATCTTGGATACGGGCTTCTTTTCCTCCTCATCCATTACTGCAGTCACAGCCGGGGCTTTCCCCACAGGAGCTTGGTATGGGTACACCTACAGACAGTGGCTCTGGAACACTTTTAGGTTACTGCATCCCCACAGGAGAAGTGTCCTCCAAGTTCAAGCTTGCTCAAGGGGTAGAATCATAATTCCTTTCTACATGGAACATCAAAATTTCTACAGATAAAAAGAATTTTTCATCTGATCTGAATAGCCAGAACACTGGGTCAGGAGTATGACTAGGAGGTAGATAACTTTCCCACTGATGAGACCTCAATGTGTTTCACTGAGAGCTTCCCCAGTGTCCTATGTCCAAGCTGGGACCTCTGCCCACCCTTGAGTATGGCATTTACCTATCTTCTTTAGCTACAACCAGTTTCTACCCAGATACACCTTCCCTACTGGCCTGAAGCCTGAACTATTCAAACCAGTAATAAAATACAGGGGGGAAACATTCATATTACAGGAGAATTAGATAAACTTTGAGAGACCTCTACCACTCCAATCCCAAAGGAGACAGTGAAATTGCTCACACATTGAGCACATTGCTACTACAACTATCTTCTGGGAAAGTCATCATAGAAAGACTCTATAATCAAGAAACATATACAGAGTCTCGACCCCTAAAAGTCCCAAGAGCAAAAATCGGCTACAAGAAACGAAACATTAAAGTCACATCTTTAAGGAGAAAAACGATTTAAAATAAAACACAGTTAAATAAAAAAAAAAAGAGTAATTAGAGGAAATTGTCTACTCAAATGAGAAAGAAGCAGAAGAACAATTCTAGAAATATGACAAAACAGGATTCTATAACAATTCCAAAAGATCACACCAGTTCTCCAACAATCCAAACAAGGTGAAATCTTTGACATACCAGAAAAAGAATTCAAAGGGTTATTATTAAGCTACTCAAGGAGATACAAGAGAAAGGTAAAAAGCAACATTAAAAAAAATTTAAAAAATAGAATACAAATTAAAAATGTTCCAAAGGGATAGACATTTAAAAATAACAATAGAAGATTTTTGAAATGAAAGCACATTTAAGGAATTACAAAATGCAGTGGAAACTTTTAACAACAGATGAGAAAGTGTGGAAGAGAGAATTTCAGAGCTTGAAGGGAAGTCTTTTGAACTAAACCAAAGAGACAAAACAAAGAAACAAGAATTTAAAAATGAACAAGTCTCCGGGAAATATGGAATTAGGAAAGCAGCTAAACCTGAGAATAATTTGTGTTCCTGACAGATATGAGAAAGCAAAAAGTTTGGAAAGATTATTGGAGCACATAACTGAGAAAAAAATTCCCTGGTCTTGTTAGAGATTTAGATATTCACATACAGGAAGTTCAAAGAATTCCTGGGAGATTCATGGTAAAAAGGACATCATGACGGCAGGCAGTCATCAGAATACCTAAAGTCAAGCTGAAGGAAAGAATGAAAAGAGCAAAGAGATAAAACATCAGGTAACCTATAAAGGAAAAGTTATCAGGCTAACAATGGATTTCTCAGCAGAAAACTTACAATCCAGAAGAAATTGGGGTCCTAACTTTTGTCTCCTTAAACAGAATAACTCTCAGCCAAGGAATTTGTATTGAAAAAAGTTTTATAAATGAAGGAGAAATAGTTATTTTTCAGACAAGAAAATGCTGAAAGAATTTGCTACTAGCAGACAATTCCTGTCAGAGCTGCTAAAAAAGTCCTAAATCTTGAAACAAAGGGTCAATGTGCATCAGAACAGAATCTCTTGAAAGCATAAAATTCACAGGGCCTATAAAATAGTAATACAACAACAAAAAAACAAAGTATCCAGGTAACAATCAACATGACAACATTATGACTAGAATAGGATCTCACATATAAATAGTAATGTTGAAAGTAAATGGCTTAAATGCTGCACTTAAATGTTACAGATTGGCACAATGAATTTTAAAAAATCACAAACCAAATATCTGCTGTTTTGAAGAGACTTACCTAATATGTAAGGATTCATATTAACTTAAGGTAAAGGGGTGAAAAGAAATTCCATGGAAATGGAAATCAAAAGCGAGCAGGAGTAGCTATTTTTATATACAATAAAACCAACTTTAAAGCAATTAACAGTATTAAAAAAGACAAAAAGGTTATTATATAATTAAAAAGGACCAATGCAACAAGAAGACATCACCTTCCTAAGTATATATGCACCTAAGTCTAGAGTTTACAGATTCCTACAAGAATTAGAACTGACCTAAGAAGAGAGATAGCCACATGATAATGGTAGAGGACTTCAAGGGTCCACTGACAGCACTAGACAGATCAGTGGGGCAGAAAGTCAACAAATGAATAGTGGACTTAAACTATACCCTAGAACAAATGAACCTAACAGTTATTTACAGAACTTTCTACCCAACAAGTGCAGAATAATCATTCTATTCATTAGCACATAAAATATTCTCAAAGATAGAACATACGATATGCTACAAAGGAAGTCTCAATAAATTTTAAGAACTTGAGATTATATCAAGCATCTTTATAGACTACAGTGGTAGAAATCAACTCCAAAAGAAACTCTTGAAGGTATACATATATATGGAAATCAAACAATCTGCTCCTGAATGATTTTGGGGTTAATAAAGAAAATTTAAAAATTATTAGAAATGAATGATAATAGTGATACTAATTATCAAAATTTCTGGGATAGAGCAAAAGCATTTCTTATAGTATAGTTTACAGCACTAAATGCCTATATCAAAGGGTCCAGAAAATCACAAATTGTTAACCTAATGTCACACTGCAAGGAACTAGAGGAACAAGAACAAATCAAACCCAAAGCTAGCAAAAGAAAAGAAATAAAAAATCACATGCATTCCTATACAATAATAAACAAGCAGAGTCAACTCATGAGTGAACTCCCATTTACAATTGCTACAAAGATAATAAAATACCTACAAATACAACTTACAAGATATTTGAAGAACCTCTTCAAGGAGAATTGCAAACCACTGCACAAGGAAATAACAGAGGACACAAACAAATGGAAAAACATTCCATGCTCATGGATACAAAGAATCATATCATGAAAATGGTCATATGACCCAAAGTAATTTATAGATTCAATGCTATTCCTATCATGCTACCATTCACTTTCTTCACAGAATAAGAAAAACACTACTCTAAATTTCATATGGAACAAAAAAGAGTGTGTAGAGTGAAGACAATCATAAGCAAAAAGAAAGTATGAGGCATCATGCTATCCAACTTCAAACTGTACTACAAGGCTACAGTAATAAAAACAGCATGGTAATGGTACCAAAACAGATATATAGACCAATGGAAACAGAACAGAGGCCTCAGAAATAACCCCACACATCTAAAATTGCCTTATCTTTGAAAAAAAAAAACGGACAAAAACAGCAATGGGGAAAGAATTCCCTATTTAATAAATAGTCTTGGGAAAACTGGCTAGCCATATACAGATAACCAAAGCTGGACCCCTTCCTTATGCCTTATACAAAAATTAACTCAAGATGGATTAAATACTTAAATGTAAAACCTAAAACCATGAAAACCTTAGAAGAAAACCTAGGTAATACCATTCAGCTCATAGGCATGGGCAAAGACTTCATGATTAAAACACCAAAAGCGATTGCAACAAAAGCCAAAATTGACAAATGGGATCTAACTAAACTATAGAACTCTGTACAGTAAAATAAACTATCATCAGAGTAACAGGTAACCTACAGAATGGGAGAAAATTTTTGCAATCTATCCATCTGTCAAAGGGCTAATATGCAGAATCTATAAGGAATTTAAACAACTTTGCAAGAAAAAAACAAACAACTCCACCAAAAAGTGGGTGAAAGATATGAGCAGACGCTTCTCAAAAGAAGACATTTATGTGGCCAATAAACATATGAAAGAAAGCTTATCATCACTGGTCATTAGAGAAATGAAAATCAAAACCTCAATGAGACACTGTCTCTCTCCAGTTAGATGCTGGCAAGGATGTGAAGAAATAGGAACACTTTTATGCTGTTGGTGGGAGTGTAAATTAGTTCACCCATTGTGTAAGACAGTGTGGTGATTCCTCAAGGATCTAAAACCAGAAATACCATTTGACCTGGCAATATCATTACTCGGTATATACCCAAAGGATTACAAATTATTCTACTATAAATACACATGCACATGTATGTTTATTGCAGCACTATTTACAATAGCAAAGACTTGGAACCAACTCAAATACCCATCAGTGATAGACTGGATAAAGAAAATGTGACTCATATACACCATGAAATACTATGCAGCCATAAAAAAGAACGAGTTTATGTTCCTTGCAGGGATATGAATAAAGCTGGTTGCCCATCAACCAATGAGGGGTTAAAGAAAATGTGGTCTATATACACACCAAAAGATACTACTCCACGATTAAAAAGAGTAAAATAATGTCTTTATTGCAACTTGGATGGAGCTAGACATCATTATTCGAAGTAAAGTGTCTCAGGAATAGAAAACCAAATACCGTATGTTCTCACTTATAAGTGAGAGCTAAGCCATGGGTACACAAAGGCATAGAGTGGTGTAATAGAATCTGGAGAATCAGAAGGAGGAGAGTGTGGGGGAGGATCAGTGATTAAAAAACAAAACATATTGCATACACTTTACACCACTTGAGTGACAGGTACACTAAAATCTCAGATTTCACCACTACACAATTCATCTACGTAACCAAAAGTCACTTGTATCACAAAGCCATCAAGATAAAAAATAATTACTTTTTAATTAAAAAATAAATAAAGCTGAACACCTAGTAAGTGTAAATGTTATTAACAGCTGGACTTTGGAAGGATCAGGGGAAAACACGTGCAGAAAGAATGCAATAAATTTCATTAAGACAAATTTAAAAAGATAATCTGAAGCCTTCCTGCAGGTTTCCATAAAGTGATACAGATCTAATAGAGTAGGCAAACAGAGGAAAATAAACTTCAAGAGATTCCTCCTATTCTGACCCCATAAAGACAGTAAACTCACCCACACATCAAAAACATAATAAATACAACCAGTATCTGTGAAAGCCAGTACACAAAGACTCTCTATAACTAAGAAAGTCATACAGAGTCTTAACTCCTATAAGCACATAGAAGCAAATCAGGCTAAATTAAACATTACAGTTCAATCCTTAAGATGGAAAAAAAGAAATTAAAAAAAACACAGTCCATTCAAAAACAAATTCAAGAACAATTTGAAAAAACTGTATGAAAATGAGAAGGAACCAGAAAAATATTTCTGGTAATATGACAAAACAGGGTTCCATATTACCCCCAAGGATCACACTAGCTCCCCATCAAGGAGTCCAAACCAAGAAGAAATCCCTGAATTACAAGATAAAGAATTCAGAAGGCTGATTCTTAAACGACATAAGGAGATGGAAAGGTGAACGTAACTTAAAGAATTTTTTTAAGAATTCAGGATAGTGATTAAAATTTTTCCAGAGAAATAGATGTCACAAAGGAAAACCAATCAGGCTTTCTGTGAAAGAAAGACACACTTAGGGAAATACAAAATGCAGTGAAAAATTTCAAAAATAGACTAGAAAAAGTAGAGGAAACAATTTCAGAGCTGGAAGACAAGGCTTTCTAATTAACCCAATTAGACAAAGAATAAAGAATATTTTAAAATGAACGAACTCCTCAAGCAGTATGGAATTATGTAAAACAGCCAAGCCTAAGAATAAAACGTTCCTGAGGAGGAACAGATATCTAAACATTTGGGAAAACTATATAAGGGAATAATTGAAGAAAACATTTCTGGTTTTGCTAGAGATCTAGATATCTGATATGGGTTGGCTCTGTGTCTGCATCCAAATCTCATGTGGAATTGTAATCATCAATGTTGGAGAAGGGGCCTGATGGGAGGTGATTGGATCTGGGGTGGACTTCCCCCTTGCTATTCGCATGATGGTAAGTGAGTTTTCACAGGATCTGATTGTTTCAAAGTGCTTAGTACTTCCCCCTTTGTCTATCTCTCTCTCTCTCTCTCTCTCTCTCTCTCTCTCTCTCTCTCTCTCTCTCTCTCTCTCCCTCTCTCTCTCTCCCCCTCCCTGGTTTCACCATGTGAAGATGTACTTGCTTGCCCCTTGTCTTCCACTATGATTCTAAGTTTCCTGAGGCCTCATCAGCTATGCTTCCTGTACAGCCTGTAAAACTGTAACTTAATTCAACCTATTTTCCTCATAAATTACCCAGTGTCAAGTAGTTTCTTATAGAAATTTAAGGATAGACTAATACAGACAATTGGTACTGGGAGGTGGGTTCTTGCTATACAAATACCTGAAAATGTGGAAACAGCTTTGAAACTGGATAACAGGCAAAGTTTGGAACATTTTGGAGGGGTCAAAAGAAGACAGAAAGATGTAGAATGTTTGAAAATTCCTGGAGACTTGTTAAATAGTTTTGACCAAAATGCTGATAGTGATATGAACAATGGAGTCCAGCCTAAGGTGGTCTCAGATGGACATGAAGAAGTTATTGGGAACTGGAGTAAAGATTATGTGCTTGCTATGTATTAGCAAAGAGACTGGTAGCATTGTGCCCCTGCCCTAGAGATCTGTGAAACTTTGAACTTGAAAGAGATGATTTAGGGTATCTGGTAAAATAAATTTCTAAGCAGTGCAGCATTCAATATGCTTATATACATGAACAAAAAGATGATCAGAAATTGAAACTTAAATTTAAGAGTGAAGCAGAGCATAAAAGTTTGGAAAATTTGCAGCCTGGCCATCCTGTAGAAAAGAAAAACCCATTTTCAGTGGAAGAATTCAAGCCAGCTGCAGAAATTTACCAAAGTAGAGGAGCCTAATGTTAACAGCCGAGACAATACCTCCAAGGTATTTTAAAGGCTTTCACAGCCACCCCTTCCATCACAGACCCAGAGACCTAGGAGAGAAGAATGGTTTTGTGGACCACACCCAGGGTTCCAGTGCCCTGTGAAGTCTCAGAAAACTGCTCCCTGCATCCCGGTCACTCCAGATCCAACTGTGGCTAAAGGGGTGTCAGGTTGCTACTCCAGAGGGGTGCAAGCAACAAATCTTGAGAGACTTCCACGTGCTATTAAACCTGAGAGTATGCAGAGGGCAAGAGTGGAGGCTTGGGAACCTCCATTTCGATTTCAGAGGATGTATGTAAATTCCTGGATATTCAGGCAGAAGCCTGCTGCAGGGGCAGAACCCTCATGGTAAACCTGTACTAGGGCAGTGCAGAAGGGAAATATGGGGTTGGAGCCCACACACAGTATCCACTGGTGCACTGTCTCATGATGCTGTGAGCAGAAGGCCACCATCCTCCAGTACCCAGAATCCTAGACCCACCAACACCTTACACCATGCACCCAGGAAAGCCACAGACACTCAATGCTACACCACAAAAACAGCCACAGGGAATGAACCCTGGAAAGCCGCAGAAGCAAAGATGCCCAAGACCTTCAGCATCCTCTCCTTGTATCAGTGTGGTCTGAATGTGAGACATGGAGTCAAAGGAGACTATTTTTAAGATTTAACGACTGCCCTGCTGGATTTCAGACTTGCATGGGTCCTGCAGCCCCTTTGTTTTGTCCAATTTCTATCACTTGGAATAGGAGCACTTACCAAATGCCTGTGCTCCCATTATATCTTGGAAGTAATTAACTTGTTTATTATTTTATAGGCTCAAAGGTGGAAGAGACTTGACTTGTCTCAGATAAGACTTTGGACTTGGACTTTTTTGAATTAATGCTAGAATAAGTTAAGATTTTGGGGGACTGTCGGTAAGACAATTGTATTTTGAAGTGTGAGAACATGAGATTTTGGAGGGAGCAAGGGCAGAATGATATAGATTGCCTCTGTGTCCTCACCCAAATCTCATATTGAATTGTAATCCACAATGTTGGAGGAGGGGCCTGGTGGGAGGTGACTGGATTATGGAGGCAGACTTCCCCCTTGCTGTTCTTGTAATAGGGAGTGAGTTATCCAGAGATCTGATTGTTTAAAACTGTGCAGCACTTCCTCCTTTGCTCTTTTTCTTCTATTTCTCCATGTGAATATGTGTCTGCCTACCCTTCCCTTTCTGCAATCATTGTAAATTTCCTGAGTCCTCACCAACCATGCTTCTTGGACAGCCTGTGGAACAGTGAGTCAAGTAAACCTCTTGTCTTCAAAAACTACCCAGTCTCAGGCAGTTTTTTTTCTGTCTTGATGGAGTTATATCAGGCAGTTCATAGCAATGTGAGAGAAAACTAATACAATGTCCAAATACAAAAAGCTCAAAAAACTTTTCAGAAATTCATTGCAAAACTCATCACCAATGCATATATTAATAAGTTTATCTAAAGTCAAGGTGAAGGAATAAATCTTAAGAACAGTGAGACAAAAGCATCAGATAACTTATGAAAGGAAACCTATCAGATTAACAGCAGATTTCTAAGTAGAAACCCTAAAACCTGGGAAGGAATTGAAGTTCCGTCTTTAGCCTCCTTAAATAAAAGAATTGTTAGTCAGGAATTTTGTATCTAGTAAAACTGTGTTTTATAAATAAAAATAAATAAAGTCATCCCAGCTACTCAGGAGGCTGAGGCAGGATAATTGCCTGAACCCAGGAGGTGGAAGTTGCAGTGAGCCGAGATCACACCATTGCACTCCAGCCTGGGTAACAAGAGTGAAATTCCATCTCAAAAAAAAAAAAAAAAAAGAAATAAAGTCTTTTTCAGACAAATAAATGCTAAGAGAATTTGCCACCACCACACCAGCACTCATAAAAGGAGTTTTCAATCTGAAACAAGTTCTCAAACTATACCAAAATAGGACCTCCTTAGAGCATAAAACGCACTGGGCCTAAAAACAGTAATATAATGAATTTTCTTTAAAAAAAGGTATTCAGGCAAAAAACTAACATGATAAATTGAACAGTACCTCAAATCTCAATACTCATATTAAATGTAAATGGGCTATATGCTTCACTTAAAAGATATAGAATGTCAGAGTAGATTTAAAAACCACCAACTAAGTAACTACTGTCTTCAAGAGACTCACCTAATACATATGGACTCACATAAACTTAAGATAAAGAGGTGGAAAAAGATTTTTCAAAAATGAAAACCAAAACCAAGAAGGAGTAGCTATTCTTATTTCAGACAACAGATTTGAAAGCAACAACAGTAAAAATAGACAAAGAAGAACATTATATAATGATAAAAGAATTAAACAGGAAGATATTACAATTGTAAATGTAATGTACTTAACACTGAAGTTTCCAAATGTATAAAATAATTACATCTAGACCTAAGAAATGATATAGACAGCAACAGAATAATACTGGGGACTTTAGTATTTCACTGACAGCACTAGACAGATCAACACAGAAAGTCAAAGAAGAAACAATGGACTTAAACGATACCCTAGAATAAATGGACTTAACTCGTATTTACAGAACATTCTACCCAACAACTGCAGAATATACATTCTTTAATCAGCACATGGAACATTCTCCAAGAAAGACCCTATGATAGGCCACAAAACGAGTCTTAAATTTTTAAAAATTGAAATTATATGGAGTATCCACTCAGACCACAGTAGAATAAAACTTGAGATAAACTCCAAAAGGAATGATCACAACTATATGAATGCATGGAAATCAAATAACCTGCTCCTGAGCGATCTTTGTGTTAAAAATAATCAAGATGGAAATTTTAAAAAATTATTTGAAATAAGTGATAATAGTGACACAACTTACCAAAACTGCTGGCATATAGCAAAAGTGGTGCTAAGAGGAAAGTTCATGGCATTAAATACCTACATTGAAAAGTTCAATGTAGCTAAATTAAGTTTCACAATTGAAGGAAACATAAAATCTTTTATGAACAAGAAAGTACTCAGAGATTTTATTACCACCAGGCCGGCTGTACAAGAACTTCTGAAAGAAGCATTACACACAGAAAGGAAAAACCAGTAGTAGCCTTTCTAAAAATGTACTAAAAACTAAAGAACATCAACATAAAAAAGAATTTACATCAACGAATAGATAAAATAGCCAGTTAACATCAAATGGCAGCAACCCTAAATTTAAATTGACTAAATCCCCCAATTAAGAGATACAGCCAAAACCTAACGGTATAATACGTCCAGACCCATTTTATATCCAAAGATACACAAAGACTCAAAACAAAGGGCTGGAGAAAGATTTACCAACCAAATGGAGAGCAAAAATAAAGAAATAAACAAAAAGCAGGAGTTTCAATTCTCGCATTTTATAAAATAGATTTCAAAGCAACAAAGATACAGTGGTAAAAGGATCAATGCAACAATAAGAGCTAACGATCCTAACACCCAGATACATAAGACCCAAAAAGAGATTTAGACTCAACGAGACATAAAATTAATAAGGATATCCTGGACTTGAATCCAGATTCGGAACAAGTAATCTTAACAAATATGTATAGCGCTCTCCACTTTAAATACACAAAATATACATTCTCCACTTTCAATACACAAAATATTGATCAGCCATTATTAATAACTATTCTTAGAATTAAGCTATATTCCTGTTCTCTCTCCCTCTTTTTCTTCCTCTTTCTTCCTCTCCTTCTCTCCTTTCTTTTTTCTTTAAAAAAATTTAAAAAATATATAAATAATAAAAAAAGAAAAGTTCAAGGACTCAAACTCAGATCCGGAACAAGTAAACTTAATAAATATTTATAGAGCTCTCCACTTTAAATACACAAAATATACATTATTGTCAATACCACATCACACCTACTTATAGGTTTAAATGAAACATTGATTGGCCATTATTAATACCCTTTTTTTTCAGAATAAAGCAACATTTCTATTCTCTCTCCCTTTTTCTCTTCCTCTTTCTTCCTCTCCTTCACTCCTTTTC
The DNA here is from genome assembly GCA_028533165.1 of Leontopithecus rosalia. NCBI lineage: Eukaryota > Metazoa > Chordata > Mammalia > Primates > Cebidae > Leontopithecus > Leontopithecus rosalia. The sequence continues at coordinate 27,731,462 of CM052650.1, read as the reverse complement.
TTTCTTTCCTTCTCTCAAAAAGAGAAAAAAAGAAAAAAAAGAGTAAAGTTTGATAGAGCACAAGTAGAGAACCTAACATCACACCTCAAGGAGCTAGAGAAACAAGAACAAACTAAACTAAAACTCAGCAGAAGAAAAGAAGTAACAAAGATAAGTGCAGAACTAAATGAAATTGAATCAAAAAATAAAAATAAAAAAATCCCCAAAAGCTGGTTCTTTGAAAGGATAAACAAAATTGGTAGACTGTTAGCAAGACTAATCAAGAAACAAAGGAGAAGATCCAAATAACCTAAATTAGATAGAAAATTGGAGATATTATTACTAATACCCCAGAAATGCAAAGGATCATTCAAGGCTACTATAAACACCTTTATGAACACAAATTATATAATCTAGAAAACATGGATAAATTCCTGGAAATATACATTTCTCATAGATTAAATCAGGGAAAATAGAAACTCTGATCATACCAACAACAAGCAGTGAAAATGGATCAGTATTTTTAAAAATTGCCAGTGAAAATGTCTAGGACAAGATGGATTCATGGCTGATTTCTATTATACATTCAAGAAAGAATTGGTACCAATATTACTGAAAGTATTCTATAAGATAAGGAAAAAGGGAGTCCTCCCTAAATCATTCTATGATGCCAGTATCACCTAATACAAAAACCAGGAAATAATATAACTAAAGTACAGACCAATATTCCTAATGAACATAGATGCAGAAATCCTCAACAAAATACTAGGTAACTAAATCCAACAGCATATCAAAAAGAAAATACATCATAATCAAGTGAGTTTTCTGTCAGGATACAAGAATATTTTAAGGTATACAAGTCAATGTATGATTAAAAAGAAAAATTGTATGACCACCTCAATAGATGCAGAAAAAGCATTTGACAAAATCCAGCATTTCTGTATGAAAAAAAAGCTCTCAACAAAATTGTTATAAAAGAGACATACCTCAATGCAATAAAATCCAGCTATGGAAAACCCACAGCCAGTATCATACTGAATGGGAAAAATTTGAAAACATTTTTCCTGAAAACTAGAACAAAACCATGACACCCACTTACCACTTCCATTCAACATAGTATTGCAAGTCTGAGCCAGACCAATCAGACAAAAGAAAGAAATAAAGAATATCTAAATTGGAAAAAATGAAATCAAACTATCACTCTTTGTCCATGGTATGATTGTATACCTAGAACAACCTTAAGTCTCATTCAAAAAGCTCTTAGATCTGATAAATTAATTCAGTAAAGTCTCACATTACAAAATCAATATATGAAAATCAGTAGCACTGTTATACACCAACAATAACCAAACTAAGAATCAAATCAAGAACTCAATCCTTTTCACAACAGCTGCAAAAAAATAAATAAAATATTTAGGTATATACTTAACCAAGGAGTTGAACGATCTCTACAAGAAAAACTACAAAACACTGCTGAAAGAAATCATAGATAACACAAACATATAGAAACAAATACCATCATGAATGGATAGAATCAATATTGTGAAAATGACCATACTGATAAAAACTATCTACAGAGTCAGTACAATTCCTATCTAAACTTTCATCACCCTTCACAAAACTAGAAATAATAATACAAAAAAAAGCAGAACCAAAAAAAGAGCCTGCAGAACCAACGCAAGACTAAGCAAAAAGAACAAATCTGGAGGCATCACATTACTTGACTCAAATTATACTACAAGGCTATAGTTGCCGAAACAGCATGGTACTGGTATAAAAATAGAAACTTCACTTAGACCAATGGAACAAAATAAAGAACTTAAAAAAAACCAAATACTTACAGACAACTGATCTTAAACAAAGCATACAAAAACATAAAGTAGGAAAGAATCCTATTTAATAAATGGTGCTGGGAAAACTGGCAAGCTACATGTTGAAGGATGAAACTGGATTCTCCTCTCTCACTTTATACAAAAATCAGCTTAAGTCCATGCGAAGTGGTTTATGCTTGTAATACCAGCAATTTGGGAGGCCAAGGTGGGCAGATCACAAGGTCAGGAGATCCAGACCATCATGGCTAACATGGTGAAAATCCATCTCTACTAAAAATACAAAAAATTAGCCAGTCATGGTGGCAAGTGCCTATAGTCCCAGCTACTTGGGATGCTGAGGCAAAAGAATCACTTGAACATGGGAGGCAAAGTTTGCAGTGAGCTGAGATCATGCCACTGCACTCCAGTGTGGGTGACAGAGTTGAGAGTCCACCTCAGAAAAATAAATAAATAAATAAAAAATAAGTAAAATAAAAATCAGCTTAAGATGGATCAAATACTTAAATCTAAAACCTGAAATCATAAAAATTCTAGAACATAACATTGGAAATACTCTTCTAGACATTGTCTTGGGCAAATAATTCATGACTAAGAACTCATAACCAAGTACTAAATGAATGGAAACTAGTTAAACTAAAAAGCATTTCCACAGCAAAACAAATAATCAGCAGAGTAAACAAACAACCCTCAGAGTAGGATAAAATATTTACAGACTATACATTTGACAAAGGAGTAACATCCAGAATCATCAAGGAACTTAAAGAATTGAAAACACAAACAACCCCTCCCGCAAAAACTATGCTAAGGACATGAATAGACAATTCTCAAAAGAAGGTACAAAAACTGCCAACCAGTATACGAAAATGCTCAAAATCACTAATTATCAGGCAAACACAAATTAAAACCACAATGAGATACCACCTTACTCCTGAAAGAATGGCTATAATAATAATTAAAAAAAGACCTTGGTCTGGATGTGGTGCAAATGGAATACTTTTACAGTGCCAGTGAGAATGTAAACTAGTACAACAACCATGGGCAACAGTATAGAGTAATCCCTTAAAGAACTAAAAGAACTAGCAGTTGATTCAGCAGTCACACTACTGGGTGTCTCTCCAAAGGAAAAGAAGTCATTATTTGAAAACAAAACAAAACAAAACAAATCACATGCACACACATGTTTATAGTAGCACAATTTGAAATTGCAAAAGTTCAGAAGCAACTTAAAAATTCATCGACCAATGAGGGAATAAAGAAAACTTGGTGTATTTATACTATGGAATACTGCTCATCTATAAAGCGGAAGAAACTAATGTCTTTTGTAGCAACTTGGATGGAGCTGGAGGCCATTATTTTAAGTGAAGTGATGCAGGAATTGAAAACCAAATATCATATATTCTTGCTTATAAGTGGGTGCTACGCTGTGAGGATGCAAATGCATAAGAACAATGTAATGGACTTTTCATCCTTGAGTGGGAGGGGTGAGGGATAAACGACTACATATTGGGTACAATGTACACTGTTCAGGTGATGAATGCATCAGAATCTCAGAAATCACCACTAGAGAACTTATTCATGTAACCAAAACTGCCTATACCCCAAAAACTATTGAAATAAAAATGAATGAATGAATGAATGAATAAGTAAATAAATATAACCTGTCATAGCCTTTTGAGCCAATAAAAAAGACAATAGATGACAAAGATGAGAAAGTAGTATCTGAAAACTTCTCTTTGTTACAGGGATAATAGCCTTTCTTTTTCTATATAAAGATATGAGTTATCTGTGGTCTGTTCATTCTCTGAAAAACAGGTAAATATTCCTGGTTTCTTTTTTCTAGATCACTCCTTATCTCCAATTTGCAAGCAAAGAAAACTCATGCCACTTAAACTGGAAAAAAAAATAGTGCTACTGTATTTAAGTTGCTAATAAAAATAAAAGAAAACAAAAAGATAACAAAGAAAGAAAAAATAAGAGGAGAAGGAAAGTAAAAGGAAAAAAGAATAATGCTGGGGGGAAAGGGAACAAAGAAGAGCAACAGTGTCATACCAGCTAGATCATGAAATTTAATATATAGTAAAGATATTTGCACTTCTTGTTATGCTTACTTAACTGCAGATTAGGAAACTGAAGACCTGAGACATAAACTGCTGTACTTGGTAACATGAGTTCATTTATTAGTGTTTATTTAGAGCTTATTGCAAATTAGGATTTGGACTAGATGCCAGAACACAGCGGTAAGTAAAACAAAGACCTTCTCAAGATCTTGTTAGCAGAAGTAAGATTTCAGCGTGGATCTCCCAATTGCCAATTACTCTACCCACCTCATTACATGTATGCTCTCAAGAATATGACCCCAGTGATGCCATGCCCTTAAGTTTAATTCTGGAAGAAATTGCTATATTTAACATGTCTTTGTGCCAAGGACTCTTAGTACTCAGAACAGTTGTTTAAAACATCAAATTAATAATTGGAAATGCATAGTTTCTTCATAACCCATAAAACACTGCTGTGATATACTCACCTAAAAAGAACAAACATGATTTATGGTTGGTGGATAAGAGCAGCAGAGAGATCATTCTTAGGAAATCACATTTTTCCTCGTTTTTCTTTTATTTGATTTGTGTGTTTTCATTTTTTGACAAAATTTATCTTTAAAAGCATTTACAACATAGAAAAAAATTCAGGACAGAATAAAGGCTAGACTAGAGTGCACTTTAAAATCTTTGGAAATACTACATGTGCAAAACAAATAAAAGATTTACAGAAAATGATACATTTTTACTTTTCTTCATTGGCATATATAAGGGAAAGTCAATTCCTTAGAGTACCTCTAAACATGGCATGTAATTCAAAAATGTTCCATGTGATATTCTGTAAGTTAGAATCTTTGTCACTAGAAGCCTTTAGTAAACTTATATGTGTCCTCATTTGAAGTCATATTATCAAAATACTATTTCATATAGTAAATTTATTTAATATGTTTATGGGTAAAAATAATCATTAGTCTTAAAATAAAAATAACAATAATCTGAGAAGAGGGTTTCTATTTCTTCCAAATTTGGAGTTTTAATTTAGCAGAAAAGCATTAACTGATTGGTCATGTATTAAAGACATCCATATCCATCTCTTGGTTTCACCATTATTTTCTTTTTCATCAGTATTTCTGCCTGTATTTTTTTTTCTTTCCCTGAGTAAATGCCTATATATTCATTAAAATCCAATGTAAACGTCGTCATCACCTTACATCATGCCTTACATTGTATTTCTTCATTACCTGTCATCCCATATCCTTCACATTTATTTATTTCATAGTTCTTAGCAAGAATTGTGTTTAGAAAGTTCAGCCTTGTAAATGTGTCAAGTGTTTCTTGGATTACAGTTGTGAGTTGCGGGGTTAGGAATATCAGTTAAGAATCAGACTGCATAATCCAAATGAGAAATCATGAAGTTCTGAAATAAAGTAACATGATGGAGACAAATAGGAAGAACAATATGACAGATGTTTAGAAAATATAAAATAGAGCTAAGTAAAACAAATAGACGAAATAAATAAAAGCAAAGACAGACCAAATAAATAAACAGAAATCTTTGTGCTTCATCAGACTTTAAAGTGGAATAATTTGAATAAATATTTAATTTACTATCCAACTTGTGAAATTTTTAGAGCAAGAAGGGATACTATTGATAATTAAATTAGAAGAAGATGATGCTAACTAGGGCAGAAATCCAAGCATCTAGATACTACTTAAGGATTATATGACAACAAAGTAGATAAAAGCTCTGATCTTCCTGCTAAACTCACTCTCTCTAATTCAGTAACCAAACTCACACTCTAACTGACTTATTTAGCCACAAAGCTTCAACATTATAGTTTTATTCATGCCTTCCAAATGAATGTCTTCAATGTCAACCTTTCCTCATGACATACTATGTTTTATCATCTACTTAGCATTACATATCTAAACACTCAAGTATCTATAAAGCAATGTCTGATAGAAATACAACATAAACCTCACATGTAATTTTTAATCTTTGTGCAGCCACAATAAGAAAGTAAAAAAAAATATATGAGCATAATTTAATCGAATTAAAAATTTTACCAAGCTTTATGAATGATAAAAATTATATATGTATGTATATATATGTTTATATATATATGTATATATGTTTATATGTTTATATATATGTATATATGTTTATATGTATATATATATATGTATATATATATATATTTATTTATTTAAGATGTACAACATGATGTTTTGGTATATACATACACACATACTGTAAAATGATTACCACAATGAAGCTAACACATCCATTACCAGGAGAGTTTAATTTTAATAAGATATTTTAAAACCAATTATTTCAAATTGGAAAAAATGTTAAAATTATTAATTAGCTATTTTATGTCATTTTGCCTATTAAGTCTTTATCCATCGTGTACTTTATTCCTAAAATATATCTCAATATGGGTGCTAAATTTTCATAAAATTACTTCTCAGTATTTGGATTTCATAAAATTTACAGTTAAAAATGTAGATTCATAAATAAAGTTGGTCCAAATATACCTAAAAGATTTTTAATAAGTGAATTGACCTGCAGTTTGAAAATTAAAATTTAGTAAATTAAATAAAATGCAGAAATTTTCCCTAAGAGCTACATTAAAATGTGAGTGGCTACAGCATAGAGTCTGAAATGTAGTCTGAAGCTGAATATTTGACCTACCTTTTATCTGTTCTTCCCCTCGGGTTCCCCATTGCAGTATCTAGCACTTCCATTTGCCTAGGAGCAAAAATAAACAAGTAAAAGTCAGCCTCAATTCCACTTTTTCTCCATGATCAACATTCAGTGACCAGGAGATCTTTATATACATATCTATCTATCTATCTATCTATCTATCTATCTATCTATCTATCTATCTCTATCTATCTATCTATCTATCTATCTATCTATCTATCTATCTATCTATTTAGATAGATAGATAGATATAGCTCCAACCATTTATTGCCACTTCCATTTTTAATACCCTAGGTATTCTCACCTAAATAACAATGGATTCTTCTTTCACTTTTAGTTCCTTTAGGGTATTTTCAAGAACAACTAATCCGTTTAATCTGAATAAATCACTTTCTTGCTCAACGTTCCTCAAAACTTTTCCATCTCACACAGAATATATACTTTTTTCAATTAAGGGAAAAGGGAAAGCACATCCCTAATTCCAGGCTTTGCCTCTGCAGTCTCCTTGAAGCTTTTCCTCATTGGTTTGCATGACTACCTTATCATCTACTTAGCATTACATACCTAGTCTTAACACTCAAGTATCTAATACCTGATAGAAATATAACATAAACTTCATATGTAATTTTTAATCTTTGTGCAGACACAATAAAAAAATAAAAATAGATATATTCGCATATACCTTCTCATTGAGGCTCTCTGTGATCCCCTTATATAAAATACCCTCCTTCTTCTTCACACATTCATCACTGTTTTTGCTTAACCAGTTCTATTTGTTTTTCAAACATCTCCTACTGAATGCTACCATAGCAGTAGTTGAAGGGACAGATTTTTGGCATATTTATGGGTTTTGCTATTTACTAGAAGTGTGGTCTTGTGCAATTTTAACTTGCCACTCTTTATCTTAAGTTCCACATCCATAAAAATGAGAGTAAGAATCATACCCTGCTGATAGACTTATTGTATGCATTAAGTGATATTATTCTATCTAAAATTCTTAGAACAATGACAATAGGAAATGCCTAGCATTAGACATATATGTTAATAAAAGGCCAATACAATCTGGGGAGGCAAAAGGAGAACTTTATATTCTAAAAGATTACTGCAGATTGAGAAGAATGCAGCCTTTGGTGCAACAGGAAAGTAACCTCTGAGGATGGATTGGAGAGTGAGAGATGATAGAATCAAATTCTACAGAAAGGGTAGGGGAGTCAATGGAGTAAGGAATATAATCTGAATTTAATGGCCCTTAATCCTCAAATCACGAGTCTCTCTTAATTGGCTTGTTCCAGGTGGTTCCAATGGTGGTCATTTGGGGAATTTTCAGCTGTGGTTGTCTTTAACATCGTTTTCAGGAATTGCTCTTTGACATGGTTGCAGAAAAACAGGCTTTGCAATACATGCCAAGGCCCATACACTCCCCCTGCCAAGGCCTCTGAGTTCTGCTTTTAACTTTTGTGCCACAGAGAGTCCATCTTGTCTGTCAACTGGGGCATACTTTAACACATAGTTGTTACCATTATTTTCCTCACACTAGCAAAAGATACATGAAAAGATTTTTTTTCAGTTTTATTTACTGCTGCTTCCTGCTGATATAATTGTTAAGTTAATACGTGAACAGAGAGACCAAGATTTAAAAAAAAGAGAGACGTGAATACAGACACAAGAAAATGTAAATTTTAAGGCAAACTAAGTACAGCCTGAGAAGGACCCCATACTTCTATATTTGAGACCTTGTGGATAAACTGCAACCTAAATTTATAGGTAGAAAATATTAAAAACTTAACTTAGGAGTATGCTCCTCTTACAATCACTGAGTCTTGACCAATCCCACCTGCCATACTTCAACTAATCATATACTGCTGAGTCTTCAACTATGTTTAAATAAGGCAAAGTCTGAGCTGTAACCAATCCAGCTATTTCTGTACCTCACTTCTGATTTCTGTACGTCAATTTATTTTATTTTTTTGTCTATAAGTTTGTTCTGACTGCCAGGCATCCCTGGAATCTCCAAATTTGCTGTGATTCTGGGGCTGCCTGATTTGTGAATAATTCATTGTTCAATTAAACTCCTTTAAATTTAATTCGACTAAAGTTTTCCTTTTGACAGACAGATGGTGTCAGAATGTGATCCAAAGCGGAGCTTCTAATGACCCCCAGGGGTGCTGAGTGAACAAGAAAGGTACCTGTAGTACCCACTGGTGTCTGGTGATCCCTCAGAGCAGCTGGAAATCGTGGGTATTTTCTCTCAGATTTCCATGGTATTTCTCTACATTGATTTGTGTTTTGAACTTTCCAAGTTTTGTTGAGCAAATTTCTGATCCAAATGAGATTTTGAATACATGATAGAAACTTGACTGGGTCTAGGAATGGATTTAATCCAGTAATTAACTTACTTGAAACCAGTTAGAGGCCTCTTACATCTGACTGGGTCAGAAAGAAACTGGTAGCAAATGGTAAGATCTTGGGTATGCAAATTTTGGCTTTTAGAAATTTGCAGTGATTTTGTATTCTACACCTTCATTTCATTTTTCTTGCACACTTAAGTAGGAATAAAGTCATTGAATGAGTTAATCAAGGGAACCTGAAAGCAACACAAATATTTTAAGTAAAAATCGCTACTTAATTTATGAAAAACCAAGTTCCTTCTGTTTTTTACATGAGGCATGGGAAGGAGCAAAGTGTTATAGAAATGGTAAAATCTTACTAAAAGTAACTTACAGGGCAACATTCTGAATAAACAACAATGCATTAAAGTGCATTTAAAAATGAGGGCTCCTCCAAAAATTAATCTGCTTATCTTTCAGCTTAGTTACTGTCCTGATCCAAAGGAAATAGTCTGCAGCACCAATTGGCTGACTTCGAATAAGTAATGGGGTACATTTTACCTGAGTGAAGGATGGGTTTGAGTTAGAAGCCCTCCCTTTGATAAAGTCCCTCTTGGTAAAAAATGGACTTAAGATGACAGGGCTCAACTGGGGATAAGTTTGAGCCTTGCAAGTTCTGTATTGGTTGCTAAGCATAGTGGCTAATGTCTATATTTTGTAACACATATTTGGCTCTGACCAGAATGAAAATGTTAATTGGTTTATCTCTTACAACCCTTGGGCAACAACTTACAAAATTGAGAGGCTTTGCCTGTAGTTCCATGAAACACAAAATTAATATGATTTTTTTCTTTATCATACAGCTTGGCCCCCAGGGCAAGCAGGGTCACTAGGGCCACTCAAGGAAAGGAAACCCAGAAGCCTAACATGTGGACAAAAGGGTAAGAATTTCTTACAAGTCTGACTCTGGCCTCTGTCTCTCTCTGTGAAAACTGATTAAATGAATGGTAAAAGACCCTGTTTATCACCTCTGTAAAGTTTTGACTAACAATAAAAAGAGTTCTGAGGATGGTCTTAAGATGTAATGAATTTGGTGTGCTTTGTGTGTCTTTCTTTATTGTTCTGCAATAAAAAGGGCTACCTTAGGATAAAATGTGTACATAAGACCCCATAGACCCACTGCTCAAGACAGCCCAGAAAACTGGTCAGTCATGCCCTTGGGAGCTTGACCTTGTAAATTGTAACCATGTAGCTGTGTTTTCTCTTTTAACAATGACAGCCTAGGATTAGGGTCCACTTTGTGACTTGGGAATGACTCTGTGTATTTACATGTGTGTGTAATATGGAAGAACTTTAATTGATTGGTATAATAATAATAAAGCCTAAATATTTTGTCAAAAAAAGTATAACCTTTTCTTTAGCTCAGGTAACTTAAGTAATCTTCAGGAAAAGAAGACAGTTTAAAGATTGTTGTTAAAATTAAAATTTCTTAAAAATGTACACATTTGCTCTAAATTATAAAGGTCAGATATCAGGTTTGCTAAATGCTTTAAGATCATAAACTGCTGCTTTGATTTTTAAAATTGTTCAGTATATTTTCAAGCATTAGATTCTAGGTAAGGCCTTAGGGACATGTGAAATTAGCCATGCCTCCTAGCCATACAACGAAGGTTATAAATAAAAGATGTTTTATTTTAAAAAGGATCTTGTGTGGTAAATTCTTGTCCCAAAGCATAACAACTGTTTTTAAAAAGAGGGATATTTAGGACAAGTCAGAAAGTCTAAGCATATGGTAGATGGTCTGTGTAAGTTGTGAAAAGATTCCTGAAAGCAAATTTTTTCACCGAAAGTAAAAGTTGCTAAGTTACCATTATAACATATGATTGAGACTACTGAAAAAATAGTTTTATATGCAAGATATGTGATAAGAATGAAAGGTGTTCTTGGTAAAATACTATAAGAAGTCATGGAAATGTAAATTTTTGCCTCATTTAGAGGGCTAAGGGATTGTTTAAAATTAGATAAGAACAATTAATTTGAACAAGTTATGGAGGGTTTGTGACAATTATTCTTGTTAAAAACATTCTCCGTGTGAACATACTGACTAAATTTAAAGGGGTATTTTCCATGTTTTCTGTGAATTGAACATTGAAATAAAAGCAAAAACAGGGTTTTCTTAAAGCCCTGGTCTAATTAAGATTGAAAACATTTGTATATAAGGTTTTATTAAAAGTTGAGGTAGAAATAAATAATACACTAATGCAAGGCTGAAATTGGACTTTCTCTCTTGAACAAGATTTTTGTGTAATATTAAAATATAATTAAGTGTTTTTGTCTTTTTAATAAACTAATGGAAAAAAAAAGAGAAAGAGAAGTGACAGGTTGTTTGGAAAGCTAAGTCTTCCCTCTATCAATGACTAAAGGCTTTTGCCTTTTCAAAAATATTTTGAGTCACTTTGGCTAAAAGAATGATGTATGACAACCAGGAATTCTATTTCATAATATCAAGTATTTCAAACTTTCCTCAGATTTTACAGGCTTTCCAAAATCAAATTTCACTTTCAAAATTTTCTTTTTTGATGTCTAACTGAGATGCAACATCGGGCTCCTGAAGTATCCAAAAGAGAGGTAAACAGAATTATTTGACATGTTTAATTATATAGGAAGCATTGCCAAAAGAAAATTTTTAATTTTAATCTTCTTTTGGTTATATTTTAGTGAATATTAATATATTTTCCAAAATTATGTGGGATTTCTACAATTCTAATGTCTTGAGCATATGCTGTCAATCATAATTATGGTTATTATGTTAAGCTATTGTAGACCACAGAAATAACCAAATTTCCTTGTCAGTTATGTTTTTAACTCCATTTAAAATTATTTCCACAGTTAATTGCTTAATACAGATTCAGTTTCTGAAAACTTCACAAGCATGCAAAGTGAATATGGTATCTTTTTGGAGGTTTATGAAAGGATGGAAAGAACTCTTAGAACAGTCTTGAATACAGGTTTCTAATAACTTTAGGATTATGTCATTTCAACTGGTTAAGAATTTCTGGAACTTTAATTAAAAGACTGACTGGATTATAAAACTGATAACCCAAGTAAAACAAAAATTAATTAAATACCAAGAAAATACTTTGCCATATTTTCATGTTAAGTCAGCTAATAATGAAATTGTTTACATATACAATTTGAATAAACTCCATGGTCTAAGTCAAGTTACCTATGATAAGCCATCAGTTGTCAGTGATATGCACCTAATTTGGAGAAACAACTGGTATTCAAGAGGCTATAAATCAAATGTTAATTAAGCATGGAGTTATGAAGAACCGGGATGGCCACTTTGTCCTTCCTGAGTTCTTAAAGCTGTTATTGTTAAAAGTTCTGCATTCTATGACTCATCATAGAAAAGAGAAAATAATCCAAATTGAATATACTGGTGTGGTAGCTTATAAATTGCAAATTGTTTATATTGGTCCCATATTCCTGGAAAAGCAATCAAAGTTTCAGGTATATTTGGTCACTTGATGGGTCATTTAAACATTTTATAAAGGGATTTTATTTAATTGTTATTTATAATACATGTTTTCTGGTTGTGTAAAAGCTCTACAATGAAAGGGGACTGATGGTAAACACTAAGTTTTTAAGTGACAGTATATTTTCACCAGGTAAAGAAAGCTTTTTATTGTTTACTGAGGATAACAAACCCCTTCACAGTCTAGAACCTGAAGATTGTATATTCTGAGATCATCATGGAAAGACTGTTCTTGCTATTCATATTGCAGCAAAACTTTGGAACCTTGAATTTTGGGTTCATAATCTCACAACTAAGAAGGATTCCTCCATGACGTTGTAACTGTTCATACATTGGAAACCTTAAGAAAAAGCCAACCAGGGTAGTCTATCCCCATAAAAAGAGGACATACTTGATGAGAACAGCCTTTTGCAAGACAACAGATCAAGACTTCTACCATCATGAAACTCTCATCTTTGAATATTTTTTTCTGCTTATGCCTCTGTGAACAATAGATATAAAAGGGGGTCTGTTGTGTGTACTTATGAGGTATACTTTCATTTGTGAAGAATTTTATAGTCAGTCTTATATAAGGATAACTTTATACTTTGATCAGTAAAATATGACGGCCCAATGTAGGTGAGAAACTTTAATGTTAAATACATTGCCTCATAATCAGTCAGAAACAGATCATTGATTCATTGCTTTTTTTTTTAAGACAGAGTCTAGCTTGGTTGTTAAGTTGGAGTGCATTGGTGCAATCTCGGCTCACTGCAATCTCTACCTCCCAGGTTCAAGAGATTCTCCTGCCTCAGCCTCCTGAGTAGCTTGGACTATAGGTGCATGCCAGCACACCCAGCCATGTTTTTTTTTACATTTTTAGTAGAGATGGGGTTTCACAATGTTGTCCAGGATGGTCTTGATCTCCTGACCTCATGATGTGCCTACCTTAGCCTCCCAAAGTGCTGGCATCATAGGTGTGAGCCACTGTGCCCAGCTGATTCATTGCTCTTAACCCACATTATGAGTTAAAGACAACATTGCCAGAAGGCTTTCACTCTTCTATAAGAGAAGGACATAATTTTTTGGGGCTTTTTACATGGTTTGGAATAAAAGAGGCAATAAATAGAAATGTATTTCTCACAATATGCTCTATGGCAGATTCTACTGTAAGGATTATGGTTACACAATAGACTTTAAATTCTCTTGTGAAAATTATGCTAAATAATATAATTGGATAAACAACAAAGCATCTGTGCTGGCACTTTTGGCGTATGGAGAAAACATCAGGTATTCTAGAGATCCAGTTGTAGGGGATTAATAAAGAGACTGCTTAGTTAAGTGACTAGACTCTTTAGCTCATTCTTTGAACTATTTGATTTTAGGTTGTTTAGTTTATGGGGATGCTGGATAAGGCACATATTCCAAACTCTGGTTATCTTTCTTCTGACAGTCATGATAATAGACTCCCTGGTGCACTGCATTTTAAATGTTTGCATACAGCATATTTAGAATGTCAAATAGTCTCTTTTCAACTGGAATGACAAAAGCTGAAAGAAATGTGTGACCATGAGGACACTATAAACTATGAATGACATGCTGAGATTGGAAACCAAAAATGATAGTAACTGAGAGTGGCACTAAGTCCTAAGTTTAGTCATACTCTCGCCTAAGTAAGAATCTGGCCAAAAATGGAGTTTTAAAGCAAAATCATAGGAGGCTATTGTTTTGGACTGAGTTCATGCACCAGACCCTAATAGAGCAAGTCAAACAAAAATGTAGTCACTCATGCTAAATGTGACATAATCAAATGAAAACTTTAAAGAAACACATAGATCTTAGAGCAGACTGCAGCAGGATTTGCTTTTCTTCTGTAAACAGAATGTTCCTTCATAAGGAGCTACCCTCTATTCAGTCCTTGTTCCTACCTTTGTGAAACTCTTCCACTATTGTACTGATTTCCAGTGGGTTTCTAGACCAAATAAGTACATTTATGATAATGAGAGTGATATTAATAACTAAAGTTTTGGTCAATCTCTCAAAATTGAGAAAAATGACCAAAAGTTGAGAATTGTTAAAGCAAATAAAATATGGCCTGAGAAGGACTCTGTACTTTTATATTTAGTTCCTTTTGGATGAACTGTAACCCAGCTTAACAGGAAGACAAGATTGAAATTCTAATTTAGGAGGATGCACCTTTAACAGTTACTGAGTCTTGGTCAATCCCAGCAGTCATACTTCAACCAGTCATACACTGCTGAGCTTTCAGACTGTGTTCAGGTAAGGTAAATTCCGAGCTGTAACCAATCCGGCTATTTTTGTACCTCCCTTTCAATTTCTGTATGTCACTTATCTTTTTTTCATTGCCTATAAATTTGTTCTGACCATGAGGCACCCCTGTAATCTCTCTGAATCTACTTTGATTCTAGGGGCTGCCCCATTTGTAAGTTGTTCATTGCTCAATTGAACTTCTTTAAATTTAACTTGGCTGAAGTTTTTCTTTTAATAAAACGAACAATTCTAATTATATAAGACAAAACTGAGTGACAATATGAATATAGGATAATTGGGAAAGGAGTGAATTAAAAAAGAAAATCCATCTGTACTCTTTTAAATTAAATCAACTTGGTCTTTTAATGTCATTTCTGTACCACATGGACACATCTTTTTCTTTATTTAGTATTTTATTTGGTTATTGCTAATTTGTGTTGGCTTATCAAAGAGGTTAATAAAGTTAAGCCAAGATGTTCTGTTTGAAAGCATGCCATATAATGCAATCTGGAGAAGATCACATTAGTCATTAAGAATCTCAAGTCTATTTCTTGACTCTGATCAAAGCATCACTTTACTTCTATCATCTTCATTTTTTTTGTGAATGAAATAAGGGAGTTAAAGTAGATAGTTTCTATTAACTCTGTAAAGGAAACTAAAACATTTCACCCCAAAATATTGCTCCCTGGTGTAAAGATCAACAGATGCAGAATGAGACATTTCCCCATCTACATAAATACTTGACGTATCCACCAAAAAGATTTGTTTTTCCTTCTGCTTACTGTTATCTCATTATCTGTTAAAGAAGACAAAAAATGTTGCCATACCTAAACAGACATTTTATAAGATAATGTTTATCAGGCTCATTCTGTTTCCAAAGAGAACCATTTACAAATTAATCTCTGTTTCCTGATCCATTCATTCTCCCTAGTATTAGGTCAGTTCAAGAGTAATTGCATTTTTTGCCATAATAATTACTTATTTTCCCTCAACATAATTATTTATACTTCCCATCTGTCTTTTCCCTTCAGAAAAAATGGCTATGTTAGTAACAGGGCCCTACTTGGATATTTGGGGTAACTACTCTGTTCTTCATGCTCATTAATTAATTTGCATGCCATTTTTCATATTTATTTTTCATTAGTGGAATTTTTTAACAAAACTTCAGAGAGCAAAGGGAAAATTTTCTTTCATCTACAACTTCTGGCCTTGTAAATTGTTATATTTCCATCATATGCTCTGGCTGTGATTTGGACGTTTTCTCACTGTCCTCAATTGGCATAGATGGAATCTAAGTAATGGTAAAGCTACAGTAAACATAACACCTTTTTAAAGATAAAAATAATGAACAAAACTATGTGTTGTACATGTGTATTCAATGACAGTTGAATTTTCTGCTATTTGAATTAGCATCAGTAATAATTTCGTTTGTTGTAAAACTGAATATGGTGATATAAATTGCTGATAAGAAAAATGAATGATATGGAAATGAGCAGTGCAAGTTAATCAAGAAAGAAAAAAAAAATGGTACCAGATAAAATTAAAGAGAGACACAATAAGAAAAAGCAATGTGATTTTTTTCTCATTTCTTTTGTATGTTTATGTTGTTGACCAAAAAAAACAAACTCTGTAAAATATTTAAGGACGTTTATTCTGAGCCCTGTATAAATGACAATGGTCTGTGGCACAGTCTTAAGAGGGCCTAAGAACATGTACCTGAAGTGACTATGTTACGGCTTGGTTTTCTGTTTTAGAGAGACATAACACATCAATCAATATATGTGAGCTGTACATTGGTTCAGTTCAGAAAGGCAGGACAGCTGGAAGCTGGAAGCTTGCAGATCCTAGGTAGATTCAAAGATTTTCAGGTTGTCAACTGGTTTAAAAAGTTATTATCTAAAGACCTGGAATGATTAGAAAGGAGTATCTGGGTGAATATAAGGGGTTGTGGAGACCAAGGTTCTTATTATGCAGATGAAATCTCTTAGGTGCCTGCACTTAGAGACAGCAGATGCACCCCCCTCTGTGAATAGCCAACTCTACCTCTTGGAGGTGGCACTCCCTTCTCTCTTGGTGGTGATGGAGCACCTCACTCTCCCCTTCCTCCTCCTCTTCCTCTTACTGCATAGCCATCATCAAAGCTGTAGTAGGGATCTTCATAGCCTTCACAGTAGTCGTGATAATCATAACCATAGTAATCATCATAGTAATCTTCATAGCCATAGTAAGGTGAATGTAGCCATATCCACCTCTCCCCTCACCACAACTCTGACCTCTAATTGGAGGTGGCATTCGAGGAGAAAGGTGGTAGTAATAATATTCATACGCAGTACTTCTAGAAGTCTACAACAGCTTGGCTTTCTTCCTTTTCTTGTCTGGTGGCTTGGCTAAGACTATTTCAATTTCTTCCCCTTCTATTTCTTTGCCATTCATTTCATCCATAGCCTTAACAGCTGCTCCTCTGTCTTCAAAATGAAAAAACTTCCTCACTCTTCAGAGTTTTCCAAATTCAGAAAATGACATTTCCAATATTTCTTCTGTTACTGTAGTGGCAAGATTCTCAGAAACAAAACTTGTACCTTAGCCATGACTTCTGGATCTGGTTCTTCCAAGGGGTCAGCCATTCAACTGACCCTTTTCAACTGACTGCATTTCCCCATACTTATACTTTTTCCACTTACCAGCCAGCACCTGACTTGTGCTGCTGACTTGTGATCATCATATTCAAAGAAGCAGAATCCCGGATTCTTCTTTTTTGTCATCAGGTTGATGATAGAGAATAACTTTCACCTAACCCTCTGTGACTTTACTGAATTCTTCCAGAACTAAAGAATGGATCCAACAAAAAGTCAGTTGTTTGCCACAGAAATGCACACTCCAAGGTGTTTACCAGGGAAAATTTCACAGCTGTCACACAGTTTAACAGATTCCTGTACAGCTTCCTTTCCACAGAAGGTAATACATGCATACCCTCTACTCTGACCAGACAGCGGATCCATCATAAGATGTAGATCCCAAATGGGTCCTGCCTTCTCAAAAAGGGGCACCAATTCATCCTCATATAAATCTGTGTATTTTATATATAAACACCTCTGTTCCAACTCGAGGTTGCACCCACAGCACACACTGTCTGGTGGAGGACCACGATACATCCTCTGTCCTGTGGTTACATCCAGAGAATAACCAGTTCTCTCAAGCAAGGTCTTGATCTTCACTTCATCAAGTCTCTTTGTATACCCTTGCACCTTGCTCCCATTTCTCTCTCTGCCTGTAGATCTTCATAACTCCACATAAAAATGCACTTTTGTTCTGAACATGTGATAAGCCACTTTCCTTGAACTGCCCTAATCCAGACAAAGCTCCTTCTTCATTAAATTCCCTGAGAGTATCAGTTGCTCTTTCATCAAGATAAACATAAGTCACTGATCCAGGGCGGAGCAGGAGCCAGAGGCCACGCATGTGAGAATCAGCTCAAGGCACTCTGAAAATGATTAGAAATGGCGAGCACACCACTCCCTACCCATCTCAAAAAATAAATGTTTTTATAAGATATAGTATACAAATTGCATACTGTCATGGTAACCCAGAGTATCAGAGATATTGGAGTATTTTACAGAATAGCAGACACAGATTAATAAATATCAGTATATTATACATTCAAATAAGACCTCATTCATGTTTTACTATCTAATAAGTAATAAGGTGACTGATAATAATCAAATATGTTATTGTAGAAAACTGAGGTTTAAAATATATAAAATCCAAATGAATATTATACAAGGATGGTGACTGCAGACTTCTTTGTCATCATAGATTAAATAAGAGTTCTAAAAATGCTGTTAGTAAAACAATTTTAAAACAGAACAACTTATGTTCAGCTCTTCAAATCATCTTTAGATAGGGATGTGATTTTATTGTGCAATTTCCAGTTAAGTGGCCATTTCCACTTTTTCTTGTACTTGCCAATCAGAAATACATTTGAAATAGATAGCCTAAACCACGTATTGCAAGAGTTCTTCAAACGAACAGCCAATTTAAACTAAAACAGACAAAAAAACAAACAAACTATCTTATTTTAAAATAAAATCAATACAAAACATATGAAGTTGCTCAATTTTAAAGATATCCATACCTGTAATTTGAAGAGTTAGATAATAGTTCTTTTGGAATTGTCTATTTGTTCTTTGTTACAGTATTTAATCTGTATGTGTCTTAATTAAAATGGTGGTTATAATGGATAATAAACATTCTTCTCTCTAACAACCATGAGTGTGTTCTTCTATTTTTTGAAAAGCAGTATATTGTTAATATTTTCTAATAAAACAAAATGAATGCCAAGTAAATGCAAGATCTTCTTTTTATTACTATTTTTTCTGTCTCATAAGGACTATGTTTTTTCTGATAGCTATGCTCTTTTTAAAACTGCTATATGATGCTAGCATTATGGAAAAGACTACATTCAATTCTAGATACATGCAATTTTAAATCAATCTAACTGATACATGTCTTTAGGGGCAGGAAAATAGGCATATTTATCTTTTAAATTTCTTGATGGCCATTGTAATTCCCAAGATACCAAAAACCAGAACTCATTATCCTAACAGAGCATATCAGGAATTTGCTATATGACAATCTGTTTTGAGCTACTCATTTGAAATACTGTGACTGAATGTACTGAATTTCTGTTCAAATTAAATTGAACTCTTATCCCTCATCCCCCTCATACACAATTATGATAGAGTAAATATTGAATCAGCAATTATGGATATAGCTCATAATATTTTGTTGTTGAAGTCTAAAAATAACATGATTCTGATTTTCATTGCTCCTTTTTCTTTTCTACTTTTTTTTTTTTGAGGCAGACTCACTCTGTTGTCCATGCTGTAATGCAATATGTGATCTCAGCTCACTGCACCCTCCACCTCCCAGGTTTGGATTCAAGCAATTCTCCTGCCTCAGCCTCCCAAGTAGATGGAATTACATGAACCTGCCACCATGCCAAACTATTTTTTTTGTACTTTTAGTAGAGACAGGATTTCACCATATTGGCCAGGCTGATCTCAAACTCCTGACCTCTGGTGATCCACCTGCCTTGGCCTCCCAAAGTGTTGGGATTACAGGCTTGACCCATCACTCTCAGCCACTACTAACTCGATAAATGTTCAATCCCTGGTCACATTCTAGGAAATAAAAAATCTAAATTGTAGGGATGGAATTCATTGGTATTTACTAAAACTAGCTTTACAATTTGGAGCCTACACAGCAATATTTGTATTTTGATGCCAGTTTATTGGCTGTACGTTCTTAGGTAATGCCCTAGAAGTT
Organism: Leontopithecus rosalia; assembly: GCA_028533165.1. Classification (NCBI taxonomy): domain Eukaryota; kingdom Metazoa; phylum Chordata; class Mammalia; order Primates; family Cebidae; genus Leontopithecus; species Leontopithecus rosalia. The sequence continues at coordinate 27,711,468 of CM052650.1, read as the reverse complement.
AAATTTCCTGTCTGAAATGACTCACTTTTTTAGCTTCAGTTGCATATGTTGAGATGATGGCTCTCTCATGTTAAGCTCTTGATTAGAGATTCCTTGCATTTTTCTCTGTGTCAGCAGAGTTAACTCCAATCTAGAGAACCTGTTGTTAACCCTTTAAAATAATAGCAAAATTTTAGTCTTTATGCTTGAGAGCCTGAACTGAGGACAACATAAGAAATAAATAGAATGATGTAGTAGTAGAAGATAGAAGTGAAGAAAATGACTTCTGATAAGTCCTTTGATAATCATGTTGATGACAATAATAATATAAAAATACGATATAAAGTGCCAGAGGCAATCTTAACATTTTCATGGATTTTAGCTTAAGCCTCCTTCATAATTATTCTATAAGATTGTTACTATTTTTTACCCAGTTTTATAATCAAAGAAACAGGAATTGAATAGTTAAGCTGCCGGTCCAATATCATGCTGCTTTATAAGTGACGAACATAGTATTAGAAGCAAGACCCAGCCCTGGCTTTTATATCATGTTGATACTTCCTTCCTGTGGATTTTAGTCTTCTCTTGGCCCCAAAATACACCTCTCTACTGATCCTTCTTAGTCTACTTCATACCTTTCTTTTATTTTCCCACCTCTTGAGTAACCATGAATCATACTGTACATTTCTAAGATCTTTTATATTTTCACCTGTCTAGTTTACTTGATAAATTTTATATATAGTAATGTATTTCAAAGGGGACCTACTTTGTTTTAAAACAAAATATTGTCAATACATATTATTCTATGGCTGCTGGACACAGTTCTTGCCTAAGGGATCTTGTCTTAAATGAAACTGAGTCCTAAAGTCACTATGTAAGGTAATAATTGAGTGGAGTCAAGGCAAATCTTATAATACTTTACATGATCCATAAATTACAGTGTATATATCTTTATGTATTCATCTACTCGACACAGCAATATATAGACAGATATATGTGCATAAAAACAAAGTAGATAATGATGAGTGCATATGAAAATTTTTATTTTTTTCTATTATACTGTAATGCTAAAGAGAGAAAAAGATACATCACCGGGAGGCTGTATACAGTTAACTTTGAATAGGACAAATATAGAAAATATTTGAGATCTCCATCCCTCACTGGCCTTGCTAATGACTACCTAAAATCCTCTCATTAGTTTTTCCTTTTTACCTGAGTCATTGAGAACTCCTCATAAAGCATTTTCATCAGATTTTAACTATGACATCGTTCCACAGAAGACATCACAAGTGGTAAGTAGGTGTTGAAAGGCAAAATATGAAGGGTGGAGTTTGATAAAAGAAGGGAAGAACAGTCAAATCAAACTCAGTAAGGGAGTCTCCTAGGCAATTAGAAGGCTGTAAATGAAAAACGAATCCCTGAGATATGAAAAATGGAAGCACCATGGGATGAAGGGACTAGAGAATAATGGCACTGCAGGCAGACTTCCCCTAAGTTTTCATGTTGTTGTCCAAAGCCTATTTGGAACCATGCAATCGCTCTTCTCTGTTTGCTGTGGATTATCATCTGATACAAATCAAACCCTTCTGGAGCTTCATCCAAGAAAATGTACAGAGGCCTGGTATATGAAGTTGTTCCCTTTAATGTAGCATGCCTGTAGGTTCCCTGAGAATGTGCCTGAAGGCAAGCGGCCGTCCAAGGCACAGCAAACTCGTTCCATAGGGAATATTCATTTTTCAGAAAGCAAAAAACAATAAAAAGTCACTTTATAGCATATTGTCTTTAACAAACAGAACTATAGGAACCTTAGGGAGCCCTTTCTATATGCTTTCTATTGGTGAATATGGTCAATTTATAATATCACATTTCTCTCTAGAACCAAAAGAATAAAAATTTTCATTTTCTTATTTCTTAGCACCTGCCATTCATCTCTTCCCACCAACACACACTCTACTTTCTCCTTCACAGGAGAGTTGAGGAAAATGGTATGTATCTAGAGATAGTAGATCATGGAGTTATGGTCGTATTTCAAAAATAGATCATAATCCCTAAGGATTATGTGTATATGTAATGCATTCTTTCTCAGATGCATAATGGATTTTAAAAATAGGATTCTACCAAAATAGTGTCCATAAGAAAAAGGAAAGTTTTACACATAAGTTTATATATATATAATGGATTCTTCATATTTTGTGTGGATGTGTGGATGTGATGATAAATAAATGTGTTTTTATGTATACATACTCATATATATATGAGTGTGTATATATATAAATAAATATATATATAAATATATAAATAAATAAATATGTGTGTGTGTATGTGTATATATATATATACACATGATTTGAGATAGTCCAGAAGGTAAACTATTACCTAAATTATTGAGACATATTATAGCTGCAAGGTACACCAAGTATCATATGACACAAGAATAATTCAGAAGAGGCTTGAAAGTTCTGGAAAATTTGTTTAAATGAGGTGGGAATCAGAGATATATTTTAAAAGGGGAGAGAAAAATTGATTTCAAAATACATCCGGCATCTACTTTTATTATATGATTTAAATAACTTTTCAATATTGCTTTTCCTATGATTAGATGAAATTATCAAACAATGACACTGATGCCAGTAATCAGCTGTTATTTCATTGAAGAATTTTATTATAACTTGAATATTAGCTTGTATATGTTGAGTTTTCAGAGAGTGAGGGAGACTCTGTTTGAGAGGAAGTAAGGGAAGAGAAGAAACTCTGCCTAATAATCAAGAGAATTGGCCAGGATTTTATCCAAGACAATCACGGTGATCCCTCTACAAGCCTGTAAGAACCACAGCATAACTGAGTTTGGGGAATTCCCAAAGGCAGGATAGCTTAGATCACAACACCTATGTCCTTTCAAATATCTGAAAACCCTTCCCAAGAAGGAAAGATGCAAGCAAGCCCAGACAGTAAAGACTACAATAAGCACTTAACTCTTCAATGCTGAGACACTGAAGAATATCTACTATTATCAATGCCACCAAGTGAAGTAAATAAGACACCAGAGACCAATGCTAGAGAAACAGAGACATGTGACTTTTCAGACAGTGGGTTCAAATAGCCTCAAAAGGGCGAAGCTAAGAGTTACTGCCCTTAAAGAGAAAATAGAGAAAGCAATAGGGGTAGAAAGTTTACCCAAAGGGATAATAACAGAGAACTTTCCAAAGCTAGAGAAAAACATCAATATTCATGTGCAAGAAGGTTCTAGAATATCATGTTGATTTAACCCATAAAAAGACCACCTCAAGACATTTAATAATCAAACTCTCAAAGTTCAAGGATAAAGAAAGGATCCTAAAGCAGCAAAAGAAAAGAAACAAATACATACACTAGAGCTCTAACACATGGCAGCAGACTTTTTAGTGGAAATCTTATAGGCCAATAGAGAATAGTATGATATATTTTTAAAGTACTGAAGGGAGAAATAATTACCCTAGAATAGTATATCTGGCAAAAATATTCTTCAAACAGGAAAGAAAAGTAAAGATTTTCCCAGACAAATATGCTGCAGGATTTTATCAACACCAGACCTCTCCTATAAGAAATGCTGAAGGGAGTACTTCAGTCAGAAAGAAAATGACATTAATGAGCAACAAGAAATCATCTGAAGGTACAAAACTCACTGGTAATAGTAAATACATAAAAAAAGACTATTATAACACTGTGACTATGGTATGTAAACTACTCTTACGTTAAGTAGAAAGACTAAATGATGAACCAACCAAAAATAATTATTACAACAACTTAGCACAATAAGATAAATAACAAAAAGTTGAAAAGCAAGGAAGAAAGTTATGGCATAGAGCTTTTATTAGTTTTGTTACTTTCTTGTATATGCAAACAGTGTTAAGTTGCCATCAGGTTAAAGCAATGGGTTGTAAGATAGTATTTGCAAGCTTCATGGTAACTTCAAACCTAAAAACATACAATCACTACACAAAAAAATAAAAAGCAAGAGACTAAATCATATCACCAGAGAAACCTACTTTCACTAAAGGAAGACAGGAAGAAAAGAAAGAAGACAACACCGCAAAGCAACCAGCAAACAAATAAAAAGTAGCAGAAGTAAGCCCTTACTTATTGGTAATAGCACTGAGTGGAAAATGAGTAAACTTTCTATTTGAAAGACATAGAGTGGCTGAATGGATGGAAAAATGAGACCCAGTGATTTGTTGCCTATATAGTGAGTTTCAAGTTGTTATTCGTTAGTATCCAGCAACATAGCCAATCACCCACTGCAGCTACGGTAGATTATATATTGATCTGATGAATAAGGAATATAGCAAATCACATGCACAAAATTGAAATGTGAGGGTCTAGTCGGGAGGATGGTCACAATAGGAGCAAGAAGTGGGCACCAAGGATACTCCACAGGGGAGAAATATCAAATGAAGTACGCGGAAGGGAAAAAAAGAATGTATAAATGATTCCTGTGTCAGATGTTTCCTCTAAACTATGCAGAGATGCTTGCTGTGAAGACGTTAAGAATAAGGCAAACAGGCGAATGGTTTGGGTAAGTAATTGAACTGGGGAACACTGACAAGACCTTACAAAGAATGTAGCAATCAGGAAGAAACTAGAACACAGAGAAAGTCTCATGTTCCTCCTTCATTCATTTGATTTTTCAAATTGTTATCAAGTGCATGTTATAGGCTATCAATTTTTTATTAAGTGTATGTCCCAGTACAGAAAAAATGCGCAGATAACAAAATGGCAATGAAAGTGTAGACACTCACGTCATAATGCTAAGAGATTTTAAATACTATTTGTAAATTTTCATGAAAATCAAATCTTCAAGAAGAGCAGATTCTGGTATAGTTGTGGAGAGGCTTCAAAAGGAGTTAGCATTTGTAACTGGGAATTGAAAGTTATCGTGTAGTTTACAAGGTGGAATTAATGGCAAAAGATTGAAAACAAATTTTGAAGGAGATAAAGACAAGAAGGAAACACCTTTTCACTCATTCATTAAATATTTTTGAAGACCTAATGTGTGCCAAATATGTTGAAGAAAAATAAGAAACAATGTGAAAAAAGCCATGTCTTTGTTTGGATTTCTCCAGAAATTCACATTGAGAAAAGGCTCCAGGGCAAAAACTTGATTTTGAAAGAAACACAAGTTTTACTGGGAAAGTGATATTGGGAAAAAAAAGAGAGCCAGTTAAGCTTCTTTACTAGGTCAACTATCACAGTGGTTTAAATCTAGAAGTGGCTTAATACACATTGAAAAATGTCCTACACGAAGGACAAGGGAACTAAGGTATTCATGTGTCTGGAATTTATATCCTAGGCTTGTAGATGCAAATGCTGCTGATTAGAAGTTGGTTAGTGCATACTGAAAATTCTGTAGGCTCTGGGTAAGTTACTGACAGTAACTACTACAAATTATATAATGGTAAATGTACAAAGAAAAGCATAAAATTATATATGCTATCTAATTATCATAACTAAAACTGGAAGAGATTTATAAATACTTAAAAAAAATTCTTTGAGTGTTGATGATTTGTCAATGAAGAACTTTCTGTCTCTATTTTGGATTTTTGCTTATATTAGTGTGGTGCTTGCATACTGAATATGTTTTTTTTTAGGAAGGAGGATAAGTCTGGTTCTCATCTAATGATTTGAGTTTCTAATCAGCCTCTGGTGTCTTGCTTCATTATTCAGCAAACAAATATTTATTGATTTCACATTATATACCAGGTATTGTTAGGGGCATTTAGATTGGATGCAAAACTAAATATGATGGGAGAAACAAATATATTAGTATTGACAGGAGCTATTAAGTAATTTAACAGAGAGATGTGATAGAGAGTGACAATGATGATCAGAAAAGTCCTGTTGGAAGAGTAAGTGTTGCCAATGTGACTTGGATTACACAAAGGAGCAAACTGAGCAAAGGTTTGGTAAAATCTCATCCCAAGTAGTGAAGTTCCATCAACAATTTTAATGGCAGAATTCCTCAAACAAAGCTAGCTTGTCACATGTAGTGCTAGCCAAAAATGTAAAGATTTCTGGCCACAGTCACTGCAGAGCAACTGAATCAGAATATCTGGATGTGAAACTAGAATATCTGCATTTTTGAAGACATTTTCCATGTAATTTTCACCTACAATGTAATCCTGAAATCAGTAGGTTGGTTCTATGAAAAATTATTTTATAAACACTTTGTTTTCTACACAATAGAATATAATTATTAAATTTTTGAAAAAAAGCGTAAGGAAAATTTACCAATTATTAACCAGTTGATCATACGTCAATACTATGGTTTTATGGAAGGCATTAGACTGTGTCTGTACAAGAGGATTTCGTTTAAATGCTCAAAATTTGATGCTACTTCTGCTTTGCTTATGATAAAAAATGCAAATTTTATTTTGGTAAATGCAATTGATTGGTCATTTTGTTTTCTGAGTCTTGGTATATGAATCTTTACAAAGAAAAAAATGGTTTGCTATTTAGTGTGTCTATCACATTTTTATAACTTGAATAACAAAATACCAAAGCAATCAAGCCTTCGAACCCAAATTTTGAACCATGTGTGTTAGAAATAGATTTTATCTGATGATACCATGAATCATAAATAATAGTATAAATAAATAATGAAAGATGATGAAAGCAATGGCTATTTTGTTTGAACCACGAGAAAGTTGATAACCTTTTCTTTTTAATGGAGAGTTAAAAAAAATGATATGATAAACTTCACAAGTGACTCTATATTTCACTTCTGTGGCCTACTGGACATCACAGCCTCTCTCCCAAGCCACATAAGCACAACACAAACATCCTAAGAATGCCATATGTAAAACTTATGGAATAAAATATAAAATAAAATAACATATATTCAATGTTTGCAGATGAAACTCCTGGGCAACATTCACAAGAGTGAGCCCTTACTGATGAAATATTCCCAGTGTTGCCCTCCGTGTACTTTCTAGTTGGTCATGCAGTCACCATGGTTTGGCTCTGTTTTCAGCCCAGAAATTAGCTTGGGAATGAAAACCCTGTCTTCCTTACTCCTTTGCTCTTAGTATGTGGCTGTGTGTGTGCTTTCTCTCTCTCTCTCTCTCTCTCTCTCTCTCTCTCTCTCTCTCTCTCTCTCTTACTTTCAAAATATTCCTTTACTTGCTTCTCAATTTGGGAAGAAGATTGGGCACAATACAAGGAAATTACCAGAATCTTAATTTAGAGATTGACTCCATGAATATACTAAAACAGAAGCTTTGGGGCCACTGAATCTAGTTTAGTATTTGTATGGGTATCTAGTCTTCTTATTTCATGTTTTTCTTATGACAAGATATCAATTAGCACTCACTCTTGTTCATCTCTCCCCTCTCAATTATTTCAAACTTAAGGAGTGTAAATTATCTTATTGGTAATTTGAAGTCAAGACCTGGACATGCGTAGCTTAACACATTTCCTTCCTTTCAGTTGTAACTGCCTGTAGGGAGCTCACAGTTCTTGGCCATAGATGTATTAAACAAATAACTGACTATTGTTGCCAGTGACCAGGCACATATTGTCTCACTGCTGTACTATGAAGCCCATTTACCACATATTTACAAAACAACCTCTGATCCTATGATTTTTCATAACAAAATTGTCATTGGCATTTTCCCCGAATTCTGAATGTATCTCACTTCATTGCAAATTCAATGAAAAATAGGAATACTATGTATTGGGCTGCCTCAAATCCCAGTTACAGATGACATTTAAAAAGACTTTCAGACTTGAAGTTGGACCTAAAAGAATCTTACTTAACCTGTCCCTGAAATGGAAGCATGGCCTAATTGCTAGTTTGGTTGGACTTTCATTAGAGAAGGCAGAGGTAGAATGCTAAGAAATGAAGGTATACTTGTTTGATATGACTTGGATTAATTGGATTAAGATGTGAAGATATGAGTAAAACAGAGATCATCTGTACATCAACTCTGCTAATTTTAATAAATACAAGCTTTGGCTCTCCTGCAGCACACTACTGACAGTCTTTCATATTCTAAACCAGGACATGAACAATGATAATGCCACTAATTGGTTTATCAGATTTATGCAGAAATCTTCATTTGTCTTATTATTATTTAGACATTGTCTAATAATAGATTATTAGACAACTAAATAAAAAACTTTTATAAGTCTAAAAAACTTTCTACTCCTGATATTTTAGAGCTTTTCTGCCTAGGAAATGCCTAAGGCCAAACTTTTAAGATAAGATTCTGAACAGATGGAAACAGAGTGAAGGGCTCCCTGTGACTGCTTTGGGTACTGTGTCGGTGGCACACTGCAGCAAAACTCCTCTACATAGCTTTTTATTTTTTTCCCTTTGCTTTATTTGTACTTCTTTATGGACCACCTATATAGAGGATGGTATAAGTAATTACCCACATTAAAAAACAGATTTATGTCAATTTAGATATTTACAGTTTACAAAATTTTTTCACTCTTACATTTAAATCTCAAAACAGCATTGTAAGTTAGGGATGACATAGGGTTTATTGTTCCAACTTTGCAGTTGAAAAAAGAGACTGGTATCTTGAGTCAGCCATATTTGATTTTAAATTCTGGCTTCATAACTCACTGGCAATGTGAGCCTGGATGGGTTACTCAGTGTCCTCACTTGAAAAATGGTTTGAATGATTAAATTGAATATGAGAGGTAAAGCTGTAGCACAGAGTTGACTAATTAATAACTACCTGAGAAACTGTGGTTATTTTATTTTAAATTTAAATCCTACATTTTCTCACTCTACCAAGTTGAACGCTAAATCTCAATCATTCAAAAATTTTAGAAATTCTGTATATTGGATAGTGTATTCATAAATATTCATGTAATTTACCTTTAAACTCTGAGCCATATGTTTTGGATCAGACTCTGTTCCTTATATAATGACAAAGATAGGCGGGCCTTATTTATCAAATGTAGTTGGGGAAGGCAGAAAGGGGAAATGACATTGATAAATAATTCCATGTAACTTCTGTGAACCACAGATGCTTAAGTTGATGTGTATTAATAACTTCATAATTCATAATGGATTAATTCATTATAGGTTACAACCTCCAGCTGTTTTATACATCAAAATATTAAAAACTATATTTAATAAGTTGGTTTTATTTACTAAGAATATGTAAATAATTAATTGTCATATAAACTTATATTTCAGGTATACAAAGGAAGTTTTCATTAGATCTATGTAAATATTCTGAAGAATTTTACTTTTACAAAATCAGACAGTCTTTCAAACATTAGTACAATGCTATAAAATCATACATTTAAAATCCATGTGTCTTCGTCACTTTTTCAATCTGATCAAGCTTGTTCAGGGATTGCCCAAAAGAAGGCACTGAATTCATAATCTTATTATAACCTCCTACTCATTGGCAAAATTTTAGTTTACTTTCTGTAGCGCTCTTGTTGTATCCAAGTGAGTTAGAAGGAAGGCCCCAGCTCTGAGTTCCAGATTAAGAGTCCTTTATTAACTAGCGATGAAGAGACGGCTAACACTAAAAATTCTTTCGATCTGGAGAATGGGGCTTGATTACCTTTTTTACCTTGATTTCGGTAGGGGACGGGGTACCTAGCTGCAGTGAAATTTTATAGAAGCAGAAAAAGCAAGTTAGTAGGAGGCATTAAGCCATGTAGTTGGGGGAACTTTTCATACAATCACTAAGGTTAGTGTTCAGGTACTTTCTACACAATAATCAAAGGGGAGATTTTCACCATAGCAGGTGGGTTTGACAAGCAGGATGCGGTTACAATGATTACAGGTGCTAAGAGCAGCGTGCTTCAAACCTCAACGCTTCAGGCCTCGAGTACAGAATGACCCAGTTATGAACCTGAGGGGCTGCGGCAGGGAGGGGGAAGTGAGACTGGAGTTTTTAGCTAAAATGGAGTCAGTCAGGCTAGTGCAAGTTAGGTTACCACAATCTCTGTTGGAGGTGCATATTTCTTTTAAACAGTCATTGCTCTTCTTTCCATATAATCTCTACTCTCACACTTAATGAATATAGTTTTCTTTTTATCTCTCCTAAAAAAGATCATGACAAGATTATTGAGAATGAACTTGTAATCAAATTAATTATTTAGATTTGACTCTGACTGGAAGAAAATCTAAAACCTAGAAATGTTTGATTCCCTGTTTTATTATAAATGACTTGTTTAAATTATGATTGATAATTTTGATGAAAGTTTCAATTTGATATACATTTAGATAATGTGCAATTAATTAAGGAGTTTCTAGTCCCTCCTAAATTTTCAAAGTTTTTTTTTGTCAAAATCCACAATTTAATAACCAACAAAAAAGCTCTTATTGAATGGTATTAATAATGTTGTTCTTCTTGTCTAGTATTCAATAACTGAATGAAGATATAAATGAAAAATTATAATTTTGTTGTGTGTTTATATACAGGTATCACAAAAGAGGAAGTTCTGGAGAAAATGGGTGAGTTGATATTATCATGTAGAAAGTTTTTTACAGTTTTGCAATTCTATTATTACAGTATACATAATTTTTAAAATTACCTTTCAAGAACAGTCATTTCAAGTATATGTAAACTTAGCATTCTATTCAAGATTAGTTTTTAAAATTATTTTTCAGAATATTTTTCATTTGTTACATATTATAAAATCATTTTAAACTACTTTCTAAAAAGTTCATATTTTTCTTCTTCACTAATTTTATATATATGTATACATAAATATATTTATGTATACATAGATATAGAGAAAGAGAAAGAGAAAGTTCTCTTTCTCTGGACTACTCATCCCTTAATATTTCTTCTCTTCATTCCTCTGTGTAACTGTTCACTTGGCCACAAGCCCTTTCTGTCTCACCCATGTTTGTCACCGCTACATTACTAGATTAGGCACTCCATCATATAATTATGTCTCACATGTTCTCCTATCTTAACACTGGTTTGGGTTTCTGACTTGCCTACTGGATTAGAAGCTTCTTGAATTTAAGGGACAGTTTTTACCAAGGCAACATCCTTTAAGTCTATTACAGTGATTAGCAAATGGTAAAACACAAAAGACACTTGCTGAAGTACATTTTAAAGACAGATTGTAGTACATGAAATACTAGCTATCATAAAGATGACAAACACTTTATCTACTTAATTCAATTAATTTGAATTGAAATTCCAGAGTACTTTTTAAGTAATAAAATAATGGAATTTGCTCCTTCAAAAAAGTAAAATATCCATCAATGGTGGTGTTAAATATATAATGATGTATCAATGCAAAAGCTTTTTATGCAGTCTTTACATATAATGATTTTGAACTCTATTTAACATTATGAAAAGGCTATAATAAAATGTATGCTGGAAAAGAAAGAACATAGATTTCTTCATGTACTGTGACTACAGCTATTTGCTGCTTCAGTGTATGAGACAATTTAGAGAATAACAATTTAACATGGAATTCATATGAGTATTTCCTCCATTTCCCAGTTTCTTTATTTTTATTTTTGTAATTAAAATATTAAAAATATTAAATTTATTTAGAAACTCAAGAAAGCGAATGAATATCACAGAAATAAGTATTGGAAGTGTCCAACATTGGAAAAGTCCATAGACATCAGTACTGGAAGAGTCCATTGAAAGGACAAAATAGGTTGGGCGCGGTGGCTCACGCCTGTAATCCCAGCACTTTGGGAGGTGGAGGCGGGTGGATCATGAGGTCAAGAGATCAAGACCATCCTGGTCAATATGGTGAAACCCTGTCTCTACTAAAAATACAAAAAAATTAGCTGGGCATGGTGGCGCGTGCCTGTAATCCCAGCTACTCAGGTGGCTGAGGCAAGAGAATTGCCTGAACCCAGGAGGCAGAGGCTGCGGTGAGCCGAGATCACGTCATTGCACTCCAGCCTGGGTAACAAAAGCTAAACTCCGTCTCAAAAGAAAAAAAAAAAAAGACAAAATAGTCGAGCAGTTAAGCATGTGGGCATGGGCCAACTATCTATTTTTACATCTGATTTTTAAGACTTACTAGATTGGTCATCTTGAAATGGTGACCTATATGCTCTTAAGATTAGTTTCCTTGACCTTAAAATGGGAAATAATGTTCATAATAATGTTCATTTCACAGGTAAAGCATTACAAAATATTTCTGGAATATAACGAGTGTCCTTAAAAGCTAGCAAATGATTACTGTTAGACAATTAGCACTGTGAGGCTAGAGATTTGTTTATTTCAACACTATACTGTGTACTTGGAATTTCAGCAGTTTCGTAATAAACATTTGTTGGAGAAGAAATGAATGAAAGGGGAAATATAATAAAGTAGAGAGAAAATTATTCTCAAATAACATAGGGATTGTCAAGAAAGGAAGCACAGCCTTTCCAAAATAAATTTTATTATTTGCAAAATTTTTGAGGAGTTAACTAAAACAACACTTACATTCCTTGGAGAAAATTAGTCCAGTTCTCCTACTGTGTAAGTTTTTCCTGAAAGAAGTAGATACTTGTTTTCAGAAACTACATTGACACCTTCCTTGTAGTAATTTACTGTGTCTTTGTTCAAAATCATTCCCTTTCAGCAAGTTAGCTCAAGCTCTCAAAGAATCAACTGTGGTAAATAAGTAAAAATAAAAATACTGTAAAAATAGTGAATAATATTTGATAAGATATTTTAATAGTTTGGGAAGAGAAAAGACAAAACTGACCTAAAGCTTAGAATGCTCCCAGTGACAAATCAGCATTCCCACTCTTTAAGATTCATCTCTCTGCCTTCATTCAGTGATGTAACTGAAATACATTGATCCCACACACCTGCTATTTTTTTTCATCCTCAGGTCATACCACATTTACAGCTTGCTGTCTTAAAAACATACTTGGAATACATCCCAGTGTATTGATTAGCACTCCAATTTTAAATGAAATATATAACTGACTTGGAACCCAATAAACCAAGTGGTGGGCAGTTTTCCCTATCACTTTTTCTATGAGTAGCACAACAGCTACCTAAACATTTTCAGGATAAAAGGAAATCTGAATGAGCTCTTTTTTCTTCCAACACACATAGAGAATGTAATACTGACTTAGATGCATTCTGGGAGACAAAACACCCATTCTTTGTTTAAGAAGGTAGCGTGAATAAAGAGATCTGACTATTTCAAAGCCAAACTAGCCCTCACATATTTATTTACTCACTTATTTATTCATTTATTTTGGGAAAAAATCTCCCTCGGTTGCCTAGACTGGAGTGCAGTGGGAGGTTTCAGCTCATTGCAACTTCTGCTTACCAAGTTCAAGGTATTCTCCTGCCTCAGCCTTCCAAATAGCTGATATTACCGCCAAGTGCCACCATGCCCAGCTAATTTTTTTTTGTGTTTTTAGTAGAGACAGGGTTTCACCACGTTGCTCAGGCTGATCTCTAACTCTTGACCCCAAATAATTCACCCACCCTAGTCTCCCACTGTGTTGGGATTACAGGTGTGAGCCACCATGCTAGCTACTTATTTATTTTTTTCATCATAAGATGAGTCATTCAAAATCAACATACATATACATGCACCCACAAGCATATATTCATTGAACATTTACTTCATAACAAAATACTGGGAAATTGACTTTCTCAAAACTTACATTCTAACTGGTGCAAACAGACTCTAATTTTTTTTTAGTAAGTAAGGTAATTTTAACATCTAAAAAAATGTTAGAAAAAGGAAACATGGACAGTGGCATAGATATAGACTTAAAAAAGTTTTCATGGCTATTTTAGAACAAATGCTCTGAGTGTCAAGGTGACACACTTTAAGCTGTGATGTGAATAATGAACAGTCAGTCATGAACATATGAGAACATTGTGGACTTTGAGAAAATATTTGTACAAATTTACAAAGAGAGCAGTGGCTTGAAATTTTCAAATAATTGGGGGAAAAGATGGAAAAAAAATGGTTAGCACTGAAGAAAACAACAAAAATGTTTTATAGGGACATAGGGAAAAATAATATGGACTCAAGTGAGCCATGAAACATGATATGGATCTCTTTCTACTGTAGTCAATAGATTGTTTTTATCAAGGCAGTGACATTGTGTTATAAATGAAAACAATTTTTGCACACATACAGACAGACACACCAACATTTGTATTGTGTAAGTATGTTTTTCAATGAACAAACATCTCTCCTATATCTCTTCTCCACTGGCATTGTGATAGCAGAAGCACATACTACTCCCATATCCCACATCTTGGAGAAAAGGTTAATATAGTGTTCAGGGATAGATAAAGGGCATCAGGTGTTCAAGGAGGTCAGAAAAAGTGTCCAAAGGAATCCATGTAAGCACTGAATTTTGATAGCTTTAGTGATATAAAGGAGGTAATTGTCCAAATAAGCAAGAGAAAAAAAGTCACTGAAGTATGGGATTCTTTTACAGAGATACCAATTTAAATGACTTATAATAATGTAATGACTTTTTAGATTTATAATTATTAAAATTCAATAATGATTCTTGCACTACAGCAGGTAGTTCCTGAAGTCAGTGATTAATCCTTTTCTCGCTTTAGCATGATACTTGGCCTATGTTAATCACTATTTCAATAATTGAGAGAGTATACAATTATGCGTATTTACTTTCTCTAAAGTATTTAACATGTTTGGCAAAAGAGCAAAGCTGAAAACTTAATGTGAATAGTTGACTCTTAAAATATGGTATTAAAAATGTACCAAACTGAAGCTATAATTTAATGTTTGCTAAGTTCATACACTATCATATGGAAATTAGGGATCTGTGTCAATACATATAAAATATGCTTTGTAGTTCTGTATGTTGCAGTACTTCCCTCGCCATGTTATCAGTGAAGTTACTAAATAATTACTAAGTCATAAAAGTATAGTTTACATTACCATCAGTAATACTGATTAGACTTCTTAAAAATATTCTTCAGTTGAATCAACTTTTACACATAAATTTTTAATTTCTTGATTTTCTCATAAACATATAAATATAAGAAATGTACACTCTAAATTCACTCTTATCCCTAAGGTTTTAAATAGGGCAGCCACATCTGCTCAGTGAAAATAACTTGCTAAGATGACTTTGTTATGTTTAATGGGCAAATCTTTTATTTACAACAAATACAAAAATTCTTTATGTATACTGGAGATGGAATAGAGGATGGCTTTCCAGTTCACAAAAAATATATCATTGTATATAAATAAAACATTGATCATTCATTGAAGAGTTGTACTCTTCAGTAAACATTATATAGTTCAATATGATCAGATTTTACATTGACACTGATAGGTAGCTATTATCATGCTCAATTTGCTGTTGATGAAAATGGGGATCGATGTCATTTACTCAACTTATCTCAGTTTATAAATGTGGGAGTGGGTTGGATCTGAACTCCAGTCAATCCACTCGTATGTCTTCTCAATTTAAACCATGGATATTTTTAAGGCATAATTGAGGATTCAGGAATCCTCAATAACACAAAATTCTTTTATTGTACAGCTTACACTGGAAAGAGTAGAAGCAAATAAAACTGTGAAAGAAGAGAAAAGATAATTGATATATAACATTTTTTGTTATTTTTATACTTTCTTCACTCCCTTCCACCTCGCCTTTTCTTCTGTCTCATGTATGTCTATGGCATAAGTCCTTCTCCTTTGGTCCATGGCCTTCTATAAGTATAGTAGCTGTGTAAATATATCTTACCTCTTCAAGAGAAATTATACAAGATGTGCTAATAGAATTATAAACTTAATATAAATCTGAACCCTATAATTCTCTACAAATGATTTGGTCATTTTGAAGCTTATAAGCAAAATTTTTGTGTGAGTAGTATGTTTGCAGCTATGCAAATACCACGCATAATATAATTCAGATGTTTGCCTCTTAAAAGCTATGGAAATAAGCCAAAAGCAAAGCACTTATAATTGTTCTCTCTACAGAGAGAAAGTTAAGTAGTTTACAAAGCCTTAGAGCATCTGTTATCTGAATATGAACCAAAAATGCTTTTTTGAAAGATCCTGGGCATATTTATTGATTGTGATTTTTTTAAAGGGAAATGAATCCATAGACAACTATTGCAAAGAACTACGTGAGAGTAGATAGTAAAATATTTATTCAATTTTGATAAAAAAGAAAAATATGATTTCTTCTCTATAATCAGAAAATATTTAAGTAATAAGTGTTTGGATGGGAGGAATAAAGTCAATTTTCTAAGGAGCAATGACCTTTTCCAAGGTCTGCCCATTTGCAAATTATAATCCTCTACTCCTGGTTTTCAAAGAAAATAATTTATAAACCTTGCACAATCCTGTGTCCTAAATTACAGAACTCCAGTCTTCTAAGGTTTGATGAAATTAAGCATGTTTTCCTTTTTAAAAAGTACCAATTTTAATTATTTTTCATTACAAAATAAATCAAATTCAGAACACTTGTGATAAATTACAAACAAGACTGAAACACTTTACAGCATCTATCATCAAGAGATAGAATCTATTCCTCAACCACTTGAATCTGGGCTTGTCTTGTGACTTGCTTTGACAAAGGAGTCTCATAGAAGTAATACTGTGGATGTTCTCAGCTTTGGATTCAAGGCCTCTTGAAGCTTCTATTCTTGCAGGTAAACAACCATAAGCTAGCTTGTTTGATAATGAAAAAAAGTGTATCTCAGTTGCCCCTGTCACTCCAATTTACAAGCCAACACCCAGAAGCAGAGCTAGGTGACCTGCAGATAAGCAGGTATGTGAGTGAGTGATTCTGGTTTGAAACCAGCAGAGAAACCATACAGCTGAATGAAGCCCAAGCAGTCAACCACAGAACATTGAGCTAAATAAATGGTTGTGTTTTCAGTCTTTGAGTTTCTGTATTATTCTTTTATACAGCACAAAATACTGATGTGAAACCAATAAACCAGGAGGGGACAAAATTATTTCAGTTAATTTTTGACTAAAGAATTAAATTAAAAGCTATATTCAGATAGTAATGAAACTACTCACACCTTCGGTCTGATTGTGAATCTTTTTCACTTGTCTGGAAATTCGACAGTCCTGGAGCTCTGGTTGCTTGTTTACCAATGAGTTTGGATGAGAATGGATTAGCCTGCTTGCTGACTCTGGCCCTCTGATAGCCAAGTCTGATGACTCAGACAAAGGTGGAAATCTTTACTGGTTTTACTTATTATTTTCTCCAGAAAAGAAAATTTGCACCTGTAGGATTTTCTGCTGCTCCTGTCCCTACAGAAACATCAATTTAAGCAATTACCCATGCACAAATACACTTTCACAAGAGCTAGAGAAACCAGATAAGAGATTATAGCACCTTGACATAGCACAGAAATAAGAAAGGATGCATTGAGAAGGATAGAAAGGATAGTTTTATATGACCTGTGTCACCTTCCACCCCTCCCAGGCAGTACAGAATGAAGTAATACACCTCCATTTGGAAAATGGAAAGGGAAATGAGCACTGGACTTTGCCTCAGACCCCAATACCAGGACCCACCAGTAAAACCCAGGACCAGGCTGGTTCCCACAGCCCCAGATTTCCGGTTGATACCTATGGACTGAACATCCAGGAACATCCTGGTATCAAGCCAGATACCACCACCCCAGGTATGAGATATACATGAGGGATACTGTCTTTGGACCCAAAGAACCACCAGGAATTTCACAACTGTCTTGGCCTTAGTGGGCCAGAAATTTATACCTACTCCAGGACCAAGCCAAATACCAAAAACTCTAACTCCAGGGAAGTTACTGTGGATAGAGACTGCAGGTCTGGTCCCCAGGTTCCAGACTAGCCTAGGGTCAGTCTATAGAGCCTTAGGCTTCAGGTCTATCCCAGTGCCATGTCAGTATCCCTGGCACAGTATCCCTGGTACCCATAGGCACCAAGCTGGCACCCATGGCAGACAAAGTTCCAGACCTGCTCAGTGCCTAGCTGGTCTATATGGCCCCACCATTCAGGCCAGCCCCTATAGCTCCACACTAGCAGACTCAGGGACCAGGCCTACTTTAGCAGATTTAAGGTTTCATCTCATCCCAATAAACCCCAATGATGGACTGGGCCCCACAGGCTTAAGCTTCAGGATTTTTCCTATAAACCCAAGTCTCAGGCTAGCACACATAGCTCCAGGATCTAGGCCAGTCCTCAAAGACTCAGCCTACAGGGCAGCACCTGCACATCCAGCCTCTAGGAAACCTTCCACATTCCAGCCTCCAGACTAGGTTCTGTGGCTACAGGTACTAGGCTAGCACAAGTAATTCCAAGCTCCAGACCAGCCACTATGATCACAGGCGTTATTCCTGCTTTAACATTAGGCCAGTCCCAGGTTCTAGGATGCCCCATATGGCCATATGCTCCAGTGGACCAAGGGCTCAGATCTACTACAGCAGACCAAAGTCAGGTACACATCAGTAAAGGCAGTGATAATCCAGCCACTATGGATTCAGGCTCCAGGCCCCATCCCAGCATGTGATCAACCCATTCAGACTCAGGCTTAAGGCCTGGCTCAGTGCAAGATCAGCCCCTGTGGACCTAAGCTTCAGGGAGGCTACCATGAATACAGGTTCAGACCCACCTCTGGAGACCTAACAAACAGTCCCATTTCAGTAGGTGCAGCTTCCAAGCTCACCCCTCTGCTAATTCAGGACATACCATACTGAAGACTCCAGCAGCACTTCTGTTTGTGGGCCATTCAAGATGACCTGCCCCAAATCTTTAGATAAGTGGACTGGCTTGCCCAGACAAAAACAGTATTCAAAGACTGAAATAAGTTCCTACATTGTCAAATGTGCAGTCACCATGTGGTCCCACTAAATAAAAAAAGTAAAACACCAGTAAAAGACTCCAAAAAGATAAAGCTTTGTAAACTACCTGAAGAAGAATTCATGATTGTTTGTTAAAAGCTCAGCAAATTTCAAGAAAATACAGAGAAACAATATAGCTATGTTAGATAAATAATAAACAATGAACAAAATGAGAAATTTAACAGAAAGCCAAAAATATATAAATAAAGCAGAAATTCTGGAGCTGAAAAAAATATGAAGGAAATTAAAAATGCAATAGAGACTATCAACAGCAGAATGAGTAAGGAGTAGAAAAAATCTTACAGCAAAGATGGTTTATTTGAAGATATATACTCAGGGGGAAAATAAAAGAATAAAGAAAGTTTATAAAATTAATTGAACAACATCAGAAGAGCAAATATTCAAAGTATAGAATTTAAAGGAGAAAGAGAGAGACAAAGGAACAGAATACTTATTTAAAAAAAAATAGCTAAAAACTTTCCATGCAACTATCTTGCATGTTCTGTACATGTACCCCAAAACCTAAAATGCAATAAAAAAATAAACCTTTCCAAATCTGGGAAAAGTTATAAATATCCATATCTAGGAAATTTAAAGATGTTCAATCATACATAATCCATCAAGACAATTGTATGTAATAAAAGTTCAGATGATGTCAGCTTAAAAATAGTGTGATCTAACTATATAGTTTTTTGAAAGCCTCATGGCAACCACAAGGCAAAAACCCTATAATTAATATAAAAGAGAAAAAGTTATGAATGAGAGCATACTGCTAGAGAAACTCACTTTATCCCAAAGAAAACAACACAATGAAGAAAGAAAGAATCTACAAAACAACAAGAACACAACGAATAAAATGACAGTAGTAAGTCCTTCCTATCAATAATTACATTGAATGTAATGGATTATAATATTCAATTAAAAGTCATAGACTGGCTAAATGAATTTTTAAAAATTAAGGCCAAGTATATGTTGCCTATAAGAGGCTCATTTCAGCTTTAAGTGTACACATAGACTAAAAGTGATGGGATGAAAAAAGATGTATCATATAAGTGGAAATCAAAAGAGAGCAGAAGTAGCTATATTTACATGAGATAAAATAGACTTTAAGCCTAGTACTTTAAAAGCAAATTATATATATATATATATTTAATATGGATTAATGATATAATAAAAAAGGGTCAATTTGTAAAAAGAATACAACAATTTTTAATAATTATCAAAAGGATATAATTTTTAGTATCTATTAATAATTGCTGTATGTAATTTTTCTTTCAATGTAGGTGCAAATATATATATATGTTTGTGTGATTACTCCCTAATTTTCCTATTTATAATTGGTTATAAATTTTATATATGTGATAAAGATATACATAAATAAAATATAATTTTTTTCTATAAATCAGATATAAATTACATAATATATAATATGTTTTATATATCTATAAATAACATATATAATTTATACCCACATTGAAGAAAAAATATATGCAGCAAATATTAACATACCTGAAAAGACAGACATATAAACATTCTCTGGGATAGCCCACATATTAGACCACGAAGGAAGGAAGTCCTAAGAAATTAAAAAAGACTTAAATCCTATCAAGTTTCATTTCATATCATTTCTAAATATAATGGTGTGAAACTAGAAACCAATAACAGGAAGAATTTTTGAAACATACAAATATGTAGAAATTAAACAGCAGGGTCTCCACAAATCTATGAATCAAAGAATAAATTTTTAAAAAAAATTAAAAATATTGTGAGACTGACAAAAAATGAAGACACAATGTATCAAAACTACAAAGTGCAGCAAAAGCAGTTCTACAAGGAATGTTTATAGCAATATACTCCTATATTAAAAAAAGAGAAATAATTTCAAAAACAATTCTGCATTACTCATTAAGGAACTAGAAAAACAAGAACAAAGCCCACAGTTAGTAGGAAATAATAAAGATCAGAGCAGAAACAAAATAGGGACCAGAAAAAAAGAGAAAACATCAATGAAAGTAGGTGTTATTTTCTAAAAAGAAAAACAAAGTTGACAAATTTTAGCTATATTAGTGAAGAGAAAAAGAGAGAAGATGCAAAAAAAGAAAATCAAAAGTGAAAGAGGAGACATTACAACTAATATCACAGAAATATAAAGTCTCAAAATATATTATTAATAATTATATATCAAAAATTAAATAATTTAGAAGAAATGGATGAATTTCTACACACATTCAAATTATCAAGATTGAATCATGAAGAAATAGAAAATCTAACAGACCAAAAAAGTAAGGAGATTTATTCAGTAAAAATAAATTTCTCATTAAAAGAGAAGCTCAGGACCTGACAGCTTTATTGGTGAATTCTACCAAACATATGAAGAAGAATATCAATCCTTCTAAAAATCTCCCAAAAAAAATTGAAGAAGAGGAAATACTTCTAAACTCATTACACATCACCAGCATTACTCAAATATCAATGTCAGACAAGGACACTAAAAGAAAATAAATTTTCAAGCCATTATTCCTGACAAATGTACCTGCAAAATGCTAGAACACCAAATTTAATATTACATTAAAAGGATTATTCACCATAATAAATTGGGATTTATTTCTGTGATTCAAGACTGTTCAGCTATGCAAGTCTAAAAAGCTGATATGCAATGATAAGAGAAGAAAGACCAATAGATTATTTCAATAGAGGCCAAAAACACATTTGGCAAAATTCAAATCCTTTTATGATAAAAACTCTCAAGAAATTTTATCTGGAAAGAATGTACCACAACACAGTAAAAGCCATATATGAAAAACTCACAGTTTACATTGTACTTTATGGTGAAAAGTTGAAAACTTTTTGTCTAAGATCAAAAATATGAAAAGAATGCCTATTCTTACCACTTCTATTTATCATAGTATTGGATATTTTGGCTCAAGTAATTAATAAAAGAAAGAGCAAAAAGCATCCAAATAGAAAGAAAGAGATTAAATTGTCCATTCTTGCAGATGACATGGTTTTATATATGTGTTAATTATATAAAACTATATAACATATTTTATATATATATGTAATTCTAAAAACTTCAGCAAAAGTATTCTTAGAATTAATAAATAAATTTCAGAATACAACACCACCAAACAAAAATCAGTAGTGTTTCCATACACTAACAACAGACTATTTTGAAAAAAAAATATCAAGAAAGCAATCCTATTTACAGTAGCTCCAAAAGAATTATTTATGAATAAATGTAATGAAGCAGGTAAAAGACCTGTACACTGAAAACTATAAACCACTGATGAAATAATTGGAAGACACAAATGGAAAGATATTTGGTGTTCATAAATTGGAAGAATTAAAACTGTTATAATGTCCATACTACCCAAAGTGATCTTCAAATTTAATGAAATTGCTGTCAAATTGTCAATGACTTTTTTCACTGAACTAGAAAAAACTCCTTACATTTGTATGTACTCATAAACAACTCCAAAAAGCCAAAGTAATCTTGAGAAAAAGGGTTAAAACTGAAGACATCATACTACCTGATGTCAAATATAATACAAAGCTATAGTTATTGAAACAACACGATACTGGCATAAAAATAGACACATAGACCAATGGAACAAAATAGAAGGCCTAGAAAGAAACCTATACATTTACGGTTCATTGATTTTTGGCACCATATTCAAAAATCAACTCAAAATGAAAGACTTAAAACATAAAACCTGAAAGTATAAAACTCCTAGAAGGAAACTTGGATGAAAAGCTCCATTACATTAGTCTGGGAAATGATTTTTTCATTACAATCCCAAAAGCACACTTAAGGAGAAAAAGACAAATGAGATTACATCAAACTAAAAGACTTTTGCACAGAAAAAGAAGCAATCAATAGAATGAAGGCACAACTCACAAAAGGGAGAAAATATTGTAAACCATATTGCTAATGAGCAATTAATATCCATAATATATAAGGGGCTTATATAACCGAAAGGCAAGAAAACAATACTCCAATTTAAAAATAGACAAAAGACTTGATAAACATGTCTCAAAAGAAGACATGCTAGTAATTAATTGACCAAAAGTTATATGAAAAGATGCTCAATGTCAGGAATCATCAGAGAAGTGTGAATTAAAACCACAGTGAAATATCACTTCACACGTGTTTGAATAGCTATTGTCAGAAAAACAAAAGGTAAACGTTAGTGAGAATGTGGAGAAAAAGAACCCTGAATGCTGTTGGTGGAAATGTAAACTAGTAAATGCAACCATTATGTAAAATGGTATGGTGGTTCCTTGAAAAATTAAAAACAGAACTACCATATATTCAGCAATATCATCACTGGTTATATACCCTAGGAAAAGAACAACAACAAAATGATGAAGAGATACATGCACTTCCACATGTATTCCACCAGTATTCACATTAGCCAAGATACATAATCAACCTACATGTCCATCAGTGGATGAAGAAAATGTAGCATGTATACGAGGAGAGAGATCCAAGATGACTGATTGCTAACAGCTCAGAATTGTAGCTCCCAGTGAAAGTGCAGAGAACAAGAGGACACAACACTTTCAGATGAATTTTTTTTGCTCACAGAACACAAGATTTCCAGAGGAGGAGCCCCACTGGTCACCAGTGTGACTCTTGTGGCCAGTGCGGCAGTTTTGCTGGTGCCTCAGTGCGGCAGCTCTTGGTGCAGAGTAGATAGAACCCATTCCCCCCTATGACCAACGTTTGGATCTCCAGGAAGGCAGTCACATACTACAAACTCAAGAAGAAAGCCAGACTGGAGATTCCTGGGCAGAAGAGCACCATCAATCTTAATGCCGGCACAGTGGGCTGGCACAGTGGGTTGCTCAGATTCCAGCACTGGGAATCAATAAATTGGATGTCCACTCAGAAACCTAATTAGAAAGATGGTAATTGCAAAGATGACAGATGGGTAAATTTATAACAAAGGTAAGAAACCAGCCTAAAAAGGCTGAGAAAACCCAAAATCAGAATGCCTCTTCCTTTACAGGGGATTACAATTCCTCATCAGCAATGGAACAAGACCTGATGGAGAAGAACTGGGTTCCATTATCAGAAGTAGTCTTCAGAAGGTGGATGATAAGAAACTGCTGGGAGTTAAAAGAACTTGTTCTAACCCAATGCACAGAAACTAAGAACTCTGAAAAAAAGGTTTCACAAATTGCTAACAAGAATAGACAATATAGACAGGAATATAAATGGATTAGTGGAGTTGAAAAATACAACACGAGAACTTCACAAAATATGCACAAGTTTTAATAGCTGAATTGATTAAGCAGACAAAAGGATATCAGAGCTCAAAGATCAACTTAATGAAATAAAATGAGAAGACAAGAATAGAGAAAAAAGGATAAAAAGGAATGAGCAAAGTCTTCAAGAAATACGGGACTATGTGAAGAGACCTAATCTATGTTTGATAGGTATACCTGAATGTGATGGAGAGAATGAATCCAAGCTGGAAAATACTCTTCAAGATATTATTCAGGAAAACTTTCCCAACCTAGCAAGGCAGCACAATATTCAACTCCAGGTAATACAGAGAACACCGCAAAGATATTCCTTAAGATGAGCTACCCCAAGGCACATAATCATTAGATTCACCATGGTTGAAATGAAGGAGAAAATACTAAGGGCAGCCAGAGAGAAAGGTCAGGTTACCCACAAAGGAAAGCCCATCAGTCTCACAGCAGATCTCTCAGCAGAAACCCTACAAGCCAGAAGAGAGTGGGGGCTGATATTCAACATCCTTAAAGAACAGAACTTTCAGCCCAGAATTTTATATCCAGCCAAACTATGCTTCACAATTGAAGGAAAAATAAATTTTTTTATGAACAAGCAAGTACTCAGAGATTTTATTACCATCAGGCCTGCTTTGCAAGAGCTTCTGAAAGAAGCATTACACATAGAAAGGAACAACCAGTATTAGCCTTTCCATAAACATACCAAAAAGTAAAGAACATCAACATAATGAGGAATTTACATCAACAAATTGACAAAACAGCCAGTTAACATCAAATGGCAGTAATCCTAAATTTAAATTGACTAAATCCCTTAATCAAAATATACAGCCAAAACCCAGTGGTATGCTGCGTCCAGACCCATTTCACATGCAACGATACAGAAAGACTCAAAACAACGGGATGGAGGAAGATTTACCAACCAAATGGAAAGCAAAAATAAAAAAATAAGCAAAAAGCAGGAGTTGCAATTCTTGCTTCTTATAAAATAGATTTTAAAGCAGCAAAGATATAATGGTAAAAGGATTAATGCAAAAAAAAGAGCTAATGATCCTAAATATATACACACCCAATACAGGAACACCCAGCTACATAAGACCGATAAAGAGACTTAGACTTCCTAGACTTCCACACAATAATAGTGGGAGACTTGAACATCAATATTAGACAGATCAATGAGACAGAAAATTAATAAGGATATTTAAGACTTGAACTCAGATCCGGAACAATAAACTTAATAAACATTTAAAGATCTCTCTACTTTAAATACACCAAATATACATTCTTATCAGTATCACACCACACCTACTCATAGGTTTAAATGAATTATTGATCAACCATTATTAAGCACAATTATTGGCATAAGAGGTTTTCAATACCCATTTTTAGAATAAAGCAACATTCCTGTTCTCTCTCCCTCCTTTTCTTCCTCTGTATTCCTCTCCTTCGTTTCCTTCTTTCTTTCTTTCTTTCTTTCTTTCTTTCTTTCTTTCTTTCTTTCTTTCTTTCTTTCTCCCCTTCTTTCTAAAAAAATGTAGTATATATACAAAATGGTATACTATTCAGCTTTAAAAATGAGAAAATTCTGTCACTAAAAAGAACATGGATGAACCTGGAGAACATAAGTGAAATAAACCAGGCACAGAAAGACACTTATATTTGGAATATTAAAAGTTGACCTTACGGAAATACAGAGAAGAATCATAGTTACCAGGAACTTGATATAGGTGTTGGAAGAATTGAGGGAACATTGGTCAAAGAATACACAGTTTCTTGTAAGGAGAAGTAAGTTTTGGGGCCAGGTGCAGTGGCTCATGCCTGTCATCCCAGCACTTTGGGAGGTTGGGGCAGGTGGATCACTTGAGGGCAGAAGTTTGAGACCACCCTGGCCAACATGGTGAAACCCATATCTACCAAAAAAAAAATTATCCAAGTCTGGTGGCATGCACTTGTAATCTCAGTTACTCAGGAGGCTGAGGCAGGAGAATTGCCCAAACCTGGGAGGCTGGAGGTTGCAGTCAGCCGAAATCATGCCACTGCACTTTAGCCTGGGTGACAGAGTTAGACTCCATCCAAGGAAGAAAGAAATAAAGAAAGAAAGAAAGAAAGAAAGAAAGAAAGAAAGAAAGAAAGAAAGAAAGAAAGAAGGAAAGAAAGAAAGAAAGAAAGAAAGAAAGAAAGAAAGAAAGAAAGAAAGAAAAAAGAAAGAAAGAAAGAAAGAAGGAAGGAAGGAAGGAAGGAAGGAAGGAAAGAAAGAAGGAAAGAAAGAAAGAAGAAAGAAAGATAAAGAAAGGGAAAGATAGCAAGAGAAAGAAGGAAGGAAAGAAGGAAAACCAAAGAAGGAAGGAAGGAAGGATCTATTGTACAATATTTTAACAATAGTTAATGTCAATGTATATTATTTTCCAGTATCACTGAGTGTAGATTCTATGTGTTCTCAACACACAAAACAAATAAGTATGTGAGGTAATGCATATTTTAATTAATATAACTTGGCTATTTCCCAATGTATACATATTTCATGACATGTTGTATATAATACATATGTATTATTATTTTTATTTGTCAGTTAAAAGAATACATAAATTAGCAACAAGAAAGCTAAATGACAGTCTTAAAAATTGAAACAAAACTCTTGCTTTTGAACTTAAATTACTCCATTTTAACAAAATCATATTATTCTATTTATGACTTGCAAACTACAATTTTTCAGATAATTTTGCAAAGGCTGGTATTCAAAAGGTAAACAGTAAGCTGCAGTCCCCAAAGTAAGATTCCATAAAACAATTTGTCATAAAAAATTTACCAAATAACTTAATAAAATCTTATTATATAATGTTTGCTTTAAAGAGAAATGTTGGGGAGAGGGAACAAGATGGCCAATTAGGAGCAGCTCTGGATTGCAGCTCCCAGCGAAACCATGAAGGGTGAGTGGACGTCGAATTTCCAGATGGATTTTTACTGCCCACAGACCAGGAGGCTCCCAGGCAGAGGAGCCCCACAGGTCACCAGCATGGCTGGTTTGGCCCCTGTGGCTGTTTTCACCGGCATGGCTGTTTTGCTCCATCTGGGCACCATTTTAGCTGGTGATTGGAGCACCTGGGAGACTTAGTCATCCATTCATCTAATTAAAAAGGGGACTGAAAGAGGGACCCAGGCCAGGAGATTCCTAGGCAAAAAAGCACCATGAATCTCAGCACAGCTGTTTCAGCTGGTGCAGTGGGTCACCACACGGGAAATTACACAGGTCCTGGTGCCTTTTCAACAGGTGACTGGAGCACCTGGGAGACAGAATTGACTGTTCAACTAAAAAAGAAAAACAAAAGGGACTTTGAGGCAGGGAGCCAGGTGATCAGGCTTGACTGGTCCAACCCCCACAAAAAAACAGCAATCAGAAACACTCTGGATTGAGAGTTCCACTGCAAGCACAGCTGAACCAGGGACAGTCCAGCTCTGTGGGCGAGGAGCGTCCGCCATTACCGAGGAAGTCCACAACTACAGAGGTAGTTTGCCATTGCTGAGCAGTTACAGAGAGAGTCCATTACAGAGAGAGTCCACCATTACAGAAGTGGGCTGCCTTTGCCGAGGCAGTTCTAACTACACCTGTATAAACAGGACTACAAAGAAGTTCACACAGCAGTCAGGCAGAGCCCACAGCAGCTCAGCAAACCTCTGCAGGCAGACAGTGACTAGATTGCCTCCTTATTGGGCAGGGTGGCCCTGAAGAAAGCAAGGAGCACAACAGAAACTCATAAATAAAGGCCTAACTCCATGGGACAGAGCACCTGGGAGAAAAAAAAGGGGGGTGGGTTATGAGTTCTGCTGCAGCAGACTTAAACGTACCTGCCCAGGAGCTCTGAATGAACAATGGAGCTCACAGCTCAGCACTTGAGATCCTATAAAGGACAGACAGTCTCCTCAAGCAGCTCCCTGACCCCTGTATATCCAAAGAGTCACCTCGTAAAGGAGAGCTCAGACTGACATCTGGCAGGCCTTCTGGGACAAAAGTAGCAGAAGAGGAAACTGGCAGCAACCCTTACTGTTCTGCATCCACTGCAGGTGATCCCCAGGCAAGCAGGGTCTGGAGTGGACCTCAACAGTCCTACAGCAGAGGGGCCAAACCGTTAGAAGAAACAGAAAGAAATAACTTCATCATCAACAAATGGGACGTCCACTCAGAGACCCAATCTGAGTGTCAATAATTACAAAGATGACAGGTGGATACATCCAAACAGATAGGAAGAAACCAGTGCAAAAAGGATGAAAACACCCGAAACAAGAATGCCTCTCCTCCTATGAGGGATGCCAATACCTCACCAGCAAAGGAACAAGGCTGGATGGAGAATGAATGTGATGAATTGACAGAATCAGGCTTCAGAAGGTGGATAATAAGAAACTTCTGTGAGCTAAAAGGACATGTTCTGACCCAATGCAAAGAAACAAAGAACCTTGAAAAAAGATTTGACAAAATGCTAATGAGAATAAACAACTTAGGAAGGAATATGAGTGAATTAATGGAGCTGGAAAACGCAACAGGAGAATATTGTGAAGCACACGCAAGGTTCAACAGCCAAATTGACCAAGCAGCAGAAAGGACACCAGAGGTCAAAGATCAACTGAATGAAAGAAAACTAGAAGACAAAATTAGAGAAAAAAGCGTAAAAAGGAATGAACAAAGTCTCCAAGAAATATGGGACTATGTGAAAAGACCTAATCTACATTTGATAAGTGTACCTGAATGTGATGGAGAGAATGAATCCAAGCTGGAAAATACTTTTCAGGATATTATCCAAGAAAACTTCCCCAACCTAGCAAGGCAGGCCAATATTCAAGTCCAGGAAATACAGAGAACAACACAAAGATATTCCTCAAGAAGAGCAACCCCAAGGCACATAATCATCAGATTCATCAGGGTTGAAATGAAGGAGAAAATACTAAGGGCAGCCAGAGAGAAAGGTTGTGTTACCCACAAAGGAAAGCCCATCAATCTCACAGCAGATGTCTCAGCAGAAATCCTACAAGCCATAAGAGAGTGGGGGCCAATATTTAACATCCATAAAGAAAAGAACTTTCAACCCAGAATTTCGTATCCAGCCAAACTAAGCTTTATAAGTGAAGGAAAAATAAAATCCTTTGCAAACAAGCAAGTAGTCAGATATTTCATCACCACCATGCCTGCTTTACAAGAGTTACCAAAAGAGGCACTAAATGTACAAAGGAACAACGAATACCAGCCACTCCAAAAACACACCAAATGGTAAAGAGCATCAACACAATAAAGAAACTGCATTGACTAATGGGCAAAACAGCCAGCTAGCATCAAAATGGCAGGATTAAATTCACACATAAAAATATTAATCCTAAATGTAAATGGGTTAAAGGCCCCAATCAAAAGACACAGAATGTCAAATTGGATAAAAAACCAAAACCCTATTAACTGGGCATGGTGGCTCATGCCTGTAATCCCAGCTACTCAGGAGGCTGAGGCAGGAGAATTGCCTGAACCCAGGAGGCGGAGGTTGTGGTGAGCCTAGATCGCACCATTGCACTCCAGCCTGGGTAACAAGAGCAAAACTCCGTCTCAAAAAAAAAAATGAGCCAAAACCCACTGGTGTGCTGTATCCAGGAAACCCATCTCACATGCAAGGAATCACAAAAGCTCAAAATAAAGGGATGGAGGAAGATTTACCCAGCAAAAGGAGAGCAAAAAAAAAGCAGGAGTTGCAATTCTCATCTCTGATAAAATAGACTTTAAACCAACAAAAATCAAAAGAGACATAGAAGGATATTACATAATGGTAAAAGGATCAATGCAACAAGAAGAGCTAATGATCCTAAATATATATGCACCCAATACAGGAGCACCCAGATACATAAGGCAAGTTCTTAACAACTTACAAAGAAACTTAGACTCCCAGATAAAAATAGCAGGAGACTTTAACACCAATTGTCAATATTAGACAGATCAATGAGACAGAAAATTAACAAGGATATTCAGGACTTGAACTCAGACCTGGATCAAGCAAACCTAATAGACATTTACAGAACTCTCCACCCAATTCCACAGAATATACATTCTTCTCACGACTACATCACACCTACTCTAAAACTGACCACATAATTGGAAGTAAATCACTCCTCAGCAAATGCAAAGCAACTGCCATAATAACAAACAGTCTCTCACCACAGTGCAATCTAATTAGAACTCAGAATTTAGAAACTAACTCAGAACCGCACAGCTTCATGGAAACTGAACAACTGTCTCTTGAATGTTGAATGGATAAACAATGAAATGAAGGCAGAAATAAAGGAGTTCTTCGAAACCAGTGAGAACAAAGACACAACATACCAGAATCTCTGGGACACATTTAAAGCAGTCTCCAGAGGAAAATATATAGCAATAAGTGCCCACATGAGAAGAGCAGAGAGATCCAAAATTGACACCCTATCATCAAAATTTAAAGAGCTAGAGAAGCAAGATCAAAAAAACTCAAAACCTAGCAGAAGACAAGAAATAACTAAGATCAGATCAGAACTGAAGGAGACAGAGACACAAAAAAAATTTAAAAAATCAATAAATCCAGGAGCTGGTTCTTAAAAAGATCAATGAAATAGACAGACTACTAGCCAGATTAATATAAAAGAAAAGAGAGAATAATCAAATCTATGCAATAAAAATTGATAAAGGAGATATTATCACAGATTCCACAGAAATTCAAACCATCATCAGAGATTATTACAAAAAACTCTATGCACATAAACTAGTAAACCTGGAACAAATGGATAAATTCCTGGACACTTGCCTCCTCCCAAGCCTAAACCAGGAAGAAGTTGCAACCCTGAATAGACCAATAACAAGGTCTGAAGTTGAGGCAGCAATTAAGAGCCTACAACACAAAAAAAGCCCAGGTCCAGATGGGTTCACAGCCAAATTCTACCAGACATACAAAGAGGAGCTGGTACCATTCCTTATGAAACTATTTCAAATAATCCAAAAAGAGGGAGTCCATCCCAACTCATTTTATGAGACCAACATCATCCTGATACCAAAACCTGGCAGATACTCAGCAAGAAAAGAAAACTTCAGGCCAATATCCATGATGAACATAGATGCAAAAATCTTTAATAAAATACTGGCAAACTGAATGCAATGGCACATCAAAAAGCTTATCCACCATGATCAAGTAGGATTCATCCCGTGGATGCAAGGTTAGTTCAACATGCACAAGTCTATAAACATAATTCACCACATAAACAGAACCAAAGACAAAAACCACATGATTATCTCAATTGATGCAGAGAAGATCTTTGATAAAATTCAACAGCCCTTTATGCTAAAAACCTTCAAGAAACTAGGTATTGACAGAACATATCATAAAATAATAAAAGCTATTTATGACAAACCAACAGCCAATATCATACTGATTGGGCAAGTACAGGAAGCATTCCCTTTGAAATATGGCACTAGACAAGGATGCCCTCTCTCACCATTCCTATTCAATATAGTATTGAAAGTTCTAGCCAGAGCAATCAGGCAAGAAAAAGAAATACAGGGTATTCAAATAGGAAAGGAGGAAGTCAAATTGTCTCTATTTGCAGACAACATGATTGTGTATCTAGAAGATCACATCATCTCAGCCCAAAATCTCCTGAAACTGATAAGCAACTTCAGCAAAGTTTTAGGATACAAAATTAATGTGCAGAAATCACAAGCATTCATAAACACCAATAACAGACTTAAAAAGAGCTAAATGAAGAATAAACTGCCATTCACAATAGCTACAAAGAGAATAAAATACCTAGGAATACAACTAACAAGAAACGTAAAGGACCTCTTCAAGGAGAACTACAAATCACCACTCAATGAAATAAGAGAGGACACAAACAGATAGAGAAACATTCCATGTTCATGGTTAGGAAGAATCAATATCACAAAAATAGCCATATTGCCCAATGTAATTTACAGAATCAATGCTATCCCCATGAAGCTACCAATGACCTTATTCACAGAACTGGAACAAACCACCTTAAACTTCATATGGAAACAAAAGAGAGCCACATAGCCAAGTCAATTCTAAACAAAAAGAACAAAGCAGGAGGTATCACACTCCTGGATTTCAAACAATACTATAAGACTACAGTAACCAAAACAGCATGGTACTGGTACCAAAACAGAGATATAGATAAATGAAACAGAACAGAGGCCTTGGACACAACACAACACATCTACAACTATCTGAACTTTGACAAACCTGACAAAAGCAATGGGAAAAAGATTCCCTGTTTAATAAATGGTATTGGGAAAACTGGCTAGCCATGTGCAGAAAGCAGAAACTGGACCCCTTCCTGACACCTTACACTAAAATTAACTCCAGATGGATTAAAGACTTAAACATAAGACCTAACACCATAAAAACCCTAGAAGAAAATCTAGGCAAAACCATTCAGGACATATGTGTAGGCAAGGACTTCATGATTGAAAACCCAAAAGCATTGGCAACAAAAGCAAAAATAGACAAATGGGACCTAATCAAACTTCACAGCTTCTGTATAGCAAGAGAAACATCTGACAAAGGGCTGATATCCAGAATCTCCAAAGAACTAAAACAGATTTACAAGTAAAAAAGGAAGCTCATTCAAAAGTGAGCAAAGGATATGAACAGACACTTTATAAAAGAAGACATACATGAGGCCAACAAACATATGAAAAAATGCTCATCTTCACTGGTCATTAAAAAAGTGCAAATCAAAACCACATTGAGATACCATCTCACACAAGTTAGAATGGCGATCATTAAAAAATCTGGAGACAACAGATGCTGGAGAGGATGTGGAGAAATAGGAACACTTTACACTGTTGGTGGGAGGATAAATTAGTTCAACCATTGTGAAAGACAGTGTGGCAATTCCTTAAGGACCTAGAAATAGAAATTCCATTTGATCCAGTTCCCATTACTGGGTATATATCCAAAGGATTATGAATCGTTCTACTATAAGGACACATGCACACAAATGTTCATTGCAGCATTGTTTATAATAGCAAAGACCTGGAACCAACCCAAATGCCCATCGATGATAGACTGGACAGAGAAAATGTGGCATATATACACCATGGAATATTATGCAGCCATCAACAATGATGAGTTTGTGTCCTTTGTAGGGACATGTATGAACCTGGAAATCATCATTCTCAGCAAACTGACACAAGAAGAGAAAATGAAATACCACATGTTCTCACTCATAGGTAGGTGTTGAACAGTGAGAACACATGGACACAGGGAGGGAGCATCACACACTGGGCTCTGTCAGGGGGAAATAGGGGAGGGACAGTGGGGGGTGGGAAGTTGGGAAGAGATAGTATGGGGAGACATGCCATATATAGGTGATGGGGAGGAAGGCAGCAAATCATACTGCCATGTGTTTACCTATGCAACAATCTTGCAAGTTCTTCCCAAGTACCCCAAAACCTAAAATGCAATTAAAAATAAATTAATTTTAAAAAAAGAAAGAGATAAATGTTGTGCACCTTGTTGACAGTAGACAAAAATCACTGTTTATGAATCTCATCTGTTACACAAATTGAAAACAGTGTATATCATGGAATCATTTCAGGGACCTTGGGGCTTAAAAAGGGAATTTGTCTACGTGGTTCTCATAGTATTCCATTCAACAAATGTCACCAAACACATAAAAAAATCACATCATGTCTTCCCTGTTTGAGGAGAGTTGGAGGAAATATCTCATTTTATAAAATCCTCAGTGAACGTAGCTTAAATATGATTAAAGTTGATCTCTTTTGCTATATTCATTTTCTAAAATTTTTCTTAAAAGAAAATTAGTAGAGATGGGGTCTCACTATGTTGCCCAGACTGTCTGGAAATCCTGAGCTTAAGCAATCTTTCCACCTCAGTCTCTCAAAGTGCTGCAATTACAGGTGTGAACAAGTGGGTCAGGCCTATCTCCTTTTTGAAAAGTTGTAGTTTAAATCATGATGAGCTTTTTATGATTTCAAAGGTTTTATTAAACAAAGAATAAGAGGGACATTTGATTATATAAAATGTATTTATTTCCTTCTTTTGAAAATGATATCAGATTGAGAACTGTGTGTCATTTGAAAGGTAAACCAGAACCAAAGATTATTTTTCTCCTTAAACTGTTCACTCTTTTTGTTTTTTCCATTGTGAACTCTTCAAAGCTCATTTGCTATCTTAAAAGTCTTTTTTTATCATCTTATGGAATGAATGGAAAGAAACAAGTGGAGTAAATGAATCTAACCTGAAGTATTGACTTTTAGAAAATGTGAATGCCAAAACTGTTGTAAACTTTTTGTTTGAATAACTGTCTTATAAAATGACAGAAAATCAATCTTTATAGAAATTTAATATCCCCAAACATATAGTTTAGATGTTTTGAAATTTTTGTTTTTTCTTCTCATTACTTGCAGATTGAAATCAATCTTTATAGAAATTTAATATCCACAAACATATAGTTTAGATGTTTTGAAATTTTTGCTTTTTCTTCTCATTACTTGCAGATTGAAATCTAAAATGTGTTTTCTTTTTTTCTCATCCATGAATATCATTCTGATGGTTAGTAAATTTATTACTGTCTTCCTTGATTTTAAAGTTATTTCAGGCTTCTTCATTACCTTGATTACATTATCTTATGCAGTGACCCACAAATAAACCTGTTTTTACCTCTTTTATTCTTTGACATATAAGGCAAAGAAAATGCTTAGCAGAATTTTTGCAGAAAATGAAAGTGTATTTATCCATAATGTATATGGAACAGAGAAAGGATTTAGTTCTTATTTAGCTTGGAAGCAGATCTCAGCATTTATGCTGTCATTCAAAATTACACATTTGCCTTTCAAACTCATTTATTTATTCAGTACATTTTTATTGAGCACCTACAACATGCCAAAGTGTTCCCTAAACAAGAAGATATGGTAATTAAAACAAAATGAGATTGTCTTTATGGGGCTTGTGTTGTAGCATGTTTATTCTAGTTCATTTTGTCTATCTTCTTTTGATGATGGTATTTCCCTTATTTTCAAATATATGCATTCACCTTTTTAACAAATATTTATGTGGTTCCCATTGAATCATCTTTACATTAGGTGCTTGTTAAATAGTGGTGAAATGAATACTATCTTCATAACTCTTAAATTATAATGGGGAAATAAACATTAAATAATAAAGTACAAACTCAAAATAATGAGATTTTTAAGTGTGAAAAAGGAAGCAAATAAAGGAAAAAAAACTGACTAAGAGTGAATTCCAGTAAAGATTGGGTGGCTCAGTATTTTCTATAGGGAAGCAAAATTAAACCGAAAGTTGAATGAAGAGAAGGAACTAGCCATGTCCAGGAATTCATATTTGTAGTTTTCTGGTGGAACAGCATATGCATAAGTACTGAGTTGGGAGTCTCACAAAGTGGTAAGTCTGTGAAAGAGGCCATGGCAAAAGAAAGTTGGTGAATGGAAAAAAAAAAACTATTAGAGGATGTTAGTTTGTGGCCATGATGATGAGGCTCAAGTAGAAGATGGATTTTGAAAGTGTAATTATACAGAGTTGGTGATAAATTTTATGTGATGAATAAGAGAGAAGAATCAAGGATGCTTCAAATGTGTTGGATTAAGCAGCAATGTAAAGAGAGATTATAGTTTTACGGGGAAAATGAGTACAGTTTACAAACTATTAAGATAGAGACATCCATATGGAGATGTCATGTAGACAGTTGACTAAGTCAAATCTCAGAGCAAGTACTGAAACTGGAGTTACAGAATAGTCTTGGAGTGCAATTAAAATAATAGAATCTAGTTAGCTCCCCCAAAGTATGTGTGGGGAGAAGACAATTCCCAACATATACACTGGGATTTCAGTAGAAGAGTAACATCTGGGAGCATGTATTAGCTAATGTGTATCCAGAATAAATGGTGCAAAGCTTTGCCTTCTAGGGGCTCAAGGTCAAGTTGGAAAGACAAATAAATATCTAAGTAGTTATAGGATAAAAGTATTGTACTTGGTGCTAATGGGGCACAGAGCAGGAAACATTTACTTCTGCATGTGGGTATTTCAGAGAGACTTAAAGAAAGATGCCATTGAGCCATTCTGCAATTTTAAAATACTTTAAGTAACAGGCTGATAGGATACAGGGAAGGTCATAGTGGGCAAAAGGTTTGAGATAAGAAAAAAGTATTTGACATCTCTAAGTAATTCAGCTTAATTATGTGATTATAGCCTGTTTCACAATGTAAGATTTAAGTTAACCTTCACTGATGTACTTTTTCACTTTTATTTTACATGCTTGTAGTAATTAACAAATCATACTGCTTTTGTCCTTTAATTGCCTGCATTATATGTTCTCTCCTGATTTGCCCTTAATCTACACAGGGAAGAAAAAGTGTCTTTTTTTTTTTCAACCTAGACATTCCACAGTTTTGTGCAGAGTAGGCGGTCAACAAAATTATCATTTTCTGAAAGATCGGGCTCTGGTCCCTCTGTCCTTGGTGATCACAGAAGCAAATCTTTTAACTAGTGTGAAAACCAAAGTAATCCTACCCAAAACATTACAGTGTATCATCATTTCATCCGGTCTGTGATGATCTGATATAAGTAAAATGATTCAGTGACCTGAAATTAGCCTCTAATTAAAGCTTCAAGTGTTATTCTGTTCAATTTAGGTTTCATTAAATTCAAACAGACTCAATATTGAATCAATTTGTTAAATTTATTTCAAGATTCCTAACAGACATGATAATACTAATATGTAACAATTTCAGACATGTAAACAATTGTGTTGTTTCACTTACTGAAGGGAGAGTACTACTTCTCAGCTGGAGTAAGATACAGTCTAAATGCAAATTAAAAGCAAAATAACACACTCCAAGTCTAAGGACTGCTTGCTGCAGCCTAGAATGGCTTTAGTATTATTGTTGATTGCTTCAAAGAAGTATAAGGGCAAACACTCGTAAAATAAAAATATAGAGCTCAGTCTAACCAATCTACCTGTCTTTATCCAGTATACATTTAAACCCTCCCTCTATCCAGTATACATTTAAAATTAATAAAGGGTTTTGATTGGGAATTCAAAATATTTCAGTAAAATCTGAAGTCTGAAAAAAAAAAACAACAATAAATATCTTTTTGGCAAGAAGCCCATGTTTTTGAAAAAAAATATCTCCTAAAAGTGATGCCCCCTCCTCTCCAACTTTTTGTAACAGATTCTCTCCCTTAGACTTGGAGCAACTTCCTTAGAATCATGACTTATGAAAATGGATTATGCATGGAGGTTCCAGCATCTGAAAGCTATGGGTTTTCCAGAGAATAATTTCAAATAATATTTAACTCAATGCAACCATTGTGTAAGTAGAGGGTGTTGTCCATATAGACATTTCAGTGGAGAATAGGTGGCAATATTGGATTTTATGCATTCAATCATTTATTCTCCAGTAAATGGTAATACTGATTATCAGATATTTGTTAACACCAACATAACGTTTTGTTAAGTTTTCTGGTAAAACCACAACCATAACAGAGACCTAGTACACTCTCATAAGGATCAAGTAGCCAATGCCATTTAATCTACCACACATTAGAGACTCTCTTTTTAAAGGTCTCCAGAGTTTTCTGATGTGTGTAAAAAAAAACAAACACCTCAAGGATCTTATAAGTTTTATGTTCATAAATGTCCACAAAGCCCTTGTGATTTATTGCTAAGTTTAATATTCAACTGAAAACATCCTATTAGTTACACTTCTCACTTAAGTATTGTAAACAACATTTGATGGCTTTTAAGAAATGATGGGTTACCTGAATTAAATATCCAAATAACTCAATATATAGCCTATAATAACATATTCTATATAAAACAATCTGCTAAATTTGTGCTTATTGTTTTACTAGAATATTGAATGAGATGGCAATAATTTGGGGTGCTTAGGTCCTTATGAGGTGATAAAATGGTCCTGCTAGCTAGCAAAATAAATAAATAAATTCAAGAAGGAAGGGAAGGGAAGGGAAGGGAAGAGAAGGGAAGGGAGAGGGGAAGAGGAAAGGAAATGGGGAGAAAGGAAGGAAGGGATAAGGAAGGAAGGAAGGAAAAGAAAGGGATGGGGAGAAAGCAAGGGAGGGGAAGGAAGGGAGGGAGGTGGGAACATTTGTTGAAAAACTATTAAATATCAGGCACTAAACAATTTTTTTTCATGATTCTCAAACACTGTTCTATTTTCCCTAAATTTTAGTATTTATTTCTTTTAAAGGTTAGGATACCAAGTTTCAAGAAAGATTACATAATTTTTTTCATGAACACGTAGATAATAAAGGACAGAACCACGATTTTAAGCCACTGTGTTTTGATTACTCTAAGATGACACTTGATACTGAAACTGACTTAACAAATATTTACCTCTGCCTAGTTTGATCATTTACCTAATTTCCTTATAAATATTATAATCATCAGCAAAGTTTTATGATGCAATGTTTCTTTATACATCATTTGTAACAGGAAAAATAAAAAATACAGAGATAGGTTTATGAAAATATTTTATTTTAGGATATTTTCTATTCAGCATTGTGAACAAAAGTTTAATGGATGATAGCTAAAATTAACAAGAAATTAATTGAGTAGGATAAAGGGCATAATTGTTGACTAAAATATTTATTTCACTGCCTGTACTATATGTCATATATAAAATCATTACTTGCTGGAACATCTCTTAATAATACTAATAGCTACTTTGTCAAATTTCTTTTTGAAAGGCTGCGATTATAAAAATGTAGGTGGGAAAATACTGTTTTACTAAATTGCACACATGTAAATTCAAATTCTATAACACAAACATGAGGTCAGCTTTGTTTCTCAGTACAAAATTAAACTATACTAAATTACACTATAATAAAGAAAAGTGCTTGGCTAAGGAGGTTTTGCCATCTCAGTAAATGACTATCATTTATGCAGTTTTCTCATTTCCCTGCAATGCTTTTGCATGTTCAATAAAAATTGATATAAGTGAAAGGATATGAAATCCCTACCAATAAAGTAGAAAGAAAAACTAACACTAATTTAAAATATACTTCAGTTACCTGTCATGAGTAAATTAAAAAAATCTTTAATGGAAAGAAGTGCAGCTGTAGGCAATACCATTACTTAGTCCTGGAGATGATTCAGCTTATTTAAGTCTTAAAAAGGATTGAGATATGAAGATATCTGAATCCAACGTGGTTATTATGTGAAATAAGCTCAGCTGTTTCAATTTATTAAGTCTAGACATAAAAGGTAAAATTGTTCCCATATTATGTTGAATCTTTTGGTATTTAAAATAGCATATTTTGCCACAAACTGACTTCATATTTTGCTTTTGTTTATTACGTATTAAACTTAGTCATTATTTGCAAATTTTCCTGATTAACTAAAGTGGGATAGGCACAGTCACGGCCCTTGACATACGTTGGGCTATAAAATGTGGGGGGAAAGTTAAGAAATTCTTCCATTCTAACAGGTATTGCTCAGCAAGGCTAACCGTAGGAAACTTTCAACTGCTTGTCCCTGCAAGATTATATAAATTCGACCTCACATATTTATAGATTCCTGTTGTTAAACATCATTAAACTCATTGACTGAATCCATGCAACTAAAAAAAAAAAGTGCCACACAGCCAAGGCCCTAACTACAACAGCGAGGAGTGTGTTTCAGAAATTGAGATTAAAGACTGCAAAGTTGCAGTTTTAAAAGGTAGATTCGTTTACATTCTTTATATTTCTTTTGGTAGGCACTGTAGTTGGTAGTCACATAACTGCTATGCTCTTATAGTTGGTGTTATTTGCTTAAAAAAGTATATGCCAAATAGAAAGTTGGCAAAAATAACAAATAAAAAAGATAAAAATTGGATTGGATTGTTTTGAAGAACCTCTCTATCCCACCACTTCAATTCATTCAACTATCTAATTATCCATACATCAGTTGAATAAAAAAATATTTTGAGTACTCATGATGAGCAACGAATGTATCACTAATAAGTCAAAAATAAACATTCTCCCATAATACAAATTCATTTTTATTGAGATATAATTCACATACTATAAAATTTGCTTTTAAGTGTACAATTCAGTGGTATTTAGTATTTTTACAAAGTCATGCAATTACTTAATTCCACTACTGTTACCTAATTCCAGAACATTATCATTCCACCAAAAGAAACCATGTATCTATTTGTAGTTATTCACCATGAACTTCCTCTTCCTAGACACTGGCAACTACAAATTTATATTCTGTCTCTACTGAATTGCCTTTTTAGGCTATTTAGACTTTTTATATAAATGGATTAAAGTACCATATGGCTATTTCTGTATGGCTGCTTTCATTTAGCATAATGTTTTTCAGGTTTATACATGTTGTGGCACAAATCAATGCGTTATTCTCTCTTAAGGCTGAATGATAGTTCTCTGCATAAATACACAAAATTTTCTTTATGTATTAATGAGATGATGGGCCTTGGCTTGTTTCCACTTTGGGGCTATTATGAATAATGCTGCTATGTATGTTACTGTACAAGTTTTTGTACATTTAAAAAGATTTTATTGGGCATATACCTCGGAGTAGAATTGCTGGGTAATATAGTAACCTTAAATTTAGCTTTATAAGGAACTGTTGAACTCTTTTACCAGGTGGCTATAATATGTTACATTCCCACCAGAAATGTATCAGTGTTCCATTTCTCTTCCTCCTTGCCAGTATTTCTTTTTAACCTGTCTTTAAGATTAAAACTCTCATAGTGTATTCAAAGTGGTATTTCAATGTGAGTTAATTGTCTTAGCATTTTCAAAGTAGGTAATATTTTCATAGATATGAAAATAGAAGCACAGAGACAGAGTAAGTTAAATGAGATAAAGTAGGAGTGTGTGTGCAAGGATATGTGCCTGTGTGGGTGTGTATAGTTTCCAAATGAAATTATACAAACAAAATGCTGTAATGTTTTTCTAATAAATAACATTTTCACAGGGTCAGATCCTTTTTTATAGGAGGAGATATTAATTAATTGGCTTTTGAAGTATGAAAGGTGTTGACACAAAGTGAGGTGAGAGAAAACATTTCAAAGAGAGTATTTTATGTGAAGTGTATGGAAGCCAAATTGCACAGATATTATTGTGAAGCACTGAGTGGATCAATTTTGCTTGAGTAGAAAGTTTCAATAGAACAGAAGGACTGGAGCAGTGTCTCACACCAGTAATCTCAGCACTTTGGGAGGACGAGGCAGATGAATCACCTAAGGTCAAGAGCCTGGCCAACATGGCAAAACTCCATCTCTACTAAAAAATACAAAAATTAGCCAGGTGTGGTCGTGGGTGCTTGTAATCTCAGCTACTAGGGAGGCTGAGGTAGGGAAAATTGCTTGAACTTGGGAAGCAGAGGTTTCAGTGAGTCAAGATCATGCCACTGCACTTCAGTGTGGGTGACTGATGGAGGCTGTGTCTCAAAAGAAAGGAAGGAAGGAGGGAAGAAAAGAAGAAGGAAGGAAGAGAGGGAGGGAGGGAGGCAGAAAGGAAGAAAGGAAGAAAGGAAAGAAGGAATGAAAGAAAAATAAAAAGAAAGAGAAAGAAAGAAAGAAGGAGAAAGAAAAAGTAAGGAAAGGAGAGAGGGAGGGCATAAAGGAAGGAAGGAAAAAAGGAAGGAAGGGGAAAAGGAAAAGGAAAAGGGAACAGAAGATTGAGAAAGCATATAACAATTACATCTGAACTGGAGAAACACAAAACTAATTGGAGTTACTACACAGATTCAATATTTTGAAACAATGCAAGATAATAACAGGCTTACACATTGTAATGAGTGGTACCTAATAAAAAATGTGCTATATCCTGTAAGCTTCATTAAAAATTTCAAAAATAGATGAAATTTGAGTGTAAAAGGACACTTATATCATGTTAGTCAAATGTTAAAAGGAATGATTCAGAATTAGTCAAGCATTGGACAAACTTCTGTAAGCTTTTGGCCTCCACCATGGGCCTTTTACTGTATCACTGGATCTCACTCTAAGTACAGAGGATGTGATTGTTCCTGGACTCTGATGTTTTATTTTTGAAGCTGCTAAACTACCAGCTACATTATGATTGTAAAAAATATTTCACACTAAGTTACTAGTTAGCTATCTCATAATCAAAGCCACATGTTATTGAACGACTGAAACCGAAGAATTAGAAGTTAATAACACTGAATTCTCATGTTTATGAAGAAGGCAACTTATCTTAACTGTGGGAATAGAGCCTCCTCCTTACCATGCCTTTTGAAATAGACCAGTGGCCTGCTGGTCTTGACATTTCAAGTAAGTTCTGGCAAGGATAATAAATACTCTTTTGAATGCAAGAGACAGAGCTGGAAATCAGGAGAATAGTTGGGACACATGTGCAGAAAGTGCAGGGTTTTACATAGGTATATGTTTGTCATGGTGGTTTGTTACACTAATTAGTACATCAACTATTAAGGTATATTTCCTAAAGCTATCCCTCTCCTAGCCCCTCACCCCCAATAGCCTTGGCTGTTGGATCCTCCAGGGATCATCTTCACAGTTGTTTTCTGCCCTGAGCTTTACACCTGCTATGTACATTTACAATCCAAGTGGGCCCTGCTCTTTATAGTTGTTCTGCGTGCTATATGGCTATCTGAGATTCAGAAGAACTGGGAAAGATATTAGGAAGGGTACCTGTGTAACATTTTCAAAATAATTTTCAGTAATTTAAAATTTTAAAGTTATGTTATATTAAATTAATAGATAATCATAAAATGTATGGATCATTTAAAATAAGTTAAAATACTAAAATATTAATTATTAAACAAATGTATAT
This sequence comes from Leontopithecus rosalia, assembly GCA_028533165.1. Lineage (NCBI taxonomy): Eukaryota > Metazoa > Chordata > Mammalia > Primates > Cebidae > Leontopithecus > Leontopithecus rosalia. Next base: position 27,668,606 of record CM052650.1, on the reverse strand, counting down.
TCATATAATTTGGCATGTTATTTTTATGTAGTACAGAAAAGATAAATGTATTTATATTTGTTAATAAGAATAAATTTGGGAAAGCATCTATTTCTAAAATAACTATGAATTGGTTTATATCTACAAATACTGATATAAAAGAACTCAAACTTATTTCCCAGATTTTCACTAGAAATTAGGCTTATTAAGAGTTAAAAATGCAGTTTATATATACAGTAAAAACTGCATGGTAAAAGGAAAACAACTTTGTATACACAGTATATAAAGAAAAGCAAGATAGATTTTGGGGAGAAAAATTGTAGAGGCATAAAAATGTGTTTTCTGGAAAAAATAATTTTGTCTAGTTAAAAAGTTAATTAAATTTTGTTTCAAATTAAAAAATTGATAAGATATAGACAAAACTAAATGATTTTAGAAAGTTCAGAAGAGAAAAGTATTTGTAAGCAGTTATAAAATGTTTATGGAAATCTTGTGTGATCAAAATATTACTAAGAAAAGATGGATTTGTTTATAAGATTGTATTAAAATTAAATCAGTACTGATAATACACTAATTTGAAAGTAAAATTGGGTTTTCTCTTTTAAACAAGATTTTTGTGTTGTTTTAAGAAGAGGTAGTAAAAATTTTGTACTCCTTTTGAGTAAACTGGAAAAAAAAAGAAATGCAAAGAGAACACATTATTTCTCATGCTACCTTTATTAGGTCTTTTGATTAGAAAACTGTGGCTCTATCAACGAATAAAGGATTTTTCTTTCTATAACATTTTAATTATTACTTTGGCAAAATAATTATTCTTCATTGTTAAAGATATTTGTTTCACTGGAAGAGTTGTAAAAACAATTAAAGAACATCAGATACAACAGCGTTAGGCAAAGTTAAATAAATTTAGGAATGCCTTGGTCAAAGGTATTGTGGATTAATTACATCAGATCCACTTCCAGTGGAAGATGTAAATTGACTCCTTAAGGCACAGTCGCTGGAAGGTGTATCCTCCTAATAACAGAACTGTATGCATCATCTACTCCTAAACTATAATATGACTAAATGCTACAAGGATTTAATGAATTATGCTAGTGTGTCTTCATCAGATAAACAGAACTTTACATGATCCAGCAACTAAGGACAACGAAATCCATCACTATCTAAAATCTAAAGATTTGGTCTTCTTGAAATGATATCAGGGAAAGACTGCTTTGCCACACACACTACAGTAAAACTTCAGAGGCTCAAACCTTGGGTTTGTGATTTCATGACTTAAACGGGATTCTCCAGGTTCTGAAAACTGTACCCATTGGAGACCTTAAGGTAAACCTAACCAGAAAAGTTTATTCCTAGAAGTAGATTGCATCTTCATCCAAGCTCACAGATCAAGATTTCCCTGCTATCAAGCAACTCTTTCCTCTTAGTTTTATCCTTGCTTATGCTTCTGTGAATAATAGAACTGGAAATAGGGTCTTGGATACACTCACAGTGCATACTTTTATTTGCAGCAAAATACTTTTGTTTCACAGCAAAACTTTTACATGGACAGGCTTATGCTTTAATAGATGAAAGATAAAGGCCAATATGGGTGAGAATTTGGTCACCTAGCCTCGCTACAAAGCATGTTGGAAAATCCTCCCGGGTAAATATTTTTCCTGCTGAAAAGGAGGAAAATGGAAATAGGTGAAAGATAACTGAGAATCTCTTTCACATCCCCTCTGATAAACAATCACTGTATATCTTAAAACCAAGAAATTTTAAGGCTCCTAACTCTTGTCTCACAGATAAGAAAATTGAGTTTTCAAACAGGGAGTAGTATATTTGCTCTTTCCTACCCTGTACCACATCTTTTGGTTTCAATAAGTTAGCTGTTCATGCTGAAATATTTCTCAGATATCTAAAGCAAGGTTGATGTATTGTGAAATAGCAGTGATGTATGCTATGGAAACTTTCAGCTCAAGTTAAAGGCATTCAGAATATTTGGTGATCATCATGAATATATTTAGTACTTTTATGGGCACCATGCTTAACTTTAAATATATTTGGATGGTACTATTTATTAAATAAATCTTGAAATTAATGCATTCCAAGAATTGTGTTAGGTCTGATAATTCCTTTAAAAGAAATAATACATTCTTTCAATTTTCCAAGAGGTTAATTCTTAGTAAATATTTTCAAATGAAATAAAGAGAAAAAAACTGTCTCCACATATTTTGTGAAACAGACAAGATTTAAATATGTCCAATCACTAAAATAAAGGTGTTGAGGTTTATTTCTCTTTGTAGTATTCTTCAACAAGTACACACTTACCTGCAGAAGTATGTTTGACCATTTTCATGACTCAAGTGTAAACATAAAAATGATAGTAACTGGAGGTGAGTGTATTCCATTGGAAAGAATGCAGCATACTCCATTACAGTGTTTGCCACTGGCTAGAATAGTAAGTTTCAATTAGTGACTATCCATAAGCCTTAAGAATATTTACTTTTCCCTTTTGTATGTGAAACACTGAAATGAGGTGTGTTACATGCAACATGCTTGTCAAGGAAAGCCAGGCAGTGTGCTGATGCTACTAGGGAGTTGCTGAAGGTGAAGTTGGACACAGAATCCTTTGGGATATGACGTGGTAGGTTATTTGTTACTTTTCTTCCTATAACATGTATCAGAAAAAGATAACATAGCTATTTATCATACAACATAATATACGTGGTTTTAGAAATACAGTTTAAAGAAATAAAACTACTGGATGAATTATGTAGTGTCATAGTCTGTTAGCCACGGTTTGGAGGTGAACTGAATATAAATTTGATAGATTTAAATCCACTGCATTTGGACAAATATGCACTTTAGGATGAAAAAATTGCACAATTTCAAATATTTAATATTAATTTTTAAATGGTTTATCTGCTTTCCGATTTGGGAACTAAATACCTAAGTCTTTCATGATTGAAACACAGTGATAATTTTCCATTTATTATATTTCACCACTTCCATTATTCATACATATCTAATTTAATCAATTACAATTGTTATAGTTCTCTGACTAAAAAGGAATATAAAATTACATTTTATTGAATTACAAATGTAAGCATAATATCTATTGATATTATCTGGTATCTATGGTTAGAATGACATTGTACTATTTTTCTAAATTCAAAGATATTTCCATTTTTGTTGCCCTCTTTGTTTGGCATATTATTTTTCTTCTCATTGCCCCTAAAGATTTTTTTTTAAAATTTATTCTTTATTATACTTTAAAGTTCTGGGGTACATGTGCAGAATGTACAGGTTGGTTACATAGATATACATGTGCCATGCTGGTTTGCTGTATCCATCACCCCTTCATCTACATTAGGAATTTCTTCTAATGCAATCCCTCCCCTAACCCCCACCCTCTGCTATCCCTCCTCTAGACCCCACACCCCAACAGGCCCTGGTGTGTGATGTTCCCCTCCCTGTGTCTATGTGTTCTCATTGTTTAACACCCACTTATGAGTGAGAACATGTGGTGTTTGGTTTTCTTTTCTTGTGTCAGTTAAAGATTTCTTGAGATTTATTGGTATCATTGCCATTGAAAAACAACTTGTTTTTATAGCAATACTCTCTTTTAACATTTTAAGATTAAAAGAAGTAATATTTCAGACAGGTGGTTATGTTTCTAAGAATCCTTACTATGCTCTAGCAATCTGAGGAAATCTAATTTTGCATTTGCTAAATATCCATAAGTGCTTTACAGCTACCACAAATAACTATGATATAGTTATTTGGGAGAACATAAGATGTTTATTACTACAGAGCAGGTAATATTTTAAAAAGGTGTCTCTCATACAATATTTTTTTTCTAAAGCAATTTTTGTAAACATAGTTGTATTTAATTTTCACATCATACCGATTTAGCTATATTATTATTTAGATTTTATAGATGTGAGAAATGAGATACAGAGAGCTCAACAAACTTCCTCAATATTACATAACTTGGGGACTTCAAGTCTAAGACCATACAAGAGATCCTGTGAGTCTAAATCTAGTGTTCATTTTACTATACTACATTGCATCCAGAAACTGATTTCTTCTGGGCAGGTCTGGCATACCTCCATGAGGCTCCATCTCAGAAAAAACTTCATGGTTGGCAAAAAATTAAATTCAAACCCAAAATACATTGTCTGAATCTCTTTGGATAGCTATAACAAAATACCACAAAATAGGTGGCATGTAAACAACAGAAATTTATTGCTCATAATTCTGGAAGCTGAAGATCCCAAGATCAAAGCTCTGGAAGACTCAGTGTCTGGTGAGGGCCTACTTCGGGTTAGAGAACTCTCAAGCCTCTTTTTTTTTTTCAATTTTTTATTGCATTTTAGGTTTTGGTGTACATGTGAAGAACATGCAAGATTGTTGCATAGGTACACACATGACAGTGTGATGTGCTGCCTTCCTCCCCGTCACCTATATCTGGCATTTCTCCCCATGCTAACTCTCCCAAACTCCCCACCCCCGCTGTCCCTCCCCTACTTCCCCCTACAGACCCCAGTGTGTGATGCTTCCTCCCTGTGTCCATGTGTTCTCATTGTTCAACACCCGCCTATGAGTGATAACATGCGGTGTTTGATTTTCTGTTCTTGTGTCAGTTTGCTGAGAATGATGGTTTCCAGTTTCATCCACGTCCCTACAAAGGACACAAACTCATCGTTTTTGATGGCTTCATAATATTCCATGGTGTATATGTGCCACATTTTCCCAGTCCAGTCTATCATCGATGGGCATTTGGGTTGGTTCCGGTCTTTGCTATTGTAAACAGTGCTGCAATGAACTTATAGGGGTACTAATCTCACTCATGAAGGTTCTGCCCCCATGACCAAAGCACCCCAATTGGTCCTACTTTCTAATACCATCACCTTGATGGTAAGGGTTTGGAGAGAGGAATTTTGGTGGGGAGGGGGGACATAAACATTCACACCATAGTGTACCTTTCTTTTTACTTTATTTAGAGACCAAACACTTTATTCTAACTGCTGCTTTATATTTTTGTCTTTCCCTTAAAATTCAGTGCCTTAAAAAACAGCTTAAATGCATTCTCTGTATTTTATCATTTTTCATTCCATCTTAAATCCATTTCAGACTTCTGCCTCTGCAACCAACTGAAACTGGCCAGTAAAAATGACTTTCTAGTGGCCATTTATAAGACTTTAAAAATCTACGCTCTAGATCTATGAGCTTTTTTTTCTTTTTTACTTGACAGATGCCTTTTAAAACCCTCTGGTATGACTTAAATTGTGTTCCCCCGAAATACATATTTTTAAGTCCCAACCCCATGTGACCTCAGAAGGCAATCGTATTTGAAAATAGAATTATTGCTGTGTAAAAAGGTAAGAAGTTATACTGGAGTGGTGCCGGACTGTAATCTGATTTTTTTTTCTTAGGGAAAAAAAGAAAATTTGAGCACAGACATTCCTGCATATAGGGAGGATGCCATGTGAAGACGAAGGCATAACTTTGGTGATTGATATGGCTTGGGTCTGTGTCCCTGCCCTAATCTCATATCAAATTGTAACCCCCTGTGTTAGAGGTGGGCCCTGGTGAGAGGTGATTGGATCAGGGGGGTGGATTTTCCCTTTGGTGCTGCTCTCATAAGTGTGAGTGAGTTTTCCTGACATCTGGTTGTTTAAAAGTGTGTAGTGCCTCCCCACCCCACTTCCTCCTGGCTTGGCCATGTAAGACATGCCTGCTTCCCCTTCACCTTCTACCTAGAGTAAGTTTCCTGAGGCCTCCCCAGCCATGCTTCTGTATAGACTGTAGAACTATGAGCCAATTAAAACTATTTTCTTTATAAATTGTCCAATCTCAGGTATTTATACCTGTATAGCAGTGTGAGAATGGACCAACACTGTGGTGCTTCTATTCATCAGGGATTGACAATGACTTCCAGAAAACCCTTGGAAGCTGGGGAGACACATAGAACAGATTCTCCTTAGAGCCGTCAGAGGATCCAACCCTGCTGACAAGTTGATCTCAGACCTGTAGCCTCCCAAACAGTGAAACAATAAATATGTGTTGCTTGAGACCCTCACCTTGTGGTATTTTGCTGAAGCAGGCCTAATGAACTAATATATCCACCCAATTTTATTTTCCTTCTATAAATTCACTATTTTCTCTAGACGTGTTTAGATATGTCCGACATATATAAAATGGTTTATTATACTTCCCTAACTTCTAACTTCTCCTCTGTCTCTTCTTTTGTTGTAAGTCACCTATTTGACACAGTTACCCAAGCAGGAAATCTGAAGGTCAATTTAGATTCCTCACTTAACTTTATGAACTGCACTTAACTGGTAAATAAGTCTTGAAAGTTTTATCTCCTTAATATTTCTTGAGTAAATTCATCTTTTCCAACCACTTAATTATGTTCCTGAAAAATTGCATTAGTTCCATAACTTTCTGCTTTTTACCCTTTACTCCTCCACTTAATGAACTGAAGTGTGACAATGCTAAGACACAAATAAACCCTGGCCTGAGTTGTTGGTCTAGGGCTCCATTATTCTGGAAACATTTCTGTAACAGAAGTATACTCCATTCCCATCCCTATCTTCCCATTCTGTTTTGTGAGATACAGTGTTCGGTGACTCTCAATACACATTACTGAAGATAACACTTTTAAAATCCAACTTTTTATGCAACAGGTATTATGCTTCTTAGGACCTAAATAACAGTCTCTTTAGCCTTAAATAAGAAGTAATACATTTCAATTTCTGTTCTTTTGTGATGATTAAATTTTACAGATTTAAATCAATTTACATTAGCATTTTCATCATCTTGATGGATTTAAAACATCCAACACAAAGATGCTTCGTGCCTTGTCTACTTCATATTTTTACTTTCTGTTCTTTCTAACACACACACACACACAGTTTTCTTTCTCTCTCCCTCAGTAGTTTCAACATGCTATAAATGTATGAAACATATTCTTGAATGTCTTTTTGTGAAAGTCTGGATAAAGCCTAATGAACATATTTGTATTTATTGATAGTTAATTCATTAGAAGGAAAAATTTAAATTTTATAGAAAGTGTGTTAGAATACTTTGAAAGGTCTTTTGTTATAACATTTCTGAACTTTAAATGGAATTTTGATATTTTGGCATTTAGTATTCTATGTCATCAATTTATTAAGCAAGTTAACTTGGTTTTTTGTGGCTTGAAACTTTGTGCTGTGTGTGTGTGTATATATATATATGTATATATATAATCTCCACATGGCACAAATTTCCTCCACAAAGAGATGTTATGATAGCGGGACATTAATTATATTCTTAATGTTGAGTTCTATAATTTTTTACCCTTATAATTCTAATAGAATATTATTTTGTTGATTTTTGGGGGAGTACAGAACAAAAAAACCACTTGTATCCTTAGAAGTCAGAGGCTATCTTTCCTTCAATGATATATTTAATACAGTAAATAAAATTACTTATTAAAATTTTCACAGTTTTATTATTTCTAACTTATCTTCAAACGTTAAACCCCCTAATTTTTTTTTTTGAGATGAAGTTTCGCTCGTTAGCCAGGCTGGAGTGCAATGGCGCGATCTCGGCTCACCGCAACCTCCGCCTCCTGGGTTCAGGCAATTCTCCTGCCTCAGCCTCCTGAGTAGCTGGGATTACAGGCACGCGCCACCATGCCCAGCTAATTTTTTGTATTTTTAGTAGAATTTTTAACACAAATAAGCAAGATTTCCTTCTAGGACTGGTTCTTAGAAACTAAAAATTACATTTTCTTTGACTACCAGGACATTTTTACATCAAAAAATGTCTGCCATACTCATACAGTCATTACGACCAAAACAATCTTGGACGATTTTAATTCATTACACACTGTCAATTAAGGAATGAATTAGAATTAAAGGAGATAAGGTTGAATAAGCTTGGCAGTATAGAAAAGTGATTTGGGTAGTTTTACTTTTATTATTAGCTCATACTTTATAGAAAGCTGCAATTTTACTGAGAAGAAAGAAAGCTGAAGGAGATTTATGATTGAAAAAGTCACTTATACTTATGGAGTATCTGTTCTCTTATAAAAAATAGGTAATGCTGTATTACATAATACAAAAATCTCTTCTAGCTCTAACATTCTATGTTCCTATGCATATTAGTAAAAGCTATCAAAATTTGTCAATCCTGGTGGTACATGATATCAATGCTAGTAATTTAGATAATAATACAGATGATGATGTTAAAAACTAATGTTTTTGTGTGTCATATGCCTGCATAATTAACACATTCGAGGCCCTAATTGTTCTATGAGGTGAATATCACTGCCTTCTGTTTTATGAATGAGAAAGTTGAGGCTCAGATAATTTAACTAATGTGCTAGCATCATAAAGTCCAATGCCAAAGATAATTATTTCAAATACTCGGTCATATATATATATATATATATATATATGTTTTACTAGTGCTCCCTAGAACTTTATTTTCTTTTTCTGCACAAATATGGCTGCATTTTGTAACAGCCTGAAGTTCATTATGACCTTGTGAGTAGTTCTAGCCAATGCCCATGATTTATGACACAATAACAGAATTTATGTGTATATGTATTTTTCCCAAAGTATAGAGAACCCAGGAGTTACCTTACAGGTGCCTCCTTTTTTGAGATGGCCACTAAGGAGACAGAATGTTCCAGATTGTAATGCTCCAAGATCGTGATGCTTTCCAATTCTTAATCACTGAGTTGCTGCTCACAGAAAATTTTTCTTAAGCTGAATACAGTCTTCACTTGAATAAATTATAAATCTTTGTTTTTAAATCCACTGAAAATTTTTCATTTTATGTTACTAAAACATAACCTATCCTATTCTGAAATAATCAAAATGTTGTTCTCTTTATTGCATGCTAGGGACACGAAGCTTTGTGTGTTTTTCATATTATGGGTTATATCAGTGTTTTTTGATATAACCTGCCACTTGGTAGACAGTATTGGCTACCATGGAAACATGCTTAGCCATAGATCATTCTCTTCTGTTAGATTTCCTCCCATTTTCTCAAATCCATTTCTTAAACCTTTTAATCCTTCCCTACAGCATGTCTTTAATAGACACATGTGCTAATCCACTTAGAACTTGTACCCTTATTTTTCAACATTAGCTAATAATTGAAAGTATATTTGACCTCTCATACTAATATTTAATAGCTTTGTGACTCATCAAAGTCAACTCTCAGACTTGATTAGAGAACTAAAAAAATATGACTATTGCAGAATTAGGGTTTATTATAGGATTAACACTTTCTAAAATTGCATATATCGCTGGAGACATGAAGTTCTAAAAGGGAGAATTGGATGACCTAAGAAAATCAGTAACAAGCCCTTTTGAAAACAGGCAGTTCGCTCTGCCTAAGTGGTCCTACAACAAAGGAGACTTGGTGAAGAAGATCACTGCACAATCTACCTCTGTGCCTGTGATTGTCTTTGGGTTGCTTTTGGTCAGCAAGGTCTGCGTTCAAGAAGAGCTGGATGTGGAGCCACAGAAATCAGGAACAAGCTAGAATCTCCCCATACCTCTTTGTGTCTCATGGCCCTTAATACAAAACTATCAGAGAGTAAAGATTTCTGGTTCACTTTCCCCTACTAAAATATAGAAATTTCACTTTAAGCCAATTAAATAGTACTCATTAGGGTAGGAGATTCTAGGCAACAGTTCTAATTTAGTCAAGGAGGCAATGCAGAAAAGTGCTACAAATCATTTTTTTCTCTTATGCTTTAATTTTTTCATTTTTAAATGTTTGATTTTGCTCCATAAATCTTATGTTATAGTTATGAGAATAATATGTGCCTGTACACTGAAAACTATAATAATAATAAAAATTATTGTTTCCAAAATGATTGTGACAACAGATTTTAAAATGATCGATTAATCAAATGATTTTGTGTAAATAAATATTTAAAAATAGAGGTTTTTGAAAACATTGTGTGTTTATCTTGTGATTTCTGCATCTCCCCATCCTATAGGGTGCAATTAAATATTTTAAGAATATACAACATGCTACACACATTGTCAATGAAAAAAAAGTTTAATAAATCTTTACCAGTGACTTCTAATATAATACATCATTTATTCTATGTTGGTGATATACACAAATGAAGAGGTGAATGGCTTATAAATTATATTACACAGATTAACAAAATGTATGGACCACCAAAAATGTAAGTGTGGCTTTGACACTCACATAGCTTTTGCTCTGATAAAATTAGTTGGAAGAAAACTTAGTGCTTTTGGTTTTTAATATCCAGGATTTTTAAATATGCATGTACTTAAAGTTTAGCTAATTAACACCAAAACTAACATACATTTACACCAATAATGTTTACTTCTGACAAAAACATGTAGAAAGTGACCATAAGAAATATAAAAAATGACATCCTGCATAAACTTTTGATGTTGTACCATATTTATCTTGGAAATGAATAGAATGTTCAACATTATCTTTTCTAATCTTATCATTTGACTAATTAAAAAAGGAAGTTAGCCAGGTAAAATAAGGTAAATTATATTGATCATAAATAAATCATCTGGAGATCTTATTAAACTTTTCATGTATATGTTTTATTTGTTATTATTTTTTGTAGCAAAGCTGAATTTCCCCACACCACTGTAACACGTATTTTTACCTATTATTTAAATATTTCTATAATTTAAAATTATACAAATGTTAATTATAGTCTATTCAAAATCCACTTAAGAAAATGTTTGAAAAATCTAGTCATAACAAAGCAGACTAGAAATTGAAATTTTATTTCAGGCCAAAATCAAATAACACTTTTGAAGAAACTATTAAAATTAAATTTATGGCTGCATTTCCATAATCAGGTTTTAAACAAATCTGAGCTAGGTCTTGTAACTCACATTGTAGACAGACCAACACTCAAAAACTATAGTCTCCAATGTGAGTATACAGTCTTCCAGACATAGTGAAAGACATAATCAATATTCATAGGGCAGTGTAAGCATTTAATAAGGACTGTTCTAAAAGTGGGTCAGTGAAGAAAGCATTTCTGTGATTTCATCAGAGGCACAGAGGTCAGAGTAGTTGCTTTGGCCCTGAATTTAAGAGATTTTATGTAGTTACAAACATAGTTGTAAACATGGATGTGTGGATACAATGTGTTTATGTGTTTGTATGTGAACATGTGTGTGCTTATGCATGCATGTATGTTTTATGGGAAAAGATATATGTTAGAAAGAAAGTTAGCTAACTTAGTTGATACTGAAAAATGGAACACATAAAAATTCACTCTGAGCATTTTACTAATAATTATTGAGAAAAACACTAAGAAAATGAATAAAAATTACAGTATTTTTCAAAGCCTTAAAACCTAAAGTCCTTATTTATTTTTCCAGTTTCATTTTATTCTTGAAGTTGGTAACAGATCTATCATTTTAATACGATGAGGGAATAAAAAGGATTCCTTGTGTGAACTTGATTAAAACATGGAATTTGCTTTCCTAAGGTCCTCAAAAATGAGTTATCTTCCCCTGATCAAAAGTGGTCCTCTGTGCAGTGACTCATATGAGGTAACTTAATAGGATTTCACATTCTGTAATTTATACTATATATTCATCTAATGATACCAGAGTCATTAAAAAAACAAACTCTCAAACCTCAATCCTCTGCCATGATTATTCATACCTCTCAGTTTTCTAGTGATCCTAAAATGACAACACCAATCAAAGTGAATTTTCATATTACGCTTGTAGCATTTATGAAAATCTAATTAATTATATCTAATAATTAATGGAACTCCTTCCAAGAGAGTTAATACATTGGAGAAAGTCCACAGAAGATGAGTGACTGGGAATCACCTTTGTTGATGTTTTTCAATGAGTCTCAATAGTATTTATATTTCTTTTTAAACTACCTGATTTAAAAAATATATGTCTTAGTACAAGAATATAACTATTTCTTTTTGTTGACTATTACTATATTGATGACATCTATATGTGTCTTACACCATGTTACCCAGCCAGCTAACCAGCCAGTCAGCAACATTTACAAAGAGCCTAATGTATGGCAGGTACTGTGCTAAAAGTCAGTGACACAGAGAGCAGTAACACACACGCTCCTGAGTCAAAGGCTGATTTATCTTATTTCTGACCATTATAGTTCACTTAAGCCTCTAACTTTTAGTAGGATTTTTTAAGTGAAATTCAGAAGAGTTCATTATTTTGTGTTGATATATGATATTGTTTGGCTCTGTGTCCTCACCCAAATGTCATTTCGAATTGTGGTCCCCACATGTTAAGCAAGGGACCTGTAATCCCCACATGTCAAAGGAGGGAGGTGATTGGGTCATGGGGGTGATTTCCCCTTGCTGTTCTTGTGATAGTGAGTGAGTACTCACTAGAACTGACAGTTTTATAAGAAGTTGGGAAGTTCCTCCTTTGTTCTCTCTCCTGCTTCCTTGTGAGGAAAGTGACTGTTACCCCTTCCACTATGCTTGGAAGTTCGCTGAGGCCTCCCCACCCATGTAGAACTGTGAGTCAATTAAACCTCTTTCCTTTTTAAAATACTCCGTCTTGAGTATTTATTTACAGCAATGTGAAAATAAACGAATACAGTATATGTTACAATGTTCTTTGCCATTCTACCCATTGCATGAAAGGAGTGTATTTCTCCTCTTCTCATCTTTGGACTTGAACTTATAGCTTTAGCCTGTGGGTTATCAGCAGATGTGCTGTAAGCAGAGGCTTGAAGTGTGCTTTTGGCCTGGGCTTTCTCACCTGCCTTCTGCCTCTACTACCAGGACATGTTGAGTGGTTTGATGGTCCTGTAGGGTACTGGGGGATCACAAAGTAGACAGTCACCTTTACCCATGGCCTGGAACCAAACTTAGCCAAAGACAGCAGAGATCTGCAAAGCTGGCATGACAGTTTGACACCACA
>CM052650.1:27640695-27650695 GCA_028533165.1 Leontopithecus rosalia | reverse complement strand
CTTATAACTATATTGAATATTACTGTGTGTATCTGTTAGTATATATCTGTGTTTATGTGTGTATACAGATCTCTTCCATAATATACAGCATGAATTTTAGTAGAGATCAATAGCTGTCCTCAGACTCCAAAACAGCTCTGTGATTTTACTTAGCTATTCATTCTACCCCACCCTCAACACCTGCCAACTGCTGTTACACTCCTACACACACGAATGATAAACCACTATTTATCATCTATTTCTACTATGTGTGTGTCTTTTTTTAGAAGTTGCATCAGCCACAGTCCAATCAAAAAAATAGAGAGCAATCTATTATTTCAAATGTAATAGAGTGAATTGCCCACATAGCTCGTGATAAAGCTGACAAGCCAATACGGGGCAATGAGGCAATCTGCTGATGACCTACCTATCGCAGGAAGCCACTGGAGCCACAAGCTGGAGAGACTAAGGGAACAAGCAGTACTACCAGAGAACAGAGGGCTGGATCCAAAGCTGTAACCCCACAGGAGCTGAAGCAATGGAGGTGGTACACCTGGAGATCGTTCTGAAGACCTGAAGATACTGCCCTCACTGGCTGAGTAAGAGTCTGCTCCCCTGTAAAACCGCACAGAGTAAACAGAGGATAAGGGGTGGTTCTGATTATAAACAAACCAGTGAAAGCAGAAAGTTGAGAATGAATATGTTCACTCCGCCCTGTTTTGTTTGTTTTGTTTTGTTTTGTTTTTGAGGCGCAGTTTTGTTCTTGTTACCCAGGCTGGAGTGCAATGGCGCAGTCTCGGCTCACCGCAACCTCCGCCTCCTGGGTTCAGGCAATTCTCCTGCCTCAGCCTCCTGAGTAGCTGGGATTACAGGCATACGCCACCATGTTCAGCTAATTTTTTGTATTTTTAATAGAGACGGGGTTTCATCAGGTTGACCAGGTTGGTCTCGATCTCTCGACCTCGTGATCCACCCTCGGCCTCCCAAAGTGCTGGGATTACAGGCTTGAGTCACCGCGCCTGGCCCGCGCCCTCTTATACTTTATTTCTCATGATGATATCACAACTATTTCTGGCAGTTATGCAGGCTCCATAATTGTGAGTCCTCCTTGGCTTTTCCCACCACCTTTTTCCCCCGAATAATCTTCATACTAATTATATAATATCTCAGTTTGTTCTCCTTTCACTCACTAACAAACTCTCACATAGTGTTTCTCATTAACACCCAAATTAGTCATCATCCTTCTAGTTACATTTCTCTTCTAACATACCATTTCATTGTCTCCACATCAACCTTCCTAATCCCAATTCTGATCACATCAATCCTATCTACCTGAATTTCATAAAAGTTACAAGGCATGCTTACTTTAGGAGCGATTTCTACCTTTTATAATCTTTTAAAACTTATGAGTGTGAACTTTCATATTCCACAAAGGACTTGTATGAAGAGGCCAGAGCAAACTTTAGCCCAGATTTTACCTGCACTGTGTCCCTAAAGGTGACTCTGGCTGCCAATACTGAGGTTATCCTTAAAAAAAAAAAATGCAATGCTACCAAGCCGCAAAATAAACATTGTCCTATCTGAACCCATCCTGCCAAATGATTTTCAGTAATTCTCCATTTACTCCCTTCTATAAATTCCTTCTCTCTATATTCTCCTAGTCGCTGTTCGTTCCTGTTTCACTTCCCCATAGCTCTTTTTTTTCCTTTCTGCTCTCCCTGTGAAAACTTCAGCCATCTTTGTCTTAGCTAGAGATGAGGCAGTTTTACAGATTCACTCTCCCATACTGCAGTGGTTTGAATAGGATGTGTCTGGCTGCCTTTAGCAAGTATCAGGTACTATGTGTCTTTGCCATCAGGCATGGATCTGGTTGAATGACATTTCTAGCAGTTCTCTGTACACTGGTCCACAGCACATTCACCTTTGTGTTTTTGTTTCTGATGTGCCTTCAGTCTGGAAAAATGTTTTCTCTAAAATCAACATGCCCAAATCTATGTTCATCTTTGAAGGTCTGATCAAATGCGACTCCTCATAGTTAACTTACTGTCTCTTCAGCCTTAATTATGAGTCCTATTCTCCCCCTAGGTACACTCGAGCTGAGCTTTCTGTTTCTTACCTTATGAGTGGAAGAGTCCTCCTTACTATTTGTACACAATTCCCACAAAACAGTCCCGTGTCTCTTCCTGATTGGCTTATTTAATACTAGTTCAAGAATTTCCATGGCTCTTTTGTGTTTTCTTCTGCCATGACACACACTAGTGCTCAGAGTGGCTGTTCTGTCACTGGATTCTGGATTTGGAATAAGAAAAGCAGAGGCTCTAGCAGACCGTCAGGGAGCATAAAAGCTTTCATAGTTTTACACGAGTGAGATTTTAAACGTTTTGTTACCACACTATACTGCAGCCTAACATGACTACTTATTTGACTGTACTTTTGGGTAATTTTAGACTTTCTTAAATGGGGTATAATTATTTATGTGTTTATAATGTTTCTCCTACTAGAATGAAGAGCTTTAGTGATAGTATTTGCTTTTGAAAATACTTCAAGCCTGTAATCCCAGCACTTTGGGAGGTAGAGGCGGGTGGATCACGAGGTCAAGAGATCGAGACCATCCTGGTCAACATGGTGAAACCCCGTCTCTACTAAAAATACAAAAAAAAAAAAAAATTAGCTGGGCACGGTGGTGCGTGCCTGTAATCCCAGCTGCTCAGGAGGCTGAGGCAGGAGAATTTCCTGAACCCAGGAGGCGGAGGTTGCAGTGAGCCGCGCCATTGCACTCCAGCCTGGGTAACAAGAGTAAAACTCTGTCTCAAAAAGAAAAAACAAAAACAAAAACACAAAAAAAGAAAATACTTTACCCAGAGTAGACATTTGATAAATATCCTTTACCTTTTCTTATCAATGTCTACAAAAATAAATAAATGAATTTTTATATGATTATGTGACTGCTCTCTTTTTTCTGTATTCTCAGTCTTGAACTGCATTTTTAGTGCATATTTTGCATTGCGTGATCCTAGATGCCCTCACTGAAGCAGCTGTACATTTTGCTTCTTAAGAGGTTCTTTGTACTGCAAAGGACACGGGCAAATCATTATCGATATACCCATAAGTTTTTTTGTACAACATTTCCGAGATGTGTTGGCTGGTTCAGGATTGGCCTTGATTATACTTGGAATGAAAGCACCAATGCAGATTTAGAAAGTGCTGACACAGTATCACTGACTTATATATCTATAACTAGTCTGTTTCCAATTTTATAAGAAGATCTAGTTGGCAGTGTTAGCATTTTTCAAAAGTTGAAAGCAATAGGAAATAACCTTAGGTTTAATAGGCTTGTTTTGCTAACAATGAGATTTTTTTCCTATGAAAATTATTGATTCAGTTCAACATTCTACCATAGATAGCATTGTCAAAATTGTTTACTGTTTGAAAATAGAATTGATGCTCAATAACTAACATTAAGTAGGGGTACATTGCTACAGATAATTCAAATATTTGGACAGTTGCCAGATCAACTGCTTCCTTTTCTGAATATATATAAACATATGTGAATATATATTTGTATATATTCATTTATATATTAATATATATATGTATATATATACATATACATATATATATATACACACACACACACATACATACTTATATTCTTTAATTAATTGTTTTGAGATAAGAGTCTGTTTCTGTCACCCAGGCTGAATTGCAGTGGCACAATCTTGACTCATTGCAGCCTCAACCTCCTGGGCTCAGGCTGTCTCCCCATCTCAGACTCCTCAGTAGCTGGGATTACAAGTGCGGTATACCATGCCCAACTAATTGATTTTTAAATTTTTTGTAGAGACTAGGTCTCACTATGTTGCCCATGCTGATCTGGAACTTACAGGTTTAAGGGATCTTCCTGTCTCCATTTCCCAATGTGTTGGGATTACAGGTATGAGCCACCACAGTGCCCTGCTATATTCTTTTAATACAGCCACTTTTCAACAATGTGACCTAATTACTATAAGAAGTCCTGGCTCAAGATAAAGCTACCACCTTTTATTCCAGCTTTAAAGCATCTGGTTGCTGGAAATTGAAGTTCATTTGAGAAAATTCACATAAAGTAGAGTTTGTTGGAGGTCTTCCATGGGGACTGAATGGTAAAAGAACATAACTGTTCCTTATGGAAAGAAGAGTTTGACCCTAGAAAATATGCAAATGAGGCTGCTGTTTTCTATCTATATTTTTGGCATTGAATGTGCTCCTGCTCCCTGATCCTTCCTTCTGCTCTCCTAGCAAATGACTTAATCTCCATCGCTGACAATTATTCCTGCAAAGTTTGTCAAGGTAGCCTCTGTTTAATACAGTCACAACTTTTGGTCCTTTTTTTTTTTTGCATCTGTAAGTTCTTTTATCTGCTGTTTTGAAAAAATTCACCACTGTGTTTGGGTGTTCATTCAATAACTGAAATGTTCTAACTAGAGAATAGAGATATTGGGGATTAGATAACTTCATACATCAAACTCTGATGGGTGGAGCAAATTGAACTATAAAAGAATATTGACTTATAATAATTTAATGTGTGTGTGTATGTGTATTTTAATTTGATTGGTAGCTAACATAGTAGGATTAATCATTGATTTCATAATCCAAGAAGAAGAATGTATAGGAAGCCAATTTCATGAGTAAGGTACCATATTGATTATTCTACCTATATCATTATAAATAATATTCAACTCAAAATACTAAATTTACTTAGCAATGTATGATACTAATAATTGGTACTAACTTAAAGATTATTTCAAAACCTCTCTGAAAAATCTTGGTTTTTCATGTTTATTTTTATATATTTCACACATTTGTACCATAACAATTATATTATGTACAAACAAAATGTTATTTCTTAAAAAGAATCATTGATAAATGTTTCTAAACACCTCCAGCAAAGTTTTACAGTATCTAAATATGCTAATTGAAAATTATCCATTGATAAATTAGCAGCTCCTTTTTTTAAAAAAATAAATTTTACCCCTAAGGGGAACTTCTATATTTTTCTGAAATATTGAACACTGTAACATAAGTAAATTCTTAATGAAAATAATGTCACAAAAAGCAATTATCCATAAATATTTTCTTAGAAATATTTTAGTCTGATATTTAACCACAAATTTAGGATACTGAATAGTCATGGGGTATTACTTATGGGTAATCATTTTGAAGGCTCAAAAATTTCTGACTAACATAGGAAATATGGTAATAACAGCAATGCCTCTGATGTCACAAAAGGCATGAAAGAACCTCTAAGCAATGTACCACATTTAGCCAGAGCCAAAGTTAGTAGCTCTCTGACACAAGTACAGAAGGTCTGAAACAAAGCAAATGTATTTGAGACTTCAAAGAAAGAAACTTTACACTATGCAAAATAGCCAGAGGTGATGTCCTAAACTGTATAATTAGCCAATGAATGTTTATTTTGATAGAATAATGACTGTATCAATTTGCTAGAAAATGTGAAAGCAGTGCTCAGTGAGAAAGCTGTCGAATTCTATTGCACAATGTACTCTATTCTCCTTGTTAATGATATCCAAATTAAAACCTCATGAGAAAGTCAGTTATTTTTTTAAGTCTACAATTCCCCTGAATTGTAAATTATTACTTTTCCCAACATAACTATGATGGTTGCTTTCAATTTCTGCTGTGAAACAGCAGTTTCCAATGCCAAATTGACATTTAATAGCATTGTGGGAACCTACCACAGGTCTTGCAGAAAATAGTATAGATTTGTTTGGTAGGGATTTATAGCAGAATTACAAAGATCCCCTTAGAACATTCAAAATTCCTGGAAAATCTCCCTGGTATCGATGAGTATTGACCCAATATTCTCTTGAATGGCAGAAATGCTGCTCCAGTCATCTTTTAAAATTTTCTATTTTGTAAACTGAAGGCTTATAAGCATATCCACTGACTCCATATAACTTGTCTTTCCATCGAAAAAGTGCCTACACAGCTACTATAGCTATCTAATGTTTTCATTAAATGAAATACTGTTATGGACAAAATTCTTCTGAAGCAATTTCAATTACTTTCACTATTTCAGTATACGGAGATTTTAACCCTGGTATGTTATTTGACTAATTTCTACAGCACATTCTAGTCAAAATTAGATATTCAAATGTATTATACAAGAAAATCACAAGTGCAATCCTCGCCCCCACCCCCTCAAACCCCCAAGTTTTCTGATGGAGCGACTTATCTTCTTCAACCACAACCAGTTAGAGTTAGATATGTAATACATTACCTTGATCCTTTGTGACTTAAAACAACTAACATTCTAGGGGTTGGCAATGTAGTAATGTTGTGGGGGTGTGTAGCAGCCGTATGTTTCCATCTTTGCAGGGCTGGGTGAAGTGGATGCTGACTGATCTAGCTTGACTTATGCTGGGATGGATCCTTTCTGCATCAAGAGGCTCTTACCTTCCAGCATACTTGTCCAATATTGTCTTCATGGCAGCTTCTCAGGGTTTCAAGATACTAAGCAGATTTCTAAGATACTAAGCAGAGGCACAGAAACCTTGTGAGTCCTCAGAAACAGCACGACACTACCTCCTCCAGAATACATTGAGCAAAGCAAGTCACAGTTCTGGCTCAGATTAAAGTGCATGAAAAATAGACTCTGCTTTTGAATGAGAGGAGCCTTAAATTCATGTTTCAAAGCACATAGATACAGAAAACAATAAAGATTTGGGGGCATTTTTATAGTTTACACAAGTCTCATCTCTCCTTAACTAATTTCCAATATGGACAGTAGCAAAGCACTAAAAAAAGAGATTCCTAGAGAGTGGACTCAGAACATAACTGGAAACCCACATGCAATCAATGAAAATGGACCGTTTAGACAACTCATTATCTCCCTAAGATTTTGTCTTCTTCTTAAACTAGTAGAAAGCTATTGGTATTTAGTACAATCTGTGTCAGAGTAATTTCTATGCATGAGAAAGTGAACACATTAATAAGAACTACCATAAAGTTCAGAATAAATGACAAAGATTTTTTTAGTTTACATAATATAAATAGAATGATAAACCTAGAGAGTAAATTATTTATGATAATTTTTTTCTGCTATGGAGAAGTCCACCAAATGCAACTGGCAAGATGGTATTGAAGGTTGCTTTTGAAAGTGAGGGAGATGTTCAGAGATTTTCTGTTGAGTCAGCCCTGTCATATCACAGTGCCTGTTGTATGATCTCATAAGATAGTGATTGAAAGTCTGTGAATTTCAAGGTTACTACCAATAATTGTGACGAAGTAAAAATATTTGGTTAAAGATTTGCGATTGGCCGGGCGCGGTGGCTCACGCCTGTAATCCCAGCACTTTGGGAGGCCGAGGTGGGTGGATCACGAGGTCAAGAGATGGAGACCATCCTGGTCGAAATGGTGAAAACCCGTTTCTACTAAAGATACAAAAAATTAGCTGGGCACGGTGGTGCGTGCCTGTAATCCCAGCTACTCGGGAGGCTGAGGCAGGAGAATTGCCTGAACCCAGGAGGCGGAGGTTGCGGTGAGCCGAGATCACGCCATTGCACTCCAGCCTGGGTAACAAAAGCAAAACTCCGTCTCAGAAAAAAAAAAAAAAAAAAAGATTTGTGATTGTATGCAGCCCATGGAAAATATATTGAGAAACTCAGATTTGGTTTTTGCAGGCGAGGTTTTATCAATCACATTTTCTTAAAAAAAAATAAATAAATTTTAAAGAAAGTGATGCATTCCAGAAACAAACACCTGAAAGAAGTTCTGAAACTGGTGACATTAGTGTAATATACATTTTTTACATTTAAATTATTCCTAGAATGGAATAGGAAGAATTGAAAAATACTTAGATGTTTATAAGCAAATAGGTTTTATTTAATGAGGAGAAAATAAATATGCAGAAAAGTAGCCAATTTAGTCAAGTATTCATAGCTAACCTGTTGACAAAGCTGAGGCAAGAACTTGGGGTTTCTGATCTCCAAAACAGAGCTGTGTCTGCTCTTCTATTTCTCAAGATAGGTTTAATCCATATAAATATGCATAAATTTACCTTTATTTTCTTGTGTTTATATACTACCTGTGAGTGCCTGCCCATCTGTGTCTGTGTGTTTGTCTTGTGTCTTCTAAAGAAATATAAATAAGATATTAAGAAAACTAAGTTTGACTAAATATTACTCCAACATTCTAAGTTGCCTACATCAAGAAAATAAGATGGTAGAAAAGTAAGAAGTGTCAGAAACACGTTAGCAAATTGAACATCCCCAGTGAATAAGTAAACTTCTAACTAATTTGAACAGCTTTTAAGACCGGAGAGTGCATCAAAATGCTTGTGTTGCACAGTACAGAATAAAACCAAGACAGGCCTTTATTTACTTCAAATTCTTACTCCTTCAAGGCAAGTTAGAACTGTGAGGTGTTGGATAACCTTTTCCTGGATTAATCTTCAGTATACAAGAATCATTCCTATGATCAAAATATTATAATGGTGCCATCTTCCATGTGATTTTGTTTTTTATAAAGATTAATATTTCACATATTACAAATTTCACCAGCTATATATATTTCCCATTATTTTCTAATACATTGATGAAAATAAACACCCTGTGCTTCCAGCATCACAGGTTTTTTACCAAACAAGAATTTCCTTTGAGAAAAGTTATGGTTATTATCTTAAAAGAGATGTGTTATTTTATTTTTCTGACAATGGAAGGTCTCTACAAGTCCAAACTGAGAAGCAATTATATACTATAGAGCAGAATAATAGAACACTGAACTAGGATAAATTTTGTGCCCACTAAATTGAAATACTTGCCAAGGAGCTAGGGGAGAGCTGTGTATTTCAGTCACTCTAAACAATGAATAAATGAGACACATTCCTTCTAAATGACACATTTTAGCTGTCTGGAAGCCTATTCAGAGTTGTGCATGGTAGCATAAGTTTGTCACTCTGTTCCTTACAATTGATCCATTTCAAGCTGTGCTTTAAAGCTGTTTATGCCAAAGAGTCTTCTTAATATTAAGAAAAAGAAAATGTTTTTGGATATAGCACACACACCAGTATTTTTCAACTCTCTCTAAGATACATGTATGTGTAGCTGTATTTCTGTGTCTCTCTGTCTTTCTCATCATATACATATAAAATGTAAAATATGACTACCTTTGATTAATTGTCATATTAAATAAAGTTGGCAGACATTAGATATTTTTACATTGTCATCCGTAGCTCCGCTTTTATTTGTTTATTTTTCTAAAACTAGAATATAATGATTAGACTGTGCCAGTAATTCAGAGCAAAAAAATAAATATGTTTCAATATCAAATTCTTGAAGAAGTATCTTTTATGCTTCTGAAAAAAAAAACTAACAAAGGAGGAATAAAAAGAGATTATTCGTTCCTGAAGAAAGCAAAATAAAAATAGCAGAAAATAGAAGCAGACAACACTTGGCTTAATCAGTTACAGGCAGTGTGGCCATGATAAATCATTCAAATCATACATTTTTGAGAGCAAAACAGGGTGTTATTAATAACTAAGCCAGAACCACAGACACAGCCTGAAAATCTAACAGCAAAACAAGGCCATATGTTTCCTCTGGCCACTCTACTCTAGGTTTTCAATTCTTAGACATGCTTTTAAAAATAATATTATATTTAGTTTGCATATTAAAATTATTTAATCTATCTTATATTTTTATTTATGGTTTGAAAATTCTTTAAAGACAAAAATTGAGTTGTAGAATGAATCTAAAGAATGGCAAAAATTACTTCTAAGGCAATGTAAAATATACGTCCTCTATGTATCTCAAGTTGAAAACCCTTCAAGAAGTTCTGAATCTTAAAATGTCCTACAGATTAATGTGAACTAGGTTTATTTTTTTTTTTTATTTTTTTTTTTAAATTTTTATTGCATTTTAGGATTTGGGGTACATGTGCAGAACATGCAAGATAGTTGCATAGGTACACACGTGGCAGTGTGTTTTGCTGCCTTCTGCCCCCTCACCCATATTTGGCATTT
>CM052650.1:27630144-27640195 GCA_028533165.1 Leontopithecus rosalia | reverse complement strand
AGTCCTGCGTGCCTTTTACACCTGGGCTTTTTCCCCTGCTCTGTGGGCTATAAGGATCCATCTGAAAATGCGGTGTTTGCTTACCCTCTGCGTCTTGACTGAGAGCTGCAGTGGTGAGTTGTTTCTACAGCGCCATCTTCCTCCCCCTCCTGAACTAGGTTTAAACCCCTAATTTATCATTGCATCTGAAAAAATATTACATGATTAATTAGTAATGTCGCCAAGGTATTTTTAATTTTCTTTCCTGGGCTTCAGTTAAAAAAAATCTACCTCTTTTTGGTAAATTTGAAGGAGTGCAAAGATCTCACTTGAACATGAAGAGTGAGAAACTATTCTATAAAGTGTGGGAAACACTAGGGCTTGATGCCTACAGAAACCTATTCTGGCTTTACCTCTAAATCTGCTCTTGAGAAGGAGCTTCTTCAGCAACTTCACATGCCTTGTAAGAACACATTACGTATTTTGTTTGTTTTAAACATATTTTGTAATGCCTATGGGAAATTTGATTACCCCTTTTGAATGTAGTGCTTATAATAAATTTACCTAATTGTTATTGTGTTCTTGTGATATTTTTCTACGACCGTATCATGGAGGAAGACGTAGTGGAGGGAGAGTACCTCCTCCAGGCTGAGTACAGGGTAAGAGAAAGTCAGATATAAAAAAGCGAATCAATTAAATATTAACATGTTGATGGGGTGCTACGCTATGAATGAATGTCCCTCAAACTTTATGTGGTCAAAATTAATCCCTATTGTGGTAGTATTATGAGGTGGTGTCTTTGGGCAACTGATTAAATCATAAGGGCTCCACCTTCTTGAATAGATTAGTGCTTTATATGAAAGTGTTGGAGAGACCTGGACTACTCTCCCGAGCTTTTCTGCCCTTCTATAACATGAGGAGACAGCATTCATCCTATTTTTGCCCTGTGACCATGTGAGGGCATATTTGGTGTCGTCCAGGAGGCACGTGCCCCCGTCAGACATGGAACGTGCTGGTGACTTGATCTGGGACTTCACAGCTTCTGAACTGTGAGAAAGAAATCTCCGTTACTTATAAATACCCAGTCTGAAGTATTTTGTTATAGCAGCATGGAGACAGTCATTTAAATCCATACAGACATATTTAACATCAGTTAATTAGGCTGAGGATTGGAATTATGACTGAAATATGGTCTCAGAGACTCAGTTCACAGTAGAGAGTATAAAGATTGCTAGAATGAGTTTCTGAATAACTGTGGAAAGTCTTTTTGGTGAACTTCACTAGGTAGGAGAATCTAAGCCCTAAATTTCAATTTATGATCAAGGGCCTTTAGATTGTGAAGTTTTATAAATATTTCTGAGAGAGGGGTTAAGAAGGAATTAAAGAGGCAAAATTTTTCGATTTTTCATTTAATTGGATTATCACAACTCTCTTCAGTGTTGGGAGAGTGAGCAGAACCAAATTGCTGGCATTCCTGGTAGATTGCTGTCAAGCATGTTAACATCTGTCCCCAAAACTCATACTGCAGAAGAGGATCAGGAGGATTAGGAAGCTAGTTTCTAAAATTTACTGCCTTTTATTCTCAAAACCTAAATATTTATTTGCTTCACTTACTGACTGAAAGACAAAAAAACAGAATGTCTTCTTATTTTACATGTTGGGTTTGGTAACGGTGGTAAGTGGGGTAGAGTCAAAATTTGACACAAACTATATATTGCATTGTAGCTAATTTCAACTATTTATGAATCTACTTATAACCAGAAATACATTTTCCTTGCCTAGAGTTTTTAAAGGTCAAAATTGTACTGCAGTACAGTTCAAAAAACTTTCTGTGGGTAGCATTTTTAAAGATTATACTCAAGTATTTTTCTTTTATTTTTCAACTATTATTTTAGATTTGGGAGTATATGTGCAGGTTTGGGAGTACATGTGCAAATACTTGGGCATTTTTATGATCATGGAGTCTGAAGTACGAATGATGCTGTCACCTAGGTAAAGTGCATAGTACCTAACAGTTAGCTTTTCAATACCCCCTCAACCCTGCTTTCTTACCCACTTTAGTTGCTGCAGTCTTTGTAACCACAAGAACTTACTGTTTAGCTCCAAATTATAAGTGAGAAAATCAGGTATTTGGTATTCTATTTCTATGTTAACTCATTTAGGTTAATGGCCTCCAGTTGCATTCATGTTGCTGCAAATGACACAGTTTTGTTCTTTTTATAGCTACATAGTATTCCACAGTGACTGTGTATCACATATTTTTAATTGGAGCCACCACTGATGGGCCTCTAGGTTGAGTTTACACTTTTGCTATTGTAAATCGTACTGCAATGAGCAAATGGGTGCATGTGTCATTTAAATAGAACAATTTATGTTCCATTGAATATATACCCAATAGTGGAATTGCTGCATTGAAGAGTAGTTCTGTTTCAAGATCTTTGAGATATCTCTAAACTGCTGTCCACAGTAGCTAAACTCATTTCCATTTCCCTAACAGTGTATGAGCATTCCCTTTCTCCTCAACCTCACCAGCAGCTGTTATTTTTTGACTTTTTAATAATACCCATTCTGACTGGTGTGAGATGGTATCTCACTGTAGTTTTGATTTGCATTTCTCTGATGATTAGTGATGTTGAGCATTTTTATATGCTTCTAGGTTCCTTGGATGTGTTCTTTTCAGAAGTGTCTGTTCATGCCTTTTGTCTATGTTTAAATGAGATTGTTTAGTTTTTGTGTGTTGATTTGTTTAAGTTCCTTATAGATTCTGGGTATAAAACCATTGTCAGATGCTTAGTTTGCAAATACTTTCTTCAATTATATAGGTTGCCTGCTTACTCTGTCCATCTATTTTGTTGTACATTAGCTCTTCAGTGTAATTACTTCTCACTTGTCTATCTTTGTTTTTGTTGCAATTGTTTTTGAGAACTTAGTCATAAATTCTTTCCTGAGGCAATGTCTAAAATTCTGTTTCCTATATTTTCTTCCAGAATTCTTATAGTTGGAGTCTTACATTTAATTTTTTAATGCATTTTGAGTTAATTTTTACATATGGTAAAAGGTAGAGGTCTAGTTTCATTCTTCTGCATTTGGCTAGCCAGTTATCTGAGGACCACTTACTGAATAAGGAGTCCATTCCTCATTTTTTTTGTTGTTGTTGGCTTGGCCAAAGCTTAGATGGCTGTAGAAGAGCAGCTTTATTTCTGGGCTCTCTATTCTATTCCATTGGTATGATGTCAGTTTTTGTAACTGTACCATGCTGTTTTGTTTATTTTAGCTTTATAGTACAGTTTGAAATTGGATATATATGTGGCTTTATTTCTGGGTTCTCTGTTGTGTTCCATTGGTCTATACATACCAGTACCACACACACAAAATAAAAAGTAGTCTTTTTATTTTATTTATTTATTTTTTATTGCATTTTAGGTTTTGGGGTACATGTGCAGAACATGCAAGATAGTTGCATAGGTACACACGTGGCAGTGTGATTTGCTGCCTTACTCCCCTTTACCCACATATGGCATTTCTCCCCATACTATCTCTCCCCACCTCCCCCCCACCACTGTCCCTCTCGTATTCCCCCAGTAGACCCCAGTGTGTAGTGCTCCCCTCCCTATATCCATGTGTTCTCATTGTTCATTATCTGCCTATGTGTGAGAACATGCAGTATTTCATTTTCTGTTCTTGTGTCAGTTTGCTGAGAATGACATCCTCCAGATTCATCCATGTCCCCACAAAGGACGTGAACTCATCATTTTTGATTGCTGCATAATATTCCAATGTGTATATGTGCCACATTTTCCCAGTCCAGTCTATCATCGATGGACATTTGGGTTGGTTCCAGGTCTTTGCTATTGTAAACAGTGCTGCAATGAACATTCGTGTGCATGTGTCCTTATAGTAGAACTATTTATAGTCCTTTGGATATATACCCAGTAATGGGATTGCTGGGTCAAATGGAATTTCTATTTCTAGGTCCTTGAGGAATTGCCACACTGTCTTCCACAATGGTTGAACTAATTTACACTCCCACCAGCAGTGTAAAAGTGTTCCTATTTCTCTGCATCCTCTCCAGCATCTGTTGTCTCCAGATTTTTTGATGATTGCCATTCTAACTGGCATGAGATGGTATCTCAATGTAGTTTTGATTTGCATTTCTCTGATGACCAGTGATGATGAGCATTTTTTCATATATTTGTTGGACTCATGTATATCTTCTTTTTAAAGTGTCTGTTCATATCATTTGCCCATTTTTGAATGAGCTTATTTGTTTTTTTCTTGTAAATCTGTTTGAGTTCTATTATAATTTGAAGTCAGATAGCATGATGTCTTTAAGTCTTCTTTTTTATTAGGATTGCTTTGGCTATAAGGGCTCCTTTTTGATTCCATATGAATTTTAGAATACCTTTTTCTAGTTCTGTGAAAAATGACATTGTTAGTTTTATAGAAATTTTGTTGAATCTATAGTGTGCTTTTGCCAGTATGGTCATTTTAATGATATTGATTTATCCAATCCATGAGCAGGGAATATTTTTCTATTTGTTGTGTCATCTATGATTTCCTTCAGCAGTGTTCTGCAGTTCTATTTTTGTAAACATCTTTTACCACTTTGGTTAGATGTATTTCTAGGTAATGTATTTTCTTTGTAACTCTCATAAGTGGGATTTTATTCTTGATTTGGCTCTCAGCTTGAACATTATTTGTGTATAAAAATGCTACTGTTTTGTGTATTTATTTTGTATCCTGAACTTTTACTGAAGTTGTTTATTAATTCTAGGAGCCTTTTGGTGGAGTCTTTAGGGTCTTCTGGGTAGAAAATTTTATCTGCTGTAGAGAGAGATATTTGACTACTTTTTTTTTTCTATTTAGATGGATTTTATTGCTTTTTCTTGCCTAATTCCTCTGGTTAGGCCTTCCAGTAGTATGTTGAATAGTAATGATAAGAGTGAGCATCTTTATTTTGTTCGAGTTTGCAACAGGAATCCTTCCAGTGTTTGCTCATTCAGTATGATGTTGGCTGAGGACTTATCATCAATGGCTCTTATTATATTGATGTATGTTCTTTAAATGCCTAGTTTCTTGAGGGTTTTTTTTTCATTAAATAATATTAGATCTTATTAAAAACTTTATCTGAGTCTACTAAGATGCTCACTTGGTTTTTGTTTTAAATTCTGTTTGTTTGGTGAATCACATTGGTTGATTTGTATATGTTGAACAAAATTTGCATCCCAGAAATGAATACTGATTGATAATGGTGAACTAACTTTTTGATACACTCTTGCATTCAGTTGGCATTTTGTTAATTTTTGTGTTCATAGTCATTCAGGATATTGACCTGTGGTTTTCCTTTCTTGTTGTATCTATGCCAGGTATTGGTATAGATGTGATCCTAGCTTCACAGAATGCATTAGAGAAGAGTCACTCCTCCTTCATATTTTGAAATAGTTTCAGTAGACTTGGTACCAGCTCTTGTACATGTGCTTGAATTTGTCACTGAATGCATCTGGTCTGGTTTTTGGTTTGTTTGTTTGGTTGGTTGATTGGCTGGTTCGTAGTTTTTTTTTTTAATTACTGATCCAATCTTTGAACTTGATCTTGATCTCTTCAATGCTTCTCTTTCTTTTTAATTCAATCTAGGAGATTTTGTATTTTCAGGAATATATCAATTGCCTCTAGATTTTCAAGTTTTTGTACATAGAAGTGTTCAGAAGAGTCTATGGGGATCTTTTATATTTCCAGTTGTGCTGATTTGGATATTCTTTCTTTCTTTCTTAATCTAGCTAATAGTCTATCAATCTTATTTATCATTTCAGAGAACAAATTTTGGTTTTATTAATTTTTTTGTATGGTTATTTGCTCTTTAATTTAATTCAGTTCTGCTCTGATTTAAGCTATTTATTTTCTTTGGCTGCTGTTGGGGTTAGTTTGTTCTTATATTTTAGCTGCTCTCAGTGAGACGTTAGATCATTAATCTGAGAAACCACTAGCTTTTTCAGGTATATGTTTACTGCTATGAAGTTTCCTCTTAATACTATTTTTGCTACATCCCAGAGATTTCAGTATTTTGTATCTGTTTTTATTTCTTTCAAAGAAGTTTTGGGGTTTTGCCTTAAGTTTATTGTTTGCCCCAATTTTACTCAGGAGCAAGTTGTTTACTTTTTATGTAATCATGTGATTTTGAGAGATCTTCTTGGTATTAGTTTCTGTTTGTATTCCACTGTGCTCCAAGTATATTATTTCTATGATTTTGATTTTTGAAATGTACTGTGAGACTTACTTTATGACTGAACATATAGTCAATCTTAGAATATGTTCTGCGTGAAGATGAAAATAATGTACATTTTGTGGTTAATGGGTGAGGCATTCTGCAGATAGCTTCAATTAGTCATGTAGCAAGTTGAAATCCAGAATTTCTGTGATGTTTTTGCCTTAATAATTCACCTAATAATATCAGTGTGCTGTTGAAAACTCCCACTATTCTTATGTAGCTGTCAAAGTCTTTTCACAGGTTTAGAAGTACCTGTTTTATAAATCTACTTGCTTCAATATTGGGTGCCTATATATTTAGGATAGTTAAATCTTGCTAAATTGATTTATTTATCATTACCTAATGCTCTTCTTTGTTCCTTTTATTATTGTTGGTTTAAAGTCTATTATATTTAATATAAGATTAGTGACCTTTGCTTTTTTCGTTGTTTTCCATTTGTGTGGCAGTTCTTTTTTCAATTATTTATTTGAGCCTGTCAGTGTTTTTTATATATGAAATGAATCTCTTGAAAATAGCAGAAGGATGGGTCTAGGTTTTTTTTTATTCTACTTGCCTTCTCTGTCTTTTGCATGGGGCACTTACAGCATTTACATTTAACGTTACTATTGATAGGTGAGATTTTAATCCTATTGTTAAGTTGTTATCTGGTTGCCTTGTATTTTCTATTGTTGGATTACTTTACTCACAATGATTACTTTAGCTGTGGGTTAAGCACTTAAATTTGTTCTTGTAGTACCAGATAGTATCTTTTGATTTCCATATTTAGGCTTGTCTAGTGATAAAAAAATTCCCTCAGCCCTTGCTTGTCTGAAAAACTTTTTATTTCTCCTTCATTTATGAAGCTTAGTTTGCAAGCATATGAAATTCTGGCTTGGATTTCTTTTTTTTCTTGTCAGAATGCTGAAAATAGGACCCCAATGTCTCCTGGTTTGAAAGATTTTTGCCAGGAGTCTGCTGTTAGACAGACAGAGTTATCTTTGCATGTGCTCTGACCATTTTTGTTTTCAAGCTGCCTTTAAGATTTTTTCCTTGGTATTGACTTTGGACATTCTGGTGACTATATGCCTTTATCATATTCGTTTTGCTTAGTACCTTGCAAGTATTCTCTGTATTTGCAGTATCTGGACATCTACCTGTAAAGCAAGATTAGTAATTTTCTTGAATTATTTCCTCAAATATCTTTTTCTAGATTGTTTTTCTTTTCTCCTGTTTCAGGAATTTCAATAATTCATAGGTTTACTTACTTTACATAATCCAATATTTCTTGAAGACTTTACTATTCTAAAAAATATTTCTTCTCTTCATTTTGATATGACTGGGTTAGTTCAAAAGATTTGTTTCCAAACTCCGAAATTCTTTCTTCTGTTTGGTCTAGTCTGTTGATAGAGCTTTCATCTGTATTTTGAAGTGCCTTGAATTTTTTAATTCTAAAACCTCTGATTAATTTTTTTAATCTTTCTTTTTGGAAAGTTTTTATTTTTTAGTTTTGTCTTTACTATAAATCCAATTTAAAAGGTCCAGGGATGTTGAAAGATGTTTTTCTCCTCCTTCATTTTCTGGACTTTCTTTATAAATTTATTTGTGTTGATTTTCAACGTTTTCTTGGATCCCTTTAAGCTTCCTTGAAAATAATGATTTGAATTCCTTATCTGTCATCTCTGAGTATTCATTTCAGTAAGGAACCAGAGAGTCAGCATGATTGTATGGTGGTGTCACCACAGTCATATTTTTCATAATGCCAAAATTCCTTTAAAATAAGTTACTATCTGTTGTGGTTTTAACTGCATTTATTTATGACATCCATATGTTTTCTTGTTGAATTAGAAAGGTAAATTGCAATTCCAGGAGCCATAGACTGGAATTTATTTACTCAAATTCTGAGTGCTTTTCTGGACTTAAAAATACTATATTGTCTTCATGGAGTTAGTAGTCTAATGAAGAGAAAAATACAAAAAATATTTACATGTTGGGAGATGATCATGCTACAGAGGAAAGACACACGGAGGTCAGGAAAATAAGGGAAATGGGAGAGGTGCTATCATATTCTGTTATTTGCTATGGCAAGTCGCTGATAATGCAACATTGTGGAAGAGATAAAATGAAAGTGAATGAGTAAGCCTAGTGGTGTTCTAGAGGAGAGCTTTCAGGTCAAAGGAAGTAATAGACACAAAGACCTGAGATTGGTGTGCAAGAGAATGTCCAGGAAGCTCGCGTACTCAGAAAACTTTGCTCATGTCATTAAATTAAGGATCTTACCATGAGGATATTCAAGATTACCCAGGTAGACGTTAAGTGTAATCACAAGGACACTGAGGGAAGCAAAAACAATTTTGACATCAAAAAAGAAAGCAATGTGACAATTACAATATAATGCCAGGATGCTCACTTTGATTTGGTAAGGAATGTCCACAAGCTAAGGAATGCAAAGAATGCAGCTCTAGCAAATGAGCACAGCAAGGAAAGGGATCTTTCCTTGGAGCTGCTAGAGAGAGCCCAATCCTGCTAACACCTTAATTTCAGCCCAGTGAAATTCACTTTAATACAAGAGACTAAAGCTGTGGGGTTTTTTGTTTGTTTGTTTTAAACCATCAAGTTTTTGGTAATTTGTTACATCAGCCATAGGAAACTAATATGGATGGGACCTTCTGTAGCATGTGAGGAGAGCTTGGGGATAAATACAAAGGAGAAAAATCACCATTTGCTAAGAGGAGGTGAATCATTCACAGGAGTGGAAAAAGATGATGTGAAAGAGAGAGGAGAAATGCCTGGAGAGATGTTCTTTTGAGGCAACAGGGGAAGTGATCCTGGGTAGGAGTTAGAAGAATCGGCCCCAGGCAGAAGCAAGGCCAGCTCACTGACTTCCACGGAGAGAAGGAAGAGTATTTGAATTTAGATGCAGAGGTTTCTGAAAATAAAATCCAAAAATACCATTGTGTGCACTATTAATTTTTAAGTAGTCAGCACATATATTGCCATTATTAAATTACATATATCATCATTAAAGCCAGAAATATTTTTTAAATCCTTTAATGTTATTCAAATATGTTTTCATTATTTTCTCAGTAACCAGAGATGTAATGATTAAGATTCCAGCTTTGGCTCATGAAAATGTCAATGCTGCTTTGTTTTTCTCTTGATATGAAATAATTTAAAAGTTAAAATTTTATTAATCAAAGAGGTTTTACTGCTTTTATTATTAACAATTTAAGGAAATTTCAATTATATCTAACATTAGATAGTCTAGAATATATACTATATTTATTCAGACAAAAACAGTTTTAACAGTGCTTTTTATCTAAATATTAAAAGACATTTAAAAATTTTAATATCTATAATAAGAAGACATACAGTCTAATTGTTCCAAAGTATTCTGAAATCAGTTTACCTAAGCTTATTCCCAACACCACCACTATTAGAATTATAAACCCAGTCAGGTTCTTTAACCTTCAGTGTTCTCATGTAAAATGCACATAGTAATAGTACCTGAGTGACATAATAGAAAGAGTAATTTAGAAAAATGCCTGCATATGGTAAAGAGACGATAAATGTTAGCTGTTGTTACTTTTGTTACCACTGTCTTTTCAACATTTATCTTTGAAGTACTTACATGTGAAGTGTTGACGAAAAGAGTCAAACTCTGCAAAATATTTTGACATTTATTCTGAGCTAAATATAAATTACCATGGTCCATGATGCAGCCCTCAGGAGGTCCTGAGAACATGTGCCCAAGGTAGTGAGGGCACTGTTTGTTGTATATATTTAAGAGAGGCATGGGACATCAATCAAATGCATTTAAGAAATATATTG
>CM052650.1:27563204-27630044 GCA_028533165.1 Leontopithecus rosalia | reverse complement strand
GGTGAAACCCCGTCTCTACTAAAGATACAAAAAATTAGCTGGGCATGGTGTCGTGTGCCTGTAATCCCAGCTACTTGGGAGGCTGAGGCAGGAGAATTGCCTGAACTCAGGAGGCGGAGGTTGCGGTGAGCCGAGATCGCGCCATTGCACTCCAGCCTGGGTAACAAGAGCGAAACTCCGTCTCAAAAAAAAAAAAGAAATATATTGATTTCCTTAAAAGCAAATTTTTTGATGCTGCAAAAGAAATAGCATTTGAATACAAATTTTCTCAGCAAGACAATTTTTAGTTCTATAGAAGGGTGCATATTGTGGATGGAGCAATGGTGAGAGCACACCTGAACAGGAGAAGGGAAGGAGTTCTTATCCCTGATGCAGGTTGCCTCTACTGCTGTGTCGTTCCCCTCTTGGCTAGGGTTGGACCGCACAGCCTAAGCTAATTCTGATTGGCTATTTTAAAAGAGCAGGGGTAGAAGTCAGAATGGTGGGGTGAGCAGTTTTGGTGAGAAA
This sequence comes from Leontopithecus rosalia, assembly GCA_028533165.1. NCBI lineage: Eukaryota > Metazoa > Chordata > Mammalia > Primates > Cebidae > Leontopithecus > Leontopithecus rosalia. The sequence goes on along the minus strand of CM052650.1, from coordinate 27,629,537 downwards.
TAGGTTATGGAACAGGTGACTAAAAGGGAATCAGGTCAGAACAGGTGACCAGAGGTGACTCAGGACAGGGCAAGTGACCAGGGGTACAGATATAAACTACTGATTAGAGCTGGCAGGAAGGTTGTTTACTGAAACTAGAGGTAAGAAGAGGAAGAGGGCGAGGAAGTTAAACTTTAAAATGGAGAACAAAGAACACAGGAAGTGAACATACTGGCATATTGATTTTTTGAAGGGAAATTTGGAACTTACTGTATTCAACACTTTACCAGAAAGGTGGGACAACTCAAAGTGGAAAGTTGGAGGGCTTCCAGGCCATAGATAAATTTAAACATTTTGTGGTTGACAGTTGAGTTTGTCTAAAGACCTGGAGTGGGTAGAAAGGAAATATTCAGGTTAAGATAAAAGATGATGAAGACCAAGGTTCTTTTGAAGTCTTATAGTGGCTGCTTTAGAATAGAGAATAGAAGACAAATGTTTTCCTATTCAGACCTTTAAAATGTGCTAGACTCTTAGTTATTATCTTGAGAATTGGGAAGGTCTGGAAGAAAAAGATCTAGCTATGTTAATAGAGACACTTTACAGATACAAAATATTGCCCACAAAGGACAGCTTTGCAGGGCCATTTCAAAATATGGCAAAGAAATATGTTTTATGGCAAAATATCTTGACTTTCTTCTTTGTAATACCAGAGTCAGATTGGAAAGAAAATCATGATACACAGGGTGCCATTAAACCCATCTAATGAGAATTTATGGTTTGTAGGGTATGACTCCCCAGACCACTTAGGAATTTGGTCAAGATAAAACCATCAGAGCTTAGTTCTCAGAGGTTCTGCTAGTGGTATGGTGAGAGTTATATTTTAAAAATGTATTGCATGTAATTAGGATATGTGATATGATATCTTGATATACATTTATGTAGTATAGTGATGACTAGTCAAGAAAATTTACATATCCATCATGTCACATAGTCACTTTCTTGTGTGTGTTTGTGTGTGTATATGTGTATGTGTAAAGACTACCTATAATCTATTCTTCTAGCAAATTGTCAGTGTGTAATAGAGTATTATTAACTGTAGTCCTCACACACTCTATTAGATCTATTGACTTATTCACCTGACAGATTGCAACTTTGTACACTTTCCTGCATACATCTTCCTTGGTAATTCTCTTTCTATATACTCGTTTTATGTATTCCATATACAAGTGAGATCAATCAGTCTTTTTCTGTCAAGCTTATTTCTCTTAGCATAATGTCTTCTAGTTTTACCCATGTTGTTACAAACAGCAGGATTTCGTTTCTTCAGGCTGCATAATTATCTATGTATCTATCTATATCACCAAATTCCATGGACATGCAGGTTGTTTCCATGTCCTGGATTTGTGAATAATGCTACAATGAAGATGAGAATCTTTACAAGGTGGTAATATCATTTCTCTTGGGTATATATGCAGAAGAAAAATTGCTGGGTCATATGACAGCTCTATTTGTATTCTCTTCAGAAATTTCCATACTGTTTTCCACAATGACTACAGTAACCATCATTTCCCCCAAAAGTGTACAAAGGAGTTGACTTTTCTCCACATCCTCAACATTTGTTATCTCCTCCTTTTTTAATAATAGCCATTCTAAAAGGTGTGAGGTAATATCCCATTGTGTTTTTTGTTTGTTTGTTTGTAGAGATGGGATTTCATATGTTACCTGAAATATTGCTGGTCTTGTATTCCTGGGCTCAAGCAATACTCCTGCCATGGCCTCTCAAAGAGTGTACAATAATATTGTGGTGCTGTTTTTGTTCTTGTTGTTGTTTTGTAGAGATGGGGTCTCCTTATATTGCTCAGGCCAGTCTTAAACTCCTGTGCTTAAGTGAGCCTCTTGCGTCTGTCTCTCAAAGTGCAGGGATTACAGGCATGAGCCACTGCACCTGACTTCTCGTAGTTTTGATTTGCATTTCCCTGATGATTAATATGGTTGAGCATCTTCTCATATGCCTGATGACCATTTTTATGTCTTCTCTGGATAAGTATTTTTGCAAGTCATTTTCCCATTTATAAAAGGTTATTATTTTTTTTGCTATTGAGTTGTAGAGTTATAATTCTTTAAGATACAGTTCTTCCATTTCCTACTCTACACAGGACTGCTGTTAATGAAAGCAAAAGATGAATGCAAATCCTTGCAGAAAAAAAATATCAATAACCAACGCCAAATAGTAACATTCATTAGAAATTAGAACTTGACCTTGAAGGATGGTACAAGGGTCTGAATGTATATGCCATTCCTATATTTGTATTTTGCAACCTGATTATCAATATGATGGCATTAGATGGTGAAGCCATTGGTAGATGATTAGGTTGTGAGGTGGAACCTTCATGGTGGGATTACTGCATTTATAAGAGAGGCCCCAGGGAACTGCCTTGCCCCTTCCACTATATAAAAATAGAGGGAAGGAGTCAACCATGAACCAGAATATGGATACTCACTAACAACAGAATCTGCTGGTGCTTTGATCTTGGGTTTACATATAAAATTACTTCTACTGAGAGATAGTCTTACAGTTGAAAAATAAGAATTTATAAATTTAATTTTTAAAACATGAGCAAAAGAATTGAACATAGAGTTTATTAATGGAGATGTACCAATGTCAAATAAGAAGATGAATTATGGTTAGCATATTTATTTAACAGGATCTGCAAATTAAAACTATAATGGGATGCCATTTGAGACCCATAAGAATGACTGCAATTGTAAATACTAAGAAAATTTAATGTAAGACAATGAGATTCTCATATAATATTGGAAGGAATATAAACTAATACAACACTCTGGAAAACTCTTTATTTTTTATTACTTACTAACATATTTGCTATGCTTTTGCTAGCCTATTGGCTTTTATTTACTGGTATGAATAGTTATATCTTTATTTCAATTCATATAGTAGTTTGAGCATGCTTTTTACTGCAAATTCAAGTAATTCTAAATGTATAACAAAATAAAAAAAATTCTTTACCTAATTGCAATCAACTTGTTTCATCCAAGCATAGATATACAATGCATTATAAAGTAAAATAATCCTAAAAATTTGTAAGTAGCATTAATTTTACATGACAAATTATTAAGCTATTAAGAAAAACTCTTTTAGACTTCAATATGATATTTCTACTATATGTAAATATTTAAGTAAAAATAACCATTTTATATTAGATGTAATACCTTCAGAGCATGTGAATACCCAGGTCTACATAAACATAGTTAGCTTGTTTTTTGACTGTTTCTGCAATATTATCACATTTCCTAATCATTTTTAAATAAAGTAACATTGTAGGTAGTCACAAAATGACAAGCAAATCCCCAGCTGTTTTTCAATGTTGTTTAGAACAACGATTTTTTTCTTTTAGATTTTCGATGGCCAAAACCACACTGTACATGTTTTAAATATTTTGGACAAACTTAAATATGTGAATTAGTCATTTCCACATGAGTCCAGTTCCACAACAGAAAGATAAAAAAAATATTGAGATTATCATTCATTTTAGGTGAGTAACCATACCTTAATCCTTACATTTTAACTCTTTATGTGAATATTTGTGTTTGCAGACATATAAATAGCTATGTCTACATGCATATACATGGACTTATCTATAGAAATATGTAAACACACATATCACAAACAACATACATTTGTCTATATTTACACAGTTAATAGGCATGCAACTTACCTTTACAAGGTTGGTCTTGTTTACAGATATAAAATAGGGAAAGACTGTTGATATTGTACTGCCATTTATTACTTCCAGAGAAAGGAACATCCCATTGCCTTGGAAGAAATTTTCTGTCTTTATGACAGACATCAGTTGGATAACATTTCTTAGCTATGAAAACATAAGCTTACTAAGCACCTACTTTCAGTTATCACCTTTTGTGTTTGAAGAAAGGCTGATCTTTCTGAAGAAATCTATATTTACAGAAGAGAAAAAGGAAGATTGAAATAATATTCTATAATATTCTTAGGTTTAAAAGTCCAGTATTCAACAGCGAACATGTAGCATGGAAGAAAGTGATAGCACTGAGAGTCTGCTCAGTCTCTTTTCTTCTCTATATTTGGGAAGCTGCAATGGACTCCTGTGAACTCCACTTCCTGAACTCTGAACTCATGCATCAAACTGCCTACAGGATGTCTAAGAAGCATGTAACTCAATATATCCTAAACCGATTTTCTAATCTTCTTCCACACCTGTTTTACTCACTACTTTCCTCACCTCTGTTGTTGCTGATAGCATTTTTAACTTGCTTAGGCCAAATTCCTGAGGGTCAACTTTTACTCTTTTATCAAGCATAATATCTAATCTGTCATGAAATCCTATCGGTGGTTCCTACAATATATTTAGTATCAGGACACTTGGAACTACTGCACTGTCCCACCCTACCCTAAAGCACCAATATTTCTTGCCTGGGTTACCTCAGAGCAGAACTACAATATAAGTGTTAAAAACAGCCACTGCTCACTCAAAATTTAAGTAAAATTAAATAACGCATCCACTAATAAATTTCCTGTGGCTCCCTATTTAACTCAGAGTAATAGCCAGAATTCTTTCAAAGGGGTGTGTGTTTTCCCCTGGCTTGAACCCCTTACTTCTAAGGCCTTAAATACTCAAAACCCTCTTCCTCATCATTCTCTGAGACACTGGAGTTCTTTGTGTTCATTCCAAAGATTAGGTATGTTTCTGTCTTAGGGCATTTGTTCAACCTTTTATCAGCCCCTGGACTGGCTACAGCAGATATTTCCTTGCTAACTGTGTGGCCTTCCTTAAGTTTAGGAGGAGGTGGCATCTTCTCTTTAAGATTACTCGAATCACCCTACTTAATACTGCAGTTTGCTGTTTTCTACAGAACCATCCCACATGCAAACATTTCCAATCAGTTTGTTCTACTGTACATTTTTTTTCTTTTCCTTTTTTACATGTCATGTGTTATTTTCTCACACACAATTTTATTTACTTATCAATTATTATAATTAATATTAACATCTTAATGCTCCCCCTTACAAATGTAAATAATGCTCCCCCTTACAAAAATGTGAGATACCTGAGTGCAGGGAATTTGACTGCTATATTCACAAACGTATCTGTAATTCCCTGTGCATGTCTTATACATAGTAGGCACTCTACAAGTATTTGCTAAATACATGAACAAATTACTCAGCCACAGAGGATCTCAGACAGTTTGGTAGAAAATATTAAAAGAGATGTACCATATTTTCTGACAATAAAGTATGAGAATATTACATTTTGAAAATGAATTTAAATGAAGCAATTATGATTATATCTTAAATTATTGAAGAGGAACATTTATATACTTACATTCAAAGTACAACAGTTATGGTACATGTGAACATCTGTAGCTAAAAGACTAAGAGTTTCTTTTACATGGTGTATTTAAATTAATTTCTACAGGCACTATTTGAACATGTAGCTGTACCTTTGGCTCTCCTGCCACATATCCTTCATTCCGATTCTAAATTTTGTATTAGGTTCACAGAACCCAAGCAACTAAAATGTACCTTCAAAGGAAGTATTAATACATCAATAGCCTGTAAATAGACAAACATCATTGCTTCTAAAACAGCAAGAAAGGGTGTTATAAATATTATAAACCTCAGAGTTTTATACTTTTATTTGAAATTATTCTTTCATATTTTTTAAGAGTGTAAAGAGACAATATATGAACATTTAACATTAATTACTATCTATCCATCTATTGTCTTTTACAAGTACAGTACATGTTAATTCTACAAATAATTAGTAAACATTGACTACATGGAAGACACTGTGTTGCATGCTGATTCTAAAAGGCAAAAACATCATGAATCCTGTCCTTAAGCATTAATGTAGAGGACATATTCATAAGTAGTTAATTGTATTATAATATTATAGATGCAATTATATCAGCTTATGTGGATTATTGTACACATGTGCAAACATGGAAAAATATCTTAAATAAGGAAGGCTTGCTGTATAACTAAAATGTCAGCATAGGGTTCTCGATGATGAGCAGATGTTAGATGACAAGATGTCATAAGTCTAGGTAAAATGGTGCCGGAGATGGACAGGCCATTACACAGAGAGGAAAAAAAGTCTTTTCAAGAATTTGAAGACAAGAAATAGCATGAAAGAGAGTGGGAACATCAAGCTCCGTGGAAATGAGAATAGAAACTATTTAAGACAGGAAATTATAAGAAAATCTGGTGGTAATTTGAAAATTAAAGAATCAGTTTGAAATATTGAATGGTCTAAATAGTAATATGGTCTATCTCTGTATGTGTGTAAAATGTTTAAAAAATTTTAAACCATTAAGTAAATGTAAAAAGTCCAGTAAGAAATAGATCACTCCTATAATAACACATTTGGAGGGTTTTTACAAATATATAAAACTGCTTACTATTGAAAATTTTTTTTAAATTCTTTCATTCTGTTGTCTTTAACATATGAGCAGCTTGCTATGACTCAAACCTGAAAATATACCATTAAGGAAATTGTATGCCATGTTGACAGTTGGATGTAGCTCCATGGTTGATGGGAAACCACCAGCAGATTTTTTTTTTTTTTTGAGACGGAGTTTTACTCTTGTCACCCAGGCTGGAGCGCAATGGCACAATCATGGCTCACTGAAACCTCCATTTCCTAGGTTAAGTGATTCTTCTGCCTCAGCCTCCTGAGTAACTGGGATTACAGATGCCCGCCGTGAAACCCAGCTAATTTTTGTATTTTTAGTAGAGTCGGAATTTCACCATGTTGGCCAGGCTAGTCTCAAATTTCTCACGTAATCCGCCGGCCTCGGCTTCCCAAAGTGTTGGGATTACAGGCATGAGCCACCAGGCCTGGCCAACCATCGACAGATTTTAAAAAACTGAATATCAAAATCTTACTTGTATTTTACAAAGAAGACTCTCTTATCTGTGCAGAAGATTGAGGTACCTGGAAACAGATAGGCTGGTTAATTTTCTTTTGTGGTTGTCAAAGTAAAATGGGGAAGATGTCCAAAAATTACTTTTCTAGTTAACATATCTAGGTCATCATGTCTAATTGGATTTAAAAGGAAGAAGACACAGCAGTCTGTTTTCTAGTTTGAATGACTTAATTATTATTGGGGTCAGTGGCTAATATTGTGTTGGAATGAATGTGGTGAAGATGATAATATCCATATTATGAATGCCGCAATTGAAGTGCTTGTAGATATATGTTATTGCTATTTTTTAATTAGGGATTTATAAGCATATAAATTATTATGGAAAACTGGCAGTAAATGAAAGTACACAGAGACTAGAGACGTTTGAAAGCTGTAAGAACAGTGGAAAAATAAAGAAACTTCTGTATTATTAATATTGTGTAGGTGGATTAATGAGTTAATGATACTTTGAAAAGCCATTTGTATTTAATATTTATAAACATAATGTGAATTATATAAAACTTTATTATTATTTAGAAGCCTAGTTAAATTATATGCTAAATTTAAAAGACAGATGCCTAGATTTTATTTCTAATCATTAAAAAAAAAAAATATAGTGTCTACTGCCTCCTAGAACATATGAAAGGCAGTATCTAATAATTCCAACTTTCCTTTAAAATTCTTACCAATTTCTTTTTAATTTAATGTTATGCTGGCACATTTTAAGAATATTATATACATAACATTTTATGTTCTGCAAGATATTTAACAAATATATTTGATTAAGTTACTCTAAGAATTTAGAGAAATACAGTCTGAATAATAATAATATGGATTTGAAAGTGGGTAAATATGTAATCAAGAGTGGCCATTTCAGCTATAAGGATGTGACTACAACATTCTGTACTGCTTGATATATCTGTTAACTTATTGAATGAAAACAAATCACCCTTACCAAAATTCAGCACACAAAGATGAAAAGAATAGAAAGTAATTTGTATTTTAAAACAAGATTTTGTAAAATTATATCAAATTGTTGAAATTATAGTCCAAATACGGTAAAAAATAAATAAATAAAAGCTCCTGAACTCAGGTACACAAAGCCATTCATAAAATTAAGAATAGGCAAATTATGAATTAAAAGCAATTGTGGCAGGGAGCCAGGTCTGGAGGATTGAGTCAAGGAGTTTGGGCAACATAGAGAGATCACATCTCTATAAAAAATAAAAATAAAATAGCTGGATGTGGTGGTGCACACGTTTGGTCCCAGCGACTTGAAAGGCTGAGATGAAAGATTGCCTTGAGCCTTGGAGGTTGAGGCTGCAGTGAACCATGATTGTGCCACTGCACTCCAGTCTGGATGACAAAGTGAGACCCCCATCTCAACCCCTCACCTGCCCCCATCACACACACGCGCGCATGCACACACACACACACACACACACACACACACACACAAAGGAAAGGAAGGAAAGAAGAAAGAGAAAATAAAAAGAAAATCCATAAGACCCGCAAAGTGAGGTGGCTCACCCTTGTAATCCCAGCACTTTGGGAGGCTGAGGTGGGTGGATGACAAGGTCAGGAGATCAAGACCACCCTGGCTAACAGAGTGAAACCCTACTTCTATTAAAAAAAAAAAAAGAAAAGAAAATTCATAAGACCAAATGGTTTTAAATGTCTCTAAAATCAAGTTGAATCAATAGAATAATAGTTTATAAGACAAAGAAATACGTCAGATCTTATATAAAAATAACATTTAAGAAGCTAAAAAAATAATAAAAGACTATCTAGAAGTAAGTAAAGGAGAAAATATAATAAAAGTAAAAAAAATATATGAAACAGAAAGCAAAACATTGTATTGGAAAGCTGTATCATGTAAAATAATTTATTTTGAAAATAATATCTGTGGTCAATGGTATAAAGAAAATAGAGAAATAACATGGATAAATTATTATATTAATAAATCTGAGTACATTGGTAAAGATTCACTGGACTGTAAAAATATGAAAGTTATATATATAACTACTTAATGCCAACATTGAAAACTTAGTTGGAAGGGACAAATAACTAGACAAATACACATATTACTCTCAAAATACAGGAATCACTTATTTAAGTCTTTTCAAGAAATTAAATCCATGTTGAAAAATATTCACCAAATACCTGAATGCAAATGCAAGATCCAGATAGCGCTGTAGCTGTCTTTTCCTCTTCAACTAACAGGTTACTTATATAATAGAAACCTTCTTCTAGAGTGGAAAAATGGGAATACACATCTCAACTCATTCTGTGAGACTAGATGAATCTTGGTATAAATACCAGACATCACTAGAAAAATTACAGGGCAATACTGTTTATAAATATAGAATAAAATCTTGGAGAATATTTGAGCAAATAAAACCCATCTGTGAATTTAAAATAAAGACAATATGTTGTGACTAAATAAGGTTTATACCAGAAGTGCAAACATGGTCACATAGTCTAAACTCCAAAGTCTAGACTATGGTTACATAGTCTAAAGTCATTCTATACTAAGACATTAGTATATTTTATTTAAATGAATGGAATTAAAGCCTTTTGTGAAACTCTGCTGTCAATTATAAATTTAAAATAAAATCTTAAATAATAGGAATAAGAAAATAACCTGATAAAGGATATCTATTCAAAACACAGTCAACTTTACTTCTACTGGAAATCATTAAGCTTTATCTCTATAAACAAGAACAGGACAAGAAACTTAATATAGCCTATTCTATTTAACATTATCTTAGATATTCCAGTCAGCCCAATAACACACACACAAAAGATATCGTGTAAGGATAAAAAAGATGGACTAAAATTATTACTATTTAAGAATCTACAACTTCTACAATAAAAACTGCAAAAGCTTATTTGATTATTAGAATTCAGAGAATTTGCATTTCTCTACTCCAAAAATAAGGTAAAAATATATATTTAAAGTAGTAATATACCAACACAGTAAATAAGTTTAAGGTATCCAGGAATAATCTAACAATAAGCCTTATTCGTGTACAAGACGCTTACAAAGAAATTTTAAAAAATTACTGTAAGATATTATCATAATCCTTATTATAAAGGCATTTATTTCTCTAAAAATTAGCTCAGAGATTATGAGTTGGAATCAACATGCCAGCAGGATTTTTAAGGAAATTGACAATATAATTTTATATTTCATATGTAGATAAAGGAAGTAAGAATGGTAAAGTCACCCTTAAAAGAAGAAATTTCCTGCAATTTATGAAGACATTTATAAAACTATAGTAATTAAGTCAGTGTGACATTAATCCAGAGATAAACTACATTAACCCAATGGGACACAAAGATAGCTGGCAAAAAGCCCACATGTTGTGGTCACATATGGCCATATTCTTTGTGGCCAAAGTAGCATCAATTCACTGTGGAAAAAGTGGTTATGCAAGAAATGGTGTTGGATAACTTCCCATCTGAGAAGTCATTTTGAAATTGCATCTTCACTAATGAATACACAAAATATCAATTCCAGAAGGATGAAGAATTTAAATGTTAAAGTATATTTAAGGCCAATATAAAATACTCACACGTGTTTGTTTTCCCAGGAGACACAAAATACATTATCCCTCGGAGAAGACTGATTGCTTGAATAAACGAAAATTCAAAAAACAGTTTATTGAATAAATTGTCTAGAAAATGAAAAGACAAGTCACTAACTGGAACAAAGTATTTGAAAAAGCAACTCCTTTTCAAAATATACGAGACTCAATAGGCAAAATATAAAATCTTAGTATATACATGGACAAAAAACATTTATAGGCATTTTGAAGAAATGAAACTTTAATTTTTATCTTTACATAAATTAAATATTTTTATGAAGCAAAACCCACACACCCTTTTTAATATAGTGGAAATGCATATCTGTACCACAATATGATATAATTTACTATGTAGACAAAAATAACATTTACTATGTAGACAAAAATAAGATACCTGACTATATCAAATTGTGGCAAAAAAATGGATTGACAGGGCTTTGTACATTTTAGTGAGATGGAAAATTGCTAAAAATCATTTTGCAAGACAATTGGCTTTATCTTTTAAAATATGAAGACTAAAACTTAGACATTCCACTTCCAAGTCTACACATGCATTTCAGAAAATTTACGCTTAAATTTATTCATAGCAACAATCATTCATAATATCAAAAACTAGACACAACAAAAGTGTCTATAAACCCAAGGACACATAACTAAATTTGGCTATTTGATGTCATGTGGAAATTGGCATACTATGGCCCATGAACCAAAGTTGGGCATCTTCTCGTTTAGTAAAAAATTAAAAAAAAAATTTATTGGAACACAATCATAACCTTAATTTTCTGTATCACCTATGGATGATTTTCCTGTATGACAGCAGAGTTCATTAATTACCACAGATTATATGCACCACAGAGTCAAACATGCTAACTATCTCTCCATTAACAGAAAAAGTTTGCTGTTATCTGACTTAAAGGAATATTATTTAGAAGCAAAAATAAAATAATCAGGAAATAACATGAATGAATCTCAATGATGGAATAAAAACAAGACAATGATACAACATTTTCATAAAACTCTAACTTATGTGGCAAAATAGGTTATATACATACTTTTAAGAATACCTAACTATATAATAAATGTATTTTTAAATGCAATAAAAGAAGTAATTAATGGATAAAAGTTTTGATAAATGGTTATTTTTATTATGGTAAGAGACAGCTGGACAGATAAGAGAACTTTCAGTATTATAATCCTGTTGGATAGCAAGTTCAAAAGCATTTGTTTTACGTTTTACATTTATATCTTACATAGTCATTATATTGATTGTTTTGTGTGTCCTGTTATCATATTTTTCATACCAACATAAAAGTCGTCCTAGTAAATTGAGATGGATATGTGCGTATCTGTGGGTCTATGAGAATATTCTCATAGAAAATTATCAAGTGGAAACGGAAAGTTACAAATAGCTAAGAAAAAAAAAGAGGCAGATGTATTCAAAAGAGTAAGCTATGTGTGTGTATGTGTTTACATGTGATTACTGTCATTATTATTCACAGCTCAAATATATTTTAATAGCAATATGTAGTACTGGTTTGAATAGGGGTTTTGGAACAAGAATATGTGCATTTGAATTATGGATCACGACTTCCTAGCTCTTTAATCTTGTGCAAATTAGTCTTCTATAAAATGAATCTAATGAAGTACTTTATGGATTTATTGAGAGAATCACTGGAGGTAAGGTTTTCTGAAAACCTAAAACAGCATTAATAAGAGCTTATTTTTTCATTTTTTAATACATATTATCTAGAAACTTTGCGTTTAAGACAAACTGAAATTATTATATTTAAATAAATATATAAAGTTGGAAGAACTCTCTAAAGTGCATAAACTCTAAAATGGCCTACTGATTTAAACATTTTTGAGAAAAGTATGAAACTGGTAAATCAGCTTGGCCATATGTATGAATTTACTTATTTTTTAAAAGACTGAACATTTTGCAATTAGAAAGAACATGGCAATATTCTGAATTCTTTTTTTTTTTTTTTTTTTTTTTTGAGATGGAGTTTCGCTTGTTACCCAGGCTGGAGTGCAATGGCGCGATCTCCGCTCACCGCAAACTCCGCCTCCCGGGTTCAGGCAATTCTCCTGCCTCAGCCTCCTGAGTAGCTGGGATTACAGGCATGTGCCACCATGCCCAGCTAACTTTTTTGTATTTTTAGTAGAGACGGGGTTTCACCATGTTGACCAGGATGGTCTCGATCTCTTGACCTTGTGATCCACCCGCCTCAGCCTCCCAAAGTGCTGGGATTACAGGCTTGAGCCACCGCGCCCGGTCCAATATTCTGAATTCTTTTGTACTTCAGTTATTATAAATGATTTATACACAACAGTGAAAGTGATCTTGCTACATTCAAAATCTGAATGTCCCCTTCAGGTTTAACACGTCTAGCTTCTCACAATTTAGCTCCATCACCTGGATTGCTAGGTACACCCTTTCAACACTGCTTCTGTTTGGCATACAAATGTTAATCAAAGGTCAGCAAATCAAACAGGTGTGGGCCAGACCACCCAAAGTAAATAGTTAGTAAAATATATATTACATAAATGCGGAAGGAAACTAAGTTTCTGTACTTTAAAATTAAACATTTTAAGAGGTGAATCATTCTCCTACATTAACATATACATTCTACTTAATGTCCTAAATAACGTTTATAGACTTTTAAAAAATTATTTCAAATTTTGTTTTACTTTTTAATCTAGAAATTCTAAAATATTTTAATGTTACATATTTTATTATTTCATATCTTAATAGCATACAATTATAACTTGTTTTATCTTTTAAAATTTTTTTTTCTATTTTGCTAATAAAACATGTCTCTTCTTGGCTGTATATTTTTTCAGATGAGTTATTCCTGAGCCTCCCTTTTATATCTATATTTATTATCTATTTAAATTTGCTTGAATGTGTATGTTCCTGAGGTTGCAATTAAGGATGATTTTACTCTTAAAATATTATTAATGAGTGAGTAGAAAAGACTTTAGGTATTGTATTATCTGGCCATGTGTTGCCAAGAAATATGAATTATAGTCACATTTTTATAGCTTATTTGTTTCTGGTATTTGAAAAGTACATATAATCAAATCTATTACTTTTTCTATTTATGGTTTCTTCCTGTTTTATCAACCCTCAGAAATGCCTTCTCAATCCAAAATTGAAAAATTTTTACCATGTACTTTGTTCCTAATCATTTATGACTGAAATTTTTTTACCTTGATGTTAAATTGATCTGCTGTAACATTAAGAACTCTCTGTAGGCTGTAAGAATTTTTGTTAATCTGCTTGTACTGGTGACTTCTGGTATAAACAAATATTTTATATACATATATAAAACATATTTATAATATTTAACATTATATATATTTTATATGTATATTAGTGTAGGTGTATGTGAAATGATGACAATATTTTTAAATACATTTTTATTATTTTCTTGCTTTTTTCTATTTTTCCCTGTTTGATATTTAGAAAAAAAAATTTAAATAGTGGTATTTGTGACTTCTCAAATAAAGAAAAACCCATATTTATATGTCATATTTATTATATAGGTTAAGTTGTCTAGAACAATATTAAAACACTTCTGGCCTTATTCCTAACTTCAGGCAAAACAACACTAATGTTTCCCTATTAATTGTGGTATAGGCTGATGGTTTAAATACACACACACACACACACACACACACACACACACATATGTATCTATGTTAATAATTCTTTTTTTTTTTTTTGAGGCGGAGTTTCGCTCTTGTTACCCAGGCTGGAGTGCAATGGCGTTATCTCGGCTCACCGCAACCTCCGCCTCCTGGGTTCAGGCAATTCTCCTGCCTCAGCCTCCTGAATAGCTGGGATTACAGGCACGTGCCACCGTGCCCAGCTAATTTTTTGTATTTTGAGTAGAGACGGGGTTTCACCATGTTGACCAGGATGGTCTTGATCTCTTGACCTCGTGATCCACCTGCCTCCGCCTCCCAAAGTGCTGGGATTACAGGCGTGAGCCACTGCGCCTGGCCCCTATGTTTATAATTCTATATAATTATACTATAATACATAAAATTATACTAATATATATAATTATGTATTATTGTAGGTATTATGTATTATAGTTTATATTTTTCTATTATGCTGTTTTGTCATTGGATACTTCGGAATTATGTAACTTAATTGAATATAAATTTTTATTTCACTAATTGTAATTTCATAAGCTTCTACATTGAGATGAAATAATTTCAGAAGATGAAAACTTTTTTTACAGTTAAGTTAGGTTTGTTGCAACCTTTTAGGAACCCTATAAGTTCTAATGACTTTTCTCAGAACACACCTCCCATAAACTTCTCTCATTTTATAAATAAAGAAACCAAGCCGAGTAAAGTTAAGCAATTTGTCTACAGCTGGCACATCAGAATTGAAAAAGATATGTTTCTCATTTAATTCTTCCATCCTTTCATGTGTGATATAGATATGACTGTAATTATTTACCCTCATTTTGTGCTTTACTAAGGGGAATCTTACAGTAGTTAGCTGATGTGTCAAGGAGTTTGAATTGAGACATGGCTGAAACCCGTGTTTATAGAATGATACTCTGATGATGTTTCCACTTTTTGTAGCACAGAAAAGGCAGATTGACTGAGGGAGGTGTTGTTTCTTATTTCTATGTTTAAATCTAAGCATATGACACTTGCCACTTTCTTCTAATCAAGTGTCTAAGAAGAATGAAACACCTGTAAGCATCTTTTCTTTGAACTGACTACCACCTTTGCAGTGTGCAATATGAGCTCCCTTTGCCCTGTAGGGAAATGTCGAGAATTCATAGCTGTTTTCAGATTCCCATCACATGTGTTAACCAGTAACTGAGGCATTGTCATCTCTTAAGCAATGTGGATCCCGCTTTTTCTAACAATATTACAATTTTCATTTTCCTGACAGACATTTTAGGAAATTCACATACTTGCCAAATTTTAGACAAAACTACTTTAAAATATGAGTGTTGGAAAGAAGACTCATTCAAAAATACAGAAGTGGACAAAATGCCCTTCATATATCTTAATAACAGCTGTCTGGAATAGTTATGTGTCTTGAGAAAATTGTGGAGCCTGTCAGAAGGAGGAGCCAAAAATGCTAAAGACAGACTGAGTCATTTGGATTAGGAGAGCTTTCCTATTGCTGCTTCAACAGCCTGGCAGGCATTTTAAATTGTGACTCAGGCATGTGACCCAAATTACTTCAACTAATATTTATTTGACATTATTTGAACATGCCTTACTCATGTTCACACATACAACAATAAATCCATTCAACAACCATATGGCTAGTATTGTATTTATTGTTTATATGAGTTTGGATCCAACAGATAATAACATTCTCAAAGAAGAAAATTAACAATTATTTAATAAAAGGATCAATTGTATAAGTAGGGCTAGATTTAAGCATACCCACATGAGTTAGCAAAGGAATCCAAGTCATTTACACTAATAGCCCTGAAAATTACTAGCACCCAGCAAAACCTAGAACTACAAGAGGGCGGATCCTAAGAAGATAGCAGTCTTTAGCTTGGCTCAGAGGAAAACAATTACTGTCTTGCTGGTGCCTTCTATTTGCTGACCTCAACCGAAAGTCAGAAGACAAAGTTTATTTATTGATTGATTCTATAAATATCAATGTCCAGAGGAACAGATTAGAGTGGAGGAATATGGGCCTTAAAATGCACAGGTAAGTGAAGAACCCCAGCATGTCTTCATTTTAGAAAGGAGGTGTATTAATCCATTCTCTCATTGTTATAAAGAAAGACCTGAGATTGGGTAGTTTATGAAGAAAAGAGGATTATTTGATTCACAGTTTCACAGGCTGTACAAGAAGCATGGCAGCATCTGCTTCTGGGAAGGCCTCAGGAAACTTACAGTTATGGTGGAAGGTGAAGGAGGAGAAGCAGGCACATCTTACATGGCAGGAGCAGGAGGGAGAGAGAGAAGGTAGAGATGCTACACACTTTTAAACAACCAGATCTCACAAGTAATTCTCACTATCAGGAGAACAGCACCAAGGGGATGGTGCTAACCCATTCATAAGAACCCCGCCCCATGATAAAATTACCTCTCACTGGCCTCACCTCCAACAGGGAGATTTGGTAGAACACAGATCAGAACCATATTAGGAGGTGAATGAATTCCTAGAATGTAGACAAGTTGTCTAGCATGAAAGAACATGTAGTTGCTGAGCTAGGATTGAATCCATGATTTTCCAACATCAAGCTTTGTGTTCTTGCTCTTACGCCACTTCCTGTTGAAAGACATTTATTCACTATACCTTTCCTTTTCAGTAACACAAAATTTAATTTTAGCTGAACTCAGAAGAGTGCAAAAGCCCATCTCAGAGTGGTAAGTGCTTACTATAGCACTACAACATAGCATTGCTCTCTTTCTTCTTCAAACAACCAGTTCTTTTTCAGAGAACCTCAAATACACACACACATTTATATACTTATACTGAAGTTCCCATGAAAAACATTTACATTAATCCTTAATGTATTCTTGAAATGCATAACTGACTTCAAACTATACTACAAGGCAACAGTAACAAAAACAGAAAAGTACCAGTACCAAAACAGAAATGTAGACCAATGGAACAGAACAGAGGCCTCAGAAGTAACACCACATATCTACAACCATCTGATCTTTGACAAACCTGACAAAAACAAGCAATGGGGAAAGGATTCCTTATTTAATAAATGTTGTTGGGAAACAGAACAGCCATATGCAGAAAGCTGCAACTGAATGCCTTCCTTACATCTTATACAAAAATTAACTCAAGATGGATTATAGACTTAAACATATGACCAAATACTATATGTGGTATTTATGTGACTGGAATACAAAATGCTCAAGATGAAGATTGTCCTTGCATATAGGAATTATTTATCCAAACATGGCCATATGAAGGCAACAGAGATAGGTAATATGAAGTTGTTTAACTTACAAATTTATCTCATTAATATTAATCATGATTTCTTAGAATTAGAATTTCTTATTGACTGTCAGGGGTAGTGAAGCTTCTGGAACAGTCTCATTCTAAAGCAGTGATCAAGTATTAGCTAGAAGACAATCTGCTTCATTATTTTAAAGGAGCCAATGAATATTATTGCATGACTGGGAAGTAGAAGACCTTAAGTCTTAAAAGGTAGATGCCACTTCCCACCTTACGAATAGAGAAAACTCATATGTCCAGTTATCCCCATTCTATTCACCCAATTAGACCACCTGTTGGTATTCTTAGGCATCTAGAGAAATAAAAAATTTCATTATTCGAAGAAAATAATTTAGACATCAAGAGGCAATAAGTAGCAAGCCCTTATGAATACTTGTTCTCATAGTGCCTGCTTGCTGAGTGTTCTCTTACACTAAGTTTGGCCCATCAGTGCATTGAGACCACTCTAGCAGTGTTATATACACTTACAGCACTAAGCTACTGAATGAAAGAATTAATAACTGTTCATAAAATCACAAGAAGCTTGTGGGAAAAAGTCATAATTATGGGCATAATAAACGTCTTTTTTCAGAGTAATGATTAATAATGCACTCTTTTGCTCTTAAGAGTTTTGTTTGGATGCTATATTGCAAGATCACCCTAATTATAAGATTACTTAGAGATGTCCATTTTTTGTATTACATATATATATCTATATATACATACATATATTTGAGACAGAGTCTCACTCTGTTACCCAGGCTGGAGTGCAGTGGCAGGAGCTCGGCTCACTGCAATCTCCACTTCCCAGGTTCAAGTGATTTTTCTGCCTCAACCTCCTGAGTAGCTGGGACAACAGGCACGTGCCATCATGCTTGGCTAAGTTTTGTATTTTTAGTAGAGACGATGTTTCACCGTATTGGCCTGGCTGACCTATCTTGGCCTCCCAAAGTGCTACAATTACAGGAGTGAGCCAGCACACCCAGCCTGTTATTATAGTTTTAAAAAGGAACTGAATTTTAGAAAGTTAGGTTTGTTGCAGTTTTAAATTTTATTATGTGGAATAGTATTCCATATGCCCATTATATGTATATGCTATGCATAACTTTTGAAAATTAGAATGAGAATTTTAGATGTGCCCTTATTATTTTCATGATATAATACATTTGACATTTCAGAAACTTTCTTGAAATCAATTATGCCCAGCATCTAAATAGTAATAAAATGGAAAGAAAACATAAGACATAAAGTACTAAACTATCTGCATTTTCCCCACTATTTACAGGACACATATTCTTGTTGTTGGCAGGTTTTTAAAGTATATTCTCTGAGCCAACAACATAATGTAGTTTCTGAAGTATATATCATCTATTTTAACATTAATTTTAGAATTACAAACCAGCTCTTTAATGCTGCTGGCTAAAACTCTAATTGCCTAAAAGGATTTAATTTAAAACAAGAGCTAGTTTTTTTTTCTTTAAGAATCTCATGTAAGCACACTGTTAAACCTCCACAGCTTACAAGTACATATATGTTTGTGTGTGCGTGTGTATCTTTATGTGTGTAATATGACATTTAAAAAGTGACTTCTGATTATTGTATAAGCAAGAAATAGATTTCCAAATACAGTAACTTTATCATAAATCCTAGCTGAATCTTCTTTCATTGGATGTAGCGCAAACTCATTTTAATAAACATGGCTTTTCAGAAATTCAAATGATAGGATCAAGACTTTTATGAATGTTGTGTTAAACACTGAGTTTATTTCATTCAAAATTATTTTCAAGAATTTGAATTTTCCACCTTTAATCATAACCTTAAATCTCTTTTTTTACAAATATCATAAAGTGACTTTGGAATGTTAACCTTTATAGAATAAAATAAGTTGATGAAATCAAAAACCATCAAAGAAACTAGTAAGTAGCCAGCAGAAGAATATTTTAGAAGCACAAAAGAAAAATACATATTGAACATGTGAAGTAAAATCAGAACTGGAGAATTTGAAAAAGCAATTAGTAAGCCTAGATTATGCATAATATGCACAGAACAGATTATTTAAAGACAAAATAACTTGTATTCTCTTTTAAAGGTTTTTGCTAAAACTATGTAAAAGAAAAGTACTTGACGTCTTCCTGTGTCTTGGTTATTTAATTGATGGGGTTATACACCCACACATAGATGCACAAATACACTGACATGAATATTTACTCACATATATACAAGCTTTCCCATTACAACAGAGTTTTGCGCAGAAAGTCTAAAGTAAATTATAATTTCCAAAAACTTAAATTATGTGTTATTTCAAGTAAATAATCTTTGTGTTACGTATTTATTAAAGCTAAAATGGGTTTGTCTAATGAAGTTCCATGGATTAACCTTTGCTAACCATATCTTTAACTTGTAAGAGACTGTACTCAGCATTATGTCATGTTAATACTTGCACTCCGGTAGACTCTTCATGCTGACTCAGATTTTACCAGAAATTTATTGAACACATTTGCAGTTCATCTGTTACAGTGCACTTTGGCTCATTGGTCAAATGGAGTGTTTGGCAAAACACAGGATGCCAAAGAATGCATTCAACTCATAGTGCATGATAAGCATAAAAATCATTGCTCAATGTAAAGATAAAATAATTTAGTAAACACACTATGTAATGTCTACATTCATAGAGTCTGGTGGAGCTTGGATGATACAGAAAAATAATTCCTTAAAACTTTTTGATGTCTGATTTTTCTTTTAAATGGAGAACATAGGAATCGAGAATGTAAATTAAAGAGGTGATAGTAGAAACTTCTACAGGCAATTGAATTTACCATCAATAATATAGTAAATACTTTATCATAAAGCTTCTGCATTGTGTTTTTGGCTCCCCTAAGTCATGTAGGGATGGCTTTGTGACTTATTTTTAAATGACTTGATAAAATATCCACATAAATACAACAACTGCTGGATATCAGATAATACTAAGATAATGTTGTAAAATATTAAACTTAATAATTAAAATTATAATTATATGAGTCATATTAAAACATACATACTTAAGTAATAATGAATAAAACAACATTTTTTTCTCCCTTGGCTGTGTCTCAAACTAATCCAGGAGTAGGGAGAACAAGTAGATGGGAGTTTAGATAAAATGAGATTGGTCCTGAGTCAAACCAGTTAAAGTTCTGTAATGGATTTATTAAGTTTTGTTCTATTCTACTTTCATAGGTTTTTGGAACTTTTTATAATAAAGAGGTTTCCATAACAAAGACTTATATCATCTCATATTCATGAGAAAATATGAATATTTTCATATTCATGAAAAAACAAGTCAAATCAAGGGCAGGAGGGAAAGCTTGTACAAGGAGCACATATCACACTTCATGTGTTTTGGTTTTCAAGACATAATAAACACTTTCAATATAGAATAAGTATGTGAGCACACCTGTAATCCAAGCACTTTGGAGGCCAAGGTGGGCGGATCACCTGAGGTCGGGAGTTCAAGACCAGCCTGACCAATATGGTGAAACCCTGCCTTAAAAAAAATAGAAAGAAAAACGTTAAAAAAGAATAAGTGTGTGAGCAACATTAAGGTTGTTGTCACAAGCAGTCTTCAATAACCTGCAAAATAGGCTCCATATTCCTTTAAAACCTTCAACCTCATTTTTATGTCTTCTCTTGCCTTTGCATCCATATGGCTTCATAAGGGCTTTGGACTGCCATAGCATTAACTAAAATACATACATACATGAAGTCTTTTTCATTTTTCTCCCTTCAGGTTTCTTCTTCTATTTCTCCCTCCACTTTCTGAATCCAATTTTTTTTCTTATAAATTAAAATTGATTAAAGTGCAATCAGATATATTCAGTTTATCACAGGTGACAAGTTTGATATAAAAAGCAATGAAGAAAAATGTCTGTAAAATTCTTATTTCTGTAATTAACTATGGTGGAAAAATAAAATGTAATTGATTGCTACTGATGATGTCATTGTAGCATCATTTGATAGCTTCATTTTGTTTATTTATATTAATTCCCCCAAAGCAGGTGAAAAATAGTATAAAACAGACAGCCATGAAAAGTGGCAAAATGCCTGTTAGTAGACATATTTTTAAATGAACAGGACTTGAAAATTGTATACGGTAATAGACATAGGAAACCTTCAAATAGTCTTACATTTTTATACGAAAAAGAGCACAAAAAAGCACATCCCATTGTTTCATATCATTTAAGTACATCCTTTCATTCTTTTATTGAACAGCAAAATTCATAAGTAAGTGCAAATGGTCAGACATTCCTGGGTCAGAGAAAAATTGGGATGGCAACTTCTCAAAGAACTAATATTGTAATGACTTTTCCACAATCTATAAGAACCACCTAAAGAAACACCACTTCCAACATACTGGAATTCTAAAATTGGTAGCATGAGTAAATAAAGCAATTCCTTTTTGAATAAAACAATTATAAAATTGCATATGATTGCCAAAAATCAATCAATTTAGTGTCCTTGAATTGGATCAAAGTCAGATAAATTGAAAGCATTTAGTGTTTAAGGGGGAAAAGAAGTCTACAGCTTGAGGAAAAATATTGAGAATTTGCCTTCCTCTCATGTACTTCCTTGGCACAGTCAGACAAAATTACAGCTGATTATAGACTGGGGTCAGTGGTAGGGAGACGTGAGCATGGCCAACTAATAGTGGTGATCTTTGCTCAGAATGAACAAAGAAAATCAGAAGCTGTATTAGCTCAAGATTTTATTTCAGTTCATGAGGAAAAGCATATCAACCAAAATTTAACAGGTAGACTGCCAAGTTAGAAAATTGTAAAGGTCTGAAGTTAACTTTCTTCATATGTTTAGATCACTATGGAAATTTGCATGCATGAAGAAAATATGAGCAGGTATTGTGAAACATTTTTTTAAAAACTTAATACTGGCTACAATTACATTTTTTTCCCCCAGTGGGCCCACAGTATTGATCAATACTGATTAAAAATCTCATGGGCTTGAAGTGTATAATAACCATTGCCAAAATCATTACGTGATTATAAGGTTAGTCCATTTACATAAACTTCATAGAAAATAAAAAAAAATAGAGCAGATAGTTCTTTCAAGGGGTCACGGTGGGAAAAGGACTGACTGCAAAGGAGCACGAAGACACTTTCTAGAATGCTAGAGATGTTATAACATGAAATGACCATGGTTGCAAGATTGTAAAATCTTAAGAGTTATCAGACTACATAAACTTAAAATAGGTGAATATTATGGTATGTAAAATATACCATAATGCAGTTTTTTTTAAAAGAGTAACTAATTACTAAGGGGTCAGAAACTAACAACAAAACGTGGTTAGTCACGATTTTTTTTTTTTTTTTGAGATGGAGTTTCGATCGTTACCCAGGCTGGTGTGCAGTGGTGCGTTCTCGGCTCACGGCAACTTCCGCCTCCTGGGTTCAGGCAATTCTCCTGCCTCAGCCTCTCGAGTAGCTGGGATTACAGGCACGTGCCACCATGCCCAGCTAATTTTTTTGTGTGTGTATTTTTAGTAGGGACGGGGTTTCACCATGTTGACCAGGATGGTCTCGATCTCTTGTCCTCGTGATCCACCCACCTCGGCCTCCCAAAGTGCTGGGATTACAGGCGTGAGTCGCGATATTTTGATATGTGATGCGTAGGTAACAAAATAAAAGGCACAATATACTTATACATATGGTCACATCAATATTTCTAATTGGGAAAGTATTTTACACAATGAAATTTATGAAAATATCAGAGGTACTCAAAATCATAGTTTTAGCCACTCATTCGTATTTATTGAGTAAAATCCATTAGTTAGACACCGTATTAAGCATTTTGCATGTTTTATTCATCTGTTTTGGAGAGATCACTATTATTTCCTTCATTTTTATAGATGAAGAGCAGGGATAAGACAGTTTAAGTAAACTTTTGTAGGTTAACCAAATGTAAGTGGAAAAGAGGGATTTATACCCTGATTCATCCAGCTCCATATTCTTTACCACTAACCATGCTACAACACTGATCTTCAATACCTCGAGAGTTTTACTGGCTTAACAAAAATAAAAAACTTAATTAGTAGAAGTCCAATTGCTAGATATAGTCACATCTCTAAAGCAACAAACGATATAGTTAGAAAGAAAGAATGTCTATTTTCAGTTAAAGTGCTAATAAACTTGGAACAGAATGGAATATTTCTTTGTCCTCATAAGACTGTGAATGACCTCAGTCTTACTCTTCTCAAACTGGAGAATCTCAGACTCTCAGTTAAAATACTGTATTTAATGGCAGGATGTTCACTCTGTCTAAAGTAAGGATGTGGTAATAATGTAAGTTTGAACTTAGTCTAAAACTAGTTATAAATTTAAAGGTATTATTTTTCCCTATTGTCTCTATCAGATTTTTTTTACATGCCGAATTCTTTGCTGAGGCAATGGAAAGTCTTTGATGTACTCTTTGCAGTAAGTCAGATTTCAAATTAGTGACAGCAAGACTTTCTGTTTTCAGAGGTAACCAGTAAATGGCCACAGAAAGTTTCTAAACTAGTCTGTCAAGTTTCCAACTGTGGTCAGGATCTTATGGCCAGTACCACTGGTTCCACAAACAGGCTGGGTGGCATAGCATGAGAGCAGTAAGTGCTAGTCCAAAAATTGGGGCTTTTGTTTGTTTATTTTTAAGCACAAACTCATTTAAGAGAAACTCACAGACTTTAGTAACTCCTATTTGGTTGAGGAAAGACCAATATTAATTTCCCACTCCCTCCTGGGTGTTTCCTGGTATCTTTTATCGAAAGCGCATTTTGTTTCAAGAGATTGTGCTAGACATTTTGCCTTTGCCCCTTCTGAACCCCTCTTACTATTTTATTCCTGGTTCACTATGCACTGTGGCAATGGGCCTCATTTCAATTTAGCTTCTGCTCTGCTTAGCAGATAGAAATTACCTGCAAGAGATCATGGGGGGAAGACAGTGTAACTTTGCTAAGGATTGAACATGCTCCTTGGAGGCCACAGCTTATTCCTCATGCAACTGCCCTATCTAGATTTGGGTCCCTACAAATCCTACTTTGCTCTGTCCCTTCATATCTGGACATAGTAAGCACCACTCCCTGCACTGTGACTAGCTGCTAGGGGTAGCACTATTAGTTATTGGTTTCTTTGGGATCATTTCCAAACATTTGTACCTAGTCCTCTTATTATTCTTCTTAAGTTGGGTTAAATATGTCATAGATTTACTGCAGAAATCTTGAATAATATTCATAGTTGTATTATATCTATTTGCTTTGGTTTTTTGAGAAGTTTTGCTCTTGTAGCCCAGGCTGGCATGCAGTGGTGTAATCTCAGCTCAGTGCAAGCTACATCTCCTGAGTTCAAGAGATTCTCCTGCCTCAGCTTCCAAAGAGCTGGGATTACAGGGATGAACCACGACCTGGCTAATTTTTCTATTTTTAGTAGGGACGGGGTTTCACCTTGTTGACCAGGCTGTTCTCTAACACCAGACCTCAGGTGATCTGCCCGCCTCAGCATCCCAAAGTCCCAGGATTACAGGCGTGAGCCACCACCGCTGGCCAAAAGTTACATTATATCTAAACGGCTATTATAAATTCCAACTTAGTGCCCTGCAGTCAATCTCTCAACTCCCTCAATAATCATGATTATTATTGCCCAACTAATGTCTGTGCCACCTTCCTGTTATTTGTGTCTGTTTTTAAACTTAGGTATTACAACTTTCAAAAATTTTACTGAGTTTTTTTGTCTCTATGACAATATAAGAAAATACTTTTCAATTCTCCTTTTCATTCCCATTCAATATCAGTCAACTGCTAGCCCAACTGGTATAGAAACTGTTCCAAAATTTTCAATTCAATTATTCAACTTTGTTTAACTTAAGTCATCCCACATTTTCTGAGCACTACTAAGTTCCAAAAGTAAGATATATCTCTTCTGCTCTAGGTGAAGAGGAGATGGGGGTTTAAGAGGTTAAACATATGCAATATGATAGAAGACCAAGTTTCAAAAGGTACCATAGGTCATTCAATAAACTTCTGGAGAATACATAAATATATATTTTAAAGCTTGATTTTTTTTTGATAAAGATAATCTGAGGGCAAGGGGAACAGACTCTGAAAGCTTCCTGGGAAACCTAACAAAAAAACATGTAAAAATGTGTAAGTGTATTTCATATCATTGTACTGGCCTCATGCCCCTAGTATGCTTTGTAATCAAATTTGTCTTTTTTTCAAATTGTTCTATGGTTAAAAAACAAACAAACATAAAGAAACAGCCACACTAGTTCACTGGGATCATCTCCCCATCCATCTGGGACAAAACTCTTTCCCCAACACTAACATTAAGTTTGTTAAGCTTTTCAGGTTGAAAAAACAAAAATATGCTTGGATGAACTTAAGCCAGGAATCCTTACAATGACGTCTGTAAAGAGCTACACCTCCCTCTTGCTATTGCAGGACTTTTCTTTAGTTCAGCTAAAGACGTGGTTCTTGTCCCATGGCCATGAAAATTCAGGCTCACAAATAATTTGAACGATGAGTAAGACAAGATTTTATTGAATGAAAAGGAAGAAAAAGGGGAAACAGGGACTCTCCTCAACACCAGAATCCCTTCTAGAGTGTTTCCCGCCTTCCCGGTTCCATGCAGAAAGAGGAGGGGCCAGGCCTCTCCCTGTTGCAAACAACGCAAACTTCTGTGGCTCCACCCCAGTGCTTATTCCCAGGGAGCAGGCCAGTGTCAGTTCTTCCAGGGACCCCCTCTCACCTGACTGTCTCATCACTATCAAGAATCTCTATATTTATGGTGGAGAATGATCTCTACACTTTCATAATTTTTCAGTTCAAACTTAAAGACAAGCAACAAAAATTAGCATAAGTATTTTCTGGGTTTTCTGGCTTACTACTATATTAACAGGCAATTAGTAACAGACAATAATGTAATAACTCAATGGCATTCAAAACTAACCATATAATATATATATATGCATATATATGTATAATATATATTATTATATATATAATATATATACATATATATTATATTATATTATATTATATTATATTATATTATATTATATATATGTATATATATAATATAATATAATATATATGTGTATATATATACACATATATTTTTTTTGAGACAGCTTCTCACTGTCACCCAGGCTGGAATGCAATGGTGCAATCTTGGCTCACTGCAACCTCTGCCTCCCAGGTTCAAGCGATTCTCCTGCCTCAGCCTCCTGAGTAACTGGGATTACAGGAGCGTGGCACCATGCCTGTCTAATTTTTGAATTTTTAGCAGAGACAGGATTTTCACCATTTTGGTCAGGCTGGTCTCAAACTCCTGACCTCATAATCTGCCCAATTCGGCTTCCCAAAGTGCTGAGATTACAGGCGTAAGCCAATGCACTTGGCAAAACTTAGCATATAATTCTCACATGTCTGTGGATAGGCTGAAGCAAATTTGTTCCACCTGTGTTAACTCTGGGTTCAAAGGTGAAGGAGCAGCTGCTGATCAATGCAATGCAGAAACATAAGAGAGAAAGTACAATCTAAAAAGCAACTTTTAAGATGCTGCTTATTGCCATCTCTGCTAACATCCCTTTGTCCAAAGGTACATGGTCAAGTTAAAAATCAAAGGTCATGGTTGTGCCTTAAAATTCACTGAAAGTGACTAACCACACATTGGGCATAGCAAGGGAATAATTATTACTGCCAATTAGTCAGTCTTTCTAAGTGAAATGATGGTGATGGAAACATTTTAATTTTTTTTGTTAAATGAATGTGTTCCAGCAAATTGACAATCCAGTGATAACAAAGTTTCAGTATGAAAGGTTTTGTAAATTGAGTGGACAGGAGTGGTATGACTCATGAGTCATCAGGTGGCACACTACTGAAAGTTGTCAGACACAGAAGGATCTGTTCCAGAGAGAGAGAAGCTCAATATTATCAGTCTAAAATGATTTCATCTCTGTAATTACATACTCACAACAATCAGTACTACACAATTGATCAGAAGTAAACACATAATGAAAAATAATAATTCTTTCAGAATCTAACAATAAATACAACGGATAGCCATTTCATAAAGATACGAACAACACTGGAATGGTAAATTGTTGCCAAATACAACATGAGAATATGATAAGATTATTCGAGGAAGCCTCATTAAAATTACCATTTAAGCATTCTACACTCTCATTTCACTAAAGATGGGGGTCTGATTTTTCTACTTAAGTATTGTTAAAATTATTTATGTATCCTGTACATATTTGTTTGAAGTATCGTTCTTTGCATTTGTGTTGTTGGAATCAAATTCATAAACAGAAAAATATGGAGCTGAATGTCACTCTAAATCTTTCTCTTAAACCTAACATTGGTGACTTAGCTCCAATATCAGATCATCACAAGTAATATTCATTAGATAAACTTTGTATCTTCCCAGTTACTGGCAGTGTAAGTTATCAATCCATAAGCTCCTTTGCCAGTTTTTCATCCTCTCTAATTTCTTTATTATTTTTTTCAGCCTCTGCTCACTCTTAATCCAGTACCTGACCTCACATATTTTATGTTTTATTTATATGACAACACACCAAGTATAGGCATCAATTTCTGAATTAATTACACGGTGCCATGGTCATGCTACGAAATTACCCATCCCAAAATATGGAGGCATAAATCAATACACATTTATCTAACTTCTGATTCTACAAAACTGTGTTTTAGCTAAGGATAACTCTGGATTTGATTTTAGCTTTCATTTGGGAGTTGGCTACTGGATGCTGGGAACTCAAAGACTTACATATCAACTGTCTGGCCAAAGCAATTTAGTTCAGCTAGAGTCATCTTGAGGTCTACATCCCGGACTATCATCGTGCCACTTTTGCCATATCCCACTGCCAGAAAAAGTCACATGGACAGGTTTCTTTGATTAAGAGAAGCAAAAAGGTTGCATTGGAAAGAGTGTGAACGGAGGCTGGCTTAAAAACTCAGAACTGTTAATATCAACAGTCTTTCCCAGTTTGTATTTAATCAATTTTGTTTTTAAAACCTGACATTCTATAAGCAAAAGAAATCATAAAGTGTTTGTTTTCAGCAGTCACATTATTTTGAAAGAATACAAATTATTCAATTAAGTACTTGTTAATATTGGGAGATTTCTCTGTCATTTTACTTACTTTTATCCTATACAGGTTCATATGAACTAGTAGTTCATATACTACTCGCGTTTGGGATTCTCTGCCTTTTTATTGCAGGTTGTTTCCAATACACATCAGAAATTAGGACAAATGTAAGCTCTGGCTATTCAGTTTAGAACACTGTTAAAAATGTCACAGAATAATTACTAGATGAGGCGAGTGGATCATGAGGTCAAGAAATCAAGACCATCCTCGTCAACAAGGTGAAACTCCATCTCTACTAAAAATATAAAAATTAACTGGGCATAGTGTCACGTGCTTGTAGTCCCATCTACTCGGGAGGCTGAGGCAGGAAAAGTGCTTGAACCCAGGAGGCGGAGGTTGCAGTGAGCCGAGATTGTGCCATTGCACTCCAGCCTGGGTAACAAGAGCGAAACTCTGTCTCGGGAAAAAAAAAAAACCAAAACACCTATCACATATTAACCCTATGTAAGTGTAAGCTCCAGCTATCATTATGATAAATAGCTCTTGCAAATTTTTTTTTGTCTTGCTTCTACTTGGTGACTAGTAATATCTCTCTGGGCATCTAATTTCCAGAAGTACTCTGAAGAGAGGAACTAGGAATAAATAATTGCGATAGCAGTGGGACATTTTACAAAGCATGAGGATACTTATGAAATGCTTAGGTCTAATTATTTTACAATGAAGGAAATTGTTCCTCTTTATTTGACATTGTATTTTTTCAAATTAGTTTTATTATTAATAAAAATAGATGCAAGCAATGAGTATACATGTTTTCTTGTACATACGCATATTTTTGGGGCCTAAATATGTTAAATAAAATTATGTTGTGTTAATAGGTTTAGAGCATATACAAATATAACTCTTTATATAAATTATTCAGCAAAAAAGTGTCACCAAACTAATGATAAAATGTAACATAATTTACCTGATTACAACCAAGATTCATCATGTAATATTTACTGTACCTTTATATTTCCATTTTTAATATTTTATATCAGAAAACTTCCATTTTTCCATTTGTTGTCATCTGTCTCTCACTCGCTCATTCTATTTAAGTGGGGTGTGGTCAGTTGCTAAGATACATTTTCAGAAGGAGAAACCTTGCTTATTGCAGGAAGATTTTTTAATTTTTCTTTATCTTGAAACCTCCAAAGCCTGTAACAGTAAATTAAGCAAGAATATATGTTGTGTAAGTCACAACTACAGCATGTAGTATTATGCCAGTTTGCATAATGTTTTAACAAGGTTTTGTTCTAGTCACTTATGCTTAATTACATCTTAATTTCGATGTACATGATTAAAGCAGTGTCCTAAAGGCTCTTTAGTGTATTCCAAAACTTTCATGATGCCTGTTGTGAGCTATTTTATAAACTTTATTACTTCAGTATTTTTTTAGATTATTACTCATCATTTTTTATTCTTTTACTTTTTTTCTTTAAAATGTTTCATATTGGGTTGGGTGTGGTGGCTCATGCCTATAATCCTAGCATTTTTGGAGGCTGAGGCAGGAGGACTGTTTGACCTGCTGGAGTTCAAGACTAGCCTGGATAATATAGCAAGACCCCAGCTTTATTAAAAAAAATAAGAAAGAAAGAAAGAAAGAAAGAAAGAAAGAAAGAAAGAAAGAAAGAAAGAAAGAAAGAAAGAAAGAAAAGAAAGAAAGAAAAGAAATGAAGAAGAAAATAAAATGTTTATATCAACAGAGATTTTTACTTTTCTCTTTATTATCATAATACTATCATCTTAAAATGAGAGGAAAATTCATGGGAACAATTTTTGTAGCATGCATAGATTATATTTTCTAATTTATAAATATCAACAAAGTCATCGATGTATGCTTTGGGTTGCTTATATAATTTCATATTCTGACTAGAAAGGTAAATTATGACCACAATAATCTACCAATACATAATGTACCAGATTGACCAGAATTAAAAGGACTGCAAATGCCAAGCTTTGGCAAGTTTGGGAAAAAACTGAATGTCTGTTTTCTTGCTTGAGGTGCTGTCAATCGATACAACCTCTTCAGAATAAGATGCGAGTGTAACTATTAAATGTAAATACTCCTTGTGATCTGGAATTTCCATTCAAGGATATTTACCCAACAAAATAGCTGCATATGTT
The DNA here is from genome assembly GCA_028533165.1 of Leontopithecus rosalia. Classification (NCBI taxonomy): domain Eukaryota; kingdom Metazoa; phylum Chordata; class Mammalia; order Primates; family Cebidae; genus Leontopithecus; species Leontopithecus rosalia. Next base: position 27,598,754 of record CM052650.1, on the reverse strand, counting down.
CACTAAAAACAATAAATAAAAAATATTTATTGTAGTTTATTTACAATATCACCAAACTGAAAACAAGCAGTATTTGTTTTATATTGATGTGTAACAAATTATCACATATTTAGAGGCTTAAAACAATACTTGTTTGTTATCTGTCAGTCAAAAGAGTGGCAATACTTAACTAGGTCCTGTACTTATGTTATGATAAAGCAGCAATTAGGGTGTTGACCAGGCTAAATTTTCACCTAAGCCTCAGCATTCTATTTAACACTCACTTCATTGCTGATAACATTCAATTTCTTGTAATTATTGACATGAGAGCCTTTTCCTGCTCAGCTCATATAGCTACCAAAAGTTTCTAGAGATTGCATGCAGTATTTTGTCATATGTCTTCCTAGTATGGTGGTGTTGTAGGTTGTTTACTCTCAAAAAAGTCTGTAGTCTGTTTTCTTTCAAAGTGTTATCTGTTGAAACCATAATGATCAATGTGATGTTGTTTGGAAATGGGACCCTCAGAGGTAACTGGGTCACAAAAGTGGATCCTTATGATGAGATTATTTCCTCATTCAAAAAAAGAGACAGGTAGAAGCTTGTTCTGTTCTCTCTACTTTCCTTTATGTGAGAATACAAGAAGATGTCCATTTACAAACCAGGCAGAGAGTCTTCGCCAGACAATGTTGCTACTGACATATTGATCTTGGACTTCCCAATCTCCAGAACTCAGAGAAATAAATGTTTCATCTGTAAGCCACTCAGTCTACAGTAATTTGTTATAGAGCCTGATATGGTTTGACTCTGTCCCCACCCAAATCCTCATCTTAAATTGTAATTCCCATAATTTCCATGGGTTGATGGAGGCAATGGGTGGGGGGTGATTGGATCATGATGACAGTTGCCCATGTGTTGTTTTTTTGATAGTGAGTGAGTTCTCATGAGAGCTGACGATTTTATAAGTGTTTGAGCGGTTCTTCTTCACACATTCTCTCTCTCTCCTGCAGCCATTTAAGATGTAGCTGCTTTCCCTTCTGCCATGATTGTAAGTTTCCAGAGGTTCTCCCCCCCAGCCGTAGAGGACTGTAAGTCAATTAAGCCTCTTTTCTTTATAAATAATCTACTCTTTGATATTTTTAAGGCAGTGTGAAAATGCACAGTACTCAGCCTGAACTGGCTAGGATGAGTGACTTATTTTATAAGCACCAGAAAAAGGAATTTGCCACCAAGATGGAGTAATGTAGCATAATCAAGAAAGTCATATTTGAGTATCATTACCATATTCTGTTGGTTAAAAGTAAATATGGGATAACTGATCTCATTATCATTATGTAATTCCCCTCTGTATTCCTGATAATCTTCATTACTCTGAATCTTTCTTTGTCTAGAACTAAGATAGCTACTCCAGCTTTCTTTTCATTAGTGTTAATGTGTTATATCTTTTTTCACCCCTTCATTTACAAAAATTTGTGGGTACATAACAGGTATATATTTATGGGGATATGTGAGGTAGTTTTATACAGGTATTCAATAAATGATAATCATATCATGTTAAATGAGTATCTTATCACTTCAAACATTTATCTTTTCATTGTGTTACAAACAATCCAATTAGATTCTTTTAATTATTTTAAAATTTACAATAAATTATTCTTTACTGTAGTCACCTTGTTGTGTTATCAAATAATAAATCTCATTTATTCTATCTACCTTTATTTTGTGTACCCATTAGCTATTCTCACCCCCCACCCAACTGTCCTCACCAGCTTCTGGTAACCATCATTCTACTTTTTATCTCTATGAAATTAAATTCTTTTAATTTTGAGCTCCACAAAATAATTGAGAACATGTGAAGATTTTCTTTCTGTTCCTGGCTTATTTCACTTAACATAATGTCTTCAGTTTCCACTGATGTTGCTGCAAAATAACATGATCTTATTCTTTCTTATGGCTAAATAGTACTCCATTGTGTATGTGTACCACATTTTCTTTATCTATTTCTTGACTGACAGAGGTTACTTCCAAATCTTGGCTATTGTGAAAAGTGCTGCAATAACCATGAGAGGGTAGATATATCATTAATAGAGCAATACATAGCAGTGGCATTGCTGGAGCATATGAGAGTTCTAATTTTAGTGTTTTGAAGAATGTCCAAACTGTTCCCCATAGTAGTTGTATTAATTTACACTCTCTAACAGTGTATGAGGGTTCCCATTTTTCCACATTCTTGGTGGAATTTGTTTTTGCTTGTCTTTTGGATAAAAGCTCTTTAAACTGGGTGAAATAATGTCGTTGACATTTTGATTTGCATTTCCCTGATGATCAATGATGTTGTGAAACTTTTCATACACCTGTTTGCCATTTGACTGTCTTCTTTTGAAAAATATCCAGTCAGATCTTTTTCTCATTTTTAACTAGATTATTAGATTTTATTCCTATACAGTTGTTTGAGCTCCTTATATATTCAAATTATTAATCCCTTGTCAGATAGTTCGCAAAGGTCTCCCATTCTGTGTGTTGTTTCTTCCCTTTTTGATTGTTTCCTTTGCTATGCAAAAGCTTTTTGACATGATGTAATCCCATTTGTCCATTTATTCTTTGTTGCCTGTGTTTATAAGATACACTCAAGAAATCATTTTCCGGAAAAATATCCTCAAGAGTTTTTCCAATATTTTCTTGTAGTAGTTTCATAATTTGAGTTCTTCGATTTGTCTTTAATCCATTTTGATTTTATTTTGTATATGGTGAGAGATATTACATTATGTATGAGACACATATATTATGACAGGCTTATTCTGCCATAAAAAAGAATGACATCATGTCATTTTGCAACAATGTCAATGGAAATTGAAGACATTATGTTAAATGAAATAAACCAGGCACAGAAAGAAAATTTTCACATGTTCTCAATTACTTTGGGACTAAAAATTAAAACAAAATCTCGTGGACATAGAAAGTTCTAGTTTCATTATATGCATGAGATCTGGGAGGTGTCAGGGGAAAAATGATATGGTTTGGCTTTGTGTCCCCAGCCAAATCTCACCTTAAATTGTATAATCCCCACATGTCATGTGGGAGAAGAACAGGTGTAGTTAATTAGATAGTGGGCAGCTTCCCCTATGCTATTCTCAGGACAATGAGTGAGTCTCAGGAGATCTGATGGTTTTGTAAGCCCTGCTTACACTCATTCTCTTTCTTGCCACCACATGAAGAGGTGTCTTCCATCATGGTTTAAGTTTCCTGAGGCCTTCCTAGCCATGCAGAACTGTGAGTCAATTAAACCTCTTTTCTTTATAAGTTATCCTGTCTCAGGCATTTCTTCATAGTATCCTGAGAACAGACTAATGTAGGAATTTAAATAGTTATATAGAGGTTATTATCAATTTAGCAAAAATAATTATAATCCCAACTTTAATGAATATCTCTCAAACTTGTTTCTTAATATTTTCCCTGCTGAAAATTTAATTTTTATTTTTTTAAATAATGCATCAAGATATAGAATACAGAGCACCCAATGAAAAATATCACTTTAACTCAGTTTTACCCAATGGCATAGTTCATGCACAGAAATGAATATTTCCCTATATTTAACTCCAGTTAAGAATGTTAATATGTTTTATTCAGTATTTTTATGTCAAAGTAGTCCTAGTTAAGCTAATTCTCCAGAGAGATATGTAAACTAAGAAGCAAGAGATAATGAAAATTTCTGTAGTATTTGTAATAGTTTATTAACAAATGAACAATTTCTGCTTGACAATATCAAGTTACCATGTTACTGAGCTTGTTCGAGGTTATTCAAATCCATTTACTTTTCCAAATGTCAGCACTAAACTAAACTGTTCCACATCACAGGATGCTGACAGTTGGTATGTAAGATAATAAACAGAATTGTATTCACTTGGGGCAGTAAAATTCATAGATTTTTCTTTCTGTGGACCCAGTTATCACATAATTTAGAAATTAGTTTGTCACTGTGATTTTCAATTCGTAGAGTTAATGTAACTGAACTGAGCTCACAGGTTTCAAGAGAAATGCTAACTATATATAAATTGGTATGTAGGCCAGTGAATTTTATTATTTCATGGTAGAATATATGGATAATTTAAAAATATATGGTTTTCCTGACAAGACAGAAAGCTTTCAAATACTATTCCAATAATGTGATTTTTTTTAAGATGGATGGTTAGGAGAGTGAAGTTTGCTCTTTCAAGAGGATTTTCATATTATGAGACATAAGCTATCAATTCTTGCAATGCTGGCTTTATGAATTCAGATACCAAAAAAGAAGAAAACCTAAAATGTTTTACTATCATTTGCAGAAAACATTGGCATGCAAATAGAGAGGAAGCATGCAAGTAAAGACTGAATTAGTCACTGATTTTGAATCATATCCTGTAGCCATTTGTTCAGGAAACAGATGACAGAAAAGCACAATTGTTTTGACCTCTCCAGCAATCTCTTTTAGGTATCTTTTCTCCCTCAATTAATAACACGACAAGGCCTGTTGCTTTCAGAGAATTTCAATTAGAGAAACTAAATCATACTAGGATATACTTAACTTCCTAAGTTTCCTTCAGTAATTTTATTTACATATGCTAAAGGACACCAAGGTGAGAGCAGTGAAAACCCGAAAAGAGTGAATCTTAATTTTATTCTTTAATTTTATTCTTGTGATTTATTCTTCAATGTCTAGATCAGCTGTCAACTCATTTTTTACTGAGGTCTTCATTTTTTCTCATTTGAACAGTACAAATCATATCCTCTCTAAGATACCACAACACCACTTGTATAATTCCATTGCTGTATTTATGACACCATGTTATAGTTCCTTCAGGAATCTTCTCAGAAGCTAAACTTTTCTGATCTCAGTCTCAGTTTCTAGGGAAAAGATAACTGAGTATCTTTTATATTAATTGCCAAATTAAACTCTTTCCCTGTGAATGTTCATTTGTTTTGTTTCCTGTTTCTCTGTTAATAACTTTTTAGGTTTTAATCTAGAATTTTAGGGGAATGAACTCCATCGCTTTTATCCTTTCACAATTCATACCTTTCAATTTCACTCTAGAGTTTTTGTTTAATGCAGCATAGAAGAGGTTCAAGTTTTCTTTTATAAACAGGCCTAATTTTACAGGTAACAAAACAAAGACACTCAAAGGCTAAACATCTGCACTGAGTCCCAGTTTCCTCATCTACAGAAATGGGAATAATTCTTACCTAAAGAGATTAATCTAAGAATACTTCTATGTTTGATATAGCACAGGGGATGTAATTAAATAGCAAATGGTTAAATTATTTTTGTGACAATTTCTTAATAGCTTCAGAAAATCTCAAATTTAATTTATTGAAGAAATTCAGAGTATTTTCCAAAGGAAATCTTGCCTGTCTCATTACCATTTATATTTATTTATCAATTCAGAAATATATTATTGACCTTTTTTTAATGGAAATCAATGTCCTTAGGCTGTGGATCCTGCTTTGTTTTCCAGAATTCTCGAGGATGATCATGCCACATCCATATTTACCTTGCCGCAGGCTCAATGTCTATGCTGTCTTAGGTTTGAGTCCATTATAAAGTTCATGGATGGAATGGCAGAAATAATAGTAACGTGTACCTTTCATAACTTACTTTTACATTTTAATTATCTTAAAGATTTTTCCCCCACAGGCTTTTCTCATATTGTAAACTGAATTGTCATTAGTTTAGAATTGAGACCTGATAACACAAATTAACATAGTTATATTGCTTGTTATATACTTTGATTTTGTATTTTTATATTATTATATGCTATTACAATGAAAACAACTTTTATATAACTATTTTAGGCAAATCTATTTATCCCATTAGGTTGTAATTTGTGGAAGAGCAGATACTGAGTATATTCAGTTTATAATTAGATCTGTAAGCCATGGCCTGTGCCTGAGCCTGGAAAACCCACAACTGTTTCATGAATGATTTTTTTTTCTCTCACATCATTTGCACCCCTTATATCAGCCTACCATATGTAAATTATTAATGAAATCATGAATGTTTCTTTTATTTTAAACCATCCCATTACTGCATTTAGACTGTTAAAGCAAAATAAGCAGAAAACCATTATTCTGGCATTGTTTCTGTACCCAGAAGCCTCATGCCAGTAAATCAAAACATAACGTAGAAGTATTCTTGTAACTGATTAATGTGGAATTAAGTTTCAACAAATCACAGATGGCCTACCAACCCTTTGGTTTTGTAATTAGTGACTTCCCATCAGATCGTATCCAAATAAGGCAAATGCCTAGGCATAGCTCATCAAGTAATTTATTTACCATACTTCCATACCTATTCTATACAAGCTAATTTCCCAGGGTACTGGAGCAGCGATCTCTGAACCTCTGACAGTTTTGAGTGCTGACTGATTCATGAATTATTCTTTGTTCAAATAATTTCTGGTTTTTTATTTTTTTTAGATTTTAAGTAATTAATCCTTAACTTTCTTTTGTTTTTATTTACTGGTTGTTCTTTTTATTTTACATTATGTTGATTCAAATATGTGTGAAACTAGTATCTACATGCAACCTAACAATGGATCTGTAATTTACACAAAGAAAAATGATTATATCAGTTCTCTTTATCAAGGTTAGAGAAAGTTTTAAAACAGATTTATTTATTACCTATTTATATGTGTATAGGTATACATAATCTCCTCTTTTAAATAAGTTTTTATTCAGTACACAACTGAATTCCTAATTTATAAAGATATTCTGTCTGAAATATTCATCTAAATATTTGCCTGCATGGCTGACAAACCAGTCATGACTATATTTCCTTATGATCTGAGAACTAACATATGTCCTCAGCCAATGAGAGCCAGCAAACATTGTCTAATAGACACAGCTGAACAACGTCAATGCATCATATTGTGAATTCTTTCATTCAGTGAGTGGTACTTTCTTCTTTTTTGAGACAAGTGTTGTTTTTTATTGGTGGTCTCACTTTCTTTTGACCTGGGAAGAGTATTGGCTGATACTGGGAGACAAAATGAGTGTGAGTGGTAGTACTAGTGAGAAAAAATGTTTACAAAATGAATATCAATGTTAAAATGCAAAACTTGGAATCTTTTGTTATCTTTTAAAAATCTGTATGAATACAGAATAGAGATGAGTAATTCGACAATGAAGACTTCATAAACATTAGTGTAGCCCTAGGTGACCAGGAATTACATGAAATCTTTATTACATCATTACTGAACTAAAGCATATTGTAACACAGGAATGTGGAAATGAAAAAGAATGGGTTACAAGGAGGCTTGCAATCCATTCTCTCCCTTTCATGCCCAGAAAGGAAAAGAAATGACCAATTCAAATCCGCTTATAAACATTTAATGAGCCCTTATAGCAAACACATAATTTTTATATCCTGGCAGAAGGAATCTTTATCTATAGAATTCCTTTAACGATGTTTACCTGTCTGACTACATTGCTTATTGAAAATAAATCTTCATTGTATGAATTTATAGGGGCATTTCTAGTTGTAGAACATCTTAAAAGCTATGGAACTAATTGTCATACAGAGACATTTTATAAATAAAATGATTACCTTTAAGCTAGTAATTTCACTTAGAAATGTAAAATGTAAACAAGAAATTCAACCCAATAGTAATATAAAGCACTCAGAACTGCACTGACAATCTTACATTTCTCTATTTCTAGCATGTTTTGATATTGCATCTATCTTTTGAATTAACAGTATAATCAGAGGAACTATAATTTCTATAAATGTGATTTGACAATTCCACTCTTTGTGTTTGATGTAAGATACCTAGAAGACATCTAGTTGGGCTTGTGCTGCAGGAAACTCACATGGAATTGGTTATGGGTGAATTATGTGCCCTCCCCCAAATTCATATGTTGAATTCTCTACCCCCCAGTATCTCAACAGGTAACTGCATTTTGAGATAAGGTCTTAAATGATGCTTTTAGGGTAGGGAATTTATTCAATATACTTGGTGTCCTTATAAGAAGAATCAGAGACAAGAGGGATGGTAGGCAAACAATAACGGAAAGGTCATTAGACTGAGATGGTCATGGGTCTTAGGCTCCTACATAAGCAGAATGAAGGCCAAAGTAACAGTAAAGTGAAACTACAGACTTTACCAATCAAAAGCTCCACCTAAACTCTATCTAGGGTCTTTCTACTCCAAAATGATTTAATACATTTTCTTTGTCTTCCTTTGATGTAAAATCTTGCTCTTTATGCTGCAATAGTGGAGCACTATGAATCTCTTCTGATTCTGAGTGCTTCCTGATACATGAATTCTTCTTTGCTCAACTAAATTCTGTTAAATTTATGTTGTCTATTTTTTCTTTTAACAGAAGACACAGAAAGAATGAGGTCATCTTCAAGCTAATGAGAGAGGCTTCAGTAAAAATAAAACCTGCCTACACCTTGATATTGGGCTTCTCGCTTTCAGACCTATGATAAAATAGATTTCTGTTTGTTTGTTTAAACCACCCAGTCTGTATCATTTTGTTAGGGTGATCTTAGCGTACTCATACAAACTGGTTTGGTTTGCTGTGCCCTTCCCAGGAATACATACTTTTTCTTAGAAGCATATGCCTTTAATATGGTATGTCATCATGAATGATTCAGCTCACGGTTAAAGTTTCATGGAACTTTGGAAATTCAGAGATATTCACTGTTTTACAGATGAGAAACAAAAGCCACAAAAGCAAAGTGACCTTTTTATGTGTTTCTAAATATCAGGGATTTGAGACAGACCAATAATTAACACGTCTTTCTAACCCACGTTCTATCATAATGAAAAAAAAGGTTAAAAAAAGTAATGACACATGAATCCGAAAATATCATCTCTAACAATTAAAAGCTAACTAGAGAATGTAGTTTAGTGGAAAGAAATGGACTTGCTAAATGCATCCCAGAATTCAAGATGATGCCTATATTCTCAGACCAATGCAGGCCCAGGGCAGACACCCGCCAATCACTCAAATTAAGTCAGACTTTTTCTCTTGAAGGAGAATAGAATGGTTACAGCTTGTGTGAATATAGTATTGAAGAGATGTAAAGTAAAAATATGTGGAGTTGAGCCACCTTGACAATTTCTTATAGCATAATAAATAATTTCAAAGCTTGCTGGATTAAAACAACACTCACTTATTTGCTTAGGAGTCTTCTTTTGGGGATAGAGTTCACTGGAGAAAGATTACTGGGAATCCCAATGGCATCAGCTAGAACTAAAACATCCAAAATGGCTTCTTCCCTAAAATGAATGAAGCCTATCAGTAATGATGACTGGACAGACATTTTTTACTCTATCTACATAGCCTCTTCATGTGTCTAGTTCTAGTTTCTTGCCAGTGTGGAAGTCTCAATTTATTCAGACTTATTAGGTGGTGGATTACTTCCTTCAGAGCACAAAAGTAGAAGATGCTAGGCTTGCTTAGTACCTGGACTTCGAACTTTCAGAATGGTATTTCTACTGTTTCTGTTTGTTTGTTTAATTACAATAGGCATGGAGTCAAACTAAATGCAAGGAAGGAAAAATAGACCCTGCCTCTTGTTGCGGGGGGTGGGGGTATGAACAAATTGCAAATTGGTTTGTGGTGTGAGAAATAAGATTGTGGCAGTTATTAGAAGTCTGATCTACTAAGTGATCTGCACATACCAAGTTTATCTGTAACAAATTTTAATCACGTAAGTCACACTACCTTACCCCACATGGAATAAGTACTGTCAGAGAAAAGTCACATATCCTAAAGTAAATGGGCTTAAACTAATATGACCATAATCCAAATGTAGCAGGAAAATGCAAGAGTGGAAAAGAAGAGTTTTATTTTAACAATGTTGAATTCTATAAAATTTTTATTTTGTACACTGTTCAATTGTTCATTGTTTAACAATTAACATTAAAGGAAATAAAATATTTTTATTTAAAGCACCGCTGCATAGGTCTCATATTTGTTGGACATCTTCTACATGCTACACTTTTTCCTGTCCTCTGCTGATAGCCTGCATAAACTCCATCATCTCAAAGATTACAATTTAGTGCCGGGAAGTGAAAAAATAAGTGAAAAAAAGGTCAAAAGATCTTAAGAAAAACGATTATATTTCATATTCTGAATTTAATTAAATTTCTCAATCGGTCTGTGAAACTTCATACTTCATCAATTGCCATTTTTTCTGCGGGAAAGAATCATATGTCTATGTTTCTTCGTAACAGCACTGAGCCCTAATAGGCATGATTTGTCTATTTAAATCCTGATTTAAATAATAATTTCTAAAACCGGAACACCAAACTTCTGCATATGATGGCACATGGATGTTTGACAAAGATAAACATCTTATGCTGCTTACCAGGAAATACAAACTATGTAGGGAATCACCTCTCTGGGTCATACAGACTTACCAGTTAATACCTATTACTGTCGACCTCAGTTTTCAACAAGCCACCTTAAATTATGTTAATTATCTTTCTATTTTTTTAATTCCATCTATCTTGTGATAATTTGTATCCAGCATATAGAATCCAGTGGGACTTAATAGCTACTATTTTTAGCATGTTTGATATGCCAAAGGCACTACCTAATATGATCTGACCCTCTTAGATTTTTTTATTTCATTTAATACTAACAATTTCTATAAAAGCAATTAAAAAAAAGCCTGAGACTTAGAATTCAGGGTTATGACCATATTGACAGAGCTCTAAATGACTGAGCCAATATTGGAAACCAGGACTGGCCCATCCATAACTTTTGGCAATTAATCAGTGTGCTCTAATACTTAATGACTTCATCTAAATTGGATATTTGATATCTTTTTAAAAGTCTAACTAGTTGCTGTCTATTACGAAATTCCTCTTGTTCCAGTTCCACTAAAAAAAAAAGACATTAAAATATTTTTCTCACAAAAGTACTGCTAGAGCCCCCTCCAACTTGGCAAAAATTAAATAAACATAGATAAATAAAATTATGCTTTGACATTTGAATATTTATGTAAGGTTGTACTTAATATTTGTTGAGTTACAATCTCCATGGAGCATATGAAATTCAAAAAAAAACTGTAGATAATCTTGACATATATTGTATTCAACTCCAGAAAGGCCATAGACATTCTGAAGCCTGTTTATAGTATCCATTCAAGTAATGTTTTCTGAAGTGTTATTCACACATTCCAAATTAAATAATGTGTAAACTCTTGCACTATTATCTAAAGATATTTTAAATTTTATATCCATTAATTCTGATTAGATAAAAGGAGAGCCAGTTTGGTGTTACTATGTCTTTATCATCTTGAAAATTCAGTTTTAAGTAACTGAGACTAGACCTCAGGCTGAAAGACTTCAGCAGGAGAGATTTCTATTATTATTTTTCTTTGAGACAGACTTTCGCTCTTGTTACCCAGGCTGGAGTGCAATGGCGTGATCTTGGCTCACTGCAACCTCCGCCTCCTGGGTTCAGGCAATTCTCCTGTCTCAGCCTCCTGAGTAGATGGGATTACAGGCACGCGCCACCATACCCAGCTAACTTTTTGTATTTTTAGTAGAGACGGGGTTTCACCATGTTGGCCAAGATGGTCTCGATCTCTTGACCTCATGATCCACCCACCTCGGCCTCCCAAAGTGCTGGGATTACAGAGCAGGAGAGATTATCTATCTATAATTTAATAAAATTTCTTGTTTCATAGTATTGGTTTTGGTCATGCTATTTGCATTTTTGCTTATTAAGCACCAGAAGATTTTCTTTTTTTTTTCAGACAGAGCTTTTCTCTTGTTGCCCAGGCTGGAGTGCAATGGTGAGATCTCCGCTCACTGCAATCTCTGCCTCTCGGGTTCAAGTGATTCTCCTGCCTCAGTCTCCCTAGTAGCTGGGATTACAAGCACCCTTTGCCACGGCCAGCTAATTTTTGTAGTTTTAGTAGAGACGGGTTTCACCATGTTGGCCAGGCTGCCCTTGAACTCCGGATGTCAGGTGACCCGCCCACCTAGGCCTCCCAAAGTGCTGGAATTACAGGCGTAAGCCACCGTGCCTGGCCAAGCAACGGAAGACTTTTTAAGGCATGGTTTTAAGAACTTTACATATATTATTTCACTGATCATCAATGACCTATGGCAGTGATATGAAGTTTCCTTTTAAATACTTAAATGTGAAAAAAAGTTAGTTTAAAAAAAGTTAGTTAAAAAGTTATGTCAACCTAGAAGTTGACATAAATGTTTGTCAAATGATTATGTGATATGTAGATAACTAAAACTTGGGAAATATTTTCTTAATGACTGTTCAATTATTTTGTATAAAATATATGACCAACCTTAGATGATTTTTTTATTAGAATATTACTTTTCACCATTCTGGGGAGAATTGTGCCCAAATGCTGGAAGATGATAATTAGCTACATGTGAAGAGCACAGTGAATGTGCTCCATTTTACAACTGTAGATTGTATCATTGATTGTCGAGTTTTATTTATGTTATCCTCATGAAAGTAAAGTTAACCGGAAGTGATGATGTTGGAATATGTGTGACTGATCCTCTAATAGAGACTGAGGGAAAATAAATTATATTCTATCTACCATGCTTAACACACTTGCCACTGTTTGCTAATATTTAGCCATCTTATTTTCACTTTCTTGACTGTATTACAATAAATACGTATTTAGATAGAAATAGGGAAATCACTGGTTGTCAGTTGATTCTCATAAATCCGAACTAAGTCATTTGCTTATAAAGGATTTTTTTTTCTGAAGTAGTGTAATTTATACAAATGCACTACCAAGTCTACCATCATAACATGAAGTCCAGAATAAATACCTGGAATTAGATTGTAATACCATGGAATAAAAATTGCTATTACCTTCTTTGGAAACATATAGCATGACAGGAAAAAGAAAAAAAAACAGAAAAAAAACATATTCTAGAGAGAAATAAGTATATAAAAAAGAATGAATGTTTTTATAATGATCACCTAATATTTGAAAATCATAGCAAGTTATAGTTGTCCTGTTAGTTTATCAGATGTAGTACAGGGATATATTAGAAATAAATAAGCTAAAATACCTTCTCAATCAAAATTTTCATAATGTTAGTAAATGTTCTCTTTCCTTTTTCCATTTTCTCCCTGAGATATGCCCCTCCCTTCCCTTCCCCCCACCCCTCCCCTCCCCTTCCTTCCCCTCCCCTCCCCTCCCTTCCCCTCCCCTCCCCTCCCCTCCCCTTCCCTTTCTTTTTCTCCTTCCCTCTTCCATCTGGATTTCTCATCTTCTCTATCCGTTTTTCTTTCATTTCCTCTACCTGACATTATCTTTCTTTTCTTTTCTCTTTCATAAATATGTTTTAGTCATTGTTATTTTTCAAGAAAACATTCTACAATGTGGTAAATAAATACAAACCCTCAAGAAGCTTGAAATGTATCTATAGAACTTAAAATAACAGAATATTTAGAAATTGAAAAAAAACTATAAAATTTCTATTTTAAGATTAGAATAAAGTTCTAAAAGAATTCCTGCTATGTGAAGATCAGTTATAGCTGGAGAGTACATTTCATGAGGGTTTGCATTATGCTAGAGCATGAACCCACAAACAAAAGTTCTACAAAGGAAAAGTATGTCAGAGGAATTGGTATCTCAGACAAGAAAGCAACTTTATAACAGATAGTGGTAGAGGAAAAGTTGATAATATTCTTAGAATTCCAGCATAAAGTTTTGTAATAGTAGGATATTAAATAGTAGGATTTTTTCTACTGAAAACTAGAATAGACATCCAGGATTTTAAAATCCTGATTTTTTTCAGTAGAAAGAATCTTGTGAACTGATAATTTTAGAAATATATTCTTGACTCATCACCTTTAATCAAATGCTAAAAAAGGTAAATTTCTAGTTCTTTTCAAACAGGTCACATAGAGAGTAAATAAAGACCGCACATATTCCTGAATCTTTCTTATTTTTGAAAAATCTTACATAAATAAAAAACTTCTAAAATAAAATATTTGAATAACTTTATTCAAATAAGTAAAATTGACTATCTCAGTTAACCATTTGAGTATCTCAGTTAAAACCATGTTTATCCATAATATATTTATCACTGTTATTTTAATCAATATGCAAAAACATTTAAAATGTATCTAAAAGCTTAACTTGATGAACATTTATTTTAGGAAATGATAAAATATAGATATGTCAATTCATTTTTTATATGGAGCAACCATTTTATAATAAATAAATAAATATACAGAATTAAAATAGAAGGTTAATAGTTACAGAATATGTATTAATCAGTATAGGCCAAATTATGCCATGGAAACCAATTCCCAGTGTCAAAAGGCTACAGAAAAATAAATTCTTATTCAACTGATATGGCATGAGACAAAGTGTAATCTGCTCATTTTTACTCACAGTCCTAGGATTACATTCTACCTCTTATCTCACTGCCATATAACATAAGAGTATTTGGGTTCCTTTTGACAGTGGGAGGGTACATAACACATCAGGTGTTAGTTCTTTATGTTTTTGCCTGAGAATGACACATGACACTTCTGATCACATTACATTGGCTAAAATATGTCATGTGATCACTAACTTTATGTGGGTATATACCTGGAGAGAGAAAACATACAAAGCCTTGGGTGCTCTGGTCCTGTCTATTATAGAAAATTAGGTCTTTTCAGTAAGAATTTGTTCTAATGTTACACATTTTTACCTTTAGATATAGAAACTTCAGTGAATGCCACATTGATACTTTCCCTTGGTAAAAGGCTCCCCTCCTTTCTCTGGAAGAAAGGCATATAGTTAAGAGGAGAGAAGCCTCAAGAAAAAGAAGTAAGATACAATTAAGGTGTTTCAAGAAAGTGTAGTAAGTGAAGCTGCAGATCACTTGAAAGAAATCCCCTATACACTGCCATCGTTCCCTCTGCAAACTCTTCATAGAAAAGTAACAAATTCAAATAAACCTAATTGCAAAAGAGTAATTACCTTAATTCATTATGCATAGAATTCAAACACATACACTGTTTTTAAAAAAGAAGAAAAAATACATAGTGTGCACACACACACATATATATTTTACTTTTTAATTGTTAATTTTATGCAACATTATGTTTGCAATATTTATCCACCCCATTTCATGTACATGTATTTGCTTACTTTTTAGGAAGGATATATTTAGTAATCTGTCATGAATTGTTTTTCAAGTCTGAAGTCGGAGTTTTTGTTAACTTTTATTTTAGGTTCAGGAGTACAGGTGAAGGTTTGTTTTAGAGACAAATTGCATGTCATGGACTGTTTGTGGTACAGATTATTTTGTCACTCTAATAGTAAGCATAATAGTCAATGTGTAGTTTTTCAATTCCTCTTTCTCCTCTTGTCCTCCACTGTCAAGTTGGTCCCGGTGTCTGTTGTTCTCTTCTTTATGTTCATGTGCAATCAATGTTTAGCTCCACTTATAAGTCAGAATATGCGATATTTGGTTTTCCATTCCTATGTTAGTTCACTTAGGATTATGGCCTTCAGTTCGATCCACATTGTTGCAAATGATTTGAACTTGTTCTTTTTTATGGCTGTATAGTATTCCATAGTGTATTTATACATTTTCTTTATCCAATCTATTGTTGGTGGGCATGTAGGTTGATTTCATGACTTTGCTATTGTGAATGGTGTTGTGATGAACATTTGTATGTGTCTTTATAATAGAACAATTTATGTTCCTTTGAGTATATACCCAGTAGTGAGATTTCTGGGTTGAATGGGACTTCTGTTATAAGTTGAGAAATTGCCACATGGATTTTCACAATTGCTGAAATAATTTACATTCTCACCATGAATGTATAAATGTACCCTTTTCTTGGAAACCTCACCAGCAACTTGGCAACAGTGTTTTTTTTTTTTTACTTTTTAGTAATAGTCATTCTAACTGACCTGAGATGATACCTCATTATTCTTCTGATTTGCATTTCTCTAATAATTAGTGGTGTTGAGCATTTTTTCATATGATTGTTGGCTGTGTGTGTCTTCTTTTAAAATATGTTCATGTCCTTTGTCTGCTTTTTAATAAGATTGTCTTAGCTAATTAATTTAAGTTCCTTATTTGTTCCGAATATTTAATCTTTGTTGTATGCACAGTTTACAAACAGTTTCTCTCCTTCCTTAGGTTGCCTGTTTATTTTATTCATAGCTTGTTTTGTTGTGTCACTCTGAGGAATGTAATAAAATGATACAGGTGATAAAAGAGAAAATGGCTGTGTCATAAAAGAACCAAACTGGGCCGGGTGCGGTGGCTCAAGCCTGTAATCCCAGCATTTTTGGAGGCCGAGGCGGGTGGATCACGAAGTCAAGAGATCAAGACCATCCTGGTCAACATGGTGAAACCCCGTCTCTACTCAAAATACAAAAAAATAGCTGGGCATGGTGGCGTGCACCTGTAATCCCAGCTACTCAGGAGGCTGAGGCAGGAGAACTGCCTGAACCCAGGAGGTGGAGGTTGCGTTGATCAGAGATTGCACCATTGCACACCAGCCTGGGTAACGAGAGCGAAACTCCGTCTCAAAAAAAAAAAAAAAGAACCGAACTGAACTGACATAGCTGAAAAATTCATGTCTAGAATGTGATAATACAATTGGAAATATTAACAGCAGAGTTGACCAAGCTGAAGAAACAATATCAGAGCATGAAGACCATGTATCCAAAATAATTCAGAGACAAATAATAAAGAAGGAACCAAACCTATGAGGAATATGGGATTAGCTAAATAGACCAAATCTACAACTGACTGATGTCTCAGAAAGAGAGGAAGGGAAATAAAGCAATTTTGAAAACCTATTTGAGGATATAAATTTATGAAAATTTTCCTAACCTTGCTAGAGAAGCCAACATTCAAATCCAGGAAATGCACAGAACCCCTGCAAGATACAATGGAAGATGAGCATCCTCAAGACGTGTGATCATCAGAATATCCAAGGTTGAAATGAAAGGAAAAATGTTAAAGACAGCTAGAGAGAAAGGGGAGGTCACCTACAATGAGAACTTCATCAAACTAACAGCAGAAACTTTACAAGCCAGGAGATATTGGGGTCCCATATTTAGCATTTTTAAAGGAAAAAAAATCCAACCAAGAATTTCATATCCAGCCAAACTAAGCTTCATAAGTGAAAAGGAAATAAGATCATTTTCAAACAAGCAAATGCAAAGGGAATTTGTTATCACCAGACCTGCCTTACAAGAGGTTCTTTTGGGAGGGCTAAACATGAGAAGGAAAAACCGCTACTGGCCACTACAAAAGCATATTTAGGTATGCAGACCATTGATACCATAGTATATATTCAGCCACTGAAAAATAAAATACATTGCACAAAATAATTCCAGAATAATAAAATTGAATAGATTTATTTCTTCTGTTCACATGTATTGAAGAAGATAGTTGTTCTGAGAAATTAAAAACACACTTGAAACACTAGAATACAAATAACTGTAAGAGAATAGGACATTTACTTTGGATATGGTCAAGATTAGAGGAGCTAAAGAAAGTAAGAAAAAAATCACATGGTAATAAAAGCCCATGAGACTCAAAAACAAATAAGCAAGAGAGTGCTATAAAAAAATGTCATATGGGTCCAGGCACAGTGGCTCAAGCCTGTAATGTCAGAACTTTGGGAAGCCAAGGAGGGCGGATCATCTGAGGTCAGGAGTTTGAGACAAGCCTGGCCAACATGGTGAAACCCCATCTTTCTTTGGGCCTTCTTATTCCATGAGACAAAAAAATATTGAAATCAGATCAATTAATATTTCTACAGAGACCTGCAGGCATTCAAGTGAAAGGAAGAGTTGTACGTATCTCCCTAGAAATCAAAAGTGAGTAATAGTTTTTTTTTTAAAAAAAAAAGGAGTGAAGGAGAGGAAGAAAGAGAACGAAAAAGAGGGAGAGAGAATGGGAATGTAGCTTTATTCTAAAAATGGGTATTAATAATGGTTGATCAATATTTTGTGTATTTAAGGTGGAAAATGTATATTTTGTGTATTGAAAGTGGAGAGCTCTATAAATATTTATTGAGTTTACTTGTACCGGATCTGAGTTCAAGTCCTGGATATCCTTATTAATTTTCTGTCTCATTGAGTTTAAATCTCTTTATGAGTCTTATGTATCTGGGTGTTATGATTGTTAGCTCTTATTATTGCATTGATCCTTTTACCACTATATCTTTGTTGCTTTGAAATCTATTTTATCAGATGTGAGAATTGCAACTCCTGCTTTTTATTTATTTATTTATTTATTTGTGCTCTCCATTAGGTTAGTAAATCTTTCTCCATCCCTTTGTTTTAAGTCTTTGTGTATCTTTGGATGTAAAATGGGTCTGGATGTAGCATATCATTAGGTTTTGGCTGCATCTTTTGATTGGGGGATTTAGCTGACTTAAATTTAGGGTTACTGCCATTTGATGTTAACTGGCTATTTTATCCATTCATTGATGCAAATTCTTCTTCATGCTGATGCTCTTTACTTTTTGGTATATTTTTAGAAAGGCTAATACTGGTTGTTTCTTTCTAGTATAATGCTTCTTTCAGAAGCTCTTGTAAAGCCAGCCTGGTGGTAATAAAATCTCTGAGTACTTGCTTGTTCATAAAAGATTTTATTTTTCCTTCAGTTGTGAAGCTTAGTTTGGCTGGATATGAAATTCTGGGCTGAAAGTTCTGTTCTTTAAGGATGTTGAATATTGGCCCCCACTCTCTTCTGGCTTGTAGGGTTTCTGCGGAGAGATCTGCTGTAAGTCTAATAGGCTTCCCTTTGTAGGTGACCTGACCTTTCTCTCTGGCTTCCCTCAGTATTTTCTCCTTCATTTCAACCCTGGTGTATCTGACGATTATGTACCTTGGGGTTGCTCTTCTTGAGGAATATCTTTGCGGTGTTTTCTGTATTACCTGGGTTTGAATATTGTCCTGCTTTGCTATATTCAGAAAGTTTTCTTGAATAATATCCTGAAGAGTATTTTCCAGCTTGGATTTATTCTCTCCGTCACATTCAGGTACACTTATCAAACGTAAATTAGGTCTTTTCCCATAGTCCCATATTTCTTGGAGACTTTGCTCATTCCTTTTTATCCCTTTTTCTCTATTCTTGGCTTCTCGTTTTATTTCTTTAAGTTGGTCTTCGACCTTTGATATCCTTTCTTCTGCTTGATCAATTTGACGATTTGAACTTGTGCATATTTCGCTAAGTTTTTGTGTTGTGTTTTTCAACTCCATTAGGTCATTTATATTTCTCTCAAAATATTGTCTATTCTTGTTAGCATTTCGTCAAACCTTTTTTCAAAGTTCTTAGTTTCTTTACATTGGGTTAAAACAAGTTCTTTTAACTCCCAGAAGTTTCTTATTATCCACCTTCTGAAGCCTACTTCTGTTAATGGCACATAGTCCTTTTCCATCAGGGCTTGTTCCATTGCTGATGAGGAACTATAATCCCCTGTAGAGGGAGAGGTGTTCTGATTTTGGGTATTCTCAGCCTTTTTAAGCTGGTTTCTTCCCTTTGATATAAATGTATCCATCTGTCGTCTTTATGATTACTGCCTTTCTAGTTGGGTTTCTGAGTGGACGCCCAGTTTTTTGATTCCCAGCACTGGAATCCAAGCAACCCACTGTGCCGGCCAAAACAGCAGCGATAAGACTGATGATGCTCTTCTGCCCAGGAATCTTCCCCCATTTACTCTGCACGAAGAGCTGCCACACTGAGGCGCCGGCAAAACCGCTGTGCCAGAGTCGCGCTGGTGACCTGTGGGGCCCCTCCACTGGGAATATTCTGGTCCATGAGCGACGAAAATTCGTCTAAAAGTGTGGCGTCCTCTTGTTCTCTGCGCCTTCACTGGGAGCTACAATCCTGAGCTGTTAGCGATCAGCCATCTTGGATCTCATTATGCTCAAAAGTGAATAATAATTAAGCTTAATGAGGCAGGGAAGTAAAAAGCTGAGATAGTCCAAAAACCAGGCCTCTTGTTTCAAACAGAAGTCAAGTAGTGAATGCAAAGAAGAAATTTTTTTAAATAAAATTAAAAGTGCTACTCAAGTGAATATGTGAATGATAAAGTGAAACTGCTTTATTGGTGATATGGAGAAAGTCAAATCCAGAGCAAAGTCCTCCCTCTCTCCAAGTCTCTAAAGGCTGAGACAGGAGAGGAAGATTTGAGGAAGAAAAGTGGGAGGCCGGGCGCGGTGACTCAAGCCTGTGATCCCAGCACTTTGGGAGTCTGAGGTGGGTGGATCATGAGGTCAGGAGATCGAAACCATTCTGGTCAGCATGGTGAAACCCTGTCTCTACTAAAAATACAAAAAATTAGCTGGGCATTGTGGCGCATGCCTATAATCCCAGCTGCTAAGGAGGCTGAGGCAGGAGAATTGCTTGAACCCAGAGGTAGAGGTTGTGGTGAGCCAAGATCGCGCCATTGCACTCCAGCCTGGGTAACAAGAGAGAAACTCCACCTCAAAAAAAAAAAAAAAAAGAAAAGAAAAGAAAAGTGGGAATGCAGCAAAAGTTGTTTCATAAGGCTTAGGAAAAGTAACCATGTGCACAGTACGAAACTGCAAAGTGAAGCAGCAAGTGTGGATACAGAAACTGCAGTTACCCAGGAAACTTAGCTAAAATAATGATGAAGATTGATACACCAAACAATAGATTTTTCAAGGTAGCTGAAATGGCCATATTTGAGGAAAGATTCCTATCCTGGACTTTCTCAGCTAGAGAAGATAATTCAATGCCTGATTTCAAAGCTTTGAAGGACAGGCTGACTCTCTTTTGTTTCTTTGTTTGTTTTTGTTTTTGAGATGGAGTCTCATTCTGTCACCCAGACTGGAGTGCAGTGGTGTGATCTCGGCTCACAGCAACCTCTGCCATCTGGATTCAAGCCTTTCTCCTGCCTCAGCTTCCTGAGTAGCTGGGATTACAGGCACCTGCCACCATGCCTGGGTAATTTTTGTAGTTTTAGTAGAGATGAGGTTTCATCTACTTGGTCAGACTGGTCTTAAACTCCTGACTTTGTGATCCACCCACCTTGGCCTTCTGAAGTGCTAGGATGACAGGTGTGAGGCAGTGCACCCGGCCGACTCTTTTTTAAAAAAAAAATAACACAGTTGGAGATTATAAATTGAAGCCCATGCTCACTTGCCTTTCAGAAAATTATAGGGAATTAAGATGCTAAATCTACTATGTGGTCTATAAATGAAGCCACAAACCTGGAATGGCAGCACATCTGCTTGCAGCATGGTTTAATGAGTCTTTTTAGCCCATTGTTGAGACTTGCTACTCAGAAAAAGAAGATTCCTTTCAGAATATTACTTCTTATTGGCAATGCACTTTTGCCCAAGAGCACTGATGGAGATATACAAGCAAATTAACAACATTTTCATGCCTGCTAACAACATCCATTCCATAGCTGGACCAAGTAGTTATTTTGAATTTCAAGTCTTATTACTTAAGAAATCTTAATACATTTCAAAAAGCTATTGCTGCCATATTTAATGATGCCTCTGATGGATCTGAGCCAAGTAAATTGAAAATCAGAAAAGGATTCACTATTCTAGATGCCATCAAAAACACTAGCAATGTTATATGAGGAGGTCAAACAAAATATCAACACGAACAGGAATTTGGAAAAAGTTGATTCCAGCTCTCATAGATGACGTTAAGGGGTTCAATATTTCAGTGAAGGATGTAACTGCAGATGAAGTAGAAATAGCAAGAGACCTAGAATTAGAAGCAGATCGTGAAGATGTGACTGAAGCTGCAATCTCATGATAAAACTTAAACTGATGAAGAATTGCTTCTTATGGATGTGCAAAAAAAAAGTGGTTGCTTAAGATGAAATTTACTCTTGGTGAAGATACTGTGAACATCATTGAAGTGACAGCGAAGAATTTACAGTATTACCTAGACCTAGCTGATAAAGCAGCTGCAGGATTTGAGAGGATTGACTCTAATTTTGAAAGTTCTAGTGTGGGTAAATGAATGGCATCACATGTTACAGAGAAATATTTTAGGAAGGAAGACTCAATGAAGCAAATTTTGTTATTATATTTTAAGAAATTGCTATAGTTCATCCATCCTTCAGCTATTACCACCCTATCTCAGTTAGCAGCCATCAACATCCAGGCAACACCCAGGCAGCAAGAGAATTATGACACACTGAAGTCTCGGATGACTGTTAGCATTTTTTAGCAATTACATATTTTTAAATTGAGGTTACACATTTTTTAGACATAAAGCTATTATACACCTAAAAATAACTTAAATAGATGAAGAAACAAAAAGTTTTTGTGTCTTGCTTTATTGTGATATTGACTTTATTATGGTGATCTGGAAAAAAATCCACAATATCTCCAAGGCATGCCTATAAGTCAAGTGAGTTTTTTCTTATTATACAAATAAAATGTGATCATTAAAAAGTTTGGAGAGGCACTAATGTGGAATTTATAATTCTGAGGTGACATATTGTTAACCTTGTATCGTATTTTGTTGTAGTTATGTAATAGGAGTGAAATTACACAGTACTGGATGTCTTGAAGATTGACTTATTATTTAATCTTCTATTGTAAATACTCTATTAGGGTTCTGCAGAGAAACAGAACCAGTAAGATAAAGATAGATACACAGATGATAGATAGATAGTTAGATAGATAGATAAATTTATTATGAGTAATTGACTTATGCCATTATAAGAAATCCAAGGAGATGGGGTGTGTTGGCTCACACTTGTGTTCCAGAACTTTGGGAGGCCGAGGCAGGTGGATCACCTGAGGTCAGAAGTTCAAGACCAGCCTGGCCAACATGGCGAAACCCCATCTTTACAAAAAACACAAAAAAATAGCTGGGCATAGTGGCACACACTTGTAATCTCAGCTTCTTGGGAGGCTTAGGCAGGAGAATTACTTGTACCCAGCAGATGGAGGTTGCAGTGAGCCATGATCACACCATTGCACTCCAGCTTGGGCAACAAGAGCAAAAACTCCTCTTAAAAAAATAAAAGAAAGAAAAAGAAATCCAAGGAACTTCCATTTATAAACCGCCAGAGAAACTTGTGGGCTAATTGAGAGTCTGAAAGCCTGAGTACCATGGGAGTTCAGGTATAAATTCCATTCTGAAGGCCAGAGAAGATGAGATGAGCAGTCCCTGATAAAGCAGGCAGGCACAAAACAAAAAGGGACATATAATTTCCTCCTGGGTATTTTATTCTGTTCAGGCCCTCAAGGGATTAGATATTGCCTACTCACATAGGGGTGGTCAGTATATCTACTTTACACTCATTTGAATGCTAATCCCATCCTAAAATAGCCTCATAGATACACTGAGAGATGATGTTTAATCTGGGAACCCCTTGTCCACCCAAGTTGACATAAAAGGAAGCATCACAAATACATCATTTACTAATTGCATGTTATTTTATGACCTAATTTTAATGACTTATAATTTAAACTGGAATACAATTATAGACATACAAACACAATTTACTTAATTCCATATCCATATTCTAGGATATTTAGATTGTTTTTAATATTGATTAAATCTGCTTTGTAAAAATAAATACCTTCAATCTATTGATTTTATCCAGTTTGCAGTCTCTCGGCTCTTTGCTTATATTCAAAACTCAGTCCCAGCATCTTTTTTCTTAAACTTTCTGTATCAGTTGACATGTATTTTTTTGAAAAATATTTCCTCTCTGCTCTTGGTCTAATCATCTTGTTTCCATTTCTTCTCAATTTCCTTTGTTTCGGACCCATGTTTAAATGATGCAGTGCTCAAAATAAAGTCCTCCATGTTTTTCTATTGTAATTTTACATTGGCTTTCTAGAAAAATTCTGTCATTAACTGTAAAATCTCTGGATTATACCTGTTGCCAAAAGTACATGCCCATGAGTCTCACATCTTTCTATCTGGGTTTGATCTACCCCAGGCACTTCACTGAACAAATTGCAGAGCACATTGTTTTCTTTCACTAGGACTTCTGTTTCACTCTCCTTTACTTGGTAACTGGTGAACCAATTGGTGATATACCTAGAAATGTGTTACGCCTCCTGGATTTCTCATTCTCCCATACTCATAATCCCCACACCTAATCAATTTTACAGTAAACTTTGCAAATTGAAAATACATGCTCTTGGCATTTTATTGTCAGTGACCTAGTTTAGGAACTCATCACCTCCCTAGGAAAACCAAAATAGTATCCTACCAGATAGTCTTACTTTTTTGCCTTATCTGCCTCAAATTTACCAAGTGTCTCTAATTTGCAAGTCTGATGGTCATATATTTCTAAGAGGTCTCAAATTTTTATACAAAAGAAACACTGGGAAAGCTTATTAAAATAAGTGAGCTGGGCATCACCTTCAAAGACTGATTGATTAAATTTGTTATTATTAAATATTACACTCATAAAATAATAATATAATAAAGTTTTGTAAATGTCATATATTGTTCCAATATATATACTAGTATATATTATTGTTCTAATATATAAACTGGTATAAAGTAATATGTATATTATATATGCTTTAGCATACTTTTCAAAAAAGATATGTAACTAATAATAAATATTTAAGTATTTGGGGAATTTCTTTTGTTTTATAGGAAGAAAAACATCGCTTTTCACCAGTCATATCTATCTTCCTTTCTTCAATTTTTGATATATTTTTGTGTAACTGGACTTATACTCTATTTTCTTTGACTTGCAATCAAATCTATTTTTAATATTGTATTATATTGATAAATGCCATTATAGTGATTTATTTTCAGACTAATTGACATTTCTTTGTACCACTATACTACAACTTTTTTTGTCCTTTCTGTAGCTGGAGAACTGTGTTCTTCAGCTTGCTATACAAACTTTCTGCTATAAATGTTGCCAAACATTTTCTGATGTTCATAGGAAAGAGTTTATCTAAAGATACAATCCCACAGTGGAATTATTGTGTTATGAGGTATACAGTTTTCACCTTCATAGCTTTACAACATGTCATAATATTTTTCTAAACAGCTATAATAGAAGCCTTGGGTCAACCTACTAGTTATTTACAAGTCATGTTATAGGTTTTAGCTCCCTTGCTATCTCAATCCTGAAAAGTAGTATACTCTTCTAGCATACATACTAAAGAGTAATGAAATGAGATATTTTAACTCTACTGAGATATTTGATAATAAAAATGTTTCAATTTTTATAGGCTTCTTGCTTTCCATAATATCTGAATTCTGTTTTAAATTATTATCAATAATATGATCATCAACAATAAACAAATTGTATTAGCTTTTGTCATGCATGATATATGGGGTATTCTACAATTTAAATGAATGTCCTCCTAGTCCACTGAGAAATGTGGATTTAAAATAGATAAAATTACTGCACATAAATGTGTTTCAAAAGCATAAGGGAATAATTAAGTGTACCAGAAATAAGTACTATTATAGTTGAATAAATACAAAGACTTTTAGAGTTAGATGTATTATTGAAGGTGAACTTCTACTCAAGTGTAAAACTGTTTCTGCAATATACTTCAATTTGATCATCTACAGCAATTCCTAAAAATTATTTTAAATTCTCCCTCAATAGAATGTAAACTCCACATGGGAAGTGTTTTCTATTTGATTCGTTCCTGGTTTTGTTTGCTTTTTTGTGTGTTTGCTGCTATATCTTTAGTACCCAGAACAGTGTTTGGCATACAGCAGCTGCTCAATAAATATTTAGTGAATAAATGAATCATAAAATAATCAACTCTTTCTTTTTAATATTAATGTTGGGCTAAGTTCTGTTCTTTAAAGCAAAACATAATAGATTTCTAATTTGCTCCTTACTTGAGCTTTTATATATTTGAAACTGATGAGAATGCATTCCTCTGAATCTTGTATTTTTTTTCTCTTTAGTGAAAATAAAAATATTTCAAAATTATTTCCAGATTTTTTTAAATGGCATGCATTTAAGATCTCTCACCACACTGGTGGACTTTTTATATACTGTCTGGTTTGCCAATGTATTTTAATGTATGACGTGCATAATTGTCTGACACATGCCAAGTACAGCATATGAGGAAAAGCTTCCCCTGACTTTCACTTATGTCCATAGATGAACCCTAGGATAGTTCCAGCTATTTAATTTTTTTAGCCACTTGGCACACTTTGATATTGGTACTAATGTAAACTACAAACTTTGTTGCTACATATCAACCAAAACATTTAGATTATAAATATGCAAAGGTTTAATTGAGATGTAAAAGCTGAAGAATTATTTAGACATTTCCTTATGGACTAAGGACATAGGGAAACATTGAATAGTTTTGAACATATAACGATTTTGCCAAAGATATGGATGTGTAGCAATTTTCTCAATGATAAACAGACAAATGACAAAATATGGAGATGATTTCACTTCTTTTTTTATTATCTTTGCAAAGATTTATTGTAAGCCCTTTTAAAACAGGAAATCTTAATTTTATGCCTTCTTTAAAGTGTATTTTTCTCCTAATCTGTATGTATATAATATTACTTCATCTTTCTCTGTCCCTCTGAATTCCTCATTTTTAAATTGACTTTCATCATGCTTTATCATACTTCCCTTGGATATGCCCTCTCCCTTACCCCTCTCTCAGTTTCGTATACTTCATCATAAAACACCAGTTCCTTGTTTAGTTCAACCCTCCTGCAATTTTTATCTTCCGTAAGCTGATCAGAAGAAGGTGGCTGGAGAAAACACATGAACATCCCATGGGAACTCGCTTTAAACATAAGACCACTAACTTGAAGTAGGGTCCTACACCTGCTGGCAATTATGAGATTTTTTTTTTATCTTTCCTCATGTCTTCAGCATCTCCAGCCCTAAAGTCAAGCTCACTGGACAGTCTTTCATTTAGAAAATAAGGGAGATCAAAGGTGAATTCCAGCCATATTTACAAATCTGCATGCTCTGTTTCCCATACTTTCTGCATTATTCCTATTGTGTATGAACAGTCTGTTCCACCCAGATCCCATCCCTGCCTGCCTGCTCTAGAACACTGACTCATAAGTTTTGTTTTCTTTCTCACACATCATCGTTTTCCTCTCATTAATGTATTTTTTCTATTGGATCACTTCCATTGTAATTTCACATGTAAATATATGTAAATAATCTATTTTAATTGTATATGTATATATAATCAATGTATAATTTGCCCACATTCACCCTTATCTCTCATTTTTTGGTCCTCCTTTTACATGGTTGCTGGAGTGTTTTCTATATGCATCCTTTCCAGTTCCACAACTATTCTCTTTAGAATTCTGTTCATCCAACAATGAGAACACTTGGGCATAGGGAAGGAAACAACACTCACTGGACTAGGTGGGAGGCCAGAGGGGAGAGAAGGTGAGGGACAGCGGGGGGGCAGGGAGAATGGGAGGGATAACACAGGGAGAAATGACTGATGCAGGCGCAGTGCGGGTGGGGGAGGCGGGAATGGAGACAGCCAACCACCATGACATGTATGCATCTATGCAACAATCCTGCAAGATGCAGGATGTGCACATGTACCCCAGAGCCCAAAGTACAAAAAAAAAAAAGAATCCCATTTATCCATCTTATCAAACCATTTATTGAAATATATTTTCTGAAGGTCACAAATAACCTTTTTATTGCTAAATTTGGTAACAAATTCTCAGTTCTATTATTTTGGCTATCAGCAACATTTGTACAAGTTGACTATTCTTTTCTTCTTTATTTAGCTTCAGGAAAACATCCTCCCCTGGCTTTGGTTCTGCATGATTGAATACTCTTCCTGTTTTCTTTGCAATTTCCTTTATATTATGATTTAACTTCCATTTCACTTGTAATTGATATACCTAAAATATTCTTTTCTCAGATATATACATGATTGACTTACTCACTTTCTTCATTCTTTGCCAAATGTCATTTTTAAAATGATAATCGATGACCACTTCACTGACCTCTGTAATCTCTCTTTCAGGTGCTGTGTTCTCTGGCTTATTGTTTTCAAAAGCACTACCTAAAACACTGTATATTGTACTAACTTGTTTGCTTCTTGACTTTCTTCACCACACTAAAATTTGAATCTCAAGAAGGCCATCATTTTGTCTGTTTTGTGAATTGCTGTGTCTGTAATGTCTATACAAGATTCAGGCAAAATGTAGACTTAATAAATATCTGTATTATGAATGAATAATAGCTTTTAAAGAGGACCGTTATTATTAAACGGTAAGATTATATTCAGTAGGAGAGCAGAGTATTATTGTTTGAAAGTAAGCTATCACTGAGGTAAAACCATAATATGACCATGAGGAAAAGTTGATGAAGTGACATGAGAATCCAAGGTGTTTATTTTGCCAGTAGGAAAACATCCATTGTGCTCATATTGTGTGATTAAATAAGTACGTTTCAGATTTTTATCTTAAAATATTCTATTTTTTGTCAGTAGGATTTTTCCATATCTGACAAATCAAACATAATTTCACTTTACTGTTTTAGAATTTTAAACAAGTGTATTTAACATAATGTTTATTGTCCTTGAGGAGACATAAAGCTCCCTTTTCTCCTTGAATGGTACAGTTTAAACTCACCCAAACCCTGCTTTGCAGAATTACTGATAGAGTTCTCAGCATTTTCTGTAACTATCATTTAGTGATTTGATATTTGATAGTAACAATACACTTTAATGACATGATATGAGCACAACTTAAAATTCTTTCTGAAGAGTGGCCACTCTATATTTTAATTTTTCTCATTGTTTTCAGAATTGTACATGCAGTTTCATTTACATATTTTTACCACCCTGATAACTTAAATCTTCCCTTTTACATATGTGTTCTACATATTATTATAGGCTTATAATTTCTGCATCAATAAATTATGTTTATAGATTATAAAATTACATTTATTTTAGTAGCATGATTGACATAAATATTTATGGCAGTAATGGAGATATTTCACTCTGATTGTGTATCAAAGGAGAACCTGCTGTGAGGAATGTTTTAATAGTTACATTACAGACCTGTAACTTTGGAATCTGCAAGTTCATAGCAAGACCAGGCTCTCTCTCCTTGGGTCACTCCAAATCAGTGACTGAGCACAGCAGGAACAGTTGAGGTAGTCTGTATCCTATTTAATATAGAATTTCTCTAAAAGTCAGTTGTTACTGTCAAACTCCCACAGGCCTGGCCAAGACTTTGTCAGAGTTGCTATGTCCCCTGAAGTTCTTCAATCTAATTCTTCTTCACCCTGTTCTTTCCGCAAGTGTCAGGTAGCTATCTGGGGATGATATTATTCCCTGATTATTTCTTCTCTCTTCTACTTTTCTCTTTCACATATGCTTATTACCCCTAATAAATATCTAGACTGGACAAGGAAAATGTGGCTCATATATACCATGGACCACTATGCAGCCATAAAAAATGATGAGTTTGTGTCCTTTGTAGGGATATGAATGAATCTGGAAACCATCATTCTCAGCAAACTCATCATTCTCACACAAGAACAGAAAATCAAACACCACATATTCTCACTCATAGGTGGGTATTGAGCATGAGAACACATGGACACAGTGAGGGGAGCATCACATACTGGGTCTGTTGGAGGGGAACAGGGGAGGGACAGCAGGGGGTAGGGAGGCTGGGGAGGGATAACATGGGGAGAAATGCCAGATACAGTTGATGGGGGGATGGTGGCAGCAAACCACACTGCCATGTATGTACCTATGTAACAATCCTGCATGATCTGCACATGTACCCCCGAATCATCTAAAGCACAATAAGATATATATATATATATATATATATATATATATATATATATATATATATATAATTTTTGGTGGGCATCTGTTACTTGAAGAACCCAATTGATACTTTTTTTCCCAGTATTAAAGTATTGTATGTGAAAAGAGCTATTAAGATAACTCAGGGGCTGGTGTTGGGCAAGATGGCCAATGAAACGCAGTCAGGTGGAACAGCTGCTGCAGAGTGACCAAGGTGAGGGCGTGCTCCTAACAGATCTTGAGGGAAGGCACTGAGAGTGGATAGAGGGAAAACAGAAGCTGGGCTGAAGGCAAAGAAAGGTAGGAACCCTGTACAGGATAACCACACACCAGAACTAGTTCTAAAGACTCCTGGGGAAGGGTTGAGTTGAACTGGCAAGGAGCAACTTGCTCTTGCCACAGGCCTCAGGAATCCCAGCAGCAGAAGATCCCCCAGACATGGACACTCAAGTTATCAGGGGGAGTTGCTTAGAAAGTGGTAGGGACAGCACACCAGCAAGTGTGAAGCACAGAGGGTTTGGTGCAGAAGCATTTGCAGCAGAATGTGGCCAGGGACACACAGCCACCAAGGCTTGTCTTGCTCCTAGTGGAGACTTCAGCCTTAGAGAAACTGTTAGACTCTGCCAGGCAGTCTTGCCCATCAGCTGGACATGGTCCAACCTAAGCACTGCTTGGTCTGCTGGGCTCTCCCAGGGTCTAAGCCTGGTCAGGTCTGCTTTTAGGGCAGTGTCAGATGCCCTGGGTGCCAATATTATAGCTACTCCCTGGTAGACTGTGCCTGACTGGCAGAGAGCTACAGCAGGGAAGCCCCTATGGCCATGCAACATCTCACCTACTGGTCCCCCACTGAAGCTTCCCCTAGGCCTATAGTGGGCCTAGTCCAGCCCCTAGGTTACCTTGCCAGGGCATATGTGTGTGAGCAGGTTTTGCCTTTCTTTCCCTGCTTAGTGTGTACATGCATTCTACCCTGTCACTGCTGTGGCAGGAGTGCGCTCTGCTCCACTCCCAACTCTACTGCCATTTCAGTCAGAACCTAGGAAGACACAGAGTCAGCCAGACCTGTTGCAAACAGTGCCCCACCCCTGCTCTAACGCTGCCATCAGAATGAACCTAGGCATAGAGACAGTGGACCCGTTGTCGCAAGTAGCAACCACCCCTGCCTGCAGCACACAGAAAGCACACAGGGTCCTACCTGTCCCTGCCAGCACTTTGACCCCATGCTAACACAATCAACAGTGTGACCACACACATAGTCACCAGCAGGGTCCCTCCACCCCTGAGCCATGCTGCCTCCACCACAGTTGTGAATAGTTGTAAGGAGACAGGCACCCTGGCACCTGATAGCAACCTGCCACAGCCAATGGCCATTCTTCTTGCCATGTTGCCACTGCTGCTTCTGCTAGCATGTGTGAATAAGGATAGATCCCACTGCCACTGCATTAAGAAATTCTTTGGCTGGGATCACTCACCTGAGTGTGGTGACCAGCAGTCTGAGAGCTCCTCAGGGACTCCCCTACCCACAAGCACAGTGGATTGCTAACCTCCAGGAGCCAGAGAACAAAGTCAAGGCCCAATACGAGTCCCTCAGAATTACTGCCTGCAGTCCAAGAGTTGGGAGCTGAGTGCTGGCCACATAAAAACTTCCAGAAACAAATCCAGTCAGCTGAACCCACCTTATGAAACAGTAAAATCCTCAAGATCATTAAAAAAGGATAAAAGGGCAAAAAATATTCAAAGGTCAACAGTTTCAAAGATTGAAGAAACATTATCCCATAAAGATGAGAAAGAACCCACTCAAATAGCCAGACTGCCTTCCATCTTCCTGAAAACCACATCACCCCTCCAGCAAGTGTTCTGGACTGAGTTGAAATGGTTGAAATGACAGAAACATAATTCAGAATATGGATAGGAATGAAGATCATTGAGATTCAGGAGTACTATGAAACCCAATACAAGGAAGTTAAGAATCACACTAAATGCAAGAGTTGTCAGACAAAATAGCCAGTATGGAAAAGAATGTAATTGATGGGGTAGGGCTGGAAAAACACACTTCAAGATTTTCATAATGCAATAATAAGTATTAATAGCAGAATAGATCAAGCAGAGGAAAAAATCTCAGAACCTGAAGACTGGCTTTCTGAAAAGACATTCATAGAAGAATAGAGAAAAAAAAAAACAATGAAAAAGAATGAATGAAACCTCTGAGCAATGTGGGATTATGTGAAGAGATCAAATATATGACTCACTTAGAAAACATATTTCAGTATATCAGCCATGAAAACTTACCCAACCTAGCTAGAGAGGCCAACATTCAAATTCAGGAAATGCAAAGACCCCCAGAAAGATGTTTCACAAGAAGATCACCCTTAAGACACATAGTCTTCAGATTCTCTGAAGACAGAATGAAAGAAAAAATGGTAAAGGCTCCTAAAGAGAAAGGTCAGATTATGTGCAAAGGGACACCCATCAGGCTAACAGAGGACCTCTCAGCAGACACCTGGCAAGTCAGAAGAAATTGGAGTCAATATTCAACAGTTTTAAAGAAAAGAACTTTTAACTCAGAATGTCATATTTAACCAAACTAAGCTTAATAAGTAGAGAAATAAGATCTTCAGACAAACAAATGTTGAGGAAATTTATTGCCAACAGATCTTCTTACAAGAACTCCTGAAGGAAGCACTAAATGTGGAAATAAAAAAGTATTTTACTAGCTACTACAAAAACGCACTTAAGTACACAGACCTGTGGCATTATAAACCAACCACATAAACAAATCTGTGTAATAACCATCTAATATCATGATGACAGACTCAAATACACATGTATTAATTTGTGTAAGTGGGCTAAATGCCTGAATTAAAAAGCACAGAGTGTTTAGCTGGATAAAGAACAGAGGCCTGTTGGTATGCTGTCTTCAAGCAACCTATCTCATATGCAATGACACTGATAGGCACAAAATAAACAGATGCAGAAAAATCTACCAAGTAATTGGAAAACAAAAAAGTTGGGGTTGCAATCCTAACTTCAGACAAAAGAGACTTTAAAACAACAAAGAATTAAAAAAAAGAAAGTTATTATATAATGGTAAAGGGTTTAATTCAACAAGAAGGATATATATGTTCAACCAACATATATATCCTAAATATATATGCACTTAACATAGAAACACTCAGATTTATAAAGCACATTCTTAAAGACCTTCAAAGATATTTAGACTCCCACACAATAATAGCAAGAGACTTCAACATTCCATTGGTGATATTAGACAGACCATGTCAGAAATTAACAAAGATATTCAGGACCTGAACTTAGCACTAGATCACAAGGAACTGATAGACATTTACGGAACTCTTCACCAAAAAATATCAATATATACATTTTTCTCATCACCACACATCACATACTCTAAAATCAATCACATAGTCAGACACAAAACACCCCTCAGCAATGCAAAAGTACTGCAATCATACAAATCACTTTGTCAGATCACAGTGCAGTACAATTAGTGATCGACATTAAGAAAATTGCTCAAAGCCATGCAATTCCTGGGAATTAAATAATGCACTCCTGAATGACTTTTGAGTAAATAATGAAATTAAGGAAGATATCAGGAAGTTATTAGAACTAATGAAAACAATAATACAACAAGTCAGAATCTCTGACGCACAATTAAGGCAGTTTTAAGAGGGAAATTTGTAGCAATAAATGCCCACATCCAAAAGTTTAAAAGATCTCAACTAAAGACATAATATCAGAACTAAAATAACTAAGGAACCAAGTGCAAACCAACCCCAAATCTAGCAAAAAAACAAGAAATATCCAAATTCAGAGGTGAACTGAAAAAAATTGAGACACACACAAAATAATCATTCAAAATATCAACAGATCCAGGGGTTGGCTTTTGGAAAGAAAGAATAGTATGGATAGACCACTAGATAGATAAAGAAAGAAGAAAATAGAAAAGTTCCAAATAAACACAATGAGAAATTAAAAAGTTAACATTGTCACTGACTCTATGAAAATAAAAGTGAACATCAGAGAATATCATGAACATCCCCATGCACACAAACTAGAAAATCCAGAATAAATGGACAAATTCACGGACACATACACACTCCCAAGACTGAACCAGAAGAAATTTAATCTCTGAAAAGACCAATAATGAGCTCTGAAATTGAGGCAGTAATAAGTATCCTACCAACCAAAAAAAGCCCAGGACAGGACACATTCACAGCCATTCTACCAGATGTACAAAAATACTGAAATTATTCCATAAAACTAAGGAGGAGAGACTCTTCCTTAACTTATCCAATGAGGCCAGTATCATGCTGATACCCAAACATGGCAGAGATACAACCAAAAAGAAAACTTCAAGTCCATATATTTGGTGAACATTGAAGCAAAAATCCTAAAAAATAAAAAAATACTTGCAAACCAATTACAGCAGCACATCAAAACGCTTATTAACCAGGATCCAAAGTAAGCTTTATCCCTTGGATGAAAGTTTGTTTCAACATAGACAAGTCAATAAATGTGATTCATTGCATAAACAGAACTAAAGACAAAAGCCACATTACTATCTCAATTATTGGAGAAAGTCTTTTGGAAAACTACAAACCACTGCTCAATGAAATAAGAGAGGACACAAACAGATGGAGAAACATTCCATGTTCATGGTTAGGAAGAATCAATATCGTGAAAATGGCTATACTGCCCAAAGTAATTTACAGACTCAATGCTATTCCCATCAAGATACCATTGACTTTCTTCACAGAACTGGAAAAAAACCACCTTGAACTTCATATGGAACCAAAAGAGAGCCCACATAGCCAAGTCAATTCTAAGCAAGAAGAACACAGTGGGAGGCATCACACTACCGGACTTCAAACTATACTACAAGGCTACAGTAATCAAAGCAGCATGGTACTGGTACCAAAACAGAGATATAGACCAATGGAACAGAACAGAGGCATCGAAGGCAACACAATATGTCTACAAGCATACAATCTTTGATAACCCTGTCAAAAACAAGCAATGGGGAAAGGATTCCCTGTTTCATAAATGGTGTTGGGAAAACTGGCTAGCCATGTGCAGAAAGCAGAAACTGGACCCCTTCCTAACACCTTACACTAAAATTAACTGCAGTTGGATTCAAGGCTTAAACATAAGACCTGGCACCATAAAAACCCTAGAAGAAAATCTAGGCAAAACCATTCAGGACATAGGAGTAGGCGAGGACTTCATGACCAAAACACCAAAGGCATTGGCAACAAAATCCAAAATAGACAAATGGGACCTAATCAAAACTCCACAGCTTCTGCACGGCAAAAGAAACAGTCACTAGAGTGAATCGGCAACCAACAGAATGGGAAAAAATGTTTGCAGTTTACCCATTTGACAAAGGCCTGATATCCAGAATTTATAAAGAACTCAAACAGATTTACAAGAAAAAAAACAAACAAGCC
Organism: Leontopithecus rosalia; assembly: GCA_028533165.1. NCBI lineage: Eukaryota > Metazoa > Chordata > Mammalia > Primates > Cebidae > Leontopithecus > Leontopithecus rosalia. Next base: position 27,563,573 of record CM052650.1, on the reverse strand, counting down.
CATTCAAAAATGGGCAAAGGATATGAACAGACATGTTACAAAATAAGACATACATGAGGTCAACAAACATATGAAAAAATGCTCATCATCACTGGTCATTAGAGAGATGCAAATCAAAACCGCATTGAGATACCATCTCACGCCAGTTAGAATGGCGATCATTAAAAATCTGGAGACAACAGATGCTGGAGAGGATGTGGAGAAATAGGAACACTTTTACACTGCTGGTGGGAGTGTAAATTAGTTCAACCATTGTGGAAGACAGTGTGGCGATTCCTCAAGGACTTAGAAATAGAAATTCCATTTGACCCAGCAATCCCATTACTGGGTATATATCCAAAGGACTATAAATCGTTCTACTATAAGGAC
>CM052650.1:27530411-27562704 GCA_028533165.1 Leontopithecus rosalia | reverse complement strand
AGACCAATGGAATAGAACAGAGGCATTGGAGCAACACAACATATCTACAACCATACAATCTTTGATAACCCTGACAAAAACAAGCAATGGGGAAAGAATTCCCTGTTTAATAAATGGTGTTGGGAAAACTGGCTAGTCATGTGCAGAAAGCAGAAACTGGACCCCTTCCTGACACCTTACACTAAAATTAACTCTAGATGGATTAAAGACTTAAACATAAGACCTGGCACCATAAAAACCCTAGAAGAAAATCTAGGGAAAACCACTGAGGACTTAGGAGTAGGCGAGGACTTCATGACCAAAACACCAAAAGCATTGGCAACAAAATCCAAAATAGACAAATGGGACCTAATCAAACTCCACAGCTTCTGCATGGCAAAATAAATAGTCACTAGAGTGAATCAGCAACTAACAGAATGGGAAAAAATTTTTGCAGTTTACCCATCTGACAAAGGGCTGATACCCAGAATTTACAAAGAACTCAAACAGATTTACAAGCAAAAAACAAACAAGCCCATTCAAAAATGGGCAAAGGATATGAACAGACATGTTACAAAATAAGACATACATGAGGCCAACAAACACATGAAAAAATGCTCATCATCACTGGTCATTAGAGAGATGCAAATCAAAACCACATTGAGATACCATCTCACGCCAGTTAGAATGGTGATCATTAAAAATCTGGAGACAACAGATGCTGGAGAGGATGTGGAGAAATAGGAACACTCTTACACTGCTGGTGGGAGTGTAAATTAGTTCAACCATTGTGGAAGACAGTGTGGTGATTCCCCAAGGACTTAGAAATAGAAATTCCATTTGACCCAGCAATCCCATTAAGGAGTATATATCCAAAGGACTGTAAATCATTCTACTATAAGGACACATGCACACGAATGTTCATTGCAGCACTGTTTACAATAGCAAAGACCTGGAACCAACCCAAATGCCCATCCATGATAGACTGGACTGGGAAAATGTGGCACATATACACCATGGAATATTATGCAGCAATCAAAAATGATGAGTTTATGTCCTTTGTAGGGACATGGATGAATCTGGAGAACATCATTCTCAGCAAACTGACACAAGAACAGAAAATGAATTACCGCATATTCTCACTCATAGGCAGGTGATGAACAATGAGAACACATGGACACAGGGAGTACTACACACTGAGGTCTATTGGGGGAAATAGGGGAGGGACAGCGGGGGGGGTAGTGGGGGAGGGATAGCCTTGGGAGAAATGCCAAATGTGGGTGAAGGGGCAGAAGGCAGCAAAACACACTGCCACGTGTGTACCTATGCAACTATCTTACATGTTCTGCACATGTACCCCAAAACCTAAAATGCAATAAAAAGAAAAAAGAAAAAAAATAAGTTTGTAAATGAAGCAATAAAATTTTAAAAGCCATAGACTGAAGAAATCATAATAGTGTTACATTAATAAATTTTAATAAAAATATTACATATTAACAGATTTTAAGAAAGAAATGCAAATAAGAGAAAAATGAATGAAATTAAATGCCTAAGTACTGTCCCCCAAAAAAGAACAGAAAATTTAACCAAAAAACTCAAAGGAATGTTATAAAGAAATAAGAATAGCCATTGATGTTATACTATACACAAAATTAATATAGGAATATTTGAAAATTTAGGAATGTTTGTACAATTAACAATCACTAGAAAGTTTAAAGAAAAAGTAACAAAACAAAAAATTACCAGCCTCAGTAACAAAATAAAACCATCATAGATTCCCCCATACATTAAGAAAAAAACAGTAAAAATTATTTTTTATATATGCTAATTTTGATTAAATGGACACATATCTGTAAAATAACATGCAATATATTTTGAGAGAAGTAGAATGAAAATATCTTAAGCGTAATCTATCTGTTAAAGTTTTAATATGTAATTTACTTTTTTAAAGAAGATTCTAAAATTAAATGGCATGATAAAAAGGAATGACTGGAAAAGTAAAGCATTAGTAATACTATTATGGGCAAAATCAAGTAATTTTCAATGTGACTTTATTTACATTGAAGAAGAGCACACATTAAACACAGATTTTTACAGAGCATAAAAATGTGGAAAACTTTCATTCTTGTTTTATTAAAGCAGTATATCCCCGGTAACCACACTAATTGAGAACAACATTGCAGGATATTCCTTTTTCTGAACAAGGATGCAAAATACAAAATAAAATAACAGCAAGTCATATTAAGCATCATGTCAAAAGGATCATAATAATAATATGTCTCTTAAAAACTTGCAAAGTTTATTTAACCTGTGAAAAACAAACAATAAAGATATCCATAATAATAATACAAAGAGAAATAGGATCACCTTAAAAGATGTAGTAAAGTCACTTGATAAAATCAAAAATCTATTTTAAATAAAATGTTTAGTAAAATGGAGAAAGTGACTTAATCTGATAAAGAAAATCTACAAAAAGAAGCAAGTTTTATATTTAGTGATAAAATATTGCACACTTTTCCATTGGCCAGGCTATAGCCCTGTATCAGTACTTATATATAGTATTTTCCTGGAAGTCTTAGTAAAAAAAAAGAGAGATAAATCAATTTTAAAAGGAAGGATTGGAAAAGTAAAATGTTAATACTATTATTACGGTTAAAACCAAGTATTTTTAATGTGAATTATACCTTGTACTTTCAAAGGAATGTAAGTAATATTCAATAAATCATCAATGAACAAAAATATATATTTTATATATTAGAAGGAGTCATTAGACAATTAAATTTAATATAATACTATTACAAAGCAGAAAAACATTAAATACCTAGGAATACATCTAATGAAAATGTAAATCTTTGCATAGAAATTTATAAACTATTAAGAAAAATACAAAGAAATTGTTATTTTAAAGGTTATGATTTAGGAGAACCAAGCAAGCTAGGGAGTGAAGCCGAGAAGCCAAAGTGATAGCTGATGCTGAAAAATGAAGGAATTATCAATTTGACTAATTATTTAAAGAGGTGATGGAGGAGATAAAATTGCACATTTACGGTAGGTCGGCAGGAATAATATCTCCTACTATTGATAAAACATAGAAAGTGTTAATCCCTGAGAAAACAGGAAAAAAAATACAGAAAAAACAAGTATGCCATCTACAGATGAGGACAGGTCTAGAATCCAAAAGTGAAGACTCAGGGAACAGTTCTTTCTTTAGGAAGGAAATCATCTGTTGAGAATGAGGTAGGGGGAATTGTGATTTCCAATTTGGGTAGTGAGATGAATTAGAGATGTTCAGAACTTGTGACTCTTAAATTCAGATGTTTATTTTTCATCCCCTTGAGTTCAAGCTGGTCCTGTGACTATTTTAGCAATAGAATACATCAAAGTGACATTATTTCAGTTTTACCCCTATCCTATAGAAGGACTTGTATGTCAGCTTTCTGATTCTTGGAATACCCACTTTAAGGAGTTTTTCTACTAGAACCAGCTGTCATATTGCAAAGAAGCACAAGCCACCACCATGTGGAGAAATCTACATGGAGAGGAACACAATCTCCCAGTCAACAGCCTTCAGCTTTGCTTCCAATTAATAGTCAGTACCAAATTGCCAGACATGAGTGACCCATTTTGGAAACGAAGGCACGAGATCTATTTGAACTTCCCCAGCTGATAACTGAGAACAGAAGTAGTCCCCAGTAACACTTGCCCCAAATGCAAAACTGCAGGCAAAAACAATGATGTGTCTTTTTTCCTTCTTTCTTTCTTTCTTTATTATTTTTGTTTGTTTTTTGTTTTGTTTTGCTTTACCTTACAAAGTTTTGGAATGCTTTTTGGTACAATACATAACTGAAACACATATCAAGAGAACGTTTGAAACAGTCTCATGATGAGTAATATGTACAATCCCCCAGAAACTGAAAAATAGAGAGGAGTAAGAAGTGGAAGAAGTAATACATCATTTAGATACCATCATCAATGAAGTTATTCTCTCTGGGGGAAAAATAATTTGAGATTGAAGGAGAGATCAATAAAAGCTAAAATAAGGAGATTCTGAGGAGATTGGAAATTTAGAGAAATATAGCTGACTTTCACAAATTGCTTTGTTTACCTACACCTTCTGTTCACACATAAGGAACACAAATTATGATTTATGAGAGACAGAAGGTTGCTTTACATATCTACAGACAGTTTTCCTGGACTCAATCTGCCTTTATGGTGAAATGATGTGGCCAATGCCCTGGAAAACTGTCACGTAAGCTTGAGACAGGCCCTTCCCATAATATTTAGTTACAGCCTTCTTATCAATAAATGAATGTAATGCTGAGGGAAAATGTCTGTCTTTATTCACCAGCACACATAGAAATTTAAGATGATATATTTATATTTTTCCTTTAATGAAAGTTTCTTTAAATGAAAATCATATTCTGTAAGAATTTAAAATGCTGCCTTATTTGAAGTAATAGTATTAAATATATTCAAAATAAGTCATTTTAAATTTTAATTTGTAAGCCCTAAACTTAGTATTATGTTCTATATGTACATTGTACATACACACAAACATCCATTTAAAAATTGAACTGATTTATTAAATAAATAATTCTGTGAGCAGTGTAATCTGAAATATAAAAAATAATGCATACTATCTGACATTCACAAATTAGTAACTTTAAAAAATATGTATTTTTAAGAAGATTCTTGAAATTTTTTAAAGTACCACATTTAGAAATTCAAAGAAGTTTCACATTAATTTTTAATCATAAAGTAGATTTTATAATTCCCAAATATTACTTTAAAATGAGGTGGATGCTGTTTTAAATTGTAGGTAAAGAGGTGTAGAGTGGGTAAAAGATATGTCGCAGATTTTTGCAAGTAAATATTTACATACATTTTACCTATATACTCTTCTGCTGCTGTTATCCTCTTGTGGAATATTGGGATATGTAAAGAAAGCAGGTTGAGCATGAAGAAAAAAGAATGCTCAAATATCTGAAGATGAGTATCTAGACAAGAGTTGAATGTTTTGATAAATGTATTCTTCTACTTTTGAGAGTTCCTACTCCATGTACTTGTCTATTTCAAAATTTTTCAGTTTTTCTTCCTTCACATACTTAACTGTTCTACATTGAGCTATGCCCTCAACTCTCAACTCTATTTCCAGATTCTAAAACGCTTAATGGCTTACTTTGTCACACACAACGGTGTTTGGTCAATGAATGAGAAAAGGCTGATTTTTTTAAGGATGTATCTCATTTCAAGTTCCTATTTTCTTCTTGTGAGGTGAGCAATTTGATTCAATTCTGTTTGTTATTTTAAAGTAAAGAAAGATATACACTGTTTTCATCTAGTAATGTCACAAGCTACCAAATTTATGAAGTCTGAAAAGATTTTTATTCATGAATACATCAAATATCTAGTATATGCCATCTACTGAGCATATACTAGAATTTAAGAAATGAGTAAAACATGTTTTCAACTTGAAGGAATTTATGCCCTGGTATTGAAGCATAAAATGCTAGCATAGTAATACCCAAGTAGAAGGAGTGCTTTAGGTGCTACCTTAGGTCTATGGAAGCAGAGATAGATTGACTTTAGGGTTAGGAATCATGTCATCAAAGAAATTATTTAAACAGGAACGTTAAAGCACTGATGTTATTCTTGAGGACTTCAACTTCATGATCTAATCACCTCCCAAAGGCCTCACCTCTTAATGCCATCACTTTGGAGGTTTTGAATTTAGCATATAAATATGGGAGGAGGGACACAAGCATGCAATCCAAACAATTGCAATTATGAAGAATAAATTGGCTCAGCCTTTAAACACTAGCAACATGAATGATAGTAGGAGGTATCAAGACTTTTATACAAATGCAATTAGTTTATATTATATGAACAAAGTTATATTATATTATCATATAATATAAACTAATATAAAATTAGTTTATATTATATGAACAAAGTTATTGAAAGAAAGACACCAAAGTCTACTGGAAGCTGGCAACACAGCTCATCAATGTACTATTCATTGTAAGAAGTGCAGAAATATTGGAGTATGTGATTTCTGTATCTCTTTCTCTCTATCTGTCTGTTTAGTTTACTGATCATATGCAGCATTTGCTTAATGACAACAAAAGTCAGCAGAAAAACAGTTGGGCTTACCAAAGACTTTTTCCTCTGCAATGCTCTGCTGTCGCTGGGCATTTTCACTTATAGTATCATTTTCACTGCTTTTAAACTCTAGGTTAGTACAATATCTCACTTATGAATAGGACCGTTAGAATTAAATAAGCCTCTAATCAATTCTTGGATGTCCACAATGGTCCAATCTTTAGGATACCCACCTGGCAAATGTGTACCTAACAGAGATGCATGGGAATTAAATGAAGTCATAAAAGAAAATCAGTTATCACAGTGTCATATTAGACATAGGGCAGAAAGAAATTGCTATAGTACTGTTTTTGGAATTTTTTTTTCCTTCCATTTATCTTGCAGGATGTGGGTTTAAAGCTATGTATTTTGGCCCTCTGCCTTACCATTTTTGTGTATGCACATTTTATTCTTCTATTTGTATGTCTAAAGCTGTTTTCTACTCTTTACTAGTAATCTTAAATATTTTTATTCTTAACTTATAATTACTTTTAAATCTCTCTCTCTCCCTCACAGCTCTCCACTGCCATCTCTCATCATTACCTATTTTGGGCTATTTTGAGTTATGACATCTGATGTTATTTAACATATATGCTTGTTTGTACTTTACACTCATCACTTTACAGGATTGTAAGCATTTAAATTGTTTTATACTTGCCTCATTGTATTTATTTCTTTTACACTAATAAATATTCAAATGAATGTGTAATGTATCTACCTTCTAACTTTCCTTGGAGAATGAAGTTCAACTCATGCCCAATTCTTTCTTTTCTGTTTTTCTAAGATTGCTGAAAAGTGTTTGATGTTTTTATGTTCCTGTATCCATGGTCTTATCCTATAATAAAATATTAATTGAAGTCCTTCCCTCCTTTTTCCTTTGTTATTATTAACACTGTGCTTTATTTTTTATCCTTTTATTTATGATTAGGTCTTTCTTAGATGATTTTACTTATCGTTAATTTGTGTGGGCAACCTGAAGTATTTGTCTAAATGAAAACAGATCCCTAAGAGTCTGATAATTCATATTTGAATCTAATTTCTTACTGTTCCCTTCACAATATGTTCAAGGCTTACTGATTATATTTTGAAAACAAAGGACGTGCAGTGCAACACAATGCTTGATGTTTATTTTGTTAATACGTGGTTTATAGGTAAACAATAATTATAATACACATTCATGTACATTCAGAAACTGGTTTAAAAATTCATTACAACTTACATTGTCAATATACCTTACCAGAAGTCCACAATCTCTTACCAGTATACATTTCTTTTGCTATTCTAGTTTTATATAATAATTAGGTTTTATTTGTCCCATTTATATAACCTCACATAACTACCATCTGATATATAAAAGACCTAATTTATTTCATAGGCATATCCTATTCTTCTTGTCTCAAACTTTACCTAGAAACCTGAATTTTTTCCCTCTGAAAACACGTTTGGGTCTACAGAAAAAGTGAGATTCAGGTAGGTTTTCAAACACAAATGGAAAGAAGCAGAAGAAAAAAGGAAAGAAGAGGAAAATATTCATTTCAGAAGAAAGAGTATGAACAGTGGTATACAGGTGGACATGCATATTAATTTGAAGAAAGCTCAGGATTATGGAGGTGAGTGGATGGATATAAAGCTGCTCAAATATGCTGAGAGCCAAGCTAATAGAGGTTATTATTTTTTAAGACAAAAAGGAGTGAAGGAAAGGAAGAAAGAGGAAGAAAAGAGGGAGAGAAACGGGAATGTAGCTTTATTCTAAAAATAGGTATTAATAATGGCCGATCAATATTTTGTGTATTTAAGGTGGAGAATGTATATTTTGTGTATTTAAAATGGAGAGCTCTGTAAATATTTATTGAGTTTACTTGTTCCAGATCTGAGTTCAAGTCCCGGATGTCCTTATTAATTTTCTGTCTCATTGAGTCTAAATCTCTTTATGAGTCTTATGCATCTGCTTGTTAGGATCATTAGCTCTTATTGTTGCATTGATCCTTTTACCACTATATCTTTGTTGCTTTGAAATCTATTTTATCAGATGCGAGAATTGCAACTCCTGCTTTTTATTTATTTATTTATTTGTTTATTTATTTTTGCTCTCTATTTGGTTGGTAAATCTTTCTCCATCCCTTTGTTTTAAGTCTTTGTGTATCTTTGGATGTAAAATGGGTCTGGATGTCACGTATCGTTAGGTTTTGGCTGTATCTTTTGATTGGGGGATTTAGCCGACTTAAATTTAGAGTTACTGCCATTTGATGTTAACTGGCTATTTTATCCATTTGTTGATTTAAATTCTTCTTTATGTTGATGCTCTTTACTTTTTGGTATATTTTTAGAAAGACTAATGCTGGTTGTTCCTTTCTGTGTATAATGCTTCTTTCAGAAGCTCTTGTAAAGCTGGCCTGGTGGTAATAAAATCTCTGAGTACTTGCTTGTTCATAAAATATTTTATTTTTCCTTCAATTGTGAAGCTTAGTTTGGCAGGATATGAAATTCTGGGCTGAAAGTTCTGTTCTTTAAGGATGTTGAATATCGGCCCCCACTCTCTTCTGGCTTGTAGAGTTTCTGCTAAGAGATCTGCTGTAAGTCTAATAGGCTTCCCTTTGTGGGTAATCTAACCTTTCTCTCTGGCTCCCCTTAGTATTTTCTCCTTCATTCAACCCTGGTGAATCTAATGATTATGTGTCTTGGGGTTGCTCTTCTTGAGGAATATCTTTGCGGTGTTTTCTGTATTACCTGGGGTTGAATATTGTGCTGCTTTGCTAGATTCGGAAAGTTTTCCTGAATAATATCCTGAAGAGTGTTTTCCAACTTGGATTCATTCTCTTCGTCGTATTCAGGTACACCTATCAAATGTAAATTAGATCTTTTCACATAGTCCCATATTTCTTGGAGACTTTGCTCATTCCTTTTTTTCCTTTTTTTTTAAGTCATTCAGTTTAAACAAATTTACAATTGTTATATTGCAAGAGCTTTAGAGATGTTGACTGCCAAGCTACCAGTGCCACAGGTGAGTGGGATTCTCTGCCCTCCTGTGGAATTGGGTTTTGTTTTGTTTTTTTTTTTTTTGAGTACTTGATTATCTTTTTTTTCCTAGAGTTTTTTAATCTCCTTAGCCTCAAAGGAAGGTCTGTCTTGTTAAAAGCAAGAGAATTGTTGCTGACCCTATTACTAACATCCCAATCCAGATACCTAGTAGCGCCCTTGATACTTTCACCTATTCTGAAACAAATTCACACAAAAACACTACTCTCTATCAAATTTGAGACTCATTTTTCATGATTGTTCCTGAGCTAGATGTACTCTTTTGCTCACAGGGTAACTGAATGCTAGGAAGATGCAAAGCAATGAAGCAACAATTTTGCTGGCTTTTTTATTTCTCACAGCAAACATTTTCATAAGATTGTTGTGGAGGTTACCATTGCAGATTTCATAGGTGACGGAGCTGATGGCTTGATGTACCTCTAGCTGCCTCCCCTTTGTCCATTTGTCTTAATGAACATAGATAGCTACTAAAAGGATTGCCTCTCATCCCCAGGCTTTCTAAATGCTGTAAACTCATAAACCAGGATTTAATGTTAGAAAATGGCTGTGAATCTTTTTGGCTACCTTATGCCTCTCTTTTGGGGTTTTAGTGAGGAAGGTGGTCAAATATCTGGCAGTCAGCACTTGTTCTTCATTGCTGTCTACCAGGCCTGTCTCATGGAAAGGAAGTCCACTTAGAGATATTGTTATCAAGTCTATGCAGCAGGGACTCAGTTATCAGAAACCCTTCTGAACTGCTTAGTAGGGTAATGATTAATCTTTACATAGTGCATAAAATTATTTGTATCACAGACAATGGTAGTAGATTTAGTGGTGCTCAAATTTCGCAAAAATTAAGATTAATGCTTCCCTCCACCTATGTGTGTCATGACAGCATTAGGAAGATTGCATTGTAATAGAAGAAATGCTGCTCCAGGGGCTATGTTTATACATGCAGTGGAATGCTGATTCTATTGATCATTAAAATAAACAGCAATTATTATTCTTATGTGATTTTATATTTTTCAAAACCTCAAATAACTTCTAGAGTAAAGTAAATTTTTCAAAGGTCACTCTGAATGGGAGTGTGACATTTTGCCGGAGAGCCATGTGTCATTTAGCTGTTTAGAAGACAATATTAAAGCTGATTCAGTCTTTCAGCAAATGACAGCTCTCTTGGTCCTTATGATGGAATACATATAACGTCCTTATTGCCTAAATAGTCACATTATACATCACTTTAAATATCTGCATCAATTACTGAATCCATACCGAGCAGATGCCTGCTTTACGCTCAACTCACAGTCTTGATTTTACTATTCAGCTTTTTATTTGTTTGTTTGTAATTGTTGCTATAGTTTTGTTGAAGATGAGTTAAATGAGCTCATAATTTGAATGCCAATGGCTTTCCGTCTAGGACCCAAGCTCTTGCTTGGTTAACATCATCCAGCCTAACTCTAAAACCTGACCTTCGCAATTATTCAATGACTGAATTGTAAAAAGTGAACATTAGGCCCTTTACCACCTTAGCAGTGCCTGGTGCTTGATATTCTTACAGAATAAGAACCTACATCTGTCAGGACTATTCTGTTAGTAATACCAACCTCAGAAATTGTTAACAACTCCTGATGAAGAATCTACTGAAGTAATGTTTCCGAGTTCATAACTTTACAAATTGTGTTTTTAGAATGTATATGTGCTCATTTTATTACAAATTTCAAGGCAGCGAATGATGACTTTTTCCATTTAAGTATACTACATTATTATCAGTTGATTTTCCTGTAGCACTTCTCAGATATATATATATATATATATATATATATATATATATATATATATATATATATAAAGAAAATGTATTTGAAACCTCATGGCAGCTATGGATGTTGTCCTTAAAATACACTCACATGCACAGAAAATTTTGCTAAATGTTTTATGAAATCATAGGCTTTCCATAACCCATCTGAGATCTTTTTAGGGGGCATCACAGATTTTTTAAAAAATCAGATGTAGAATATCTTAACTTATTCCCAATGCAGTCTCACTTTCTTCCCTAGGTAAACTTTAAGAAATGTGTGTTTGATAGAATGCATAGGAATAATCATATAAATGAATATATAAAGTATTTTAAAATATAATTATAGAAAAGTGTCCTTTGTGGCTATAATATTGTAGCACTGCCTGTACCCTGAACTAAATCACCTTGAGGTTATATGTCTGTGGTCTCTCCCAATTAAACATTTCAGAAACACTGATATGCAGCCAATATTGCAGATAGTCTTAAAATGTTATTTTCTCTATATTCAGATAGCAATGCTTAGATATTAATATTAGATTATAATGCAAAGATACTAATATTAGTTCAATTTAAAAAGTGATCTAATTATGGTTAGAAATAAAAACCAGGAGAAAATCTTGGATTGAATGAAAGCAAAGTAAATGTATACATTTAAGAGATAGTAAGTGTTTATGAAAACTCATTCTATCACAAGATCACACTGTCATTATTAGTACTCTAAAACTGGCATATAATTTTGCTTTTATTAACAGAGATCTAGGATAATTATTCTAAAGGTGCTGAAGAAAACATGTTGTGTGCTGTAGATCTGAAAATACATAGAGTAAGAGAGCAAATGGACTATGATTTCCATATCTTGTGTGAAGTGAAACGGCAATGTGACATAACAAAGCAGTAAGTCAAAAAATTCTACATCCATACAGAATTTTGACTGAGTGGTTAAAGAAAAAAATGTCTTCAGTTTTAACATGGCCTTTCTTTAAACCTGTAGCAATTATTTTGTTTTTTTTATATTCTTCTTGTATATAGATTAGGGTTTGGAATGGGTTTATGATATAGATATATGAAATAAAGTAACCAAGATGGTCATATCATATTTGTAAGTAATGTCCTACTGTATATCTACATTGCTAAAAATTGTGGTCAGATAAATCAGTGGCTAGTACCATAGGGAGCAAAGCCAGTGTAGAACAGTAGATGCTAACTCTTAACCAAGAAGGCTTCAACAAGAAGGTGACTTTAGAGAATCTTTTACTCTTCAACAAATATTTGAGAATAATTTTGTCAGTTGAAATCCCCAGAGAAATGGCATTTGGGTCATATTATTTTTGAATAACAGTATTGTTTTATATATATATATATATATATATATATATATATATATAATATTTATATATGGATATGATCTACAACACATGTAGAATAGCCCTCCCAAAAATAATTTTTGTCTAAGTATATGTTTCACTGTTCAGAAGGCAATTCTTCCAGAGTGTCATTTGTAATGTTTATTTACATTAATTTTATATCTCAGACTAATGGCTTTAAAACCTGAATAGGCATCAGAATTATGTAAGTAACCAAAAAATACAGCTTTCGAAGCTCTACTGTGATCTATGAAATCAACTTTTGAAGACTGTAATTTTAATCAATTCAGAAACTCTCTTCCATTTAATATGTATTTCTTCTCTGTTAATTTGTTCCTTCTGGAAGATTTACAATGTTTGTATTTTTTTAATTAATACACTGGCATTAGGTTTTTGATTATATTTACATCTTGTATTGTTTCTGAGTTCTGGGACAATTTTGGGATTACCCTTTTATTTCAGTCTTTATTTTCTTGGGTATTCAGTATGCTGTTTACTACCTTATTTGAATGCTTTAAATTTATTGAATGAACTTTGCAGATGATCAAGCACTTTTCTGATTTCAGACTGGGCCCATATGCAAATTCATATCTTCTGAATCTGAAACAAGAGAATATATGAGATATATGAGTTTCTCTTAAAATATTTATTTGCTTGAGAATTGCACAAAGTTGTTTTGTGAATAAATTTAGCCCTGTGCTTCTAGAGTATCCCCTGTCCAACTAAACTGTTCATAAGTGAGAACAACTTCTGTGTGGGCCTGTGTCCTGGTTAGACTTTTGTGATGGCAAAGAACTTATCAGTCATTGCTATACCACACTTGACTATTGATACATATTACTTAGCAAGCTAACACAAGTGCATTTTGTGTATTGTCAAAGACATTTGATGAAAATACCCAAAAGTTACAAGAAATATTCACTTAAAGATTAATATAATAAATCATCTAAGTTTTCAAACTTTTTATGCCTAATTTTGAGAAAGCTTCATTTTTAATGACATTTGTTGAACTTTACAGATTTGCATGTGTTTATTTGTCCTGAAGCATTCAGTCATTGACTTACCTTGATAGCATGGTATGAGAAATATTCTCATTATTGAGTTTAGCATCAGATCCTCTAGGTTCATTTATTTTTTTATAATTGGCCAAATATCCTTTTTTTTAAGCTTGGATAATCAGTATGTGCATGTGAATACACTATATATATATATATATATATATATATATATATATATATATGTGTGTATACATATATATATATGTATATATATATACATATATGTATATATATAATTATTCAAAAGGTGCCAAAGAAAACATGTTGGGTGCTATAGATCTGAAAATATATAGTGTAAGAGAGCAAATGGACTATGATTTCCACATCTTGTGTGAAGTGAAACAGCAATGTGAAATAACAAATCAGTATACACACACATACACACACACACACGTAGATATATATGTAACATTTACTATGTAATATAACATATTTCTTTACTGATTAATTTGTTAATAAACCCTGGTTGTTTCCATATCTTGGCTATTATAAATAATGCTGCAGTAAACATAGCCATGCAGATATTTCTTTAACGCATTGATTTTCAATTCCTTTGGAAATATACCAGGAGTAGAATTACTGGATATCATAGTGGTCATATTTTCAGCTTTGGGGAACCTCTATACTATTTTCCATAATGGCTGGACTAAATTAAATTTTTAGCCATTTTAAAATGTATCATATTTATTCCATGTGTGAAGAAATCGAAGTAATCATTCACTATAAATTAATGTTTTTATTTTGACAATTATGCTTTGCCTGTGCTATTGATTTTAAATTTCTTAAAACTGATTCTATTTCCCTCTTTGCTTTGGCTACCATGGAGTCAAAGGCAAAATATACCACATTGCACATATTTTCTGAGGTGTTTTGATTACCTATCTTATCTAGGGTTTGTTTTTCTTTTTCTATTTTCATTTAATTTCTCTTGATTCCCTTTTGTCATTGTTTTATCTTCTTGCCCATCATGTAGCTTTGGCATTCACTCAAACTAATTTATATTGAAGTAAGATACACATACAAATACAATATTTTTTTCCCACAGCTGGATTGTTCATTTTCTACAAGGTACCAAAGTTGAGGCCACCTTCCCATGTCAGCCCCAGGCACAGAAAATATTGTTTTACTAATTAAATAATTGTTTATAGAAGAAAGGTGTGATCAAAAATTATTTCTCTTAAAGATGTACATTGAGCCTCTAGTTTTTTTAACTAGAAATAACTTTTTATGACCTACAGATTAATGGGTCAAATGTGGAAGGAATATGTGACTTAATTTAATGACTGAGAAAGGTTAATGGAAAGGATATGAATACCTTTCAAATTAGTAAATAGCAGCTATCAGAATTTAGAGTAAAAAAACTGTCTAATGTTTGATAGCTTTTTAATAAAAGATTATTTCAGGCAATATACATTTACTATTTCATCTTGACCTGATTCACTTACTAAGTGATGGGGTGCATTTGATAAATATAATGTCTGGATAAATTAAATATATTCAAGTATTTAATTTATTCCACCCAAATTTATCCCAGAATATTATGTTTACAGGTATATTACGATTATATATATGAACAAAATATTCTGGGCCTACCTGATGGGGGAAGGTCAGAGGAGGATGACAGTTAAAAAACTACACATAAGGCATGAACCTCAACACCTGGTGATGAATTTATCTGTACACTGAACACCCACAAGACACATGAATTTACTCTTGTACCAAATCTGCACATGTACACTCTGAAACTAATTGTTGAAAATAAATAAATAAATAAAAATGAAAAATAAATAAAATGTGAGGCTCTAAAATATAAATAAATAAATATAATAAGTTATGCTACTACTATATTGCTATTACAGTCTGTATTTTCACATTTGCTGTTTGATGATGTAATCTGGCATATTTAAATTTTATCCCTTTCCTCATCTAATAACTTAGAATCATAAATCTTTTATATTTGAAAAATGTGTTATATTTATATTTTAAATATCAACATGATTGTTGTATTTTAAATATATTTTTATATTAAATATAATATGTTTATATTTATGTTATGTTTATACTTATGAACATAATATTCTGGAATAAATTGGTATGGGAAGCAAAGAGATTGGTTTAAGACTTCTAACAAATAATAATAGAAAAATAAATCTCATTCAGGTAATACTAATTCCATGAATAATAATAATAACAGTAACAGTATTATTATTTAAAACTTACCATGTCCTAGACACTATTCTAAGCACTTTGACTGTGTTAAGTTAGTTAATTTTTACAGCAACTCAGTGAGGTAGGCATTACTACCATCATCTCTATAATAATGCCTTTAAATGGACTTCCTTTCCATGAGACAGGTATAGCAAAGAGCAATGAAGAACAGGTGCTGACAGATATTTGATTACCTTCCTCACTAAACCCCCAAAAGAGAGGCAAAATGTAGCCAAAAAGCCTGAGTATAAATGTAAGTCTGTTGGACTAGAAATGTAATGCTCAACAATGAGATAATTAATTATCCAACCCACAGGAAAGACCATAATTTTCCTTAAACACTTACGGTTGTGGCCAAATGACGATCTTGCACTAAATTTGTTTCTATATATCTTAAGATGACAGAACTTGATCATGTTTGTAACTAGAATTCTGATACTTGCTTTGATTTTGCTATTCAGTAGCGTATTAGTGGTCCTAACGTCATTAAAAAGAATAGGACTGCTGGGCACGGTGGCTCACACCAGTAATTCCAGCACCTTGGGAGGCCAAGGAGGTGGATCACCTGAGGTCAAGAGTCCGATATCAGCCTGGCCAATATGGTGAAACCCTGTCTCTACTAAGAATACAAAAATTAGCTGGGCGTGGTGGCGGGTGCCTGTAATCCCAGCTACTCTGGAGGCTAAGGCAGGAGAATCACTTGAACCAGGGAGGGGGAGGTTGCAGTGAGCCAAGATCACAGCCATTGCATTCCAGCCTGTGTAACAAGAGTGAAACTCCAACACACACACACACACACACACACACACACACACACAGAGAAAGAACGAAAAAAAGGGGGTTGCAAAAGTATCACAGTGGAAAGATATTCAGACACATGCAAGTATTTTCTATTTTTATTTTGCACTGATTTAACACATTATGGGTAAAATTGTATAAAACCATTACATTTCAGTGAAAAATACATACATTTAGACTTCAGTTTATGAAAAACAATAGAATGTATAAGGATGTAAATCATCCTCAACGTATGGAGTGTTCTAACTGATCACTTAACTGTCAACAACATTTGAATAACTCCAATATCCCAGCAGCAGAGTAACAAAACATAGATAAATATACACAGGGTTTAGTAGACAAAGAGATTAATTTTTCATGATTCTTCATGAAGTCTTGGCCCTCAAATAAAGGAGAAAAAAAAAAGCATTGTGAAAAAAAGTATTTTTTTTGCATTTTCACTTTAGATATTTAATACTTGCCACATTTGGAATCACTGCTGATATGGCTACATGAGCCAATTACCTTTATATGGGTTTAAGAGGACTATTTATATAATTTGATACTATAAAACTTTCTCAATACAAAAAATCTGGAAAGACTTACAACAAAGCATCACTCTAAGTGAAATAGTTAATTCATTCCTTATCCATTTATAAAAGACTATCAGAAAAGTAAAAAGACACGCTTACAGATTTCATATTAATACATGTTCTTTCATGCTGAGCACTTCTAATATGAACAAATGTTATGTCTAACACTTATTGTTGCCTTTATAAATAATTTTTTTAACTTTATCTTTAAATATATAATGCTGTGGCAAACCAAAATGATAAAATGAGGTAAACTTTAAAAAGTTGTCATTAGGGAGTACATTTGGTTTTAACATATTATACTAATGCTATTTAATCCTTTTGTTAAATAAACGCTATGTAAGTTAAAATTAAGAAAACAAAAAAAAAGATTCTAAAGGCCAAGATCTATACAGAGATTTTATATTGCTTAGAAAATATTTCAAAATTTTTAATAACTGTTTAATGCATAGTCATAGTCAATACCATATACAAAATGGTCATGCTTCCTTGCAGTGTGGCAAATACTTCACCTGGGGGTAAACTATGTTTTAGTAAGATGATGTATATAAATGGTTACAACAAGAAGTCAGAAAAGTTGGAGAAATGAGAGGCAATATAAATTTGTGATTATGAGGTTAGACTCTGGAGTTTTTATACTTGAGTAGAATTCCAGGTGAACTGTTTTCAGTCATTTACATAACTTCTGTACTTTGTTCTTGTTTTCTAATCTGTGAGATGGAGTCAACAATCATTCCCATGTCATGAACTTTTTGAATATGAAATGAATTTATTCTCTTAGAACAGTTCTTACCATATGGTTTTACTGTGTCCCCACCAGAAACTCATCTTGAATTCCCACATGTTGTGGGAGGGACTCTGTGGGAGGTAATTGAATCATGGGGGCAGGTTATTCCAGGCTAGTCTCATAATAGTGAATAAGTCTCATGAGGTTTGACAGTTTTAAACAGGGGGGATTTCCCTGCACAAACTCTCTTTGCCTGCTACCATCTACACAAGATGTGACTTGCTCCTCCTTGTCTTCCACCATGATTGTGAGGCCTCCTCAGCTATGTGAAAATGTAAATGCAATAAACCTCTATATTTTATAAATTGCCCAGTCTTAGGTATGTCTCTATTAGCATCATGAAAATGGACTAATACAGTAAACTGGTACCAGGAATGGGGTGCTGATGAAGACACCCAAAAATGCAGAAGCAACTTTGGAACTGGGTAACATGTAGAGGTTGGAACAGTTTGGATGGAACAAAAGAAGACAGAAAAATGTGGGAAAGTTTGGAACTTTCTAGAGACGTGTTGAATGGCATTGACCAAAATGCTGATGATATGAACAAGGAAATCCAGTCTGAGGTGGTCTAATGGAGGATGAGGAACTTGTTGTAACTGGAGCAAAGGTGACTCTTGCTATGTTTTAACAGAGATTGTGCCCACCCTAGAGATTTTTGGAATGTTAAATTTGAGAAAGATGATATAGGGTATTGGGAAGAAGAAATTTCTAAGCAGCAAAGTATTCAGGACGTGACTTGGGTGCTGCTAAAGGCATTTAGTTTTAAAAGAGAAACACAGCATAAGGTTTGGAAATTTTGCAGCCTGACAATGTGATAGAAAAGAAAATCCCATTTTCTGAAGAAAAATCCAAGCTGGCTTCAAAAATTTGCCTAAGTAATGAGGAGCTAAACGTTAATCCCCAACACAACGAAGAAAATGTCTGCAGGGCGTGTCAGAGGTCTTCATGACAGCCTCTCCCATTACAGGCCTGAAGGCCTGGGAGGAAAAAGTGGTTTTGTGGGAGGGGCCCAGGGTCCCCATGCTGTGTGCAGCCTAAGAATTTGGTGTCTAATGTCCCAGCCACTCCAGCCATAGCTGAAAGAGGCCAACATAGAGTTCAGGCCATGGCTTTAGAGGGTAGAAGCCCCAAGTCTTGGTAGCTTCCACATGGTATTGAGCCTGCAAGTGCACAGAAGTCAAGAATTGATGTTTGGGAACCTTCACCTAGATTTCAGATAATGCATGGAAATGCCTGGATGCCCACACCAAAATTTGCTGCAGGGGCTGAGCTCTCATGGAGAGCCTCTGCTAGGGAAGTGAGGAAAGGAAATGTGAGACAGAGCCCCCACACAAAGTTTCTATTGTGGCACCATCTAGTGCAGCTGTGTGAAGAAGGCAACATCCTCCAGATCCCAGGATGATAGATCCATTGACAGTTTGCACTGTGAACCTGGAGAAGCTGTAGACACTCAACACTAGCCCATGAAAGCTGCCAAGTGGGAGGCTATACACTGCAAAGCCACAGGGGTGGAGCTACTCAAGACAATGGGAGCCCACCTTTTGCATCTCAAGATGATGGGAACCCACCTCTTGCATAAGTATGACTTCAGTGTGAGACCTGGAGTCAAAGGAGATCATCTGGACTGCCACACTGGCTTTCAGACTTTCATGGGGCCTGTACCCCCTTTGTTTTGGACAATTTCTCCCATTCAGAAGGGCTGTATTTACCCAATGCCTGTATCCAATTGTATCTAGGAGGTAACTAACTTGCTTTTGATTTCACAGGCTCGTAGATAGAAGGAACTTGCCTTGTTTCAGATAAGACTTTGGACAATGGACTTTTAAGTTAAGACTGAAAAGAGTTAAGACTTTGGGGGACTGTTGGGATGCATGATTGGTTTTGAAATGTGAGGACATGAGATTTGGGAGGGGCCAGATGTGGAATGATATGATTTGGCTGTGTCCTCACCCATATATCATCTTGAGTTCCCAAACGTTGTGGTAGTGACCTGGTGAGAGGTAATTGAATCACAGGGGCGTGTCTTTCCCATGCTATGCTTGTCATAGTGAATAGGCCTCATGAGCCCTGATGGGGAAGAATGGGGGAGTTTCCATGCACAAGCTCTCTTTGCCTGCTGCCATCCACATAAGATGTGACTTGCTTCTCTTTGCCTTCTGCCATGGTTGTGCAACCTCTGCAACCATATGAAACTGTAAGTCCATTAAACTTTTTTCTTTTATGAATTGCCCAGTCTTGGATATGTCTTTATCAGCAGCATGAAAACTGACTAATATAGCAGGGCACATAGCTCTACATGAATTTTTGCTTTATTGTTATACCTGAATATCTGTTACAGAAAGATTGTAATTCATAAAATGAGTGCAGAAATCGATTTCAACAGCAAACATTGTAGCCAAGAGCATATGAAATATTCATGCCAGTAGAGGGATGTTGAGCCATCTTGGAGACTAAAACCACCTTTGTTAAAGGAAAAAAATAAAATAAGATTTACTGAAAACTTAGCATATACTAGACACTTTGCATGCATAATTTTATGTAATTCTCCCTATGATACAGCAAGCTTGAAGTAATTTTTACCATTTCATAGAAAATAATACTAAAAAAATTAAATTAGGCCGGGTACTATGGCTCATGCTTGTAATCCCAGCACTTTAGGATGCCAAGCTGGGCAGATCATGAGGTCAGGAGATTGAGACCATCCTGGCCATGGTGAAACCCTGTCTCTACTAAAATACAAAAAATTAGCCAGCCATGGCAGCACATGCCTGTATCATGTACTCAGGAGGCTGAGCCAGGGGAATTGCTTCAATCCGGGAGACAGAGGTTGCAGTGAGCCAAGATCGTGTTACTGCACTCCAGCCCGGCAAAATAAAAAGACTCTGTCTCAACAACAACAACAACAAACTTAAAATGAGTCACCAGTATTTTCCGTGCCCATAAAATTCAGCCAGTATATAAACTAATAACACATATCTGATTCTAACTTATGTACTGCTTTCATGTGTTTTCACTTAATGGTATAATTTGTGTCTCCTTATAGAAATGCATGTAGTGTCCTACTCAAACCCTGTTATTTGAATGATTTTAAGATTTCACATAGATTGTGCCTGTCTCTGGGAGCAGACTTTTTAATTGTCTTTCTAAGGCACCTAATGCTGCTTTGTCTTATGGAAGGCAAAAATGATTGTATCCATTAATGCATAGATTAATTTAGAGGTAAAAATACATATGAACAAACAAATTATGAGGTGGCTCTTCCCAAAAGAAATTGAGTTTCTTCCTTTCCAACTCCTTCCTTATATTGCCCCTTAATTTCAAACCCATTTTAGGCACAAGACTGTAAAGTTGTTCAGGTGCAAGCGACAGATAGAGAGTAATCAAAGGAGAATCACACTTAGATGAGAATGTCCTAATACTAGAAGAAGAAACCTGATTCACAATCGTGGGGTGTTAAAACTTGAATTCATTTCTCAGACAAATCATGAGTAGTTTCTGGACAGGGTTTCTTTCCTCTTCCTTGAGAAATCATGAATGACTAGAAAAGATGACCAGATATTGAAAAACTAAGATTTTTTGTATCCAAATTTAATCTGACGATTGCCATTACTTTGTGTTAAATTAATCATTAAACATGTTTTGGGCTTCTTAGAATATTAAAGTTTTATAACCAGACTGAATGCACCATCTTGCTACTCTTGGTGTAATAGCTCTGAATAATTTTACAACACAGTTTCAAAGCTTTGTGCCAGGGTTTCTAGAGAAAGAAACTTTATTCAGGCTTATATTAAATATTTCAGTGAGTTTCATATGGATTAAATGATGGGAGGAAAACGTATTTCCAACTTGTCTTCTTTTCTTCTCCTGTCTTAATGAGAATGAACTTCATTCTTAGCACTCACATATGTCAAGAGCCTCATCCTACCCCAGTGTGAACAAGACACTCATTCTGCTTGATTAAAGTGAATTTCACAATAATCTATTCACTGGGGTCCTGATACTTCGGGATCCCTACTCTTCAGGATCTAGCTTTGATGTTGGAACAACTTTGATGATCCACTCAATAAGAATGAATTGCTATTTGCTTAATGTATAAACTTCCAAAGTACCTGCATGTTGTTGAAATACTTACTCTTCACCCAATGGAAAAAAAAATGAAAATGATCTTGCAATATGTCCATGTTGGAGAAGAGTAAACAGTTTGTATAGCTTGCCCTTTCTGTTCACTTTTTCAAGGCCCTTTTAAATACATCTATATCTTTTCTCTTATGCAAGTCCAATTCTTCCTGTTAGTCCAGGACAATCTAGTCTGTATCATGCCATATTATTGAAAGTTCTGCTATCCTTTCACTGACATAAAGTATAAACACACCTATAGTGTTTTCCCTTTACCTCTTGCCTAGTGCTGTAAGAGCGAATAACCTTATGTAAGGAACCTGGCTTATTTTATGAACTCAAGAAATGTACATGTCCTTGTTCTAATGATTTCTACAAAAAAAAAAACAATGCTCTGAAAGCAA
The DNA here is from genome assembly GCA_028533165.1 of Leontopithecus rosalia. Taxonomy (NCBI): domain Eukaryota; kingdom Metazoa; phylum Chordata; class Mammalia; order Primates; family Cebidae; genus Leontopithecus; species Leontopithecus rosalia. The sequence goes on along the minus strand of CM052650.1, from coordinate 27,540,464 downwards.
TACAAAATTCACTTTAATAAAAATATAATCAGACAGCTAAAAATTGTAATGGAATATTCAACCTACTCTGATCAACAAATGTTGTCAAGTGAAACATGTAATTTATTAAAAATATGATAGCAAAAACCAACTACCAAATTATTCTTAAGCAGAAAAATTATTTGACATTTAGGAAAATGCAACCTTTGGAAATCACTTGTCAAACAGTCACATATTCATTTTCAAGGTAATCACTAGTAATTTACAGTGACCACGCATCCCAGACACCATTCTTTTCTGTAACTGGTCACTTGTTTCTTCTCTCATATGTGGGGAGCAGGATTCTTTTGTAGGAAGTCCTTGAAAGTATGAGTCTAGAAGGGAACAGTCAAGATATACGGATAGATTCCAATATAAAACATCTTTAAAATATTTATTTATTAAAACTTGGCACATAAGTTCCAAAAGTATAAGGAAATGTTACATTTTTCACCAATTAGTTACAAGAGTTGTGTCTGTTTTCTTGGCTGTCCGTAAGGCATGATTGCTAAATCAAGTGACACATGTCCTAATGCATTTGAAATATAGGAGGAATAATCTTTTGAAACTTAAAATTAAATGACTATTTTTTTGAAATTTTCTGTATAACAGAGTTAGAAACAGTAAATAGGAGGTAAATAATGGGATTTATTAAAAAATAGTATTTGGAGGTAAAGATAAGCAAAGAAGATACGTTTGTGGTTATACATATATACACACAAAAATACAAAGTCATATAAACTCAGCTGGAAAATTTCAATTCCAATATAATTAATTTTTATTAAAATGTATACCCAACTAATTTTGTCCCTAGGTCAGCACAAGTTCTTACTAAAAATAAAGGTGTATCAAGAAGTTAATGGTTCAAAGACATTCAGCCCTTGTTTACTCCGCTGACACCACCAAAATGAATAATGATGAGACCAGTGATGAGGGTTTTTTGTGATGCAAATTTCCCCATGGTGAGTTGACTATAGTCTTCATGAGTTTATTTCAAAATTCAGCTCCTTTCTGTAGGAAAGCACTATAATGAGATCAACTGTTTCCTTTCTCTAGTCTGGAAAGTGAAATTCCAATTGATCACAGCATGGCTGATTTGAGTCCTTCAGCCATCCTGGTAGTCATTGACTAATATTTCATCTACGCAGAGATTTGCATCTCTTATTATGATGGTCAAAATGAGCAGTAAGACTCCACTGTTGTTTAATTCATTTCTTAGAACACAGAAAATCTGTCAGTTTGTGTTTACTGAAGAAAATATAGGTCATATTTTAATATCAACTATATCTACTTTATAATAATCTGTCTTTTACAATAACATAGTTATCTCATGTATCAAGTGAATTATCCTTTGGACCACTGTGCCTGGCTCCCTACTCATTACCTTTTTAAGCCTCCCATTAGATTAATATGTACCACATTATAATTATTGATAAACAATACTTTCTTCAACTAGAATGTGAGCTCTTGAGGCCCAGGGAAATAAAGAGCTCCAAGACTGGCAAAAATTATAGGACTAGGATAAATCTACCCCTCACAAAAAGTAATAAAGTATCAAATGTATCATGATTGTTCAGTAAAATTTAGAGGCTATAGCTTTAAACTGAGATTCTATGCTAGAACCAAACAGAGCAAATCAGAACAAAGTCACTCGTGTTAATAGTATGAAACTCATATATTCAAACTGAACTTAAGAGCTATCCAGTTTTTTAAAAAAACAGACTCAAAACAACCAATCAAAAAAATGGCTAATTTGGCCAGGTGTCATGGCTCAAGCCTATAATCCCAGCACTTTGGGAGGCTAAGACGGGTTAATCGCCTGAGGTTAGGAGTTCACGTCCATCCTGACCAACATAGTGAAACCCCGTCTCTATTAAAAAACACAAAATTAGGCAGGCGTGGTGGCATGTATGTATGTAGTCTTTGCTACTGTATGTAGTCTTTGCTACTCTGGAGGCCAAGATAGGAGAATTTGCTTGAACCTGGGAGGCGGAGGTTGCAGTCAGCTGAGATCACACCACTATACTCCAGCCTCGGGGCAGAGCAAGATTCCATCTCAAAAAAAGAAAAAAAAAAGAAAGGTTAAGTCAAAGTCAACCCAAGCCAGCATGATAAAGAAGTCTCCTCTGTTTTAACCTATATAAAGAAAGTCACCTGAAATACCTGTTGCTAGTCAATTCTCTTTTTGCACTAAGCTGTTTCATGCAGGTACAGCCTGATTGATAAAGGCTGAGCATTCTGCCATGCCTGATGTAGCTCCTTCTATTTTGTAGATGAACTACTGCCCAACTCGTGAATCACTAATAAAAGCCGATCAGATCTTTAAAATTCAATTTGTTGAAATTTGTTCTTTAATATGATGCAGTTCCTATTATGCACACACACATGCAAACATATTTACACAGAAAGCTAGAATGAAAAAAATGAGATTGACTTTATTAAGAATATCATGTATGTACCCATGGCAATTTTGTGTGGAATTTTGGAACTTAACTGATTACTGTGATCATTAGAGAACTATAATATTTGCAAATATAATATTTGCACAATTATTTCATTTCCCAAATGTGTCTATTGGCTATTTCATATCTTGTTTTGCTTTCTTTTCTCCTAGACTTTCTTTTTTAATAATCTCAAGTTAAAAAAAAAAGAAAAGAAAAGGTGATTGCCAAATATTCTCTTCCTTTTTACTTGATCGAAGGACATTCTGTTCTATTTGAAGGCTGTTTTTCCTCCTCTATCTTTTCTTCTGTCTCTTTGTTCTTTCTCTTTCTCCTCATGCCTTTTTAAAATTTGGTCCTTCAGCAATATCTCCAGTAGACACTATTCTCAGAAACAAGACTACATCGTCAGAGTTACTAGAAACAAACAGAAAGCAAATGAACATAACCTTAAACTAGATTAGATCCTCAAGGAAAAGTCAATGACATGGCATGGAACAAAGTTTCAGAGGAATGAGGTTTTATTTTCCAACTTATACAAAAAGATATTTTTAAAACCCAAAACAAAATTATGAATTACAAGACCGAATTGATATCAACAAATGAAAAGTAAAGCACAAAATGAGGGCAATTACCTGGATAATTGAAGCAAAAGCACATAATTCTGCCTCAGTTAAATCTTTGCTTCACTTGAAAGTAATTTTGGAATTGAATTACCCTCAATGGTCTGATACAATTATTTACTGATTAGTTATACAGGTGGGAGGATTTACTTTATTGTCTCTAAGGACCTCCCCAGGATATAAAAGGACAGGTTTTGTTTTGGTTTGGTTTATTTTCAGATAGGAAAGGTAACTGATGGGAAATATTATGTATTAATGACAATATACTTGTCATTGTTACATTATCCTGGGCCTGGCTATTTCTCAAATCTCTGTTAGTGTGTATCCTACCTCTAACTGTTTATCCTCTTTCCTTCCTATATTAACCAGTTGGAAAATGTAGAGGTCTGGATATTCCCAACAGAGGGAGACAAAATTAAGTTTATGGTTTATTGCTGTTTCCCTTCTTGCTCGCCAACAAATCTGGCCATAAGTAATAATGAAAAACAACATTATGGATTTTCTGCCCTGGATTGGATGCAATTAGCATAGCTCCAATCCATACAGAAACAATCAAGATGATAATTATTATTCTAATTTTGCTGACAAATAAAAGCTCCAATAATTCAAATACCTTACTTGAGATCACATACCACTACATAGACCTTAGGCAGAGGCCAAGTAGGAATTCATTTCTAGGTTTGTCTGAGTCTATTGCTTATGGTATTTCTATTAAACAATATTATTTCTTATATTAATTTTATGATGTCATTAAAAAATCTTTGCTTGTTCTGTTTCCTTAAGAGTAGATGCAGAAAATTGTAACATTTCTGTTAAGGATCAATGGCTTTCAAACATTTTTTAATGTGTTTGCATTTTTAAAAAAGTGGGGGAGTACCTCCACCAATGCATTTTTATTTTTCCTAGGCAGGAACCAGATAAATCATTTCCAAGGCAAATCAGATTGTGCCATTACCTTGCCTGCACAAAAGTCTCCAATGGCCTATCACACTTTGATTGATATCCAGATTGCTGGGATAGAAAACTTCTTGATGATCTGGCTTTTCTCTTTCCCATTTCTTCCTCATAATTCACTCCCCTAGGCACTATTTGTATGCCTTGGTATTTTTCTTTTATGATATTTATATCATAGAGCATTTCTCATAGGTCACTCCTTCACTTTCTTTTGAACTCTCTGTTAAAATAGTACATTTGATCCATTCTAAATAAGACAGTATTTGTGGAATGTGGTGGCTCAAGCCTGTAATCCCAGTACTTTGGGAAGCTGAGGTGGGTTGATCTCCTGAGGTCAAGAGTTGGAGACCAGCCTGGCCAACATGTGAAACTATGTCTCTACTAAAAATATAAAAAAATTAGGCAGGCATGGTGGCACGTATCTATAATCCCAGCTACTCGGGAGGCTGAAGCAGGAGAATCTCTTGAACCCAGGAGGCACGTATTGCAGTGAGGCAAGATTACACCGCTGCACTCCAGCCTGGGCAACAGAGTGAGTCTGTCTCAAAAGAAAAAAAAATAAATAGCATTATTTCAACATGTCTACATCATGTTCTTCTGGCATCTGACTCTGCCTTTGGGCTTCTCATTATACTTTTCATTATCTTAAATTAAGTTATATGTCACGTTTGGGTGCTTATTTTATAAACCATCAACATAAAGCATATTTCTTATATTCTGTGTCTTTGATTCTTTCTATCATCACTTGTTCTCCAGAATCTGTATTGTGCCTGGCCTATGTAATTGCTCATTGAATGTTTCTTATATACAAAAATGTAAATTGCCCTTCCTTACATTAATTATTAATGAAACAATGTTTATTTCTCATACTTTAGATAAATTTTAATATTATTTTTGTACTACACATTGGATTAGATTATCTTACACTCCCAGAGAAGAGAAAACTTTATTTTAAAGAATAGTAAATTGAATTATTGAAACATTGTAAGCTTGTAATTACATTAATATGATCTCTCTATATTTCTCGTCTTCATTTAAGTTTGAAACAATTGACAGTTACCTTGAGTCAGCAGATGATAATTCAATGACCGCCTTTTTTGCCCTGACAAATCTATACAGATGAACCTGACTTGGATGAAGCATAATATGGTTTGCTAATATTGCATCCCAGAAACAGCCGCATCCAACCTTTCACAGGCTGAGCTGGACAATACAGGTTATCTTAACTGGTTATGTCAAAAAACAAACAAACAAAAAACTTAGTGTATATGTAAGACAGAAGAATAGATACTTATTCTATGCAGGCACGTTATTGTAATATCAAAAGTAAAGGAAAAAGAAAAGGCTCAAGCCAGGTACATCTGGTAATTACTCTAAAACTTCACTGATAGGTCACCCACTCTTTCCTGAAGTCAGTAGGGAGGCCAAAATAGTCTAACTGTATAATTATGATGAAGCTCCTTCCATGTGGAATCCAGAGGCAAAGGAAAGGAAGTTTTTCTCCCATGATATTGCACAGGATTATGTTCTCTTAATCAGTTGGACTCTAGTATCAGGCTTCATCCTAACAAAGTTTGTGGATGCTGTTGTTAGGGAAGGAGCGAAGTTTTCTTTCAGGCCAGTCTTCCTGCCATGAGGCAGCCCACCTGCTACCAAAAGCTGTCCCTATTTCCCTGTGTTAATTCTTCTAAACATACTGTCAGACAACATGCATTCATATTCTCCACAAGTCCCTAAAATGTGTTCAGAAAACTTATTAGCTTTTTAAATATCTCCTTTAAATCATGGCATATTATATTATTCCAACAAATTATTCAAGGTTATGCAATTAGATCGACAGTATTAAAATACACTGATAATATTATGATTATTAGGCATAAATCCTCCTCAATATCAAATTTCTAAGAAGAAATTTTAAAAATGTAATAAACAAATTACATTACAAGTAGAAATACTAAAACTTTAAATTATTCTCTCAAATGTAAAAAAAAGTCCCTTCCAACTTTAAAAATTATATCAGTGCAGAAGAGATTATGAAGTTCTGGATGAAATGCAAAAACTTTCAGGGATTACCAGCTGAGTTGTAACTCACTGGAAATTGTGACTTTCTTCATGATTTTAGAAGATGTATTGGTTCAGTGCCAGGATTTGAAGAGCCAAAAGATAATAGAAAAAATAGCATTACCCCAAATCTGGCCCTAAATTTGCCAGATTGTGAAACAACATCAAACATCACCCTGTAAAGAAGCTACCTAAGGCAAAATGTTGTGGTACATAGAATGTGCTGTTGCCAAAGAAGTTACATAAAACTTGAGAAGGTACATAGTTAGAAAAATTGTTAATTTTATCTTCTTTAAAGTCTCATGAAAAAATTAATAACAAAATTTTCAGCCTCCAGTTTGTGAATTTCAACTCAACCAAAAGAACTTTACCAAAGAACGCTAAAATTACACATTTACTCTGTGGATAAACCACTGGGGCAGGTAGAGAAGGAGTTTGTGCCATTCTTCTCTCTATATCATTTAGAATTTGGTCTAAAGGTTTTCTGAGACACAGGTAAAGCACACGTGCCAAAATACTTCTTCATGGGAGCTTACTTTTTGTTGCAGCATATTAAGAAGTACGTGTGAGCTTGTCCCACCATCGGTAACACCAGGTTTGATCATTGATTGAGTTCTGGTGATGAGGCCTAGTGTCTTTTTTTTTTTTTTTTTGAGACACAGTCTCCCTCTGTTGCCCAGGCTGGAGTGCAGTGGCGTGATCCACTCATTGCAACCTGTGCCTCCCATACTCTAGCAATTCTCCTGCCTCAGCTTCCCGAGTAGCTGGGACTACAGGCGTCTGCTGCCACATCCAGGTAATTTTTTGTATTTTAAGAAAGGCGAGGTTTCACCATGTTTCCCAGGCTGGTATCTAACTCTTGACCTCAGTCAATCCATCCGCCTCGGCCACCCAAAGTGCTAGGATTACATGCATGAACTACCATGCCCAGCCATGTCTGTCTTTAATAGTAAGTTTTCCTTTAAAATTGGGAATCAAATATTCGTTTTACAATTGTATTCCATTCTCCCCCATCAATCTTATAGTAATATTTTTTGAAAAAGTTATTTCCTTTAATTTTAGTCCTCTTGACATTTTATACTCTGTATATTTTTAAAATTTATTTTCATGCTTTAAAAAGTTTTGATTACCTCAACAGTATATTAACTATATATTATGTATTAACTATAAGATAAAACTTAGTGGCTCAAACAACAAACATTTATTACTTTGAAATTTTTCTGGTCAGAAATCACTTAAGCATGGGAGCTTCTGACAGAAATGTGTCTCATGAGGTTGCAATGAGGGCATTGGAAGGGTTTATGATCTTATCAAAAGGCTTGACTACAGAAGATCCAATTCTAAGCTCATCATGTGGTTGTTTTCAGGATCCAGTTTTTACAGGAATGGTGCCTGGAGATTTCCCTCAGTTTGTTGTCATGTGGACTTCTCCACAGGACAGCTTATAACATGACAGCTGGCTTCCTTCAGAACAAGAGATCCAAGAGAGCATGAGAGTGTTCCCAAAATGCAAGCCATCATAATGCTCAAACTCAACTCCCAGAGTGGCATATTGTCAATTCCGCTACATTCATTAGAAGTGAGTCACTAAATCTAGCCCACACTCAAGAGACAGGAATTCTTAAAAGGGTATGAGAACCAGGGGCTGAAGACCTTGGCGGCACATCTTACTTACTGATGCTTACTTGCAGATGCTTACTGCAAGTGATTTGCCAATTTTTTTCTTATTGCATTGCTTATTTATTTATCCGTTTTTACATAGTTCTGTTTTGTAATGCATAAATTTCTTCTATCTTATTATTTATTGCTTTTTCTTTTGTATGTTCTTGCTTTATTTTTCCCACTTTTTCAGTTAGATAGTTAATTCACTTTTCTTCATCTTTTATTTTCTGGATGTAAATATTTATTTAGTTAAAAATTTTCCTCTGCTTGCTACTTTATTTTATCCCACATACACTGTTTTTATTCACAGTATTATCATTTTATTAAAAATCTGCCTCCAATAAACCTGCCTTTGGCATGGCCTCCACCTTCTTCTGCTTTATTGTAGGCTCAGAAAGCCTCCTTTCTGGTTTCTGGCTTAGCATGTTTATTCCTTAGGTATGTATAAAGTCAAAATTGTGCAATTACCTATCTTCTTTTTAAGAGATAGTTGTGAGTATGGTAGAATGATCACATACTCCATTTTGTGCTGGAAAATTTTGGTTCAGGATTGCTTGTCCCAGAATAATTATGAATATCACTCCCTTGACTCTACTAAATAATTTGCTTTGTGTTCTAAAGCATACAATCCCACAAATGATGAGGATTAATTGCTGCCTATTGGTGTATGTGTGCTTGCATATGGGTGTGTAGAGATTGTAACTTAACCAAATATCATTTTGTTATAGGGATATGGAGCCCTAAAAATCTTTGGAATTTTTTTTAAATAAGAAAACTTGCAGAAAATCAATTTCTAGGTAACATCTAATATCATTTATAAAAGTATTAGCTAAAATTAACTGGGACCTGTGTCTTGATTTAATATTCTTTATCACTAATGAGTTTTAACATGAGTGACTCAATATAAGAGGTGATTAAGGTCATTAGTTGAGATTCTGAAAACCCTTGGATTTGAAAAGAGCTGTTTCCACTTTTATCCCTCTTCCCTGAACAAGTTACAGTTTTCTATGGCATAAAAGGATAATAATGTCATAGGATTTCAGTGAGAGTTAAGTGCCTGATAAATAATAGATGATTAGTAATTTGTAGTTGTCATTAGTTTTAACTGCTAATATTATGAAGTTCATACTCTTTTTCAGACACTTTCTGATTTGGATATTTTTCAATTTTATTGAAAGTAACCAGTTTCAAGTTGCTTTTGTTCTGTTTATCATGGTAGTGTTTCCTCTATTTGTTTTCAAGCAATAAGAAACAAATCCTTAGTCATTTTCCGATATTTACTTATTTTACTCTTATAATCTCTTATAAGAGAGAAGTAAAGAAGATGAAATTTTTGAGTGTATTTCTGAAACACTCAGTAGTACAACTTTTAAAACATTTATGGATTTTCACAACCAAAGCACAATTTCCAGTTGTATCCTTGCTTCATATTGACATGAAAAGTTACTGCAAGCAGACCAAAACTCTCACTAGCAATGACTCAGACACACTCTATATTCCCATCACTGCAATAAGTGTTATTCTCATGGCTGAGCTCATAAAGGAATAATTTAATGCCACATACAATAATTTAATAATGTAATAAAATTAAAAAATGTAGAAACCACTGAATAAAACTAATTTAACTCACTTTAATAAGGGCAACATAAACATTTGCTTGAAAAGATAATGTATGCAGAAAATCACTAAAGAAGAAAAATTTATAGTAAAATAGTTGAGAAAAACTAAAGCAAAAACCTTTCTTCAGGACATATAAAAAGATTTTGATGAAGTTAACTTTAAAATCTAAAGAAAATTCCTGTGGAATCAGTGGTGATATCCCCTTTATCATTTTTATTGCATCTATTTGATTCTTCTCACTTTTCCTTTTTGTTAATATGACTAGTGGTCTATTTTGATGATCTTTTCGAAAACCAGCTCCTGGACTTACTGACTTCTTTCAAGAGTTTTTTGTGTCTCTGTCTCCTTCAGTTCTGCTCTGATTTGTCTTCTGTTAGCTTTTGAGTTCAGTTGTTTTTTTAATCTTGCTCCTCTAGTTCTTTCAATTTTGATGATAGAGTGTACATTTTAGACCTTTCCTTGCTTCTCATATGGGCATTTATTGATATAAATTTCCCTCTAGACAATGCTTTAAATGTGTCCCAGAACCTTCCTGACACCTTACACTAAAATTAACTCCAGATGGATTAAAGACTTAAACATAAGACCAGGCACCATAAAAACCCTAGAAGAAAATCTAGGCAAAACCATTCAGGACATAGGAGTAGGCAAGGACTTCATGACCAAAACACCAA
>CM052650.1:27457272-27529911 GCA_028533165.1 Leontopithecus rosalia | reverse complement strand
AGACAATCTGTACTTTATAGGAGCTCAAGTGCTCTTCTGTGAGCTCCATTGTTCATTCAGTGTTGCTAGGCAAGTACGTTTAAGTCTGTTGTGGCAGAACTCATGAAACCGGTTTTTTTCCTCAGATGCTCTGTCTCGGGGAGTTAGGGCTTTATTTGTGAGTATCCGTTGCGCTGTCCTGCCCAGCTAGGAGGCAGTCTAGTCACTATTTGGCTGCAGAACCTCCGCCCTGCTGGCGTGAGGTTTGCCCTTTTGCTGTGGGCTCCGTCCTGCTGTTTTGGGCTCCGCCCTACTGACGTAGGTTCCGCCCTGCTGATGTGGGCTCTGCCCTGTAGGTGGAGTCTCTCTGTTATTGCGGGTTGTCTTGGCAATGGCTGACTGCCTCAGCAGTGGGCGGGTACCTCAGTAGGGGCCGAAGCTCTTGGCAATGGCAGACGCCCCTCCCCCACCGAGCTGCACAGTCATGTGTTCAGCTTTTCCCGCAGTGGAACTCTCACCCCCCGGCACTCCGAATCGACTTATTGCTTGTCCCTGTGGGGGTGGGACCCATCGAGACTGATCACTTGGCTCCCTGCCTCCGAGCCTTTTTGCTTTTTTTTCTTTTTAAGTTGTAGGGTTGACTCTCTCCCAGGTGCCTCAGCCACTGGCCGAAAGGGCACTGGGCTCTGTGTGATTTCCCGTGCAGCCACCGGCTGCGCTGCTTCAAAATTCACCTCCCAGAAATCTCCTGGTCTAGTTCACCGTCCAAAACCCATTCAATCAGATGAAAATAGCAATCTGCCCTCCCAAGTCTCAAATTGCCGGTTTAACAGGGCACCCAGACCCGTGTGTTCTGTTGGCCGTGCCGCTGCGGTGGTGCTGGCTGCCTGGCCACGCCAGCGGAGAGCGCTGTGCCTGAGTCCTGCATGCCCTTCACACCTGGGCTTTTCCCCCGCTCTGTTGGCTATAAGGATCCGTCTGAAAATGCGGTGTTTGCTTACCCTCTGCATCTTGACTGAGAGCTGCAGTGGTGAGTTGCTTCTAGAGCGCCATCTTCCTCCCCCCCTAGTTCCAGGATTTTAATATAAAATATTAAACAGAAATTAGAATTATGTTAGTGTAAACATTGTTGTGTATTACAAAGTTATTTAATAATAAAATATTGAAAACCCAAATGACCAAAACCAAGAAGACTGTAAGCTGCTATTTCAAGACAGCAATGCAATAGAATATAATTGTGCAGTCATTAAAAATTTACTACTGTGGTAGACAAGCTCACAATATGATTTTAAGTAAAATAGCATTATGCATTGCTGTATTTATAATTTAGCCTAAATTTTTTGCAAAGGATATGCCAACATTTGTATGCATTTACACCTATAGCCAAAGTAATTATAATAAAAACTAAGAGAAATATAATGGTAATAAATGTTATTCCTGTTTAATCTTCTGACAATGGTTTTTTCTTTATGATTTTCTATGTTTCCTAAATTTCTAAGCAAACTAACATTACTTCTATAAGTACCAAAAAATAACAAATACAAGTTTGGTGTTGGAAAACAGAAACTATTCTATATGGAAGAATCATTTTTTATTATGCATTTGAATAATTTTGAATTGTAGCACTAGGTTAGGTGTGAGCCTATGACTCTTTGGGTACATGCTTTCAAAGCTAATTTTAACAAACCAAATAACAGTGTTAAATGAGGACCTAATTCCAAACCAGTACCTCTTGTGAATTTCTATTGTCTTTTGTTTTTGTCCTCATCTGTGTTTCTTTTACAGTGGTTCTTTTTTTCTTTTTGAGACTGAGTCTCGCTCTGTCATGCAGGCTGAAATGCAGTGGTGCAATCTTGGCTCACTGCAGCCTCTGCCTTCCAGGTTCAAACAATTCCCCCACCTCAGCCTCCTGAGAAGCTGGGATTACAGGGTCGTGCCACTGTATCTGGCTAATTTTTGCTTTTTTAGTAGACATGGTGTCCTGAACTCCTGACCTCAAGTGATCCACCCCTCTTAGCCTCCCATAGTGCTGGTATTACAGATGTGGGCCGCCACACCTGGCTGAGAGTGGTTCTAATTTACTTAATTTACTTTTTTTGTTTGTTTGCTTAGGCCCATGTATTTTTTTTTTTTTTTTTGAGAGAGAGTCTGTCTCTTGTTGCCCAAGATAGAGTGCAATGGCATGATCTCAGCTCACCACAACCTCTGCCTCCTGGGTTCAAGAGATTCTCCTGCCTCAGTCTCTGGAGTAGCTGGGATTACAGGCATGTGCCACCATGCCGAGCTAATTTTTTGTATTTTTAGTAGAGACGGGGTTTCACCATGTTGGCCAGGCTGGCACATGTACTTCTTCATCCTAGTTTTCGGTCATAATGTGGTTTCAATGGCCTCATAGTCCCTCACATCTCTTCCTGGAACTGAAAGTATTTAATGGTAAAGGTCACATTTCTACATCCAAAGCACATTTTGATATTTTTCTCTGCTGCATTTGGCTCTGTTGTTCACTTTCTTTTTCAACCTCTCTCAAATAGATTTCCTTATGATTCTACTGTTCTATTTCTCCTAAGGTGACTTATTTAGTTGCTTTTTGTGATTGTTTTCTCTTTTTCCTTCCTTTTTTGGCTCCCCTTTTACTTACACATGCGAGCTGCTTGTTGGCAGCATAGTCTAAGGAAACATATCCAGGTTGTAAAATGATTGCAACCTAAACTAATGCATAAAAGCTTTCAGTGGGTGACTTTTTCATTCCCAGTTTTTAGGTTTTCTTCCATGGAACTATGGAATTGGGAGAGGTAGGTGAGGAAATTCAGATTTATGAATATTTACTTTCTTAACACTGACGATGAACAAGCCAGAGATAATATATAATAACTCAGTAGAACCTGAAGATTTGCAAGCTGGCACGCTCTTTGCATTACCACCTCAGTCTAAATCCTCATGATCTCATTTAATGATTACTGCAGACTGAGCACCAGAAGATTCCATAAGGTGCTGCTTTCTCAGGAATTAATGTTTTATTCATTTGCATGTAGCATGGTCTCGTTAGAATATCTGCAAGATAAAGTAGAGATCTTCCAAATGAGGCAGCTGGGAGTTTTGGTTGTCAGTTCTTGCTTAATTCTACTAAAAATATTGTATCGATTTACTTCATTCTTGTTATCAAACAAATATAAAAACTCTGCTATATCTTCCTCATACTATTTTTGGTCCTCTCCTAAATTAACTGTGTCAATACATTTAATTAATTCTAGCAAAAATAGGGAAGATTCAATACTCACATAACTTTTACTTCATTTCAAAACTAGTTTTCTTTCTGAACAAAATAATCCCAAGTTTTGTCCTACTTCTTATTTTGTCTTTCTAAGTACCTCTTAAAATATTCTACAATGAGTAATACAACCTTTGTTTTTCAACAGATTCCTTTTCTGATCTGTGGTTTCCATCAGTTCTTTAAATATTGTTTTTTCCCATACATCACTTTTCAGCTTAATTTTCCTGTCATTGTATAATCTGTTTTAAATAATAATGTGCACTCAACATTTTAAGTAACACCAACATATTAGTGGCTCCAGTTCTATTATTATTATTATTATTAATGGAAATGGAGTCTTGCACTATTGCCCAGGCTGGAGTGCAGTGTGATGGTCTTGAGTCACCGCACCTTCACCTCGGGTTCAAGTGATTCACCTGCCTCAGCCTTCCAAGCAGCTGGGAGTACAAGTGTGCAACACCATGCCTAGCTAATTTTGTGTTTTTAGTGAAGACGGGGTTTCACCATGTTAGCTACGCTGGTCTTGAACCCCTGACCTCAGAAATCCACCCACTTTGGCCTCCCAAAGTGCTGGGATTACAGGCGTGAGCCAATGCACCCAGCCTCCTGTGCTATTTTGTTTACATTCTTCCGTCTTGTGTACATACCTAACTGAACATGTTACAATGTTGGATGTGAATCAATTATGTATTCGTTCTGTGGGATTATCTGAAAATTGTAGTTCCTGATTTTAGGGACAATGGGATGAAGTAATTGGCAGGATAATATCCAAGAGTTCTACTTGACCTCCACATCAACCCCTCATCCTAAATTAAGGTAGAAAATATGTTTACCGTAGAAACTCCATTCTCAGCGAGTTCAGCTGTATGTTCAGCTACATATAACTTCATGAGCTCTTCTGGCACCTGTTGAGCATTATGGGTGTTCTACCACTTTGCCTTTGATTATGTATATGCACATTTTATGTCATTTTAGAGACATAGTTTAGAACTCACTAAATAAGAAATCATAGATTTTCCCATTATTTTTTAAATGTAACATCTATGCCATGTTTAGGAGGAGGAAGGTAGAGTGAAATTCCACTCTCCTGGAGGAAGAAAGACCAGCTGACTTGGGTTCTAAACACAGCTTCTCCATTAACTGCCCCTATGTGCTTAGCCACTTCCATTATGAGTCTTTTATTAATTATTTGATAATCCCTGTGACAGTTAATTTTACATGTCACCTTTGTTGGGCTATGATACACAGATATTTGGCCCAACATTATTCTGGACAATTCTGTGAATGTGTCTTGGGGATAAGGCTGTTATTTATACTGGTGGACTTTTAATAAAGCAGATTACCATCCATAATGTGAGTGAGCCTCATTGAATCAGCTGAAGTTTCTAATAGTACAAAGACTGACCTTCCCTGAACAAGGAATTCTGCCCACAGACTTCCTTTGGCTGAAAATTAAAATTTTTTCCTGAGTCTCCAGTCTGCTTACCTGATCTGCAGATTTTGAACTTACCAAGTCACCACAATCATCCAAGCCAATTCCTAACAATCTCTCTCTCTCTTCACCTCTCTTTCACTCTTTCCTTCTCTTTCTACCTCTCTTAACACTAATTAATACACTAATAGACATTTTTTGTACTGATAGTGAACTTCCACCTATTTCACATTTAGGAAAACCATGATAAATCACCAAGACTACATTTGTACTAAATTTCTTAAAAGGATGGGTAATCCATTATTTATTGTTTAAATCTTCTTTATATTTTTAAAGTGCTTTATTACATGCATATATAAATGATTATAAAAAGAAGGCATGGTAAAATATTTAAGAAGAAAACTATTATCTGGGTATATACATAGAGCAGTTTGGGTGAGGATTGGGATATAAATGTGTAATAGATTGTTTTACAAACAAACCTGATTTCTAAATGAATTAACTAGTACCTAAATCTCTTTGCTTCATTTAATCATTTTGCAACATAATTATGGTGTTCTCAATTTTCATAAGAAAGGAATTTTATTATGTTTTCTTTAATTTCTTTTGTGTATTGTCAATAAATTTCAAAGATTTAACATTATAAACTAATACATTGTTTAATTCATTCAGTAATCATGTTACATTAAAAAACACACACATAATTTGTTCCATTTCATAAATGCAAAATAGTTAATATAATTATGAAGATGGAGAAATCAATGAAATTATTGAGTTTATATTCTACAAGCTAATTAGCAAAGCTGTTTTAGGAGGATAGCTATCATCTTTTTGTTAGTCTTATTTCTCATTTTATCAATTGTCTAAAATTTCCTGTTGTTGCTAAAAAAATCATACATTTTTCTGTTTCTTAAACATTGGTTTTGGTATTATAAAAATCTCAGCATTGCTTTTTGAAAATGTAAGCACAATTTGCAGCCTATGAAAAAAAGTAGAAATGTGTTTTAATTCTAATACATGACATCATAAAACAACAGCAAGAATGGATGTTTATTACCCCTTATTATATGCCAGAAAATATTCTGTGCTTGAAGTCAACCAATTAAACAAATAAGCCATTTTCTCTCCATAAGGAGATATAGGACATAAGCAAATACATATAGAATAAATTATATAATATGTAAATGGTATATATTTTTAAAAGTTAGAAATACAGCGTTTAGTTCATAATACTGTTACTATTAGGGAATCCAAGATAATATTTCTGATAAGGTGGAAATTGATCAGATACCAGAATAAAGTGAGGGAGTAACCCATGTTGATATTCTGGGAGAGGGGAAGTAAAACATATAGAAGCAAATGCAAAGACTACATCAGAAAAACATAACAAAGTTACTAGTATTCAGCTTCTGATATTACACATAAGACCAGGCTACAAGATTTTAGACTGGAAAGCCAGCCATTCTTAAGAGAGGAAAATATATTTTCTAAATTCTTTTAACTTGTGTTTAAACATTTTAAAGGTCATGATAACTATCAGGGTATAATTCTATAGTGACTTTCAGCTGCCATTGTCTCTTGAGTGTGGTCATGAACTATTTATAATGTCATAGTCAGCCCTGTGATTAGGTTATATTGGCACAGTTGACTTAATGACAGAAGAGTCCCTTGAGTGGACCTGACCTAATCAGGTGTGTCCCTAAAATTGACTGAGCTCTGCTTACCAAAGAGATTTGAAGTATGAAAGAAAATCAACATGAAGGGTATTTTCCTGTGCTGGTTCTGAAGATGAAGAAGGTCATATGACAAGGAAAATAGCCAACTGCAAGAAGATCAGAACATCCTTTGACTGACAGTTGAAAACTGTCTTACAACTGCAGAAACTTCAATCTTACAATTGCACAGAACTGCATCCTACCAAACTGTGTGAACTTGGAAGTAGACCCTGAGCTGCAGATGAGAACATAGGCCTTCTCCCACTTTGATCTTGGCCTTTTGAAACTCTGATGAAAGACATGAGCCATACCATATCTGGACCTGCAGTACTGTGAGATAATAGATAAGTATTATGTTCCAGTTCCAAGTTGCAGCAATTTGTTACAAAGCATTAGAAAATGAGTACGACTCTAATAATGTAATTTTCTTCCTAGTGTCGACTATGACTACTGTTGCTTTATGTCATGTGGCATTACATTATATTGACAGTTCTAAAAGTTTCATACATTACATTTTTGGGAAAGTTTGATGTACATTATATTATACATTTAATAATTAGAAATAGAGGTGGGTATTATGAAACTTTAAATAGTAGAATTGCGAAATTCTAAATTTAATTATTAAAGTTATTAAATTATTAAATCCGAGTAAACCTATAATTTATGGCAGTAAAAATTTATGCAAAGCCATATATTTTTAATTGTTAAAAATGGAGGTATTATGAAAGCTAAAGGATATCAAAAGTGAATAGATAGACAGGAGTAGAGGAAATCAGACTCTAGGGTTTATAAAGATTTGAGGATTAAAATAATTAAAAATAACATGTAACTGAGGAAATATTAAATAGCATTTATATTAATAAAAATATGCAGCTATGGAATTTGTTATAAGTGGGATGAATGTTTCTCTGGATGGACCAGTATGAGGTCATTCCAAATAAGCTGGAACTTTCAGCATCGTCACAGACATATATTTAGTTTTCCTGAGCTACCTTCTGTACCAGTGTGAGTCACAAGGAGATATAATAGAGTCCCTGAAGCCAACTACCCCATAAATGAGAGTGGGTGAGTTAGAAACCGTGGGATCTGACAAATCTAAACAAGACAGAATTATATCACCTCTCAATTAAATCACCAAATGCTAGAAAAGCATATAGTGAGCTGCTGAGTAGGAATGTTACAGATCAGTGGAACAAGAAAATGCCACAGAGGATCTAAGGACTCTTCTCAAACACCACCAAGTTACAGAGCTCCACCCAAACACTAAATGCAAAGAAATCATCTTAGAAGGTGCAGGACATATGAAGAACTATTAAAGATCTAGCATTTTTACCTGGAGAGGTTGAACATTACTTCAAGTGACTATACTATTATTATTTAATTATTATTATTTATTATTATTATACATTAGGTTGGCATAATACATATTATGAAAAATATATTATATATTATTATATATTTATATGTATTATATATAATATATATTATATTATATATGATAATATAAATTATATATCATTATAATATATAATATATGTAAATATATTATAATTATATAATGTATATAATGTATATAATTATATTATAATATATAATATATATTATTTCTATATATATTATATATATTCTATAATATATATTATAGAATATACTATATATAATATATAATTATATATAATATTACATATAATATATATGTATAAATAATATATATAATATATAGAATATATTATATATAATAATATGTATAATAATATATATTATGCCAGCCTAATGTTAGTAGGTATATATATTAATGTTAATGTTAATATATATGTATTATATTATATACAGAAAGAATTAATCTCACAATCTCATTAACTAACATTAGGCTGGCATAATACATATTATATATTATAATATATAATATACATAACATATTATTAAATATAATATGTTATATATATTATATATAATATATTGTAATATATAATGTGTATATACACACAGACACACACACACACATATATATATATTATTGTACTTTAGGTTCTGGGGTGCATGTGCAGATCATGCAGGATTGTTGCATAGGTACATACGTGGCAATCGTTTACTGCCTCCATACCCCTGTCACCTATATCTGGCATTTCTCCCCATGTTATCCCTACCCAACCTCCCTACCCCCACTATCCCTCCCCTAGCTGCCCCCAACAGACCCCAGTATGTGACACTCCCCTCCCTGTGTCCACGTTTTCTTATTGTTCAATCTTTCATATGTCATTTACTTTGATAATTTATATGGCAGTGAAATTTATAGAAAAATATAAATAATATCAATTCAAAAAATAATATGATCAATTCAGAAAATGCCCTCCTGTGCAAGCCCTATCTCAAAATCATTATTGCATTGCCTAATTATAGGTAATTGATACATTTTCTATTTATTGTAGAGAAGGTCGAAAGTCAAACATACTTAGTTGCAGTCGGTCTTCAGCTTTTTTTTTTAACATAGGTAAACAATACCTAGTTTTTAATTCTAGTAGCATCTGGAGTCAGCGTGGAGTTCTGCAGCTCATTAGAGTGCTATACCAATATGACAGTTTTCATTTGTTTGGTTGTTTTTTTGTTTATTTTGTTTTGCTTTGCTTTTTACGTTTTCCTTGTTTCTAAGTCCAAGTGTTCTTATTTTCTACCTTGTCAGTATTGGGCATAATAAGTGCTCCCAAATTTGGGGTTTTGGAAGGCAACCAGGGTAGCATTCAGTTTCCTTAGCAATAAAACACTTCACATATGATCACTGAATAACATGCCATTCCATCTATTTGTTAACCTAAAAAAACAACACTTCACATTTTCTAAAACATGTGCATAAAAATGTCAAAAATTTCAAATTGGGAGCAGAACTCATATGTGTTCCTCTACCTAATCATGCTTTATGAAGAATAATATTTTATGTGAATTTGGAGTAGAATATAAAATCTGACACTAATTTTCTAAGATTAATTAAATTTGAAAACAAACATCTTTTTTTGCAAATACAAATCAACATTTGTTGATTCACTACAAATAACCATTCACCCTTGTATGTTCAAATATTAGTCCCACCTGGAATTTATTCCATCCCTGGAGAATAGAACTTGGGAAAGTGTTATTCCACTTTCATGAAGATTTTTATACTGACAAAAATGTTTTATAAATTCATTAACAATTATTTTTTCTCTTTTTTTAGTTTCTGCTTCCTATGTCAATATAGTTGCATCCCAAAATGGGATTAATTAAATAGGTAGAAGGCATCTTTTAAATTTAAACTTAATTTGTAAAAGAAGATAAGTCCTCTTTATCTCAATGTCAATAGGTCTCATCATTTGAATCCAAATAACAGTTTCATACCCAAATCAATAAGTGGCTATTTTGCATATTCAGAATTCACCCCAACAATATAAATTTATTCTCAAATGTCTATATTGAGGTTTTTATATCACTCTTGAAATAATATACATATGGTTTATTCATTAATGCTGATAATATTTTTTACCTTTAACATATATGTATATTCTCATTTATTTTAATAACTAATAATTTTGATCATCTTATTTCCGTTCTAAGTAGTTTTGTGATTATTTTGCCTTAGTTCATGATAATAATGATGCTGTCCTCTTTATGTTGTTTAGATTTTTCCTCTTTTGTTTGATTTAACTTTATTAATTATGTTTTATAGGTGGGAGAGCCTCAAGAGGACTGACTAGCTGTATCTGGTACTTGCTTCTTCCACAAGAAACCAAAATAATGAGTACATAATTGTACTTTGAATACATCATTTCTGATAAAACAGAATTTAACACAGAAGGATGGGGAAAAAGGAGAGGAAAGCAAGGCACACAGCAAGGCCGGAATTGGCTGAGAACCTGGAGAGCCTCCCTAATGCAGAGAAATCATAAGGAAGAGGCCCCATTGGTCCCAATTTTCACTGTGGATTCCTGCAACTCAGCCATGAGAGATTCCCTGGGCCCTCAAGGAGACCTGAGATTAATATAGGGAGTTGCCCGGAAACCATAAATGACATTGCCCCAGAAAGAGCTCACAATAGGTCCCACAAACCCCTGAGCCTTAAGAAGCTACAGCATGGGTCAGGTATGGTGGCTCATGACTATAATTCTAGCACTTTGGGAGGCAGAGGCAGGTATATTAAGAGGTCAGGAGTTCAAGACCAGCCTTGCCAGCATGGTGGGTGAAACCTCATCTTACTAAAAAAAAAATGTAAAAAATTAGCCGGGCCTAGTGGCACATGACTGTAATCCCAGCTACTCAAGAGGTTGGTGTAGGAGAATTGCTTGAACCTGAGAAGTGGAGGTTGCAGTTAGAGGAGCTTATAACACTGCACTCTAGCCTGGGCAACAGAATGAGATTGTCTCAAAAATAAAAATAAATAGAAAATAAAAAGAAAAGAAGCTACAGCATGATGCCATTTTGAGAGCCCAGTCCCCACCAGACTGCATCCTACTCCAGGGCCCAACAGTCCCTGCACTTCCAATTTCTGGAGCCTCATTGACCCTCCCTGCCCATAGCTGCAACTAAAAGAGTGAAGTGGGAACCACTGGCAGCAACCCTGCCCCTCCCACCAGAGAGCCCAATGTTTTCTTGTGCCCTAAGAAACATTCTGCTACCTACTTCTGCTGCTCCCACTGTGGGCTACCAAGAGCACAAGTATAAGCAAAGAATATCCCTTCCCACAACACCAAACCATTGCCTATAGCTCTTCTGCTTAAATCAACCCTATATTCCTCAGTAGCACAGCTGCAGTTTTGCTACTACTGCCCACATCTGAGCATTCTACCAAAGGGCCTGGAGATTGCTACTCCTACCTGCCATAGCCAGCTCCTGCAGACACTACTAGGGAGTGGGAAGGGAGGGGTTAGGACTGGTCCTCTCACTCTAGCTATCTAAGTTCCTCCCTTGCAATATCTGAGCAAGACACCTGGGGGCCTAGGGACAGCCAGTATAGTCCACTCTTGGCACCTGAATACTCCTTCCAATGACTGACGGTGGACGTACCCAAACAGCTGCTACCACCACAACTGGTACTCACCTGCATGGACCACTTGTAGTTCTAAGGACTGTCCTTCCCAACCTGTCACAGCCATCACCAACACCAGCATGAACAATGTGGGTCCCAGAGGGTTGTCCCAACACTGCTACTGCCATTGCCCACACCACAGCTGCTTCCCAGGGACCTGAGAACCCTTCCAGATGCTTGGCCCACCACTGTTATTTCTGGCAATTCAGCAAGCCACCTTGGTGCCCTAGAATTTGTCTATCTAGATCTGCTAACACAAGTGCCAGCATATACCACACTGGTGCACAGTGACAGGCATGCACAGCCCATGGCTGCCACCACTGGGGTCCCAAAACAGGCCCATCTGGCGTCCTAGTTCCCAACAATTTCACCACAGCCTCTACTAACAATCAACCAACCTCAAGTCACCAGGTACCTCACAGACATCATATAATACTGTTTACAGCCAAATAAATCATACAGAGTCTGCACTACAGAGTGTACCTGGAATCAGAACCAACATGCTCTACCGAACCAACACCGTAGACTCACCTTCAGGAAAAAGTCCTTCTGTACAAAACCAAATTCAGGAAGAAAAATATTGGAATGAAAGGCTGATAAAGCAGATGCACAGATATCAATGTGAGGACACAGACAACAGGACAAAACAAGGATGCATGTCATTTCTAGAGGAACACAATAATTCACCAGCAGAGCCAAATCAGAAAGAAATTTTAAAAATCTTGGAAAAAGAATCAGAAATATTGCTATTAAAGAAGCATGGAGGGCCGGGCGCGGTGGCTCACGCCTGTAATCCCAGCACTTTGGGAGGCCGAGGCGGGTGGATCACGAGGTCAAGAGATCGAGACCATCCTGGTCGAAATGGTGAAACCCTGTCTCTACTTAAAAAAATTACAAAAAATTAGCTGGGCATGGTGGTGCATGCCTGTAATCCCAGCTACTCGGGAGGCTGAGGCAGGAGAATTGCCTGAACCCAGGAGGCGGAGGTTGCGGTGAGCTGAGATCGCACCATTGCACTCTGGCCTGGGTAACAAGAGCAAAACTCTGTCTCAAAAACAAAAAAAATAAAAAAAATAAAATAAAATAAAATAAATAAAGAAGCATGGTGGGATACAAAAGAATGGTGACAAACAATACAAAGAAATTTTTAAAAATTAGGATATGAATAAAAGATTTACCAAAGAGAAAGATATCTTTTCAAAATGTGAAACTGGAGAATTCATTGAAAAAAGTACAAAATGCATTCAAAAGCATCAACAATAGACTAAACTAAGCAGGCAAAAAGAACCTCAGAGAATAGGAAGACAGTTCTTTTGAAACAACCAAGTCAGGTAAAAGTAAAGACAAAAGAATAAAAAAGAATGAGCAAAGGTTATTGACATACAGAACACTATAAAGGATCAAAGTATTACAGTATTTGGTATCCTAGAAGATGAAGAGTAAACAAAAGGGTTAGAAAACCATTTTAATGAAAGAATAGATAAAAACTTTCCATGTCTAGCAAGAGAACTAGATATTCAGATATTGAAGGCTAAATGATAGCCAAATAGATACAATTCATAAAGTTCTTCTCCATTGCACATTATAGCCAAACTGTCAAACATAAAAACAAAGAGAAAATTCTACAAACTGCAGGAGAAAAGCATCTAGTTACTTATGAAGGAATCCCATGAGATGAAGAGCAGATTTCTCAGCAGAAATTTTACAGGCTGGGGAGAATGAGATGGTATAAGTGATGTAAGAAACTAAACAAAATGCAACTGTCACTCAAAGATATTATACCTAGCAAAGTTGTCCTTCATAAATGAAGGAGAAATAAAGTATTTCCTGGAAAAGCAAAAGTGCAGAGAATTCATCACCACTACGACAACACTACAATAAGTGTTTAAGGGAGTCCTATACCTGGAAATGAAAGATTGACACCTGTCATCATGAAAACACACACAAATGTAAACTCAATTGGTAGAGAAAACATACAAACAAGAGAAAAGACTCAAATGTTGCCAGTACAGAAAACTACTAAACCACAATGCTAAACAATAAGAGAGAAAGAGAAGAAAAAATATATACCAAACAACCAGAAATTAATTAATACAATGACAGAAACACACCACCCTGGCACCCAACCCAATCACATATTAATAACAACCTTGAATGTAGATGAATGAAACTTCTGATTCACAAATAGAGACTGGCTGAAGGAATAAAAAATGACTGTATTTGTCCATTTTAACACTGCTATCAAGAACTTCCCTGAGACTGGATAATTTATAAAGGAAAGAGTTCTGCATGGCTAGGGAAGCCTCAGGAAACTTAGAATCATGGTGGAAGGGGAAGCAGGCACCTTCAAAAGGTGGAAGCAGAGAGCATGTGAAGGAGGAACTGCCCTCCACTTATAAAACCATCAGATCTTCTGAGAACTCACTCACCATCAGGAGAACAGCATGGAGAAAATTGTGTCCATGATTCAATCACCTCCTACCAGTCTCCTCTCTTGACATGTTGGGATTAAAATTCAAGATGAAATTTGGTTGGGGACACAGAGGAAAACCTTATCAATGATCAAACTATATGCTGCCTATAATAACTCACATCAATTGTAAAGATACACATAGACTCAAAATAAAGAGATATTTTTAAAAATTCATGTTAATGGAAACTCAAAGTGAGCAGGAGTAGTTATACTTACATCAAACAAAACAGACGACATCAAAAACAGTATAATGAGACAAAGAAGATGATATCATATGATGATAAAAAAATCAATTCAGCAGAAGATATGACCATTCTGAAAATCTATGCACCCTGAAAAGGAGCACCCAGATAAATAAAGGAAATATTATTAGATCTATAGGGAGACATAGACTCCAATAAAATAACAGTTGGGAACTTAAGCACCCCATTTTCAGCATTAGACGGACCATCTAGAGAGAAAATTAACAAATAAATATTAGAATTAAACTACACGCTAGACCAAATAGACCTAAAATACTTTTACAAACTATTTTATTCAATAGCTACAGAATACACATTCTTATTTTCAACACTCTCCAAGATAGATCACATATTAGGATACAAAATAGTTTATAACATATTTTTTAAAATTGAAATTACATCAGGTGTCTTTTCAAACTACAATGGAATGAAATGATAAATCAATAAAAAAAACTTGGGAAATTGTACAAATGCATGGCATGACAATAAAAAAGACATGGAAATTGTACAAATGCATGTTCCTGAACAACAGTTTGGTCAAGGAAGAAATTAAGAAGAATATGAAAAAAAGTCTTGAAACAAATGAAAATGAAAACACAACATACAAAATCTATAAAATACAGCAAAGACAGTGCTAAGAAGGAAGTTTATAGAAATACATGCCTACATCAAAAAATAAAAAGATTTGAAATAAGCAGTCTAACAATGTACCTCAGGAAACTACAGAAGCAAGAACAAATCTAAGCCACAATTAGTATGAAAAATACAATAAATGTCAGGGTGAAACTAAACAAAATAGTGACTAAAAATAAAAGAGTAAAATGAAAAACTCTTTCTTTTGAAAATATAAACAAAATGGATGAACCAGTTGCTAAACTAACCAAGAAAAAAGTAAAGAGAGAAGACCAAAATAAACAAAAGCAAAATGTAAAAGAAGACATTACAACTGATACCACAGAAATAGAAAAGTTCATCAAAGCCTGTTGTGAACAACTCTACACCAACAAACTTTCATAAAAAAGTAACGCCAATTACCCTCAAACTAGTTCAGAAAATTGAAGAGGAGGCAATTCTTCCTAACTCATTCTATGAACTGAACATTGCCCCAGTAGCAAAGCTAGTCAAAGACATAATAAAAACAAGGAAAAAAAATAAACTGAAGGCAAGAAAATAATCCTGATAAACTTAAGTGCAAAAATGTTGAACAAAATACTAGCAAAAGGAATCTAACAGCACATGAAAAAAATAATATACCATCATAAAGTGGGATTTAACCCAGGGAGGCAAAGATGATTCAACTTACCTAAATCAATAAATGCGATATGTCACATTGACAGAATGAAGAACAGAAGACACATAATATCTCAACTGATGCAGAGAAAGCACTTGATAAAATTCAATATACTTTTATGATAAAAACTCCCAAAAACCAGGTGTTAAAGGTACATACCTCAATCCAATAAAGACCATGTCTGATGAAACCACAGCCAACAAAATGCTGAATGGGGAAAATATGAAAGCCTTTTCTCTAAGAGATGAAACAAGGCAAGAATGTCCGCTTTTGTCACTCCTATTCCACATAGTACTGGAATTCCTAGCCAAAGCAACCCAGACAGGAGAAATCATATATAAATAAGGCATCCAAATTGAAAAACACACATTCAAATTGTCTGTCTTTGCTGATGATATGATCTTCTATCTAGAAAAACCTAAAGACTCCACCAAGAAACCATTAGATCTGATTAATAAATTCATTAAAATTACAGGATACAAAATCATTGTACAAAAATTAGTAGCATTTCGATAGACCCATAATAAACTATCTGAGAAATAAATTAAAAATGCAGGAGTGGAGAATGAGAGATTGGATGGGGCATGTGGAGAAGGAGGACACCCGTGCACCTGGACTTCTGTACTGACTGAGGAAGTTAACAGGCTGGTGCAGGGAGAAAAACTATAGTTCACGCTCCACCTTCTTCCACCTGACCTAGTAGAGACCCTCACACTCACTAAAAAAACTAACCCTGTTGGGTTCAAAGGAAAAACTAGCACATTTTGGCATCCTGGAAAAACTGATCCCACAGTACCTCCTGTCAGAGGAGAATGCACCTGAGATGCATTCATCTTGATGAATCTAAAAATTCATCAAGAAACGTGGATTCAGGCTTCATCTTCAGACCTGAGGAGGCTCTTGCACTCCCTTTGCTGCCTGCTGGTGCTGGCCAGTGCAGGAAGCAGGTCCTATTTCCATCCCCTGTACAAGGAACTGCCCAACTACATCAACACACTGAACACCATGCAGCAGGCTGGGCACAACTTCTTCAGAGTGGACATGTGCTACCTGAGGAGGCTGTGTGTTACCTTCCTGGGCATATCCAAGCTACCCAGAGAGAAGTTTGCTATGACATAAAACTGCCTGAAATCTTTGATCCACAGGAACAGTGGCCAAACTGACTTAAGAGAGATTAGGGGCCAGGGCTCCTATGGCTCTTGCTGGGCTTTGGGGCTTTGGATGCCATCACCAACTGGATCTGCATCCACTTCAATGGTGGGGGGAGAGGGGCCAGGGAGGAGGTCACGTGGAGGTGTCTGTGGGGGACAAGTTCACTTGTTTGTCTGGGGACATGCATGTAACAAATTATATCATGTACCCCATGAATAAGTAAAATGCTACATGTCAATTAAAAAATGATGTTTCAAAAATTATATGCATAAATAGCTTAAATCACTTAAACCAGTCCAAACCTGGCTGTGTACAGTATTTCTTAGGTAACAAAATTTTTTTAAAACAGATGACTCTCAACAAGGACCCAATACAATGAGCAAGCATATAAAAATTCAAATAATGATATTAGGCAACCTAAAGCTACTGTGAATTTATAATAGTATTCAATGGTAGATTTGGGGTCAGGTAAAAAAAAAACTTGTGGGAATAATCATAAAACTTTTGTTAAAATGAGAATTTGATATGTTATTGATGCTGCATAGGTATTTGTGTGGAGGTAGATGAGTAAAAGGAATTTAAAATATAGGACCTAGGCAAAAGACTGCAGGGAAACTTGAGTAATCTGTTTTGGTTGAAGTGTGTGTGTGTCTGTGTGTGTGTGTGTGTGTGTGTGTGTGTGTGTGTGTGTGTGTTTGCAGTAGACCTAGTCAGACTAGTAGATAGTGGTAATCATAATAGTAATAGTAGTAGCAATGTCTAATATTTCTAATACTAGTAGATTTTAAAGTTGATGGGAAACAAAAAAGGAGTATATTTTTGGCATATTGATACATACTTTATATTTAATGGGTAACCAATAAAATATTTGAACAGGGGAGTTCAAATTAGAGTAGAGTCATTCATGACTCTATTATGTGGCAATAACTAGAAGACCTAAAATTAACTTGGAGAAAAATAATTTAAGAGCCCTTTGAGACTGTCCAGGTCAGAAAGAGTCTCTTGTCAGTTTGGGACACAGATGTGGGGACTCAAAAACTGGGACAAAAATTTTTCAGGACATATGATGAAGGCAGAAATCTATGAAAATTGTCATCTGTTTTGCTACTGAGAGATTTCTGTCTTGAGGACAGAAAAAATAAAAACCGACTAGCCTGAGATATGGAACTCATAATCAGTTGACTATATTGACAACTTACCAGACATTAGAGAAAACACACATAGACACACAGGCTCTACCCTTGTGCATATCATCAATAGAATGCCAAATAGGCATCCAAACAAATATATGAACTGTATTTTAACTCTATGGTTTTATAAAGTATATCCTCTTGTTAAACATTACCAATTCTCAAACTCACTTTTAAAAGAAGAGCTTGGTACAGTATGAAACAAAGTTGTTGAATCGGGATAGCGATAGAGAAGTAAATCTTACATAAGTAAATCAGAACATTTGTTTATTTTGGGTATAAGGAAAGATGATGAGATAGTCTTGAGAAGCTTGAGTTTGAAATGCCAATAAGCATGGGATTTCCACAATTGGGTTTTTCCTTTGGTAGATTATGAAATGTCAAGAAAGAGACAGGAATGTAAGATTTTATTTTTCTACATTGAGGAGTAGCTGATGTTAGAGGATGGGAGGGAGTTAGAAATGTTAACACAGGCAGTGCCTATTCCATTTAATATTTATCAAATCATCTTCTCTGACTAAAAATTAAGTTATGTCATGTGAAACCAAAACCACAATCAAGGATTACATGAATCAGAATTTCCCCCTTCTCTGATAACTTACCCTGCTGTTACACAAGTCTGCGGCTAAAGATAGAGGGATCCAAATTTGGTCACACAAAGTTTATCAGAGGAAGTGAATGACCACTTTCCATTTCTCCTACTTTGTGTTCTGTGTTTGCACATTTTCTTTAGTCAAAAATACATAAATAATTCACCACTTTGATCAATCAGTATGGTTTCTTAAAATTCAATGAGATTTAAAAAAAAACTTATAGGACAACTGGAAGGTTGTGAAGTATCTTCTGTTTTACATTTAGGTTTAATATATGGATATTTTACAGAAATTTTAACTTTTAGCACTCCTTTGTAACTATAATTACCTTTGGTTATAAATACAAAGTCATCTATGTACTATATGAATTAAAAAGTCAAAATTTAAGTTAAAATTCAAGTTTCATTGCAAAATCTTTACAATCACAGTGTAGAAAATATGGAATATTGTTTCCTTAAAAAAGCAACACAAGTATCTTAAACTTATAGCTGATTTTGGCTGAAATTTTAGTATAAAATGAACTTTAGTCTTTCAATGCTTTATTAGATTTTTATTTACTTAGGCTATTTTGTTCATGAATTTCACATCTGGCTCTCCTGGATAGTCTTTTAATTCTATGATACAGAAATAATCTTTATTCCCAATTGGTATATGCATTTCTATTTTGAGATATGTTATGATGTTTTTCCAGTTTATACATGTTGACAGAATCATATGACTTCTGATACAATTTGGTTAAGAAGATAGAAGCTTAAGAATGATTGAATGTATCTATGATTTCCAGTTTATACATGTTGTTTATAGAATCATATGACCTCTGATACAATTTGATTAAGAAGACAGAAGCTTAAGAATGATTGAATGTATCTATTGTACCTCAGAAAACGGAAATGCATAAATTACTTTCTTGTCTTTTAAAATTAAATTATATCCAGCAAAGAATTCTCTGTTGAGATTCAGGCAGTACACAAGATCTATTTTCTCTAATTAGTTACCTCACTCCTGCTACTGCATCCATGGCATCCATCCATAAGCAATCACTGCAATCCAAAAATGAGTTTCTGTTTGAATGGCAGGCATATTAACGAAGACATTTCACTAGCAGCATAGAAGAAATATTAGAAAAATAGAGCAAATGTTAAATGTATGTAAAGCAAAAGTATCTTATATAGAATTATTTTAGGCAATTTATTCTCAAATATCTTCTAATGAATTTTAAGGTGACCTCAAAAATTGACATTTAAATTAAGAAAGTGTCTACATATGAAAAAAAGAGACAGAAAGTATGTGCCTTTATTTAAATTTTGGTATCATTGTCAAATTAAATGTGTTCACCTTACTGCTTATATCTATCTATATTTACATATCTGTGTCTATATATCTTTATCATGTTTCTAAAATTATCTATTTATGACTATATTTACATATAGTTTTGTAGGGGTAAACATTCACAATTTGTTATGAGTTTTAATTAAGATTTTAATTTGCATTCCCTATTCAACTAAAATTCTTCCCTGTTGTAAGAGTCACTATATGATTTTCCTCAATACTTATTTTCTTAGTAATATAGTCACTGGTTTTTAGCTAAATATTTTACTTGCAAAAAATAAGACTAGATATTTTTAACCCTTGGTCCGGGTGTGTTAAGAGCTATGAAGTTTGAGAAGTAGGAGCAGACTTCTTGCCAATTATATGGTAGAACTATTTTTTTTAAATCTATGTGTGCTGGTTTCTTCTTATGACTTTTAGCTAAGTTCTATTGAAATATATTCTTGGTCTTGAGCCAGCCCCTATTTAAGCAAATATGGAAAAGTATGGATTTCCGCTAAGTTAGAAGCTGTCTGCCCATGGGCCTATAGTCAGAGTTAACAGTGCATCGCCATATGAAGCACTTTAATGTATCAACTAATTTTATACCTCAGATTGAAGCAAATAAAAATATTGCTGTGAAGTGGCTGATTTGGCAGAATGCTATTGGTCTTCCACTTAATAAAGGTTGAGAGCCTTCTATTTAAACTGGGATTAAGGACCTTGCTATCTTAGCTAAACTTTTTGTTTAACATGGCCCCAAGGTAGTTGCTATAAAATTGGGATGCTGTGTTCAGGGCCAGGGGAGAAGCAGGGGCCAATAACTTAAATAAATAAATAAATAAATAAATAAATAAATAAATAAATAAAATACAAATACCAAGCTATAGGATTAAAGAGAGTATCTAGGTAAGTTTAGTTGTGAGAACACACATATGAGATACTATGTCTTTGTTGTCTAAAGTGTTTGAGTGTAGAGCAATTTGTTATCTTTCAATAGTTAACTAATATACTGAGTTTAATAAGATACCTAATTGGTACTCTGGTTTGTTTAATTCCAGCACACAAAATATAGTCCCTTATTATCTTATATTCATATTTGCAAACAAAGAGCTGAAAATCTTTTGGTCTCATAATACAGGGAGTTTAAATTACAGGCTACATAATGAGAGAGAGCAAAGTTCTACTATTAATGAACTAGTTCATTTCTGCAAGGCTGTTTATCAATCTTTCTCTTTTTTTTTAAATCCAAAGAAACTATTGGAGCAATATTACTGACATCTGTTTTCCATTGGTTATAGGGTATTTTTTTTTGTACATGAAGGATTTTGCACACAAAGAGCTTATCATTAAAAAAATTTCTTTATCAATTTTCAGGTGTACTGATGATAAACTGCATTTCTATGATTCTAAATATCCTCCACATGTTAAAAATCCTAATGAATCATACAGTTTATGTGGATTTCAGATGTAACTTATTATTTTCTGAATGCTAGTACTGAGGAAAAGTAATAAATATTTTACTTCAGTCTACAAAGTAGATTATTCAGTTACTTTCTCCTATTGTTCTACCCTAAATAAAAATTCAGGCATAAAGAAAGGAAGAATCAATAGTCAGACTAAAATTGCAAAAGGACAAGAAGCATACTTAAGAAGTATAAGTAAAATAAACCACAAAGCAAAAGTGTGCTTTGTGTGTGGAAGTAAAAATACATTTATTATTAATTTTAATAATGATGATAAGTGATAATGTCCAACTAAGTCAGAATATCAGGTTGAAATTGTAGCAAATATAAAATTAACAGTAAAGCAATATTTAAAAATAATTAAGAATTAAATTATAGAAGTACCTTAATGTAAAAACATTTAATTAAGCAGTTTAAAATAATAGGAGCAAATGCTTATAAATAGGTTGGCTAAGAAAGACCACAAAACTGAAAGATGGAGCATAAAAGTTGGGCAATTAATCAACTGTGTTCAAAGACATGTTCTTAATGTGTTTTAATCTCTGATTTTCTTGTATAAAGTAATAATATTGGTCTCTTGAATTTAAACGTGAAAGAAAGATGGGAGCTTATTTTTCTCTACAACTATTTGCAAATAAAATATCTGTACCAGTAAGACTGGAAGCAAAATGAAATACATTGTTAACAGACCATAGGTGAATCTTAAACTAACTTATAAATCAAAATAAGATTATAAAATAAAAGAAGACAAATAAGATATATATCATCACTTTAATGTATCAACTAATTTTATACCTCAGAAAGAAAAATTCCATCAAATTTTATTTTTTAGGTGCTTTGTGTAAGATACCTAGGATAAAAATCTCATTTTGTTCTTGAGTTTACAGTCTAGTGGAAGATGTAGATAGTAAACGAGCACTTAGAAAAGTGTGATGATAAATACTAGCCATCTCCTAGCTTCTCTTAGAAGAGTTTTGACTTAAAACTTGAATAGGGGGCTGGGTACCATGGCTCATGCCTGTAATACCAGCACTTTGGGAGGCTGAGGGGTGCAGATCACTAGGTCAGGAGATTGAGACCATCCTGGCTAACATGATGAAACCCCATCTCTACTAAAAATACAAAAAATCAGCTGGGCATGGTGTTGCCATGCTAGTTATACCAGCTACTCAGGAGGCTGAGGCAGAAGAATTGCTTGAACCTAAGAGGTAGCGGTTGCAATGAGCTTAGACTGCGTCACTGCACTCCAGCCTGGGTGACAGAGCAAGACTCCACCTCACAGAAAAAAAAGATAATTGAATAGGAACTATATTTGGAAAGGGTGGGAGATGGGAATGATGAGATGGAGAAAGGTATTCTCGGTATAGTTAAGAATGAAACCAACATTGGAAGACAATGGAAAAATAGTGCTTTGCAAGAAAATTCAGTGATGCTGCAGGGCAGAAATATGTAGTCCTTGGTGAGAACTGGTGAGACATGAGGTGAGAGTGAAAAACAGCGGCAGATTATAAATGATCATGTAATATTTCGAGTAAATTTAAAACAAGTAAGTGAATAACACAATTTACGTTCATAGAGGAATAATTTTAGAGTAGAATGTACATTCATAGAATAGAACTATTATTGATGATAAAGATGAAGTTAATGGATTTGTATTAAGTTTTGTAGATTTTGCTTTTAACAAAAACCCCATTATTAATTCAAATGTCTTAGTTATATAGTGTTTACTTCCAGAGATAAAAATTCATTTCAGATATTTAGATTTATAGCATCTATCCTTATGTCTTAGGTTCAGTTCAAGAAAACCAAGTGAGCAAGTAGTGTTGGACATCACAAAAGATCAGAGACTAGAAAGTCTCTTTTCCTGTATTTCTTTCTCTGCCTCTCTCTGTTTCACTGGCAAACTGTTCCTGACCCCAGCACATATACAGAAACATAGACAAACATACATGGTTTCTCTTCACCTTTGTTCTGCATACCTTCTCCCTTCTACTACCAGTTTCTGGGAATAGATTTTACAGTCTCTTATCCCAAAGATAAGAGGGGAGATTTAGCCCTAGAGTCAGAATTTCAATATTAGAAAGGCAGTATTCTGATGAGAATGGGCACTCTGCTCTTGAGTCTGCATAGCATTTTATGTAAGATTGAGAAAATGTGCATGGGGAGGTTCTGATGAAGAACTCAGGGTAAATTGTTAATCACCACCACCAATTACTCCCAAATAATTAACTACTTTCTACCAACTAATCACATCACTATGAATCCATATCTGTGTTCAGTGTCCTCCTTCGCTGAATCTGGCAGAACTTATGGCTTGTCCAAATGGATAAAATGTAGTGGAACTGATATTTTGCACATTCCATGCTTGAACCCTAAGGTGTTTTGCATTTTCTGCTTTTACTCTTTGAATCCTGAGTCACCAAGTAAAGATATCCTAACTATACTATAGATAGATGAAAAGAGAGCTCTGGAGGTATAAATATTACAAGCCAAGAGGTCCTGGAGAATGAAAGACCATGAAATGAAAAGGCCCTAATTTTCCAGCCATTGCAGCTAGGGAGATGGGGACTAACTGCGTGTGGGTGACGCCATCTTGGATTTTCAAATTAAATCTTAGCCCAATGAGCAAATTGAGCCATAGTAAATGCATCAGCAGTGAGCCAATCCAGCTGAACTCTGCTCAGCCAAACTACAAAGCTTTGAGAAAACAGAATGGTTGTTTCTGTAAGCCAATATGTTTCAGAATATTTTATTACAGGACACTACAGTTTATATAGCATTCTATGTCTAACTTCTAATAGTTAACTAATTTTCGGCATGTCAATCTCCCATTTCCAGGGGAGACTTTAGTTGGCTCAGCCTACATTGGACCCTTAGTTTAAAGACCTGTGACCACAAAGTTGGCTAGACATCCAACAGAAGCAGATAAAAGCCCCAGTATTGGGCTAATATAAATATGCTATAATTGATAGATAAAGTTTATTTGTTAAATCTGGGAGTACACTCTGGAGGTAGGACTAAAAATAAATGCAGCTTGATCTTTACTCTTCAAGAGCTCAGTCTTTCAGGAGAGGTGAAGAAATAAATGCAGGGAACCAACAAATGAGTAATATCATGGATATTCATTGGAAATATTGGCAATGTGACATGAGTATATTAAACTACTGTGTTCATTACTACATACATAAGTACTGGAATCGACTATGGTGAAAAAAGAAAAAAGCAATGAAGAAGGTAATGTGAATGTATGTTGAGAAAATAAAATACAATAAATGTGAGATGTGTTTCTACCTCTTGCTTATGTAACTAATTGTTTACATAAGGTGGAAGACAGAATGAAAATTCCAAAAAAATCAAGTGACTGTCAGGAACTATTTCATAATTTCAAGAAACACAAATGAAAAAATGCAATTAGAGCACCCAGCCAACCTTCCTAATATCGGAAGGAGATCTGCACCATTGAGAAAATCTCTGTGTGAAGTTGCCTCATTTTCTCCCCCATATTTTCTGACATTCTAAATTAATAAATGACATAAGATCATGAATTTGTTTCAAAAGATATCACTTTCAGGTTCATATGTCAATCAGCTAAACAAATTGGTAATATATGGCCACGTTGATAATTTTCGTTGTTTTTAGACCGGGTCCGGCTCCATTGCCTAGGCTAGAGTGCAGTGGCGCGATCTTGGCTCACTGAAACCTCCACCTCCTGGGCTCAAGTGATCCTCCTCCCTCATTCTCCTGAGTAGATAAAACTACAGGTGCATGCCACTATGCCTGGATAATTTTTGCATTTTTCGTAGAGACAGAGTTTCATCATGTTTCCTAGGCTGCTCTGGAACTCCTAAGCTCAAGTGATCCTCCCACCTTAGCTTCCTAAAGTGACAGGATTACAGGCATGATCCACCATGCCTGGTCTGCAGGATAATAATTAAATAATAATGTAAATCTATGACCCTAATACTAGCATAATATGCCATATTTTTATATTATCAAGAAAATTTGTTTATGATATAAAAACATTTTGCCAAAAATTCTGAGATACATATAAATTAATAACGGTATTATTAATAACTAATGTTGACTGAAGAAGTATTATGCTAGGTACTGTGAAAAGTATATTATCATTATAGTCTTACAACAATCTTCTGTAGATGAGAAAATTAAGAGAGGTTTGTTAAACTCTCCAAGTAACTCACCTACTAGATAACAAAGCTAGGATTACATCCTTGGTCAGTTTCATTCCAGAGCCCACATTCTTGAACATTATGAAATATTATATCATTATTTAAGTGCGTATTGACCTGGATATTGTAATGTTATTTCAATATGGCATAAAATCATTATATTTTTATGGATAAAGTTTTAGGAGAGAATATGAAACAATTAAATCTTTGGGAATGTGGCTTAAGAAAGGTTTTGAAGAGGAATTTATTAAAAGTTGGAACTGATGAAAAGTTGTCTGATAACAAAGGAGGGAGAAGAGTTGAGATCTATAATTCAGTCGTGAATTCATTTTGGCTGGGACATTATAATTGGGGTATAATGGAAAAAGTCAAGCTAGACCTGAGTTGCAAAAAGTCACCTGAGGTTGTTTGTTTATTACCAGTTTTTATTTCTAACCTCTCAGCTTTTCTCACCCAAATATCCTACCCACTCAACAAGATTAATGGGTTTATCTGATTATTGATACTGCCTTCAGCCCTACCAGAGCTGAACATACTTTCTCTTCTAGCCTAAAGCATCTATCTGAACAAATCAAAGCCTCAGAACAAATGCTATGTCAATTTATTTCAGAGAACTATCCATATAAAGTAATCTACATTCTTGAACATATATAACAAGGCAGTTGATTATTTCTAGTGTAATCTTACAGAACAAGATTAGTTGAGAAATTTTATTTGAGATAGCGGGATATTATTTAATAACTTGAATATGTTTCAAAATATATTTCAGTTTGCCTGCTAACAATTTGCAAATATCTAGGTCACAATTATTCATGTAAGCAGTGTAAGCCACATTTTTCAAGGAATTTGAATGTCTACTAATATATGACCAAAGAAACTCAACCTGTAGTAAGATATTATGAATTTAATATTGGGATATAAGAAGGACTTAGATATGATATTGATTACCTGAAACAAATAACAGCTTGTTCAGCTATAGCCAACCAAAAAGAATTGCTAATGACAGCTGACTAGAGACTTGGATAGATACTATGTTACAAAGGTAGTCAGTCCCTCAAGGAGCAAAACTTGGACTGTTATAATAATAACCAACTTAGTGCAGTGCAGCATAATCATTAGAAACTATGACTTTCTAATGTGTCAACTTCACTAGGATAAATTACCTTTCCAGAATTCCCTTGTTAGGGTGGGCTACAAGAGACATTTTTGCATGTGACTTGTGAAGCAGTAGCATAATTGTTTTTTGTGATCTAAAGGTTGGAGCAAGGCCACTGGAAGAGAAGATTTGGAGTTCACACATGTTATTTGTGTGCTGAATCACGTTGTTATATAGACAGAAGCTGAGTCTACAACTCTGCTACCTTCCCTTGGAGCCTCCATTAGCTTTTTCAACTTCTGGGCCAAATGTGGAATGAGCTCCCTAAAATGGGTAGCTACTTTTCACAAAAGGCACGACATCAATAAGCCTGGAGGTAGTAAGAACTGGCATGTTGTCGGTGGGTGGAATATTGCCCCCCATGAAGGTATCTATGTCCTAATCCTCAAATCTGTGGACATATTACCTTAATGTTAAAGAAACTCTGCAGATTATGATTCAACTAAAGATATTGAAATAGAAAACTTATCTTGGATTATCAGGATGGGCTCAATGTAATGATATGAGAACTTAGAAGAGAGAGGGTCAGAATCCAAAAAGTAATGTTGCAATAAAAGCAAATATCATCATCAGAGAGAGATTTGAAGATACTATGCTGCTGGCTTTTAAAGTGGAGGAAGGAACCTTGAGCCCAGGAATGTAGGCAACCTCTAGATGCTGGAGAAAGCAAGGGAACAGATTCTCTTCCAGAGCCTCCAAAAGTAACAAATCCCTGTAAACAACTTGATATTATTTCATAGAGACCTACTTCAGACTACCTACTCCAGAACCACATGATTGCAATAATCCACCCTGGGCTAGCATTGCTGACTCCATTTTAGCTGTAAATTCCAACCTGGCTTCCCCTTCCCTGCCACAGACCCTCTGGGTGTGTAACTGGGTCATGCTTCAATTAGAAGCATCAAGTGTACTGTTCTTAACACTTGTAACCATTGTATGGCATCCTGTTTGGCATACCTCCCCCTTGCTATTATAAGGAAAACGTTTCCCTTTGATCATTGTGTAAAAGAAGCCTGATTACCCCCATTTTTCTTTGATCATTGAATTGTATGGAAACCACTTGGACCGGCAGCCCCTTCCTTTAACCTGCTTTTCTGCTTCTATAAAATTCCGCTTCGGTTAGGTACCCCCTCCCTTACCTAAATCAAGGTATAAAAGATATCAAGCCCCAGACTCGGGACAGAGAGGATTTTGAGCCTTAGCCATCTCTCGGTTGCTGGCTAAATAATAAAGGACTCTTAATTTGGAACTCAGAGCGTGGTGCATTCCTTCGAACTCGCTCGGTAACAGCATGATAATACAATTTTGCTTTTTAAAACAATAAATTTGTGGTAGTGTGTTAGAGCAGCCATAGAAGATTATTATTCATAGGTTCCAGTTCATTCTTGTGCATATGAGCCGAAGATTATGGATTCCAGTGTGTTTTGATCTTTCCTGCTTTACATACATCTTCCCTTCCCAACTATCTACCTTGAGGAATTATAGCTCCAGTAACAGGCATGAAGAAATTGCCTTACAAAGAGTTTTTAACCAGCTCTCACAATTACATAAGTTAGAGTCTCTATAACAAATCGTATTTAACATTTATAGTGCTTTTGCATTTTTGCACCCTGATTACACCAAAGGTTCAGTCCCTAGATGGACATTGCTTTTCAAAGTGCGTAGAACTTGGTGATTAAAGCAGAGCATCTTAAAAGATGTTTTCCTGTTTTTGTCACGATAACCTCTTATTCAGAAATGTCTCCGCCACCATTAGGAATGGATTTGGGATCACCAAAATGATCTTCTACCAACTTTTTATTTTAATTGGCCATGGGAGACATCATCCTAGAGTCAGCTTGACACAGAGAACCTGAACTAAACAATGATAAAATTATTTAGGGGTGAAATAAAATATTAGCTGTATATGCACAGAATGAATTTCAACCGTTCAAGAGATGGTATTTTGCACAACTTTTTGTGTTATAATTATGTTTAGAATATGATATTTTATATATAGTGTTTGGGAGACGATGGATTTTTTTGGATAGTCCAGATAAACATGGCTTTTGAAATGCCGTTTTAAAAATGTGAAATCCTTAGGGAAGTCTCTATATGGAACTTCATAAAATTCCATTTAACGTCTTTTTCTTTCCATGGGGTTTGCAAAGTATTCTATTTTCTATTTATTTTAATCAAGTTCCTCCAAGGTGTATGGATTTCTTATAAGACAGTAAGTTGTCTATTAATAATGAAAAAGGAGACATGTAACATTTTCAAATACCTGCAAGGAATCTGTCTTTGTATAGAAGTAGTATTTCTTTGCTTCCTAGTTTATAAAGAGAAATTTGTCTATTAGATTCTGAAGTAAGTTAAAGTGGAATTGTGCTTGTATATGTCTCTTCCTGTAATTTCCTCCTACATAAATGATATAGCTTCATTTTATCTCCTGGAGGCAGTGAGTCTTTTTCCTTGAAACAGTTTTACAATAAGCTCTGAAAAATCCTCTCAGCTATCTCAACCCAAGACAAAGGAAGTCCATACTGCACTATCCCCGGGGTCTTGAAAATGTTCAGGCTGTTGGTAAATATCACCTCATCCATGTATTTCTCTCATGTATGTTCCTATATATTTTTAGAAAGAAAATTATATATATATTAATACCTCTATATGTATACAGATAGATATATAGATATGTAATGATAGATACTATAAGATACATATATTATCTTATTATAACATATATTGTCCATCTATATATAGAGATTATATAATATTATCTCTATATTATCTAACTATATACTATCTATATATTTTCTCTCGTTATCTATATAGATAATATATATCTGTCATCTCTCTGTATCTACATATGTAATATTCATATGTAATATATATGTGATATATAGATACAGAGATATTATCAGATAGAGATATAGAGAGATAATATATATAATATATCTTAATATATATAATGTATAAAAGAGATTTTATATATATAAAATATTTATTATCTATAAAAGAGATAAAATTATCTCTACATATCTCTGTATCTCTGTGTGTGTGTGTGTATATATATATATATACACACGCACACACATATATATATGGTTTGTGTTTTTGAGGTAGAGTCTCCCTCTGTTGCCCAGGCTGGAGTGCAGTGACGCCATCTCGGCTGATTGTAATATCCACCTCTGGAGTTGGAGTGATTCTCCACCCTGTCTCCCGAGTAGCTGAGACTAAGGTACATGCTAACAAGCCTGGCTAATTTTTGTGTTTTTAGTAGAGAAGGGGTTTCACCATGTTGGCCAGGCTGATCTTGAATGCCTGACCTCAACTGATCTGCCCAATTCAGCCTTCCAAAGTGCTGGGAGTACAGGAATGAGCCACCATGCTGGGCCTATTCCAGAATATTTGACATCAATAAATAGAATTCTCATGAAGTGATGGAAGCAGATGTGGAAGACTCCAGTTGGAGTAAGAATTACCAATTTTAAAAAACTTTCATTTATAAATGATTCTTGAAGGTGAAGGTGTAACCTTAAAACACCTCTCTTCACGAAGAGAAAAGAAAATTAAGCATAAAATCTAACATTTAAATGGTGTATATAAAAATACTGCCAAAGAATGAAAAGAAATTTTTAAAATGGAAAGACGAAAAGTAGAAATCACAGAAAATGGTGTTCTTTATGCCAAACGAAAAGAAGGAGAAAATGTAAGAATCAAGTGGTTTGGAGATTTCTTTTACCACTTTACAGCTGTCAAGCTCAAATAATCAGACTCCCTTTCTCTTAACATTTACATTAATTGTTTTAGCTATATAAATAATATACTCTCTTTCTAAATAAGAAGTAGAGATAATCATTCATATTTCTTGGAATTATAATCACTTCATAAATATAAACAAACAAACACACATCTCTCTGTATCTATAATTTGTTCATTTTTCTCTCTACTTATCTACATATGTATTTAAATTTCTATTTTATATCAAAGCATTACATTGTACTACATAGATATGCTATGATTTTGCTACTTCTCTATTAAACATTCGTAGCATTTTTCCCAAATAACTATTTTCCTGTCTCATGGTGATATAAATTAGAACATTACTATGAGATTTCTAAATGGATATTTAGTTTAGACTTAATATATGAAATATCTGTGCAATTTAGATGGAAAACATTTAAAATGCTAAGAAATGTTTAAAATATTTTCAAGATTCACAGTTTTTATAATTTGAAGGAAATCAAAATTGATGTTAACATATAGGTAAAACTGGGATAAATGTTTGGAAATCTATGACAAGAATAAAAGGAAAAATGCATAGGAATGAATATAAATCAAGGATGAAAATACAATCACGTGGGATAATGTTTATATTTGGTAATTCAAAGGAAAAAAACTACAGAGCGCATTGAATATAAATAGCATTAGTCTTACTATTGAGGAAAAGTCAAACCATCCCAATGATTGAAGTGTCTACACAGATAATATCTTGGGCCCAGGATCATTCCACCCTTCCAAGGTGTTCTGGCCACCTGGTTTGATAACAGATTTGATAATCCCAGAGAACCCACCACACTGTAGAATGGCAAGTCTGTTGCTATCACTTGTCCCAAGAGTCATGGGCAGAGGCACAAGGTTTAACCTGACTGGTTGCGTTAAGTGCTATTTTCCCAAGTAAAAAACTTTTTGTTTGATCTAGAACCCAGTTATGCCTTTATTATCCACCATCTGTGGGCATGAGGTTCTCACCCTAATCACCTTTTGAAGCACATTTAGCCTAAAGTTTTTTGACTTTTGGTTGTTTAGAGATTAGACCCATCTTCTACTCCATCAAGAATTCCTGTTGTAAGTATTTGGTTAGTAACACATTTACCTTATATCTTTTTTATAATTTCCATGACTAAGGGAGAAGATGGCAGTGCATATACCCAGTGGGCTATATTGAATTGAAAGTTTTTCAATATTTATAAAATATTCACCTTTAGTCTTTTAAAGATAATACCATGCTAGAAAGTAGCGTCCAGCTTTCCTCTGCTATGGGATAATCTCCCAAGTTTGCATTCCCTGAAATTTTCCCTCACTTTCATGTCTCTATTCCTTCCCTGTCTTAAACAGCCTATTTCTCCCACAGAACACTAAATAGCTTGTCAATTGTCTTATATTTTCCTAAATTTGAAGGAAAGCTGATGACTTTACCAGCTTCCATTCCATTTTCTTCTTTGTGACCATCTCTGAAATCAAAGAGCTGGGATCCATTCCAATTATGAGGGGAAAGAAAAATATGGAAAAATTATTGTGAGTGCATTTTCCTGTCAGAAAAAAAATGAGATGTTAATCTGGTGGCTGTGAAGGGAAATGGAAAAATAAGATAGTACAATGGTTTTACTGACCCCTTAACAATATTTAGACATCAAGAGAAAACTGAATTTTATTTAATGATAGCAAGATCCAAGTGAATAAAGATGATACACAGAATTTGAGACTAATGTATTATATTATTATATAAATCAATAAATTATTTTCAAATAGTAACTGAGTCTACATTGTGTTATTTAATTTATAAGTAAGAATATTAATTAAATATTATCTGAAGATAATCACATAATTATTGTCAAATAAAAAATAAATTATAATGTGTAGCAAATCATTTAAACATAATTGCAAAGCAGTATAAACAATTTCTCCAAAAATATATGTAGGTGTTACACAGAAAGAAAAAATGTGAAATTTGATCGAGATATGATTTCAGGAAACAGAGATTTAGGATAGGTAATTTTTATGTCAAAGATGATATCTACTTTAACAAAATTTTTAATGCAATAAAATGTATAGTAAAGGAATTTCAATGAAGAAATGACTGTCCTTAAAAAGCTAAGAATAGATCACATTAGGCCAAAATAATCAGTACCTATTTTATAAATCTGTTCATGAATAGTTGGCTTGCTATAAAGTCTAGGAAATTCTCTTTGTAAATTATGACTGTTAACTTTTGCTATGTCCATTTCTTCCTATGTTTCGCATTAAACATCTATTGCCTACTTATGCCCATAGTAGGAGCAATGCCAGAGCTAATCTAATCTACTGTTAGAAATCACCTATCTCTCAGAAGGTGAGGCTTTTTCTCTGAACTTTCTCAGGACTACACGATATGGAACTATAATTGTGATGTCCTCATTTTGAATAG
Source organism: Leontopithecus rosalia (assembly GCA_028533165.1). NCBI lineage: Eukaryota > Metazoa > Chordata > Mammalia > Primates > Cebidae > Leontopithecus > Leontopithecus rosalia. Next base: position 27,497,234 of record CM052650.1, on the reverse strand, counting down.
AGATTAGATGAAACAATGTCTTAGTGTTACTGAAAGCTGTCTCTTGCTTATCTGAAGGGGTCATATTTTGACAAGTGTCTGTGATGTTTAAATTAAAAAAATAGCTGGGCATGGTGGCTCATGCCTGTAATCCTGGCACTTTGGGAGGTTGAGGTGGGTAGGTTACAAGGTCAGGAGTTTGAGACCAGCCTGGTCAACAAGACAAAGAAGGGCAATTACATAATAATGAAAGGAGCAATCTAACAAGAAAAGCTAACTATCCTAAATATATATGCTCTCAATATAGGAGCACCAGATTCATAAAGCAAGTTCTTAGAGACCTACAGAGTCTTAGACTTCCACACTATAATAGTTGGAGACTTTAACAACCCACGGTCAATATTAGGCAGATCAATGAGACAGAATATTAACAAAAATATTCAGGACTTGAATTCAGCTCTGGACCAAGCAGACCTAATTGACATCTACAGAACTCTCCACCTAAATCAACAGAATATACATTCTTCTCAGAAACACATCTCACTTATTCTAAAACTGACCACATAACTGGAAGTAAAACACTCCTCAGAAAATGCAAAAGAACAGAAATCATAACAAACAGTCTCTTAGAAGACAGTGCAATCAAATTAGAACTCGGCATTGAGAAACTTACTCAAAACCACACAACTATATGGAAACTGAGCAACCTGCTTCTAAATGACTACTGAGTAAATAATAAAATTAAGGCAGAAATAAATAAGTTCTTTGAAGCCAATGAGAACAAAAACACAATGTACCAGAACCTCTGGGATACAGCTAACTCAGTGTTTAGAGGGAAATTTATAGCACTAAATGCCCACAGGAGAAAGCAGCAAAGATCTAAAATCGATATTCTAACATCACGATTAAAAGAACTAGCAAAGCAAGCTCAAACAAATTCAAAAACTAGCAGAAGACAAGAAATAACTAAAATAAGAGCAGGACTGGAGTAGATAGAGACACAAAAAATCCTCAAGAAATCTAAGAATTCGGGAACTGGTTTTTTTTTTTGACAAGATTAACAAAATGGATAGCCAGCTAACCAGACTAATAAAGAAGGAGAGAAGAATCAATTAGACACAATTTAAAACGATAAAGGGAGTATCATCCACAGAAATACAAACTAACATCAGAGAATATTATTGATGCCTCTATACAAATAAACAAGAAAATTGAGAAAAAATGCATAAATTCCTGGACATATATACCCTCCCAAGAGTAAACAAGGAAGAAATTGAATCCCTGAATAGACCAATCACAAGTTCCAAAATTGAGACAATAATTAATAGCCTACTAACCAAAACATTCCAGTACCAGGCAGATTCAGAACTGAATTTGACCAGAGTTACAAAGAGAGCTCGTATCATTCCTTCTGAAACTATTCTGAACAATAGAAAAGGGAAAATCCTCCCTAACTATTATGTGGCCAGATAGCAAAACCAGGTAGTGTCATAACAACAATAAAAAAAAAAGAATTTCAGGCCAATATCACTAACGAACATTGAGGCAAAAATCCTCAATAAAATTCTGGCAAAACGAATACAACAGAACATCAAAACATTTACCCACCATGATCAAGTCGACTTCATCCCTGGAATGCAAGGCTGGCAACATTTGCAAATCAATAAACGTCATCCATCACATAAACAGAACCAATGACTAAAGCCACATGATTATCTCAATGGATGCACAAAAGGCCTTTGATAAAATTCAGCACCTCAATCATGCTAAAAACACTCAATAAACTAGGTGTTGATGGAAGTATCTCAAAATATTAAGAAGTATTCGTGACAAACCCAAAGCCAATATTGTACTGAATGGGCAAACACTGTAATCATTCCCTTTGAAAACAAGCACAAGACAAGGATGCCCGCTCCCATCACTCCTATTCAACACAGTATTGGAAATTCAGGCCAGGGCAATCAGGTAAGAGAAATAAATAATGTATCTTCAAATAAGAAGAGAGGAAGTCAAATTGCCTTTGTTAGCAGATGACATGATTGTATATTTAGAAAATCCCAATTGTCTCAGCCCCAAAACTCTGTAAGCTGATAAGCAACTTCACCAAAGTCTCAGGATACAAACTCAATGTGCAAAAATCACACTACACTATTCACCAATAGTGAATTCCTCTACACCAATAATAGAAGAACAGAGAGCATAAAATACTTAGGAATACAACTTACAAGGGACATGAAGGACCTCTTCAAGGAGAACTACAAACTACTGCTCAAGGAATTAAGAGAGGACACAAACAAATGAAAACACCATTCCATGCTCATCAATATCATGAAAATGGCCATACTCCTCAAAGTAATTTATAGATTCAATGCTATCCCCATCAAGCTACCATTGACTTTCTTTACAGAAAAACAACTACTTTAAATGTCATATGAAACCAAAAAAGAGCCTGTATAGCCAAGACAATACTAAGCAAAAAGAACAAAGCTGGAGGCTTCACAATATGTGATTTCAAACTATACTTCAAGTCTATAGGAATCAAAACAGCATGGTGCTAGTATCAAAGCAGATATATAGACCAACGGAACAGAAAAGAGACCTCAGAAATAACACCACACATCTACAACCAAAGGATTTGTAAATTATCCTACTATAAAGACACATGCACACCTATATTTAATGAAGCATTATTCGCAATGGCAAAGACTTGGAACCAACCCAAATGCCCATTATTGATAGACTGAATAAAGAAAATATGGCTCATATACACCATAGCATTCTATGCAGCCATTAAAACAAATGAGTTTATGTCCTTTGCAGGGACATGAATGAAGCTGGAAACCATCATTCTCAGCAAAGTAACACAGGAACAGAAAACAAAACACCACATGTTCTTATTCATAAGTGGGAGTTGAACAATGAGAACATATCAGCACAGGGAGGGAAATATCAAACACTGGGACCTGTCACAGAGTAAGGGGTATGGTGAGGTATAGCATTAGGAGAAATACCTAATGTAGATGACTTTATGGGTTGTAATGGGTTGATAGTTGCAGGAAACCACCATGGGACATGTATAACTAGGTAATAAACCTACACATTCTGCACATGTTTCCCAGAACTTAAAGTTTAATAAAAAGAAAATAATAATAATAATAATAGAATAATAATAGGAATATTGGCTTTATATGTATGAATGTTCCAGTCTTGGGTGTATATATGTCTAAAATGGTTATACCCTCTTGCTGAATCATTGTATAATGAATGTCATTCTTTGTCTCCTTGTATGATTTTTGTCTCAAGATCTATTTCATCTGATTGAAGTATCATGGCTCTGCTATTTTATGGTTTCCTTTGGAATGGGATAATTTTCAGCCTATGAACATATTTATCTTTATAGGTAACATGTGTTTCTTGTATAATGCATATCCTTAGGTCTTTTTTTTTTCTTTTTTTACTAACTTAGCCAATCTCTGTGTTTTGATTTGGAAGTTTAGTATATTTACATTCATTGTATTATTGATAAATAGGAAACTGCTCCTGTCATCTTGTTATTTGTTGTTTGGCTGTTTTCCAGTCTTCTTGTCTTTATTTCCTTCTTTTCTATCTTCCTTTTAGTCAAGGTGATTTTCTCTGGTGGTATGCTTTAATTTTTGCTTTTAATTTTTATGTATTCATTGTATGTTTTTTGCTTTGAGATTTACCATGAGACCTGTAAATATAATCATATATTAAATATAATAATAATCATATAAGCCATAATTTCAAACTGATGACAAGTTAACACTGATTGCATAAACACAATAACATAACAAAAAAAAACAGAAAAAACTCTACATTTTAATTTTATCCCTCTGCTTTTTATCTTTTTGCTGATTTTTTATGTGTTATTATAATGTTTATGCCTAGAAAATTGTTGTAGTTATCATTTTTTATTGATTTATCATTTAGTTTTTCTCCTTAAAAACAGTTTACACACCATTATTGAAGTGTTATAATATTCTGTGGTTTTCTGTGTGCTAATTTTTACCAGTCAGTTTTTTACCTGTAAATAATATTTGCTTCCTCACTGGCATCCTTTTCTTTCAGGTTGAATAAGTTCTCTGAGCATTTCTTATAGGACAGGTCTGGTGTTGATGAAATATCTCAACTTTTGTTTGCTGGGAAATTGTTTATTTGTCCTTCCTGCTTAAATGAGGTTTTCAGTGAATGTACTATTCTAGGGTAAATGTTTTTTTGTTTTGTTTTGTTTTGTTTTTTTCCCTTTAGCACCTCTGCCATGACACCCTCTCCTGGTGCCTGTGAAGTTTCCACTGAAAGTCTGCTGCAAGACATATTGGAGCTCCAGTGTATTTATGTGTTTCTTTTCTCAAGCTGCTTTTACGATCCTTTCTTTATCATTGACCTTTGGAAGTTTGATTATGAAATGCCTTGCAATAGTCCTCTTTGGGTTAAATATGCTGTTCTAAAGCCTTCTTGTACTTGAATGTTGATATCTTTTTCTAAGTTCAGGAAGTTCTCTGTTATTATACCTTCAAATAAATTTTCTATCCCTATTTTTTCCTCTACCCCCTCTTTAAGGCTAATAACTCTTAGATTTGCCTGTTGATGCTGTCTTCTAGCTTTTGTAGGTGTGTTTTATTGTCTTACGTATTTTTTTCTATTGTCCTCTCTGACTGTGTATTTTCAAATACACTGCCTTCAACCTCATTAATTCTTTTTTTGCTTGGTCAATTCTACTAGTAAGTGGCTCTGACACATTCTTCAGTTTGTCAATTGCATTTTCAGGTCCATAATTCTGCTTGATTCTTTTGGATTATTTCAATGACTTTGTTAAATTTATCTGATAAAATTCTGAATTTATTCTCTGTGTTATATTGAACTTTGTTGAGATTCCTCAAAACAGCTATTTTGAATTCTCTGTCTAAAAGGTCATATGCCTTTGTTTCTCCAGGATTTATCCCTAGTGCCTTACTGAGTTCACTTGGTGAGGTCATCTTTTCCTGGATGGTGCTGATGCTTGGAGACCTTCATGCTTGTCTGAGCATTGAAGAGTTGGGTATTTATTGTACTCTTCATAGTTGGCCTGTTTGTGCCTTTCTTGGGAAGGTATCCCAGGTATTCAAAGGAACTTAGGCCCCAAGCCCAATAATGCTGTGGGTTTTGTAGACTTGTAGAAATATACCACCTTGTGGTCTTGGATAAGATCCAGAAGGATTCTCTGGATTACCTGACAGAGACTCTTTTATTTTTCTCATTTTTCTCCCAAACAGAGTTTCTCTCTCTGTGCTGAGCCATATGGAACTAGTGATTTGTGATGCAAGTCCACCTGCAGCCACCACCACTGGGACTGTGATGGTTCAGATCTGAAGTCAGCACCATGATGGACCTTGCCTACAGATCTTCCCATAAGGGCTACAAGTTCTCCCAGGTTCTCTCCCAGAAATGTCTGGGAGCTGGGGATTAGAGTGAAAAACATTAGCAATTTACCTTGTGTTGTTCTATTCAACTACGGCTAAGCTGGCACTCAAGCCATAATACAAAGTCCTCCCCATTTTTTTCTCCCCTTTTCACAGGCAGAGGAGCTGCTCCCTGTGGCCACCACTACAACTTGTCCACAGCAGTGGTGGTGAGTTCTGCCCGGCCACCTCTTATATTCACCTAAAGCACAGAGGCTCTTCCGTCACCTTGTGGTGACAGCTGCCAGACCTAGGACTCATCCTTCAGGGCTGTAGGCTCCCATTTGGTCCATGGTAGGCTCAGATATGCTGTCCATGAGCCTAGGTCTGGACTCAAGCACTCCAAGAACCCACGTGTTGCTCTACCCCACTGTGGCTTAGCTGGTATCTGCTGTGCAAAACAAATCTCCTTTACTTTTTTCTCTATTTTTCCTCACACAGAAGAGGTCTCTCATCATAGCGACCACAACCGGGATTGTGCTGGGTCACCCCTGAAGCCAGCACTCTCAGAGCTTTAGGCCCACTGCACTCCCTAGGTATTGTTGATGGCTGTTCAAGTATGAAGAATACAATAAAGGGCTCTTTAAACACCAGGTGATGAATTCTGTCTAGAAATGCCTAGATACACCGTGGCCTGAAATGGGGGATGCACAACTTTGCCAGGTGATCCCCTATCCTACTGTAGAGGAACCAAAATCCAAGCTGCGAAACAAAGTCCTCTTTATCCTTCCTTCTCCTCTCCTTAAGCAGAAGAAAGGAGTCACTTTCCTTTATATAAGCTTCACTGGACGGGGCTGGGGGAGGGAAGGCACAAGCAGTCCCTTAGCTGCACCAGCTGTTGTCTGCCTAGATCACATGCCACTTAGTTCACTGCCTCTATATCCAGCCTAACACCAGGAATTTTCTAGGAATTGGATTCTTTGTGTCCTAGCCACCTGTCAAGTTTATCTAGAACCTAAGAGCACTTCAGTCCACGGTGTTGAGGCTTGCCGAGAAACTCAAGTCCTAATTGCTAGGATGAGTGATTCCCGTCCGGCTAGGGCTGGTGCAAATGCTCTCTCCATGCATATATGAACACTGCCTGAGCCCAGCATGGCTGTATTCTCCATTGTGACAAAGCAGCAATGAGCCCAAAGTAAAGTTCTCGAGTTCTTGAGTCACTTCAAAGATTTCCTGTCCTCGCCTCACGGCCACTGCCAGGGATGGTATTGGCGATTTAAGACTGTCTCTCCTGCCTTCCTCAATTCTTCTTACCATGATATAAAGTTAAAACCAAGTACTGTGATTGCTTACCTGATTTTTTGGTTATTGTGACATTGCTTTTCTGTGCGTGGATAGTGGTTAAAATTTGGTGTTTTAGCGGAAAGGGAACAAATGCTGTAGTTTCTATTCTGACATCTTGCTCTGTCCCTGGAAGACTTGGTCTAGCACATTTTGTATTTAGTGAGTCACAAACTGAAGTCCTCTCTTTTTAATGTATAAATTAATGAACCTATGTTATTTTGTGTCCAGTGTCGTAAAATTCAAATATTTTCTTATAAATAATTTAAAAAAAGAAATGCTTCATTATGTAACCAGAGTAGCTGCAAACCAGGTTCCCACACCGAGAGTCAAACCCAGGCCACCTGGGTGAAAACCGGGAGTCCTAACAGCTAGATCACCACAGAAGCAGAGTGGCCATATCTGGAACTAGGCTCTTGGCTTTCCTAACCCTGAAGAATGGGGAAAGGGGTTTCGGTGTTGTGGTCAGTGTTGCAGCTCAAATAGAACTCGTGGACTTAAAGAGTGTGCAATAGTGCTATTTGTTAGGCAGAGCAAAAGGACAGCTTCACGCTGTTGTAGAAGGGAACCCGGAAAGAGGGTACTCTCCCTGCTGGTGAGCGGCTAGAACTTTTATCCCTGTTATTCCCTCCCCATTCATATTCTTGTCCAGTGAGAGGAGTTTTTTCAAATTTCCTCTGGATTGATTTATATTTGACTCCTTTACCAGATTGGCTACTCTTTTACAACCATGAGTCACAGAGCACACACCTCAAAGAGCCAGAGACAGGAAAATCAGAGACAAAGCCCCTACCTAGCCTACCAGAGGCAGGAAAGTGGAAACAGAGCACTCTAGCTGGCCAGAGGCAGGAAAACCTAGGAAGTCCTGCACTCTAAACACAGCCCCCTGCTGACCCCAGGAAGTCTGGCTTACACAGTCCCTCAGTTATCTGACTAACTTAAAATTAATTAAAAATATTTAGTTTGACCTATAACTAGATTTTTAATATACTGTATTTTATGTATAAAAAGAGAGAAAGAAAGAGAGTTAGGTCTAAGGCCTGTGATAGAAGGTTTTTACATACATTAAACACTACTGAAATGTATTACTGAAATAACAACAAACCTGGATTGCCTCAAAAATTCATTTTCCCATATCAATGTAAAATAGACCATAATAAGAAACTGGCAGAATGATCCCGACTTCACTTAAAATAAGCCAGTATTAAATAAAGCTTTCCTATATAAGTAAGCCTTCTCCTATCAATATTGCTTCAAAAGAGAAAGCAACAAAGGTAATAAATAAATAAAACTATTTAGAAAAAAAGTTTCTTAAATGATTTTGTTTTTCATTTACAGTAAACTCACTTTAAACATTGATGAAGCCAACAAATGTAATATTGTAAACAACAAACACAATTGCTTGAGGGCACGACAGACTAACGGTTCACCATTTCTAATACTGCAGATTTTCACATTTCAAATCCGCCGCCTTCTCATTTTCCTGCTCCGTCACTCATTCTCCCTGCATTTCCCTAGAGCCACCTACTTCTTATCCCAACGTATTTCATTTCTGGCTGTTCTTTCACATAGTTCTTCAAAAAATTAAATATCCACAGACTTTGTTGCCCACTATTTTCTCATTTATACACGTTGTTTGTATTGAAAATCATCAATTAAGTGGACTGAGAGTGGCTGAGTGTGAAATAGCATCTTAATGTTTCAGAAAAAAAATGCTGGGCACTATTTTTTTGAAAAAGTGCTTCCTTTTAGAATAAGTTCTGCTTAGGGCAGTCCAATGGTCCTTTGACTTGCTTTGTCAGGATTTTAGCTGCTTCATCACTTAGCTCTGGGTATAGTTGGAAGCAGGTCAACCAGTGACTTATGCCTTAATAAAATGTTCCTGTTATTAGCTTACCTTGGTCCTGAGTGTTCACTGCTGACTCAATGGTACTTCTAATTAAAATTCTTAATTCTTGGCTATTTCAGTACCTGATTATTGTATTGCAGGTGCTGTTGTAACAGAAAAAATCAATAATAAACAAATTATAAAAATTTAGTTTTCTTATTTTCATGCTTATATTCTGCAGGTTTGGGTAGATTTTTTTTTCCTTCTTTATCTGGTCACCAAATTTTATTAAATTGTCATGTTCCCTTAGATAACAAATCCTGAAAATAGCTCTCAAAGCATGACTCTGTATTATTTCTAAGTGAGAACATCTTCTTCTCATGGCGTAATAGGCAATTCAGACATCCCTGGCCATTCTAAGTGAGATATAAGACAGGTCATCCTCTGTGTCTGAAGGAGATGAATGTGGTAAAACACCACCCCGATGATCTTTAGTTCGCTGACCTTGGTGCGGGAATGAAAAGTGATTTTAAATGCAAAGCAAAGTAAGTAGAGCTTCACTGCAACCTATTAAGCTGATATCCTAGGCTTGCATTTTTTTCTCACTTTTTGTGCCTGACCCCATCAGGCTCCGGAATCCATCACCACAATCTAAATGTCCTTTTCCTTTGTCAGTATCTAAACACTTCCCCAAGCTTTTAGCAAGCTAACACAGCAGATTCTTAAATAACCTGTACAATCAGTCTACTTCCTTTTAGAATCATATCTTGTGCATATCCACTGTTGTTTTAGGAGTAGTGCATGCCTTTTTAAAATGAAACATTTTCTGAAAGTTTTAGACACCTGCCCAACACTTCTCTTCAAAGTGCTTTTAATACAATAGCATGTTTCACACTATATTGCATTCATTGTTAACATGCATACTTTCCTTAACGGACTGCAACACTGATAAAGAAAGAAGACCCAGTGCCATATTAAAATTTATATATTTTGCATCTGGTATGATGTCTCAAATACACTAGGTCTTCAATAAATGTTTGTAGAATAAGTAAATGAATGTCTGCTCTGTGTCATCAACTGCACTGTCAATGCATGGTGGGTAACTGTAGTAGCTCTTAACCCCTCAAAATTAAGTTCGTGTCTTGGCTCTGCCTCTGACTAGCACTGCAAGTTTGCTCATATCACTTATTTTACTCTCAACATGTGCTTATTTTTAAAATGTGATGACAGCAGACCAAGCTTCATAAACTTATTATAGGGAGTACTGAGTACAAAGTTTGTCAAAATGCCTTGCCTAATTATTGTATGTGTGTTCATGCCTTTATGTATAAAATATATTAAATTATTTATAAATATCGAATGATATATTAGGTATCTCATATAAATTGGTTCTATATAACATTTTAACATAATAAAGAGAAATATGAAGACATACACACATATGTTGGTATATATCATTGGTATTGGAGAATATGGAAGTTACTCCCCTTCACTCAAATAGGTGAATTTTCATTTTTGTCATTTTGTTTTGTTTTCCCTCAGAAATATAGTAAACAAATTAGCTCCTCTGATGTCTTCTCTTTTTCCAGGAAAAAAACCAAGGTTTTCTTTTTTGTACTGTAACCTATATTATGATTATGTGGAAACAATATCTTCTTCAATGAACTATAGTAGCGCAAATTCTTTTTCCCTCTTTCAACACTATCATATTTTCCTTTAAATACTTAATAATCTGAGTCTTATATATCTCAATTGTAAAATTTATGTGTTGAAATAGATGATTGCCAATTACTATTCATATTAAGGAATCAGCTAATTTTTTCTAAGTGTTTATCTCCAGGGCACCATGGCAAATGTCCAATAAATATATAACAGAAATTTCATCCAGGAAAGAAATGAAAACTTTAAGAGAAGTTTAAGGTATATAATGAGCAGTGTCAGAATTGATCATTCATTCTTTCATGCGTTCCTTATTCAGTAAATTTGTTATCAACCTCTTACTATTGACCATAGGACTAGTATGTGCTAACGCCTAAAATATTCTAAATATTCTTTACATAGATCATATTATTGAAATATTTTCAATTTCCCAATGCATTTTTATTGTTATATCCTTTGTTCTACAGATAAAGGAAATGAGATTCAGAGCTATTGAAGAATTTACTTAATAGCTCTGAATCTCAGTTCCCTTATCTGTTGCACAAAGAAACAGAAACAGAGAACAGAGCTGTTAAGATCACATAGTAAGTAAGTGGGAGTTCTGAGAATATAATATCTTTCTCAGTTTGAATCTCTTCACTAGCCTTGGTTGAGAGGATAGCATTTTCTCTGACTAGAGAGACTGATGTATACTTTAAAGTGAGAGAAGTGACGCTCCAAGCTCCAAGAAGGAAGCCCATGTTACATAATGATGAATTCCAAAGTGTAACGAGGTTCAAGGGCATCTAACTAACTCCAAGCCCTCATTCCTTCATCATTATCACCATTATGTCTAAAGAGAAATTTATCTTATGGCCCTTAAAAATAAAGAACGTTGAGTGAAAAAAACCAGAGCATCCATCATTCCTGCACTTATTCATTTAGACTTGAAGATATCGATTGAGTTCTTACTCTGCGTAAGCCCACTGGAGGAAACCACAGCTGTAATCATGCATAAAGCTTTGTCTCTGTTCTCAATAATCTAAAGAATGTATTGATATGTATTTATTTGCCTGGTTTCCTACTACTGAAGAGTCTTCTGTGATCCTCTCCTATTCTTCATAGTTCTCCTCATTGTATTGCTGGGTCTTCCTTGATCTGATACAATTTCCAAAATACCTTTCCCCAACTTTTATATCATTAAAATCTACTTGTCTATCTTTTCCACTGCTGATGTTTCCTTCTCAGGTTTCTTTCCCTCCTCTACACTTATTTACCCTGTTTCATTTGTTCTTCTTAGCACTTTTCATTGCCTCATACGAATGACATGTGCTTTTTGGTATGTGTTGAGCTAAAGCTGGCTTGAAATATTCTGTTATGGGATATCAATAGTTAATTGTGCTCATCTCTTCTCAATTCTATGTTTTGTGACTTTATATTGAAATCGGTTTTGAGTGGAAGTTTGTACATGAAGGAAATTGGAAAACAGTACAAATCAGGGCTTTACAAATTATCCAGCATGCTATTTTTGATAAGTGTATTTCCTCAACTAGCCTAAGAGGTCATTTTTGTTTAATGCTCTAAGTCAAAGGGCTAGAAAAGTACCTGAAACCCTAGAATATTCTGAATTATTATTACATGAATAATATTGAATAATTCTTTATAAAATATATAAATGAATGGCAACTTGGTAATTTTCTAAGCAAACGTTTTTAAATAGTGTGTTATAACTTTAAGTAGAATGTTATACCTTGGAAAGAATTAAACACATATTTTCTTAGAAACATAGTAAGTGAAGTGAGTAAATGAAGCTTCCTTATGCATTTACTGAAGAGAGCTTGAATAAAATGAGTTCTATAATTATGCCAAATTATTCATCAAGGAAAAAAATACTGAAAACATACCTTGGGGAGCATAGTCCAAAATCTGCTAGGCACTTAGTTTCTTAGAATCTAACTAAGTAGCCCTTTTACCTGCTGGGAAATCATTGCAAACCAAACACCGTACAAAAGTGAGTACAAGTTGAAAGCTGACTCGACTTTTGCTCACTTGTAAAATTAAATTTTAAGGAATTTAAAATTTCCTCACAACTCCATTTGTGTCTATGAAATTTCTCTTCCTTCCAAAAGAAATGCTTGTTTTCAGAAGAGCAATATTGAAAACTTAAACTTGTGTTTTTCCACTTTCTTTTGTAAGTCTTAAGTTGGGAGTGTGGGCAGGATGGAATAATAGTTAAAAAGCACTGATTCTAGATTCTAAAATCTAATGGCTTGCATTTTTATCCACACTCCACTAGTTAGTAGCTATCTCATTAGAAGAAAATAATTACCTTCTCTGTACCTGTGTGTCCTCAGAAGCGAAAATGTTTGTAATAACATGACTTTTACTCAGAGTGTGATTGTAAAGAATAAATATGGTAAAATTTGTAATAACACTTAGAACAATGTCTGGAATACTTAGTAAGTCACAGCTATTTAAACACCACATTTGCTGTGACTGTTTATGGTCAATGATTTATTCATATATGCAAATTCCACAGTATTTATTTTCAGTTTAGAAAGTTAATTTATTTGGAACTAGCAATTGTGTTGTGTGCTATGAGTTTTGGAAGACCACAAAAGCATATTCATTCAGAAATTCAGCATTTTCTGAGTACTCACAATATTCTAGCACTACAGTAGCAAACAAATGGGCTAAAATAATCCTTATTTTTGTGGTGCTTAGACTTTATTGTTTCTATCTTTTGAAATGTCATGATAAGTGGAAAAGTTGTATAAGCAACATGTGACAAATACCATAATAAATAAAGTTAATAAAAAAATAAAGTTAATAAAACCTAAATAGTCAATTAATTTCCAACTGGAAAAATAATGGCAAAAACCATTGAACTGAAACTTTTTCCAAAGGGAGTTTATCTGGCTATACAGGGAGCATAGCATCAGGATCTGCTGCTGGTGAGGACCTCAGGAAACTTCCAATCATTGTGGAAGGCGAAGGGGAGCCCACACATCTCATGGGGAACGAAGAAGCAAGAGAGAGGGAAGGATATCTGGTGTCTGGCTCATTTAAACATCTTGCCCCTGTGTGAATTATTAGAGTGAGAAATCATTCATTATCAAGAGAGTACCACCAAGCCATTCATAAGGGATCCACCCTCATGACCTCCCAACAAGCCTCACCTCCAATACTAGGAATCAAATGCAACACAAGATTTGAAAGAGACAAATTTCCAAACTACATCAAACCCCAGCTTTAAAGATGAATGACAAAGTACCCAAAAGCCAAAAAAAAAAAGCAAAAACAGAAAGTTTCAAGGCAATTTGGAGAATGATATACTCTAAGGAGAAAGAATTTGAGTGGAGTGGTATCCAGTGTGGCTTGAGAGTCATGTATACGGTAAATTAAGATGTATTATGAAGCTGAGAAGTTTAGGTTGGAAATATACCTTAAAAGGCCTTTATGTTAGGGAGAGTATAGTTTCCTTACATAGTTAGTGGAAACCTACTGGAAGTTTTAGCCTGGGTGTACAAATGACTATGCTTATATACTCCCACTGTGAAGCTAGGGATCCTCATTCTCATCCCTTATGTGGCAGTAATTCAATAGTTATTCTTAAATTGATTATATCTCTGAATTCCTGGATCTGAGAGAAATAATTCACATTCAGTATGCTTTACTAGATATGATCTAGTGTTAGTTTATAATTGAGTGGTTATTTTACAACAGAAAGAGACTATTTTTCTAAATTATTGATGCCCATTAAGGATTTCTTATTTGTGTATTATTCCCATATATTAGAGGTTGAAATTGTGTAATGCTGACGTGTATATGCTGAATCCCTTCCCCCAACTACCCCACAATGTGACTGTATTTGAAGAAGGAGTATTTAAAGAGGCCATTAAAATTAAATAAGGTCATTGAGTTATGCCCTAATCTGCTATGACTGGTGTCCTTATATAAAGAAGAAATTAGGACACAGACAAAACAGACAGATGAAAGCATACACGAGAACAGGGCAAAAAGGTGGTTTTCTGCAAGCCAAAGAGAAAGGCCATTTGAAAAAAAAAAAAAAACTGCTGACACCTTGATCTTGAGCTGCTACCTTCCAGAACTATGAGAAAAGTAATTTCTATTGATGAAAACATCCAATCTGTGGTGTTCTTATGGTGAATCTAGGAAATGAATGCACTATATACTTAATTTCCTTAAAAGAAATTCTCGAAGGAAACAGCTGTCTAGTATTAAGGAGATGCAGACATAAATGAGTCACAATTCGATTCTGATATTGAATTGTGACTTATTCATGTCTCCATCTCCTCAATACTAATGAAAATGGCAATAATCAATATTCAAATATCTATTTTTTAGATTGGATATTAATTTTTCTGATAAGAGAAATCCAAAAGCATTGGAGCAGGGTTCTGTAAAGAGAGCGATGGGATATTCATCAGTTTTACAAATACTGATTAGTTAATTCTTCCTGCTGTTGGTGAAGTTAAAATAGATCTTGAAAGATGTGAAGATATTAGTGGAAGCGGATTGAAGGTGACGTGGTGTTCAAGGAAAAGGAACTTTGTGGACAAGACAATGAGGTAGTATCTGTTTGTTTATTTTCTCCAGCAAACCATTTGTCCCTTTTGTGTTATAGATTCAGATATGCTTTGGAAGGCATATTGACGACTATATTTTTAGACTCTGGAGATACTAGCTCCAACACCAAAGCATGTATCTATCTTGGGAAATCACTTAACTTCTGAGGCTTGATTTCTTCAGCTGACGAGTGCTGAATATCAACTACCTTCTAAGACTATTGAGAATGTCAAAAAATAAAGTGTATAAAATAGTATAACAATAGTGACTAGCAGAGTGTAATCACTGAAAACTGTTAGCTGTTTTTGTTATTCAGAAAAAGTTGAATGTGTAGCATTTCTTTAAAATTTATTGATAAACTTGAAAGCATATGTCAATGTCAAAATATGGATGATAATGAAATAATTTTCTTAATGAAGAGCACATATAAAACTGGAGACTAATGGAAGACTAACATAATGAGGAGCTGGAATTCATTGTGTAAATGCTATGATTTCTTAGTAAGGCAACATAGCTTTAAGTGTTTCTGTGATAAAAGCTTACAGATTTCAAAGGACAAAACAATGAAACAACAAAAAGTATCTGAAATGAGCAAGTTGCTCCAAGATTACTTCGTGACATAGTACTTACTTTTGGTTCTCAATCTTCAAATTTCTTGCATGTGTTTACTTTCTCCATCTTTTCCAATCGACGACCTCCTTTTATTTTTTTATTTTTATTTATTTATTTTTTGAGACGTAGTTTCGCTGTTGTTACCCAGACTGGAGTGCAATAGCATGATCTTGGCTCACTGCAACCTCCCCCTTCTGGGTTCAAGCAATTCTCCTGCCTCAGCCTCCCAAGTAGCTGGGACTACAGGCACACACCACCATGCCCAGCTAATTTTTGTATTTTTAGTAGAGACGGGGTTTCACCTTGTTGACCAGTATGGCCTCGATCTCTTGACCTCATGATACACCCGCCTCGGCCTCCCAAAGTGCTGGGTTTATAGGTGTGAGCCACCGCAATGACCTCCTTTTAAACCTTTCTTTGAGGTTTAGAAAATGTGAAATACTGACAATGTGTTATGAGACTGGTGTGTCTTATTCTTATCTGGCTGGTACATCTAATTTTCAACTTTATAGAGCATGAGACATTAAAACAAAAGGTAATTTTATGTGGTGGAATTTGAAATAGTTTGGTGGTAGAGCAAATTTGGGGAGATTATAGGAATTTTCATTGTTATCATTAGAAGAAATTTACATCAAAAGCTTTTTTATTAAAATAATAGTTGGTCTTTCTTCACTAAAGTTTAAGAGCATAAAATGGGTTCTTAACTTGTTTTTTTCCATATTTTCTTGGTAAATGTAAAAGAAGATTGTGATACCAACCATTGTTTTCCAACATGTAATAATTCTAAATAATTAATGTTGTTTATTTTTAAAGACCACTTTTTATTAATTATATCATATAGTTATGAGCCTAATAACTTAGGAAGATATTATACTTATTAATATTTTATTACTAATAATTTTTATGTAGAAAAAGGTCAGTTAATTGGAGAAATTTTTGTACTGATTACTATTTGTGCAACACAATTCCAAATGACTCAATTGCTGAAATCTTAACTCTTTTTAGTAAGGATTACATTATAACTACATGGTTTCTCTCTTATTCTAAATTTATTGAAAAACAACTTTGCTATGCATTGTTTTGTGATTATTTAATTAATCATATAAAATTCTTAAAACTATGGTATGTAAAGAGAAAAATGTTATATGGAAAAACTCACAATGTATTATCAGCAAAATAACGTGAATAAACTTACCAAGTGATAAAGGTGGTACATGAAAATCCTGGCTCTGTCTAAAATATACTAAATCTTAATGTATACTAAACTTATGCAAATTCTCCAAAATCTATGTTTACTAAAAGCTATATTTACTATAATTAAAGTAAAAAAAATACTTTCAGTGTAAAGTAGATTCATAAAAGATCAGTAAAAGCCTGGTGTTTTTAGTGTATATATTTTATCTTTTTTATTTCCAAAAAATACCAGAACAATACAAAACAAAACATTTCCCTTCTCTCATGTTCCTCTAATGTCGTGAAACATGACATGCAATGAAAATTTTTGACCCAGTAAGTCAACTTTTATAATCTTAAATAGACACATTTATAGACTGTAATAAATATAAATTTATATACAGCAACAGAAATGTTTTTGTAAATATCTAGAACTTTAATTTTTTAGATAGTGTTTTGTGTTTCTGTTAATGTAATATATCAACACATACATAGAAGATAAAATATTATTCAAATTTTAAAGTATATTCATGTTAATCTCACACTTTCTTCTAGTCAAAACATCAAGTTGATCACTTCAGATTATGGTTTATATGTTTGTCTGTTATTATTTAAACATAATTGTACATAAAATTTTTCCTGAAATATTTTTAAAGAATTATATTGCTGAGCCTGTGAAAGTTGGCAGTAAGTCTAATTCTTTTGATTTCAGCACTGATACACCTTTAGTGTGAAGTCTTACATGGATAATCAGATTCCCATTTTCATAACACTGTAATTTATGAAATTATCTGCCACTACACTCTACAGCCAAATCAGTTGTTTGGCTCTCTTAGCCAAAGTGGATGCCATTGGAAACATCAGATTATAATTTTTGGAAATGAAGACGCAATATAAGAAAAGAAGAAAAAAAGTAACAAAAACATTAAAAGATCACCACAATTACTCATACACCTACAATGATAAATTTGTTTTAAACATTAAGTTTTTGTAATCTTGCTATCTTCAGGTATATGTTAAAATACTTTCTTCTATTCCAATATTTAAATTGTAATGAAACATAGTAATGCACATAAGTACCTTATAAAACCTATTATACAATTGAAATACGAAATATAAAGATTTAAAATGTCTGTTACTGACCTGAAATTGAACATGATCTGCATCATGGCATAGGCAACACTGAGAACAGTAGTAATTATGCAATCAATAAATGAGTAACGTTAATTTTAAAAATGTAGGCCGAGGCTTTAATATTTTCTCCATTGAAGTCTCCCCCAACAAAGACCTAGCCGAGGCAGAAAAAACATCTTGCAGTCTTATACTTGGAACTAAATAAATAAATAAGTAGAGCAGTGTGATTTTTGATTATATAACAAGTTATGTAGTAAGGTAATGTTTTTGTTTTAAAGTCACTATATTTACTTCTGTTTTGTATATCCTAGAGAAACACATGCAAAAACAAGGAAAAGTAAAGTAAGCAAATCTGGTGTCATGATATCCATCTTCCTTAACTTCATACTTTTTCACAGATGAAATAGACATTATAGCCACAGCAAAAAATAATACATTTGGCAATTTGTCTTAAAGTGCCAAAAGAAGAAAAGTTGCCAAAATGGAACCTATTTTTTTTAATTTTCTGAATGAAGAGTTAGTTATACAATAGGAAATAAATGAGGACAGGTCTTTAAAACATTGAGACATTCACATAGCAATGAAGATAGGAATTTTCATGGTAGTGTTAATATACAAATTTTTCAGGTTATGAGTGAAAATAAATGTTAAAACATTTATAAATTGACGACAGCCATGTTTATACCTATCATTTTCTCCAAATGTTTTTGTCAGCCCTGTGGTACTAGATTATGAATTGCTGAAGCTATTTTTATTAGTTCAGGTTGACTTTCAGAATTTTCTTGGAAAGGTAGACTATAACATGATGTTTGAAAATACACATTTTTGACTTGCTGCTAATTATTTTCAATGCTTTGTGTTTTGTTTCTCCTTTATAGACTAATGTATTAGCTCCTCATGGAGAGCATTTCAAGTCCTTTATGGTGTGACCTCAGATCATTTTTACTGTTACTCATCCTACATATGTGCTCCAGCCAAGCAGAAATATTAGCAGCTTACACGTTTCATATTTTTACACATTAGTTAATATATACTAAACCTGCATTTTCATTGGAATGATATATTTCCTCATGATTCAATCTTTTTAAAAGTCTGTTACGACAATTTAAGGTGTCTGTCCTGGGAATTCCCAGAGCACTTTGCCTATATGACACACAGTAGAACTTAAATATTTTAGTCATCTCAACTGTGAGCATTTCCGACAATGGCACTGCATGCGATTCATCTTTGTTTTTTTATGCTATCCAGGATATAACATATGTCTTAAAAATTAAATATTGCTTCTTGAATAAAATATGGATGACCCTCCTTTAAATAATATCCTGGAGGAGAAAACATAAATATATTTTAGTAGGTGTTGTTGCAAAATCTGTGTTGTGTTTTGCTAGAAGGCTAGAATTTTATAAAATTATTTTCAATATACAATAATGAGACTTACCAGTTATAAGTTGTTTCTACTAATTATTAAAAAACAAATTGAGGTATTTCTCTTAAGAAAATACATTTATTAGAAATGATTTATGTGAACACATTTTCTTGGTTTATGTTATATATAATACATATTACATACATTTATTATATTAGTTAATCACACACACACACACACACACACAGAGAGAGAGAGAGAGAGAGAGAGAGAGAGAAAGAGAGAGAAAGAATTTCTACTGAACTCTTCCTTTTTCTAGGGAAAAAGTACTATTCATTTATGAAAACAAAAACAATTACAAAATACTTACTAAAGTTGGCCACTGAATTAGCATTGAAATGTACATGCTTCTTTTGGTTGCAGAAATGAATGATAGTGTAAAAAACAGAGACTTTTATATATAAAACTTTAAAAAGTTGTATTTAATTCTGTTGTCTAACACATTTTCTATTTACCTTTTTGCTTTGGGTTTTAGTACTCCACACTAAATTTCAGCTCCAAATAATAACTATTTTTGTCTACAGTTTTGTTTCCATTTATTTTTAAATTTTAATTTCTGTTTATAAATAAATTATAAATATAAATTATAAGTAAATTTATATTTATTTTATTTTTACTAAAATAAAAGTAACAAAATGTAAGGACAAGAAGCAACATTAGGGTTTACAATAAAATCCATCAGTCCTTGTTACCATTCCCACAAATTAAGTACATTCAGATATTTTAAACTATATATATATTTCACTGTTTATTCATTATCAACATTATTTCTTTACTTTTCTTGAAGGAAAATGGGTTCTCTAATTGCTTCCTTTCTTTACATTTTCATTTTGTTGAGGCATCTCTAACAAAATCTTCGGGTGGTAGGTAGAATCCTAATATGGTCCCAAGATTTTCATTCCCAAGTGCACATGCCCTGTGTAACTCCCTCCCATTGACTGTGGGTTGGACCTGTTAATATAATTGGATATCTCTCAGGTCCATTGTCACATGACATTATACGGCATAGGGTGACAGAGTGGTTAAGTTTTAATTAAGGTCCTAAGTTAATTTTGTCTCGTGATGTGAGCTGTTTTCTTTGTGTGTGGCTTTTGTAAGTTAATTAAGTAATTAATTAATTTTAAGACAGGGTCTCACTGTGTTGCCCAGGCTGGAGTGCAGTGGCATAATAATAGCTCACTGCAGTGTCCATCTAAAGTATTCAAATGATCATTCTGCCTCAGCCTCCCAAGTAGCTTGGACCACAGGCATTCAACACTATGGCTGGCTAATTTGCTTATTGGTTTGGTAGAGACAAGGGCTCACTATGTTGCCCAGGCTGGTCGTGAACTCTTGAGCTCAAGGGATCCTCCCACCTTGGCCTCCCAAAATGCTGAGACTACAGGCCTGAGCCACCTCATGTGGCCCAAAGTGAGTTCTTTAAAAAGAGAGTTCAGAGGTCAGAGAGAGAGAGACTTTTCTGCTAGTCTTGAAGAAATAAGTTACCATGCTGTGAGAGAGGCTACAAGAATGTCAATGGCAGGAAACTTCATTGACCTACAGAGGACAAATGCAGACCAAGGTTGACAACCAGGAAGAAAACATGATGTTTAATTATGCCTTACCTAGGAAATTATTCCTGCCAACAACCTGAATAAGCTTAGAAAAGCAGAATCTTTCCCAGAGTGTCCAGATGAGACACCCTAAATTTGTCCTTGTAAGAACCTGAGCAGAAGACCCCTCCTTGGACCTATGACCTTCAGAAACTGTGAGATAATAAATGACAGTTGTTTTCAGTTGCTCAATTTGTGATTATTGGTTATGCAAAAATGCAAAATTAATACAGGGTGAATAAGAGTAAATATTTGAGATCTTGGATTAAGACAGAAAAATATTTTAGTTTCACACACAATATGATTAATATTCTTGTCTGCTAGTTTCTTTATGTTATTTCTGTTTCTGTGGATTACTATAGGTTGAAAATAAAATCCTCCACAATTTACAAAACCCTGTTTCAATGTCTCCTAGATTTCAACTCTCTTTTTAAAGAATCAGTGGCATTCAGGTTTCTAGTCTATGCATTTGGCTTGACTGTATTGTTTTGTGGTTACTGTATCGTTTACAGTGTACATCTTATTTTATCTCAATCCACAGTCAAAGGTAATTATAACACATCACACATAGTGTATCTTACTTATGTATTCTTCCATTTCTCCTTTTCTACATATTGTGTTATTGTTGTCATACATTCTAGGTCTAAATATATTATAAAACTCATATACCATTACTGGTTTTGGCTTATATAATCTTATTTTAAATGGTTCAAAAATTGATTTTAAAGTCTCATACTAACTGGCATGTTTACCTTTTCCAAGGCTCTTAATTCCTTTGTGAAGATACAATTTGCTATCTGGTATTATTTTCTTCTGCTTGAAAATTTTATTGAAAATTTATTGTGCCACAGGTGTGTTGGCAGTAAATTAGCTTTGTTTGTGTGGAAAATACACTATTTTGCTCTCCTTTCAAGAATACATCAACCTAGGTAAAAAATTTGGTATTGATAGGTTTTCCTTCAATATTTTATGGATGCCATTCTATTATCTTGCAGGTTGCATTGCTTCTCATAAGAAGTTGGCTGTCATTCTTTACGTTGCTTTCTTCTGCATATTGTGCTGTTTATACATATTTTAATGATTTGTTTATTGCTTGTTTAAAAGTATTGATTATGACAGGCCTTATGCTACCTGATTCTGCCGGGGATTTGTTGATAATGGAACTGTGG
This sequence comes from Leontopithecus rosalia, assembly GCA_028533165.1. NCBI lineage: Eukaryota > Metazoa > Chordata > Mammalia > Primates > Cebidae > Leontopithecus > Leontopithecus rosalia. The sequence goes on along the minus strand of CM052650.1, from coordinate 27,475,353 downwards.
GTTTCATGTTTTCATCCCATTAGGATATGTTTTGAAAATCTTTCCTTCAAATATTCTTTTTCTACTTTCCATTATCGTTTGCAAGCATTTGAAACTACAATTACACATATGTCACACTACTGACTTATATCAAATAATGCCTTGACATTAAAATTTTTTCAATCTTTTCTTCTCTGTGTATCCTTTTTTGCTGGTTTTATTGTTCTGTCTTTAAATTCATTTCTATTTTGTTATGCAGTGTCTAATCAGTGGTTAATCCCAATCAATGTACTTTATTTCAAAGAACATATATTTTTTAGAAGTTTTATATATCAGAATTTTTGGCCAGGAGTGGTGGCTCAAGTCTGTAATCCCAGCACTTTGGGAGGCCGAGGTGGGTGGATCACAAGGTCAAGAGATCGAGACCATCCTGGTCAACATGGTGAAACCCCGTCTCTACTAAAAATACAAAAAATTAGCTGGGCATGGTGGTGCGTGCCTGTAATCCCAGCTACTCAGGAAGCTGAGGCAGGAGAATTGCCTGAACCCGGGGGCGGAGGTTGCAGTGAGCCGAGATGGCGCCATTGCACTCCAGCCTGGGTAACAAGAACGAAACTCTGTCTCAAAAAAAAAAAAAAAAGAATTTTTTTCTCTCTTCCAGTACTTTTTAGGTTGGTATAGAGTACTAGTCATTGATCAGAAGAGTTTTTGGCAGCCTTTAGTCATGGGGTTAGTTATTACCATTAATAAAGCAGTACCTGTCTGTTGATTCTACCCAATGTTCTACTTATTACAAAGTCTTTCCAATGTGATTGGTGAAAAAAAAAATATTTCAACCTGTATGAACATTGTTAATTGTCCAGAATACTGGTTAGAAATGGTTATTTCTCTTATCATTAAATATTCACTATTCACAGACGGACAACTCAGTATTCAACTAATAACTTAGGATGAATATTCTCCTAATCACTAGAGTTCCCTTCCAGTGTATCTCCACCTCCCTTCATAAGCTCTAGTCATGTTGGCCTCCACAAACTCCCACTCAGTCTCTTTAACTTAGGAAGCTTGTTAGACTTTCTACTGGTTCTCCTACTTGTTTGTGAAACTGCCTGGGAAACTGCCTCCAGGCAGAACATTCTCACAATCTTAGTTCACTTTGTACATCGTTCTTCTTTCAGGGATTAAATTATTCACTTCCTATGGTTCAGTGAATATAAATCATTATTATTTTCTGGTGCTCTAAGTTATTTAAGAAAGAATGTTTAATCCTATCCCTATTACCCCATCTTAATAAATATTAAGATTCCCTTAAATTAAAAGCTAAACAGTGTAGTAGAGAAAATAAATTCCATTACTATGAAAAATACATTTTAAAGGAGTAATAAAATTTCACGTTGATAATAAGTCTATTTTAGAATTTTAGATAAAATAAATTTTAATCTCCAGTATATGCCTGCTAATTAATTACATTTAAAAACATTTATAACAATATCAATAGAAAACTCTTTTAAACAATTGTAATAGGCCCCTTTATACTATACTAATTTTTTCTCTGTGTACCTAGAGAAAGTTAATGACATATATTTTGTGTCAAATAATATTTTTATTTCTAGATATTTGGGAAAATAGTTAAATGACTTTTTTTCTTAGAACTTTTTTATACTTAATAATATTCACTTTAATTTTTTCAGATATGATTCCAAATTTTTAGTCACTTTTTCTTAATTTTTAGTTATTCCATCATTCCTTTAGAGACTTTTTTCCACATGTTATATTTCAGTCATATTACATTAAAGCTGCTTGGGCTTGATTTAAAATAAACTCGTTCTGCAAAGTGACAGTAAAATCAGCAAAATAAAATGTCATTGCAAACTGCCAAACTGTCTTATGTTTTGTGGCCAAAGACGATAAAAATTGAATAAATGATCCTTAACGATCAGGTTGACAGATCATTGGCCAAATTTCCATCAATTCCTTGCTTCAAATTACTAAAGCAATAAATATGAGACAGTGAGAAACAGATGAAATAAATCAATAAATAAATTCAGTTAGGTATTTAAAAGTGGGAAAATGTATGATAAAAACAGAAAATGTAAGATAATTATTAAATGAATGAATATATTGTGTCGTGTTATGTTTGAAAGACAAATATATAAACATTTCTAATTCTCTTTATGTCAAAAGCAAATGGGTAAGCAAAGAAAGAAACTCTTACCTCACTCAAAATTAATCTTGTTGAGGCTTAAACTTTATGACACTTCAATCTAGTATTCATTTTCACGTGTTAGTTGCACTAACGTTAGGAGAGATAATAGAATAGATACAGTATTAGATACAAAACAGGTGCTTATTGAATATATGTTAAATTGAATTTAGAATCCTTTATTCCAAAATCTCTAACTTAGAGTCAGAACTCTAACAACAATAGATTGAGTAAGTAGCATCCACGAAACTAGAAGACAGTATTCACATAAGGACAGCTTAACAAAGATTGCTATAATGGTATAGATGTATAGATTTTTCTTGGCAGGAACACAGACACAGTTAAATGCTGAAGTAGCGTAATTTGCAAACAGAGCAGTATATTCTTTGATTATTCTAGTATGAAGTTTGGTTCTGTGGAAAATTGGACCCAGTGGGCCTTGTTTATAAATGCAGAAAGGTTTACAGGGTCTGGGTTAAGGAGTAACCAGTGTAGTTTTAAAACAACTTTCCCAAAATAACATAGAGAAAGCTGATTGTCATTTGAAAGATGAATTGGTTAATGTCACAAATAGTTTCTTTCTATTTTGAAAATTTAGGTTCTGTGTTCAGTCAAAGCAACTAGTGCCAGCCTCAAAGTTAGTGCTATGAAACATACATTTGGCTTTTTTTGTTGGTCCTAAATTTCACATATTTTGCACCTCAAGCCAATATCAGGTTAACATGTTCCTGATAGCATGTGATGCTGAAAGATTTAATTAGATTGGCTTTGGAATTTGTGGTAGACAAAAAACTTTAACCCTCCTCTATCCTAAAGATATTCCTGTTCTAATCCCTGGGACCTGTGAATGTGATCTCACCTAATCAAAGGGACTCTGCAAATGTTATTAAATTAAGCGTGTTGAAATGAGGAGATAATCCCAGATTATCCAGAGAGGCATGATGTAATCACAAGGGTCCTTGTGTTGGGGAAGCAGGAGGTTCACAATAAAGAGAGTGCAGTGTGAGAATGGAAGTATGCAGTCAGGAGCTAAGGAATGCCTGTATCCTCCTTGAAGCTGGAAGAGACAAGAAGTGGAGACTCTCCTGAATCTTCTAGAAACATTCTATATTTAGTATAAGAATCATGTCAGACTTCTGAGCTCCAAATTTGAAAGAGAAATTTATGTTGCTTACAACACCAAGTTTGAGGTCAACTGTACAGTAATGCTTGGAATCTGATAAAGGGAAGGAGACGGTATTTTAAAAATTAGCATTTTCCTTGATTACCTGCATGTTGTCATCTTCTTTACCTTTATTTTGATTTGAGAAATTTGTCATTATTTGGCTTTAATTTACATATTTTGTTATTTATCTAATTATTTCATTATTTATTTTTATATCTTGTCTCACTATCAGTAGAATATCATGCCCACAAGAGTCTGGACTTTGTTTTGTTCTCTGCTGCATGCTAACAAGACCTGGCATATGAGGGGCACTTAGTAAAATTCTGTCAAACAAAATGTAAATGTGTAAAAATGAGTAAAAATGTGAATGGACACTATGTATTAGGGTGTAGGACTCTGTGATAATAATACTGATTACTTAGCAATGGAGTAAAAAGTTCTTTACAAAATTAGTAACAGTAATAATACATTACATTGAATATTGCTTTATGATTGACACATATTATCATGTAAGTTTTTGAACTATAATTTAAAGTTTAAGAAACCAAAGGGCATTTCTTGTATCTTTCTAGTCACAATGTCTAATACAGTTTCTCTATAAACAAATAACATTAGCTATCTATTACATACTAATAATCTGTCATATAGACTGCTAAGAATTTCACATACGTTTCTCAATCATAATTTTTTCATGCTAGAGATAAGAAAAAAAAAGAATTTTAGTTGTTTATCCAACATTTCATAGATGCTAAGTGGCAATAATGTGATTCCAAACAATTTATTGAGCTTATAGTCCAGGATCTCAATATGAGAAAAGCAGGAAGCCAAGTTGTCAGATATTAAGAGGACTATATTTGAGCAAAATTTAAGTCCTGATGATTCTTTGCATACAAGTGAGAATGAGAGATATCAGTAAAGACAAATTCAAAGCATCTAAAGTAAAAGTAATATTCATTGAACAGTAACCATAGAAATGGCATTAAACACAAAGTATTTTCTTAACATCATAAACATCTATTTTTGTAGACAGTCATTAGAAAAATACTATGAATGATGATACATGGCTGTGATAGCAATATGTGCGGGGACTTCTCCTACGCCCCATCCACAGACTTTTAAATGCCTCTAAATTAAGGCAGACTGCTCTTTTCAACTGCAAACACTTGATGAAAACATTCTATAAGCTTTCATGATATTCTTGGAAAAATTATTATTCAGCAATAAAGATGACCTAATCCTTGTTGCCACCTCAAGCTTTTTCCATGACCATTTGCTCTGAGTCTCACTTTCTTTCTAATGTGTGTGTATATATATATATGTATATATATATATACGTACTTATATATATATACATATATATATATACACACACATATATACATCTTCCTAATCCTGTAGGACTAACTATTCTAGCATAACATACCTCTTTCTAGAATGTTCTGTACAAAAACCATGAACTTCAACACCTGTCAAATATTACGTTTTAGTAAAGCCTTTCTTAACACCCCATATCTAGTCACCTTCTTACAGACTATCTCATGACTGCCACATGTATTAACAGCTTATGAGATAAAGTCTCAGAAAATATTGCCATAGAAGAAATAAACATTAGAACCAAAATTTTAATGATAATTTTTTAAAACTGAATGGCAAAAGATTTTACGCTCTGAAGAAAAACCACAATATAGAAATACAATGATTAAAATTAAAATAGGAAGAAACAGACAAAATAAACCTATTTGGCAAGGAAATATTAAAAAATAACTGGATGAAAAAGACTGCAAAACCAAAATGGGAAAGAGCACAAGCAAGAATAGATACATCAGAATCTAAAATAATCATTAATACCCAACAAAAAATGGTCATTGAAAGTTTATTAAAAATTAGAAAAAGAATGGTAGATATAAAAAAATAGACAAAGGAGACCATTATACACCTATCACTAAACTCTAAATAAATAATATTATTTAAAGATGCACTTGAGAAGACTTTTCTAAATAAAAGAAGAATTTACATCTACAAGTACAGTGTAGTGATTAAAACTGCATGGGTTTATATTGGGCTTTTTATGTTCAAATCATGGCTTCAATGATTATTTGCTTATTTAACATCCTGTTTCCATAATTTATCCTGCCAAAAAAAAAAAAAAAACGGTGACTTTTGCTCTTACTCCGTAGAGTGAGAAGTTAATTGAATTAAATAATCCAGTCTACACAATGTTCATGCTCAATATGTGTTAGTTTTAAAGTTAAATATTTTGAAGACACACCAGGTTCAGGGGAAACTGACACAAAATGGAAAGTCTCAAAGATTTTGTAGTAACTGAATGGAAATGAAAAATCTATGGAAATGAAAGATCTACTGAGCAATTATAAAAACACATCCTGTCACATTTAAGGATAAGAACGATTCAGACAAGACTTACATTTTTTCCACCACAACACTGAACTACAAATAGAAAAATAAAAGATCTTGCAAACATATTGTAATGTAAAATTGTATATCTATCAAAGTTATAACTTTCACAAAATGTCTACAGAAAAATAATTTTAAAAGTCAAGATTTTCAGAAATAATTTTAACATGAATCTTATAAAAAAAACACTTCCCTTATGGCTCTCAGAACAGCAAGTACTATGGCAATTGGCAGGAACAAGCGCCTTACAAATGGCAGCAAAAAGGGAGCTGCAAATAAAGGGGCTGATTCACTTTCTAAAAATGATTAGTATGATATAAAGGCACCAGTCATATTCGATATTAGATATATTGGAAAAACATTCATTACAATAACTAAAGAACCAAAATTGTATTTGGTAGCTTCAAGGAATGTGTTTTTTGAAGCAAGCCTTGCAGAATGATAAAACTGCTTCAGAAATTTCAGGTTAATTATTGAGGAAGTCCATGTGTAGGACACGTGTCTTATCCCTGACCAAATGAAATCCATGTTCAGAAAATAGGAGACTGACTGAAGCTCAGGTTGGTGTCACCACTACTGACATTGAGGTGGTTCATAAGTTCAGTGATAATTTTATATAAAAGGAACCAGTCAGATTTGGAAGACTTTTGATAATCAATACCATTAGGCTGTCATATCCAGAAGAAAATGTTGGAAATCATAACCCAAAAAGTACATATAGATGCCTTGAAAAAGGGGGCCAACAAATTGACTGCAGACAACATTGGAAAAGACAGAGAAAGCTTAAAAATCTAGTCATCTTCTGCATGGTATTTCCCTTAGAAGATTAAAAATGTAGTGAAGCTCACTTTTGAATTGGAAAGCTCATGGAACTTCATGATGAAGGTAGGCATTCTAGAAAAGATTGTGGGGATGATACAGGTATGAAAATTGAAATAGTTTATAGATATAATCCACTGATCCAATAATCTGTTTGCAAAACAAACCTTTAATGGTGACAAAAAATGTTTACTTGTTATGAAAGTAAATATTTGAAAACACATTTTAAATGAGCAAAATGAGTGGTTAAAGTATGACATATGAATTAATTATAAAAACTGAAACTAAAAACAGGTGAAAATATGTACAACTATGACATATCAATAAAAGTCAAAATGAGTGAGTTACAGAAAATTCAAATAGAATACTGTTCTTTCTGAAAATGTACAAATAACAAGACTAAAAATGAGGGAAAAATGAAAAAGTAAGCACAGAAAGAAAGTAAATTTTTGGACAGTTTCATTTGAATATCACAGAAAATCATGTGAGTATAACCATATATATATCACATAAGTATATTTAACAAAAATGTGTATTTCCATAGTTTTTACTCTACATATGTTGGTACTATTACTTGGTGCATAAATATTCCTAACTCATATCTTCAACATGAGGAGTGCTTTCTTGTCTTTCATCATGCTTTTTTGTTTGAATACTACCTTAAGGGGTCATTGAAATGCAATTTTTTTAGTTACTTTCGTCAAGGAAGTTAGGTTTATTTCACTACCCTTTGTATGTACACTGGTATTGTGGCTTGTGTTTTGCAATAAAATATGTCAAAAGTGACAATGTGTCAGTTCTAAACCTCAGCCTCAACAGACCTCATGTACTTCTGCTCCTGCCTTTGATGACTGTTTCAGCTCTGCAATCAAGCCTGAGCTAATAGCCTGAAAGATAAGAAAATAGGGAGAACAGAGCTGAGTAAACTTCGTTGTCCAAAACAGGCAACCACCAGATAAATGAGACTGTCTAGTCATAATAGCAAAGCGTAAAACTGACCCAAGCTAACTGCAGACACATGAATGAACCAAACTGAGCCAAGCCAGCCAAGTTTAAGCATTTTATCTTAACTTACATTGTCCAGATTTAGAGGGTTTTTTCTAATGCCTTTACTATGTGGCCAAGATTATTTCACAGCAGAATTATATATATTCCTGAGAGAAAAATAATTCTAATTTTATTTAAAGTATTTGAGAGAAAATATATCAATCATTAATAAATGTATACAAAAACTTGTAAGGTTGGAAATAAACATAAAACTATTGAGATGTTTTATTAATATCAGTGTAAACATTTTAAATAAAATACTAGCAACTGGAATCAAGAATTGTTTAAAAATACATGCTAATTAAATAATGCTAACTGAAGGAATGTGCTGGTATTTTAACATTAGAAAATCTATCAATACACTTTATCAGGTTATTAGATGTTGATGGTAAAAATATGATTATTTACATAGTTGCTGAAAACAGCACTTTTCAAATTCAAATTACTAAGGAAAATAAAATAAAAATTTCAGCCTAAAGCCAGAATTATTTCTAGTGGAACTACTCTAGACAATTCTCCACTAAAGTTACAGGGAGAAACATGGTAAATATCTACAGTAATTTCTATTATTTACATTTTAGTGAGCATTCTAGTCAGTGTAATCAAAGAAGAGAAATCAATGAGGAGACAGATACTGGAAAGCAGGAGGTAAAATTGTTACTATTTTCAGATGCTATGATTTTATACCTGGATAACCTGAATGAATAAATTGAAAATTCAGTACAAATAATAACAGATTGCAGCTATATAGTAAGAATATACAATTAATATACCAAAACCCATAATTTTGTATGTAAAAACAAAATGAAAGTAAAACAACCACTTAGAAGAGATAATTGGAGTAAAGACCTTATTTATAGTAACAACCAAAAAAGATGAAACACTTTAAAAGACTTAAATATGTTGTATCCATGTATAAAAGACATAGGTTCTGGAAAAAAACAAGGAAATAGTTGTACACAATGAAACAAATACTGTTTGTTTCATAGCAAATATTATGTTTGTTTCATTGTGTACAATGAATGTGAACAAATAATGACATATTGATGATGTTCAATGGTACTATACAGAATCAATGTGCACTGATGATGACAATGCACATTAAATTAATATGCATATCTACAATCTAATTACTATAATACCTTAAAATATTTCCATTTTAACTGGACAAGTCATAATACACTTTTTTTACCATAGTTTAAATGATAGTTACAGAACATATTATTTATTTGAGTGATATTTGCTAGATATTAAACCCCTTAAATGTATATGTAATAATCCTCTTATGTAGATAATATTAATATTTCCTAACAGGAAACTAATTAAGGAACTTGCTAAAGATGTCATAGCCATAGAAACATGACTTTGAATTCATGTAGTGTGTGTACAGAGTCAGCACCTTAAAAGTGTGCTACATAAACAGTCAGGAAACACTGAAGAACAAGGACAATGAATGGTGATTTGCTCTGCCTGGTGCGAAACATATTTTAATCTTTAATAATTAAAGTAATGAAATATTGGCATATACCAGGTAAATGGACAATTGACATTCAGATATAAACAATATAAACAATAAAACAAATATTAAGTAATGTGTGTGTTGATGATGCCATCTTAATTTAGTGAGAAAATGATGACCATTAAATATTTGGTTTTTTAAATAGTTGGATAATGCTCTGAAATTAAATGTTAATTGGATTAATAATTTGGACATCTTATTAATATATATATTTTTCAAATTATTTAGATTGAGATGGTACCAGTGCAGATTTGTTTTAAGGGTATAATGTGTGATGCTAAGGTTTAGGGTATGGTTGAACCTCTCACCCAGGTAATGAGCATAGTATTCAATAGGTAGGTTTCAATCCTTGTCCTCATCCCTCCCTCTCTCCCTCCCTCCGTCCTCTTGTAGATCCCAGTGTCTATTATTTCCATTTTTATGTTCCTGTGTACTCAATATTTAGCTTCCATTTATAAGTTAGAATATGTGTATTTGATTTTCTGTTTCTGCAGTAGTTTTCTGATAATGTCTCACAGCTGTATCCATGTTGCTGCAGATAACAAGATTTCTTTATTTTTATGGCTGCATAGTATTCAATTGTATTAATATATATTTACCATATATTCTTTATTTAATCCATCATTGACAGGCACGTAGATTGACTCCATGTCTTTACTATTGTGAATGGTGCTTCAATGAACATATGGGTGCCTGTGTCTTTTTGGTAGAATGATTTATATTCCTTTGGATATATACCTAGCAATGGGATTGCTGGGCAGAACAGTAGGTCTACTACTTGTTCTTTGAGAAATCTCTAACATGCTTTCCTCAGTGGCTAAACTACTTTGCATTGCCACAAACAGTGTAGAAGCATTCTGTTTTTCTCCCTAGCCATGCCAACATCTGTTTTTTTTAATAATAGCTTTTTAAAGATATTTTAAATAATAGCTCTTCTGACTGGTGTAAGATTTGGTACAAAGAACAAATTCTAAAATAATAGCTATAACAATAAACTAAAATAACATGAATTGTTATTATTTTTAAATTTTAGAATGTTGAAGCTTTTTTTTTTTTAATTTTTATTGCATTTTAGGTTTTGGGGTACATGTGCAGAACATGCAAGATAGTTGCATAGGTACACACGTGGCAGTGTGTTTTGCTGCCTTCTGCCCCCTCACCCATATTTGGCTTTTCTCCCCATGCCATCCCTCCCCCGCTCCCCCCCGCCCCGCTGTCCCTCCCCTATTTCCCCCAATAGACCTCAGTGTGTGGTGCTCCCTTCCCTGTGTCCATGTGTTCTCATTGTTCATCACCTGCCTATGGGTGAGTATATATGGTGTTTCCTTTTCTGAAGCTTTTTCTAACTTGGTTTCAAAATTCCTAAAATGATTGGGAAGCTTGATATATTCAACTACTTACAATGTAAAGAAAATAGGGGTGGAATAAAAAATAAAAAACTATAAGCAGAATGTAAAGGTAAAATGACAAACTGAGAAACATGTTACAATTCGTATAACTGACTGAAAAAGTAACCCTTCAAGAATATAAACAGCTTCTACAAATTAGTTTAAGACATAATTCAATTGAAAAATTATTTAAAAATATGAATGTTCATAGAAACTTTCAAATATATAAGTAATGCTTACCATCTCTTGTAAACAAATAAAATCAAAATGGCATTATTTTTAAATTATTGAATTTTAAATTATTAAAAGATAAACATTGGATTAAATTATGTTTTAACAGATCATTCATTATTGATGAAGTTGTACATTGATAAAAACTATATGGAGATCAACTTGTCCATATCTAATAAAATAAAATTATGTATACCCTTGTGTGTCTAGCATTTCAAGTTCTGAAAAGTTTATAACACATATAGTTAAAGATATTAAAAATAATGTATATCTCATTTTTTCAGTGCATCACTATCTGTAATGTCTGAAACTGATTGAAAGCAAGACATTTATCTATCAATTAATATATGAATATTATAAAAATTAAGATGCTTTTGTTTGCCAGTACAGAAGGTTTGATAAGATGAATTTCTAAACACAAAATCAGGGTTTAGAACAGTGTGCATAGCATTATTTTGCTCTTAAAAGCAAGGAGTTGGAAGAGCAACATATATTTGTATTTGATTGTGTACACTTTGAAACATCTTTTGGAGGATCATTAAAATTTAATACAATTTTATGCTATTATTTTTTAAGGTGTTTATTCTTTTCTGCTGGATGGCAAAAGGTGAATTGGTTGAATGAGATCAGCTTTGGGAGACAAGTAATTTTTGCAAATAAACTGATTATGTAGGACAGCGTGAAAATGTTCTATCTTTAAACTAGTTTATATAACTGAAAGTAAATGTGGGTAAAATTATAATCTTTCACCTTTCATAAAAGAAGAGTATAATGTCTGATGAAAAATAGAATTATAAATTATTGAAAGAAGAGAATGACATTTTGTCTGGGACTACTTGGCTGAAAAAATCTTTAAAAAATCTTACCTATGATAAATAAAACTGATATTAATTCTTTTTGGCTACCTTTCAGCAGCATACAGTTTCTTCCCCTTAATGAGAATAAGTAATGATGATTTGTTATAGAATGTTTACCCTGTAAATTGGTGCATCATTTAGGGTAAATTTTTCATTGTAGAGTTTAGGAAAACAGAAAAGGGGGTGAAAAAATCAATTTACATATCATATCAAAATAAGATGAGTAAAAAGCAAAAGGAGAAGGTAGTACTGAAAATCACAATAAATGTAGATTTCTTCCTTTTCATCTGGCAAGAGGACTAAAATGGTGAGTAAAATAAAGGAGACACATTGTAAAGTGTATACTGAGAACCGGTGTTGGACTAATTAAATTAGGCACAATGACATTCAGATGATTTCTCTTTTCTAAAATGTGAAATAATAAGGTAGCTAAATAAGTATCCAGACATGTCAACTCTTCAAGAAAGTATTTAGTTTTCTATTTTCAAGTGACAGTGAATGTCAAAATAAGAAGCATAGGGAAAGTATATTTTAAAGGTTTTGAAAGAAGTATGTTTATTTACAAGTAGCATACATTACATTACAAGTTGTGTGAATTAAACTGGCAAATATTTCCACATGATTTTTATGGCTAATTTACAATCTGTTCTCCTATTGCAATCTCAATTTTAAGCATTCTCTTCCAGTGTGTCCAGAAATCAGCAAATGTTCCAAAAATAATGGCTTTCAAGGTTTTTTTTTGTCAGAATAATTGTTTCTAATTTTATTTGGTTTTAGAATGTTTTAAAAAAGTAGTTATGCCTATGTGTTATGTTCAACTGAAAAATAAAGTGGCTTCAATTATTTTATCCATGATATATAAATGCAGAATTATCAATTAATGGTATTATGCATAACCTTGTGTGTATGTTTATTTATATGCACATGTATATACACATATATACATTTGTACACATAAATATATATAATTCTCATGTACATATTTATAAATAATATGTATATGTATACATATATTTAAATAATATGTATGTGTGTATAGAGACGGAGATTTCTTAGAGAAATTTGGTCTTGCTATGCTGTTCCTGGGCTCAAGTGATCCTCACTTTAGCCCCAGTAATCTTTTTATAGGGAGCCATAAAGTTTAGATAAGAAGTTTGTGGTGCAAACAGGCAATGATTTTTTTTCTCTCATCCAATGGGACACAGGACTTTGGCAAGTGTCACCTTACCCACGGTTAGGTATCAATAAAGGCTGGAAACTATTTCCATTTCAGGAACTAGGAATCAGTAGCAGGAATATCATATGAAGGACTAAGAACAAAGTGGTTCTGAAGGTGACTTTATTCCTATGACAGCATTGCAGGAAGCAGCCTGCATAAAATTACAATAAATTTTTCCCAAAGAGCCTACCTAAAGAAACTGTGAGCAATAGTCACCACGTTCAATAGTAGTTGTGAAACTGTCAGAAAACAACACCAAAGCCAAGGAAAATAGCTAAAAGAAGGAGCTAGGGAGATGGGTTCCTGATGACATGTTTAAACACCTGAATCCTGCTGAAACTGAAGTCGTGGCATCTCAGCACATCCTAGAGAAAAACACTTCCTTTGACCCTCACTACCCAAAGTCACTTCCTTTTTTTCTTTTTCTTTTTCTTTTTTTTGAGCCAGGCTCTCACTCTGTTGCCCAGGCTGGAGTGCAATGGCCCCGTCACTACTCACTGTAGCCCCAACCTCCTGGACACAGGTGATTCTCCCACGTCAGCTTCCTGAGTAGCTGGGACTACGGGGGCATGCCACCATGCCCGGATAAACTTTTGTAGAGATGAGGATTCTCCATATTTCCCTTGTTAGTCTTAGGGTGAAGGGATCCTCCCTTGGTGAGTTTCTTATGCAGTACAAATCTATGAATTGATTATCTCATAACAAAGTACACAAATAAATATGTTATATAATAATGTAATTTTAATATTAGCATTAAGTATCTGTACATTAAATCATGAGATTTTAAGAAATATTTATTAAATGGGAATACTCTGGGGTTTAAGAAGTGGTCTGGCAAATGCCATGTTGGAAAAGTCATATATGGAATCAGGGCAACGAGATATTACTGTGGAGGTCAGATTCAAAAAATAAAATTACCCAAACTTTCTTTTCCGAAGCCTTCGGCCTGGAATTTCTAAAAGAAAGCTGCTCAGTTTTACTTATATGAATTTACTTGCTAATTCAAGCATACCTCACTTTATTGTTTCACTTTGTTACTCTTCACAGAGACTGCTTTTTTCACTTGTTTTGTGACAGCCCTGCTTGAAAGAAGTCTGCAGCCCATTTTTCCAACATGTCCTCACTTCCTGTCTCTGTCAGCATTTTTAGCAATAAATGATTTTCCTAAGTTATGTACCTTGTCCTTTAATACATAATGATTATATTGCACACTTATTTAACTATTACATGCACTGGGAAACCAAAAAAATTGTTTGATTCATTTCGTCACGATAATGTTATTACAGAGGTCTGGAACTGAACCTGCAATATTTCCTAGAGATGCCTGTACCCCAAAAACTTATGTTTGATTAAGGCAAGTTTTAGTAAATTAAATATGGTTCATTTTTCGAAAAGCGTTTTTAGATTTTAAACTATTGTTTTATTTGCTAATTCATTTGATATTTTTTGAAACACCAAAAAGTTTAAAGCACAGTGTTAGCATTAGAAAATACAAGAATTAATAAGAAATCTTACATGCTTTTAAGTAGCCCATCCACAATTTTTCAAATGACTCTAGAATTTAAACAATTGTCCCATATATTGTTAGGTTGTAATATTTTAACTGATTTATTAATTTAATAGGCCAGGTAAAATTCTCATGTAAAATCTGAATTCTATGCTACGGCATAGCATTTCAAGATAAAATAGGAGTGCATCTTTAAACAATTTTCATAATTGGAATGTGCATTGTGGCAAACATGCCTCTAATACTCTTAGGGAACTGGACATTTTAACTTATATGGTGGCTCTATCTTAATGCTCTGCATAAATATGCAGTAACAAATTGAACAAATAATTAATATTCTTTTTATTTTGACTAACTTTATTCTTATTAAGACTATAATAGTATTAATACTACATGCTACAACTAATTTTTAAAAATCAATGTAATGCCAACTATATGCGAGATGTTATTCTGATGCTTAACAGATACAATTTATTTAAATTAAAATACAGATAGTGACTTTAGGAACTTGCATATGTGAGATGAGATGAAACATAATTGTTCTGACCGTGCCGGATGTGAGTTCTCAAGTGAGGTCCCTTAGCTGGACTTGAATAGGACCTGTTTTCCTTTGTTAACTTTGCAGTTTGACACTGTGACCATCACTACCCAAAGCTGGCTTTACTATTTATTTGAACTTTTTATTATCTATGAACATTGAAATTGAAATACCTGAAATAAAATATGTTGGTAACAATTGAAAATGCAAGGGTGAATTATGTTCACTGAGAGAAGTCTAGGCAAAACACGGTGAGAGTTTTCAAAAGAAGATTACTCTGGTTGAATGATCAGGATGGGTTTCATTGAGAATGTGCTGCATGAGCAGAGTGAATTGCCTTGCAGTTGCATTAAAAATAAAACCCTCACATCTTCACACTTTCTGCAAGGCATTTCTCAAATTATCAAGTGAGGATTGCCCAATTTTTGAGCAACAGCTCTGCCAGTCACTGTGAGATCTCAGATATAAGACCAAAGAAATATTTTCCTGCCCTCATGGGAGTTTGCATGTTTGATTTAGAAGCTATATATTAAATGAGTAATTCAACATGGGGTAGATACAACAAAGAAGAAAAACAGAGTGTTATAATATTGCCATGCTCTTTGAAAAATGGCATTTCCTCATTATTTCATTTACATTTTATAGTAACTGGAATGGAGAATTCAAGAATATGCTCAAAAGAGTTCAGAACATGATCGCAAACGCATCATGGCACAGCTAGAACAAACATTTTGAGAAAATATCCTTCTCAATCGTTCAAAAACTAATAGTCTATTGAATGTATTATAATGAGATAATTGAGCATATAGATAATGATTCCTCCTAGATCTTTTCTCATACAATTAGACACTTCAATGTCATTATTTCTATGTGGTTTTGTTGTTGTTGTTGTTGTTGTTGTTACGGTGTTTATCTGTCTAGGATCTCTCATTTCTAATCTATTACTGCTTGACTTTCCTCTCCTAAGAATATACTCCTCATGTTAGCTACAATTTTACTGCTCTTCAGACACTGGGCCCCTCTTGTAGCAATCTTGAGACAAAATTTCTAGGAAGAAATCTTAGTAAGTACGAATGTTTCACAGGCTGAGGTATAAGATTTTAGAAAATGGTTGAAAATATTATAATTGAACTGATGAGCAGTAACTATAAAGATAAATGTAGTTTAGTATATCATAGTTTTGAAAATAACAAATTCTTTTTTCCTAATATTTTATCAATTTTCATTTATCATCTTCTCTTTAGATCTGGGCTCTAGGGATAACATAAAAAGGCTGGGATAAATTTGATTAGCACTAGGTAAGTTGCATAAATGATTATAAATTAGATAAACATTAATAGCAGCCATGAATTCTTGTTGACATATTTGTGTCTCAAAAATATATATCTGCTTCTAAGGAGAATATGTTGCACACAAAGCATAATTATTCCCCTTCCAGAGCTCATCAACATTACATGATTCTTCCATGGCTTTGATTACAATAACACAGTAAAAAGTGTTGTTTGCCCCTCTCCTTCTCTCACTCATGCATCTGCACACAAACACATATACCCATATCTATAGCTTCAACTGTCACAAAATATACTTATGTGAAGACTATTCAAGTAAGCATTTAAAAACTCCATGTATTTCAAAAACATTAAGTGAGAGGTTCACTCAGCCCATAGCTGAAGGAAGCTTCTTGGTAACATCCAGTGACCTACCAGACTCATCTCACGATCTCTTTCTAATGCTCAAACTTCAAATTCAGCATTCCCAGTTATCAGGGTCTCATATTTAGCAATATTCAGGTAAACTACTTTTCTATCATAAAACATATAAGAGACCAAAAGATAAAGTTACAGTTAAAATTCATTAAATATCAGAAACATCACCCCTGTTTAATATTACTGCTACCACATTCTCATCCATGATTTTTAGATGAGCATTACTAATATTTACATTTATGTTTCTTTGCTCTTTATTATTACTTTTTAAAATTTTCACCCCAAACTCTTCCTACTGACCTTATCTTTCTTTAGGATTTTTATTACTTAACAAAGGTTACAAGCGATTTCACTGTACTGGGTAACCAATTTTTTTCACTTTAAATTCTGAAGTACATTTGCAGAATGTGCAGGTTTGTTACAAAGTTTTACATGTGCCATAGTGGTTTGCTGCATCCATCACCCTGTCATCTACATTAGGTATTTCTCCTAATGCTATCTTTTCCCTACCCCCTCACCCCCCTGCTATCCCTCCTCTAGGCCCACACCCCCCCAACAGGCCCTGGTATTTGATGTTCCCCTCCCTGTGTCCATGTGTTCTCATTGTTTAACACCCATTTATGAGTAAGAACATGCAGTATTTGATATTCTGTTCTTGTGTCAGTTTCCTGAAAATGATGGTTTCTAGCTTCATCCACGTCCCTGCAAAGGACATGAACTTACCCCTTTTATTGCTGCATAGTATTCCATGGAGTATATGTGCCACATTTTGCTTATCCAGTCTATCATTGACGGGCATTTTGGTTGCTTCCAAGTCTTTGCAATTGTACATAGTGCCACAATAAACATATGTATGCAAGTTTCATTATCATAGAATGATTTATAATCCTTCAGGTATATACACAGTCATGGGATTGCTGGGTCAAATGGTATTTCTAGTTCTAGATCCTTGAGGAACTGCTACACTGTCTTCTACAATGGTAGAACTAATTTACACTCCTACCAACAGTGTAAAAGTGTTCCTATTTCTCCACATTGTCTCCAGCATCTGATGTCTCCTGATTTTTTTTCTCTTCTTTTTTTTTAAATTTTTTTAAATAGTATTTTAGGTTTTGGGGTACATGTGCAGAACATGCAAGATAGTTGCATAGGTACACACATGGCAGTGTGATTTGCTGTCTTCCTGCCCTTCACCCACATCTGGCATTTCTCCCCATGCTATCCCCCCTCAGCTCCCCTCTGCTGTCCCTCCCCTATTTCCCCCAATAGACCCCAGTGTGTAGTGCTCCCCTCCCTGAGTCCATGTGTTCTCATTGTTCCTCACCCACCTATGAGTGAGAATATGCGGTATTTCATTTTCTGTTCTTGTGTCAGTTTGCTGAGAATGATGTTCTCCAGATTCATCCATGTCCCTACAAAGGACACGAACTGATCATTTTCGATGGCTGCATAATATTCCATGGTGTATATGTGCCACATTTTTCCAGT